>CM042431.1:23374589-23974589 GCA_023631565.1 Gymnocephalus cernua | reverse complement strand
TTCTTATAAATACTCACTACTTTAAAATCACACCGCTCTATTTCTAAAACGGAGTTTGGTTGAATTCAACAGAAATATGAGAAATAAAACATTTGAACTAATATGATGTGGTAATTGTTGTGTTATCTAGGACGGAATCCTAGACAAGAAAAACCTTGGTTTATTAGAGATGAGGACTGGGTGATGACTTACTGTGACGAAACCTTCATATCAAGACATTAGGATTTAAATGTCCTAAAACACAAAATAGAAATTTTCAAATCAACACAGTAAACCTGTATTTCAGTTTTTATCCTGTTAATTTTGCCTGTACTTCTCTCATCTAATGCCGATTTAAGCAAACTAATCATTAACAGCCTTTTGTCGATGGTATAAGTTGTTAATAAAGGCTGATTAGTACTGTCTGAGTTGTTACCTCCACAAACCTACAATTACTGGCAATATGTGGCCGCCTGATACCTGATGTGAAAGATCTCTTTGTATTGTAATCTAGAGGTGGAAGATAAACTCAAATCTGTTTATTAATTTTAAGTAGCAGCAGCACAGTATCCTACATGGACATTGGACTGTTCTTTATCATGGGAGTCCAGATTGTTTGTGTACTGCAAAATCAAGTTTGAAACACTTTATTATTTCAGTTTATACTGTGTTAACATGGTGCGTATGCTATAAATAAATTACGTGACTGGTTGGTTTCTGGGGCTCAAGACAAAATAAAGAAACTACCATGTGCAGTCTGCTGTTTGCATCTGAAGAGCCACATGGCAGGTCACTCCAGCCCTGATAGCCTATCAGATGCTCATGCTTTGTAAACGTAATGCCAAAACAATCATTAGCTGCAACGTAGCCTAACAGCTGCCAGAGCAATGTATTTAAGTAACACAAATCCATCTGGGATTTTGAGTTATATGCAAGTCTAACTTTGCAGTGGAAGAAGTACTCAGATCCTTTTCTTAAGTCCCAATGGAACGATGTAAAAATACCCCATTTCAAGTACAAGGTCTTTATCTAAAATCCTATTTTGAATAAAAACAAAAAGTATCAGCAAAATGTACTGTGACTGATTATATATGACATTATTAGATAGCTAATACTGATGCATCAATGTGTCAGCAGCATTTTACTTTTGTAGCTGTTCATGCGGAGCTAGAGTAAACATACCATTTAATTGTAGTTTAGTATTTGTATTGTTTTTTTTATGGAATATTCCCTAATTTTGTTTGGGTGAAATACTGTTGTGAGTTTTCTCTTTGAGGCTCAACTGTGAAAAGTTTCGAGGGGAATTGTCTCTTTGGATGATGTGTTAACAACTCACACAGACTTCTGAAATGTGACAAGGGGCCCCCAACTAGACACTGCTTCTTAGTGAGAAACTAAAAGCCAACATGTTTGTGAACCACTAGCTTTAACCTTTAAGTATGTGTTGCATTTGAGAAGTTTATGTAAACATTTGAATTGAAATCTAGTGGAGTGCAATATTTCCCTCTGAAATGTAGTGGAACAAAACAGCACAAAATGTACTTGTAAGTACAGTAAGTAAGTACAGGGTTTTTTTTTTTTGTATAGCAAAGGAAGTAGTATAGCAAAGAAAATGAAAATAGGCTACTTAAAGTACCAGTACCTCATAATGTATTTTGCCCTTCTTATGCTTACAGATGAATGGTGGAAGAAGCCAGAAGCACAGAGAGCTGAAGACCCCCTACTTCTTCTGCGCCCCTGACACATGTTTTTACATCTTTCTGTAACTCACCTGAAGAGGCGATGATCACTTTGGCCCCGCAGCAGGAGAAACAGTGCAACAGAGACTTGGACCTGATGTTAAAGTTGAGCAGAGCAGCCGGGCAGCCCAGCTTGGCTAAACCGAGCCAAGTCCACACAAAACTGGGCTCGTTGGCCAGAAACAAGGCGACCACATCTCCCTCCTTCAGCCGGGTTTCAGCCTGCAGAGCTCTGGCTACCTTGTTGCTCAGTTTATCCGCTTCTCCATAAGTATATTCTCGTCCTTCAAAGTGCAGAAAGATCTTACTGGGATGCCTCTTCGCTGCATCCAAGAAGCAGTCCAAGACGCTGTAAAAAGGTTTGACTTTCGTGTATTTGATGAGCCTGAAGCCGAGTTTAATGCTCCTCAGGATGTACGCGCAGTCGTCGCCTAAGTAAGGGAAACGTGTCCTGAGAAAGAAGAAGGACAAAATAGCCAGTCCGGCTAAAACGGTGAAGCAGATGTACATTTTGCAGAGCGCACTAGGCAGCTGGACGCATCTGTCACTGAGAGGCAGTGGTGGATGATGTTCTACAAGTCAGTGAAATTTGTGACAAAGTTCACCCACTCAGCCCGGGGCGGTGCTCAACTCTCTGGTCCGTTGACCCCTCCTTCATTCCGGAATGCTTTTTACTTTGCCACATCGTTTTTTTTCCCCCCCACATCCACTCTTAACTGAGTTTAACTCATTTGTATCAACGTTTATGTTATCCTCATGTTATATTACTTGCCTGTTATGCTGCACAACCTGATTCTGTTAAAAAGTGAGAAAAAGTTATTAAATAAGCTGACAAACATGAAGGTAGGAAAATCTGTTTCACTGATTTACACCTGCGACACCTCCAGGTTATGACCGGTAACTGCATTTTATTTTTTTGCTATTTCTTTTAAATGTTTAAACGGATATAAAGTGCCAGCAGCAGAATGTAGACTGAAATCCAGTGACTTAAATATGTGATTTATACTAATACCAAAAGTCATGATCCACTACAGAAGCTCTGCAAATAGCAACCCGCGTCAATCCGCAATCTCAACAAGTGGTGGGCGGGCACTCCTTAACTGAGCTGTTAACACGCGCACACACATCCACGCACACGCGCACGCTAACACACACACACACACACACACACACACACACACACACACACACACACACACACACACACACACACACACACACACACACACACACACACAGAAAAGCGGTAAATCCTAAACTGTAGGTTGATGGACATATAGGACCACAGAAACAGAAATCATAGAACCTCAGGCTTTGAATTTAGACTTCACTTCTGTGAGACTCATTGAGACTTAACTGCAAAGATTTGACATAACTTGAGAATTCAAAGAGAACATAAAAGTCTTGAGTTTTGACCTGGTACAATCTCTGAACAATAGATAAGACAGCAACAGATACAGGAGGCCTTGCACAGCAACACACCCTGCCTTTTGAGTTATGTGGTCCACTTTGTTGGTCTGATCTATATAAAAAACACACACCAATAACAGATTTAAAATGAAAAAATGTCAATGTAATGGTCAGCAGCATTCAAAGACCTGAAAGAATTGTAATTTATTGATTACTTGCCCTCAAGGACTTGAGTAACTTGAAACTTAAGCTGGAGCTAGCAAATGTTGGCATTTTTGTTGATCAGTGAATAATAAATAATTAAAATTGTCATTTGATTGTGATAAATTGACAGTGTTTTTTAAGACTCAAGTGTTTGTAACTGCATGATGCACCAAGTGTCTGTACATGTGCCCGATGCTTTGAGTTGCTCTGACAATTCACTTGTAAAAATGACACATATGGCTGAGCGGAATTTAACTTACACTCGTATGACACTGCTGTGAAGCTTTGTTTGTAATTGTGGTTTAATGATATTTAATGCCTACATAAATTGCTGGTGAATCACTGACAAACACTGAATTAGAATTTGATTTGTATATTGTAGCAGGAGGAACATGTTTTTTTTTCCACCCACAGCGTTGCACGAGTTTCAACCTGTTAGTGGTGCTATGAAGTCGACTGAAGTGAAGGCCTGACTGCCTTTACATTGCCTCAAAAGGACAATGAAGTTAAAGTCAAAAACGTGATAATTGTAGATTGCCCATTTACCATTAGTTCACACACTGAGATTTATAGTCTTTATTTATCAGTGACCTTTTGGTTAATAAAGTTGTTCTACCTGCCTGAGCTGCCCGTCCACCTGTCAAGGTGTCCCCATGCTGCTGATTGTGTATGCTGAGCACAAATAAAAAGGCCAGGAGTTTAAATTATATAAAACAAGAGATCAGAAAAAAAGAACTCTCAAATAATCATTCTAAATCTAAAATTATTATCCTAAAATCCTTCAGCCCCAAAGAAAGGGAAGGGACTTGCCAACAAACATTCAACAACCATAATCACAATAGCCTCAATAGATGAGAATGGTAAGCAGTGACACCTCACTGTTTGAATAAGGAGCTTACAGCTGTCGGTTTTCTCTACTTGGGAAAAAAAAAAAAAAAAAAAAAAAAAAAAAAAATAAAAAAAAAAAACTTGCTTTCTTGCTCTAAGTGAAGCTATTACATCTCAGTGCAACACGCTCAAACATGTTCCCTGGAGGAGAATTAAAGTGATATTTAGTGATATGCATTAAATTACTGCTGAAGTATAAGTACAAAAAAGTAAACAGATAAAGATAAAATTACAAGACTTAATCACAAAACAACTCCTTAAATGTACTTAACATCACAGGTGGCTGATGTTTTACAGTTCAAGCAGGATAGGCAACAAAAGCCACTTTAAATTCTGATCTTTCCTGATGTAACCGAGTTGAACATGTCCACCGTAAGCGGGGCATAATTCTTGTTTCTTTCATCCAGAAAGTAGAGCGGGCCGGTAATTTGGTTTGGTTTGAAACCCTCCTCCACCAGCTTCACCTTCGTATGCTTGAACGTGCTTGTAACGTCCAAGGAGCTCTGCAATCACAGTGAAATTAATTGTTAGTGCGAGGACATTGAAATAAGGCTGAAACTGTCAAGATGCTTTGTAAAAATATAAAATGACTGGAGTAAAAAATACCTGAATCCTCAGAAAACATGGCCTTGCCTTTTGGGGATGTAAACAGGAAGTATAATGTTGCCATGGATTCAGTGAGTTACACTGTGGGCTACAACTTGTGCCCTGTTTATTTAAACCTATGTTTGTTTGCATTGCAGAGAATTAGCTATGAGTAGTTCTTGTTTGCAAGATACCTAAAGATGTAATGTCTTCAGTCAGGATGAACTTGCTCCTCCTGCCCCATCCTGTCTCACAGAGACTAATGATTCATTTAGGCAGTCCTTCTGTACTAGTAAAGTTGAATATGTTGGCCAAAGTTTATGACTAGGACACTGATTGTAACTGACTGGCGAATGGTAAATATCACTGTGAAACTGGGGCAAGAGACATGACGCCTGAGTTTATGGTACAAGTTGTCCCTTTGGAGAATAGACTCCTGGCAAACGTGTGTCTGGTTAATGGTAAATGTATCCAAACTTGTATTTCCCTGTAATGCCCTTTGATTTGCAACATATCCATAAGCAAACAGTGCCTGACTCCCATTGTATGCTTCAGCTAAGATGAAAACAGTGACCTGCTGCTCCAGCAGACTGGGCAGAACCTCCTCTACAGCATCGTGTAACTCTGGAAATAAAACCATACACCAATAAAACAATGTCAAAAATATTACCCACATAAAAAGTTACATTAAAAGTAGTTAAGTCCAGTAGTTTAGTCATGACATATTGAAAGCTGTTTATGGTTTTTCCTTTTCCTGAGATAGTTTAATTTAGAACTTCAACAATATGCTGTTTTATCCGTTTTTATTGCAAAGTATTGTTATTGATTAAACCACCAACAGTTCAGTATCTTAAAAAGTAGTATTTTAAATTAGTTCCACCTCAACCTGCTTTAATACAAAAATTCTGCTTAAATGTTCCAATAATTAGCATTTAAAGAATATGCAGTGGTGGGAGACGTTATTTTACTAAACTAAAAATACTGAATTACAAATTCCTACATTAAAAAAAAAAAAAGGATTAGTAACATGTTCAGGAAGCTACGGAAGCCGAGAACGGCCATGGATTTATTTTTTAATGCACTGTTATCTCGTGATAACGAGTTAATAATTCATTATCTCGACATAACAAAGGTTGTTGTTGTTGCCTAAGACACCCTTCCATTTAACCCGGGGAATGGGGCTCTGTAAGCGGAGAGAAATCTGCCGTTTCTCCCTCTACTCCTCCGGTCAAAAACTTGGAAAAAAATCCCACTAAGACACCCTTCCATTTAATCCGAGGAAGGGGCTCCATGAGCGGATAGAGGTCTGCCGTTTCTCCCTCTTCTCCGGGTTAAATTGAAGGCTGTTTTAGTATTTGACCGGAGAAGAGGAGGGAGAAACGGTAGATTTCTATCCGCTTATGGAGCCCCATTTCCCGGGTTAAATGGTAGGGCGTCTTAGGCAAAAAAAAAATCCATTAAAAAAAAAAATCTCGAGAACACAACAAAAAAAAAATCTCGAGAAAACAAACTGTTATATCGAGATAACGAATTAATAAGTCGTTATCACGAGATAACAGTGCATAAAAAAAAAAATCCATAAAAAAAAAATCTAAAATAAATTTAAAAAATCCATGGCCGTTCTCGGCTTCCGTAGGAAGCTTCTGATAAAGTATCAAAAGTAAAAGCACACATTATGCAAAATGGCCCCACTGAGGGGATTACATTAATCATGAATTACTGGATTATTGTAACTGATGCATTAACTTGTAAAGCTAATTTTAACAAATGTATGTTAGGTATCTATATCCATGCATCAGTTTTATAAACTGATCATGTTTAGCTATACTTTGAGTTTTAACACTTTAAGTACAATTTGCTGATAAAACCTGTTTTTAACATTAATATGTGAATACTTCTTCCACCACTGGAGAAACAGACAGTGTATGCATCCTTACCTTCAGCTGCGACCAGAGTCTTGGCTCCGCTGCTGCTGAAGCAGTGGAACAGGGACTTGGATCGGATGTTGTAGTTGAGGAAAGCAGCGTTACATCCGATCTTTACCAAACCTAACCACAACCACAGAAACACCGGCTCATTTCTGAGGAACAGCGCAACAGTGTCTCCTTCTTTAACAAGTCCATTGTGCAGGAAAACTCGTGCAGCTTTGTTACTGAGCTCATCTGCATCCTGGTAGGTAAAAGTCTAATCGTTAAAAAGGATCAACGGCTTGTGTGGCTGCGCCTTCGCCACCTCTAAAAACCGGTCCAGGATGGAGTAATTAGTCTGCTTGTATTTTAAGACACGGCGCCCCGCTTGTATTTTATCCCGCACGTATTGGACATCCTGGAAAAAGTGCGGATGGCGGAATAAAAGGGCGAGAAAAACCACAGCTGCAATCACCACCCAGACAATCATGTTTATCTGTGTGAAACTTGAATCAGCAGTGCGTCAAGTTCTTCAGACACTACTGATGTGTGTATAGGAGGATCACCGAGATATCAATGGTTGGAAATTGTTAAACTCAGTTTTTAAAACACTAGTTATAAAGTAACATGTTAACTAATCAGACCGGTAATTCATTACCTGCAGCTGGTGTACTATAAAGTGCACCAGCTGCAGGTAATGATGTAACATTTCATTATTTTGTCCATTAATTGTTTAGCCTATAAAATGAAACTACGTTTGGTTAATACTAAATTGTAGTTAAAAGTATTGTATTGACTTTATATCATTAGATAACACCGACAGTAATCTGATATAAACAGGATTTGCTGAAGAGGTTTCACTCTCGCAACAAATTTTGCATAAAATGAGATAAATAAGATTTATTAAAAATGATTTTAATCAATATATTTAAAAAAAACACAATCTATGCACAGCATATCTCATTAACGTGATATAAAATATTTTAAAATATAAAAAAACACAGACACTAGAATCTAAATCCGACAGAGAGAGAAAACAAAACAAAGAGTGACATGAGCTTATAAAGCTGCTCTTGCTCTAGTATTGTGTGGTAGGCAGGGACAGGCCAGGGCACGGTAAGCTGCAGTGTCGGCCAATGAACTCACAAGTTCAACAGTGTGGGCAGAGCTACGACTTTTGACCTATAAACATTTTCTAACGGGTGCACTCATTTGTGATGTAAGAATCACTTCCAAGCAAGTGCACAGCTGCAGAAGAAAAACCTGAACATTCTTGGACATTAGTTTTCATGAGCTGACACCGAGATATTCATGAATAAAAGAAAGATTTTAGTTTGAAGTGAAATCTCTCTATGAACTCACCATTAACACCTCAAAGTCAATGCACCTTGCTGACAAGCAGTACAGCAATTTACTTATTATTACTGAAGTAAACCATTTTTTGGAGATTTAGAACTAAGACATGCAGCTGCATTTTTAAAGCTATAGACTGAAATGTTCAAAAGTTATGTATAAAAGGCCAAAATAAATGGCCTCAGAAGACAGACCACAACAGAGAGGTACAAAATGGAACCTTTTACACTGGAAAACACTACGAATTAAGCAATAGTTCGTCAGTTTTGGGAAATACACATAATGGCTTATGTCTGTCGAGTAAATATAAAGCTACCAACAGCAGCCGGTTAGCTTAGCTTAGCATAAAGGCTGGAAACAGCTGGCCTGGCGCTGTCCAAAGGTAACAAAATCCACCTCCCAGCACCTCTATTGTTCACTCATTAACAAGTTGAATCTCGTTTGTCTAAATTTTGTTTTATCTTCTCATTCAATAGCAAACCAACAATAAATCTTGTTTGCTAGCATTTCATGGCTGGGATCAGTGACTCACTGGAGTCTCTGCGGGTTGCCTGGCAACCTCACAGTGACAACAATACTCCTGAAAAAGTCTAGCACAATAATTCCCTAAAACTACAATTTGAAAGTTTTACACTTCAGTTTTTGAACGGATTAAAAACGAAAAAGACACAATTTAACAATTTGTTAAATAGTGAGTTTTAGAGCTGCTGGATTTTGTTACCGTTGGATAGAGCCAGGCTAGTTGGTTCCCCGTATTCAGTTATTATGCTAAACTATGCTATGCTAAGCTAAGCTAAGCGGCTACTGGCTGTAGCTTCATACTAGCGTACAGACCTGACAGTGGTATCAATCTTCTCATCTAACTTGCCAATAAAGCAAATGCATTTCCCAATATGTCAATTATTCCTTTAACAATGTTAATGCAACACACAAACACTGAACGCAGCCATGAAGGAAAAGGTTCTACATCATGTAAACTTTATACACTGTATTAAAAAGGCACTATTTGGTAAGATAACTGACATTTTCAAGCTTGTCTCCCTACTTCACGTCATACCTGCCCTTCCCTTTGTCATTTATGTTGGTAGAATGGACTGTCGAAGCCGCTGTCCTGCTGGCGCTGTCTCAACTCAGAGAACAGAGGCCTGGAATAAACTCCATGCTGCTTCTCAGCCTCAGAGCCTGGGGTGGGCTCTCTGTGTGTACTTCTCTTTGCATGCTGAAAATTCAAGGTCTGGGTGTGAGGTGTCTTTTTGGCAATTTCATTATAGACAGTCAGGTCAGAAACATCTGGGGTGAGGCCGCCAAACTCTCCTGAGTCAGTGGCTGATGCAGCAGAGACAGAAAAGGGCTTCACTGGCTCTAGTTTCCTCCCCGAGTACGAGAGTCCTGAAACCTGGAAGCCTGTGTCCGAGTCACTACTGCTCATGCTCCAGTCGGTCCTCCTCTCGTCTCTGACAGGAGCCTCCTGGATGAGGAACGGTTTACTTTGTCGCTCTGAGTCGAGGCGGTTGTCTGCGTTGCTGGAGTCAACCCCCTGCAGGTACAGCTCCCTGCTTTTACTTCTCACAGACACGTTAACTAAATCCACCTGGGATGGAGAAGCCATCTGTTGAGAAGATCGGAGGCGAGTGTGAGCATTAGTTTGGGGTTTCAGCACTGCATCTGCTGAGGCCTCCTCCTTCCCAGATGCAGAAATGTCCTGGTGACTCAAAGGTTTAGTCCTCGCTGCAGCAGCTTGTTTCTGCTCTGAATCAGCAGAAGTCTTTTCCCTGTAGGATCGCTCCTCTGGCCTTATGTCAGGAAGCTCAGTTAGCGTTGGCGGGTTCTTACTGAAACCTGCGTTTCTACCTGTGGACACAGCCATCAAACAGCCTGTCAATACAAAACACAGATTCACGCCACATTGATATTTTGAAACAAAACAAAAAAGAAACCTCTACAGTACAACAGTTCTGCACAACAGGACTCACTTTGTAAACTGTAGTTCTTTCCAGATTTACTTTTGAAAGGCGTCTCCAGCACTTTAGCCATGGCTGCCAGCTTGCTTGCAGCATTCATTATTTTCTTTTCAGCCCTGCAAAAGACAGGAACGATCAATACAATTAGCCTGACGAGCCATGATGAAGCAAGCAAACAAGATTAGGACAATTATGGCCTCTTGCCCTGAAGTCTTTCCTCCGTCCTCCAGTAACTCCTGCAGACAGGTCAGATAATAGTGCCGCATCTTTCTGGCAGTGTCCTGCCTCTCCCTCTGCACCTCCATGCAGATCATCTCTGCTGCTCGCTCCCGACTTTCCTTGAGGTAACGCAACATGTCTCCTGCCATAAAAAACACAATTATGACCTGTGCTTCTCACTAGGTACATATACATACAAAAAGTACATGGTGAGGTTTAATGCACATGTATATAATCATGAAAACCTGCATCAGATTCACAAGTGAGGACACAGCAGATAGTATGGTACAGGACATCATAGTGTCTAGTTTTGTCTCCACTGTGTAATATTGAATTATGGTGTCCTAGAATACAGAATATTTTAAATTCACACCTGTGTATAAAAAAAATCTGCACCATTACCAACCTCTGATCTTTTCTACAGTCATCAAGTATTGCTGCTTCATCTCCTCGAGGCCTTGATGAGTATTTTGTTGGTGATTAGAGCTCCTGTAAGCAAGAGCAATTCATTTGTTGCTATTATTGAAATTCATTTTTATAATATAATAATGTAAATATAATATAAATCTTTTGTATATTGAAGAGTCCTTAATTCTTCCGGCTTTTTCAGCCTTGTTCACTCATAAGTCAGAATCTTACAGTTAAGGTTTATACACAAATGAAACCGTATGGAGCCTTAAGACACATAATATTTATACATTTAACAAACAATATTTCATATCGTTGGACTTAAAACTAAAGATAAGAAATACTAAAAAGAACACAAACCCTGAGGATTCTTTGGCTCTCTTCACCTCCTCCAGCTGCTGCAGATGTCCCTCCTTTGCCTTTTGTAAGCTGCTTTCATGCTCATCTACAATACACAGATACATTGTATGTTGAGTAAATCCATTTAAATGCCCTTTAAAAGAAACATTTTAAATGCATTAAATACCTTTCAGATGCTGCAAGGCAGTTTTGTGCTCACGGACACTGTGCTGGAGCTGACGACAGGCTTTCTCTAAGTGCCTGTGGAGCTCCTGGTTCTTCTTCTGCAGCTTACCTAAAGTCTCAGCACACTCCTTCCTGCAGCGAGCCTGCTCCTTCTTCTGGGACAAAGAGCCTGGAAACGGTGGACAATATTGTCATGTAAACTTGTTTATGGGCACTACACTATAGTCTAATCAAATGACGCCCTGTCTTATGTCCTTCTTATTGAAGATGAGAGTGCATTACATACTTTGCATTTTGTGGATTTCTCTCTCATGCTGCTCCTGTGTTTCTTTTGACACACGGCTCAGTCTCTCCTCACTTATCTGTGGGGGCATAAATTAAACCATAAATGGAAAACATTGTATCACGTGAAAGACAAAACAATAAAAACGGCACATTAATTGAATGCTACAGCAGTTAAATATAGCAGGACTTCTGGTAAAAAAAAAAAATATATATATAAGAATACAATTGCTTTATTATCACATACACACTGTAGTGAAATTCTAATACTGCATATTAGCCCATCCTAAGCATTCGAAGCAGAGGGCAGCTATACATACAGCAGCCGAGGAGCAACTTGGGGTTCAGTGTGTTGCTCAGCGACACTTTGACACGTGGCCGGAGGAGCCTGAGACTGAACCGCCTTGTGGTTATGAGGCGACCACTCTATCTCCGAGCCACAAGCCACCACATAAAAAGGAAAAGATATGGCTGTTTGCACACTAATATATACAAGCTCTCGAGTTTTTATCAATGCAATGTTTCGACTTTCAACTTGACGAAGACCTTGGGAGGTTAACACATTGTATTAATAAATACTTGGGAACTTGCACATTCCAGTGTGTTCTCCTTTTCCTTTGTTGGTTTGTCCTGCAATTGTAGCCATCTGGGGTTTGATGTGTCCGTACCAAATTTTGTTTATGCTTTAAGTACTTATTGCGTTACAACAACCTTAAATCATTGAGCAGAGTAAGTCCTCCAAAATCATTAGATAGTAGATAATCCAATAAAAACTCACCCTCTCCCATTCCTTCTTGGCTTGAGATACTGCTCTGTTGACTATGTCTTTGCAGGATGTTTGAATGATGTGTGTTATTGTGTCCTCTGACGTGGCCCCGCTGGTCCTCCTGGTGTCTTCAGTGCCCTGCTGATTTGTTTTGGGATCCCTGAGAAGTTGTGCCTGGACCTCTGCCAGATGAGTCTTAAGCTCTGCTAGTAATTCATCTCTCATCTGCTTTCTCTGGGACTGCTCCATCTCTGCCTGCTGACATCTCCACTCCTCCTCTCGGGCCGTCAGAGTCTGCTGTAGCTTGGCCTCCATCTGCAGGAGCAGCTCCTTCTTATGGAGACCAGCATCCTCTCTGGCCTGCTGCAAGGCCTGCTCCAGCTTTTTGCGCTGCTCTTGCAGCTTGCTTTGGTACGCCTGCTCGCTGCGGACCTGGATGACAGAGACCTCCTGTTGTTTGTCTCGATTCCAGGCTGCTCTAGCTCCAGCCAGCTCAGCCTTCAGCAGGGCAGCGTGCTCTCTCCTGCCTTGCTCCAGCTGACTCTGGAGAGCTGCCACCTCCTCTTGGAGCTCCTCCACCCTCTGCGTTCCGGAGCTCTGTTCCTCCAGCTGATTCCTGTGCGTCCTATGCCACTGCTCCTCTGCCTCCCTCAGGGCCTGGGATACCTGGCACATTTAAATTGAGGAATATACATTATCAGAAACAGAAAAGCCAGTTGACAGCAGTGACACTTTTTAACTCACAAAGATAAAGCCCTGTCATACCTGTCGTTCTGTGCATTTTTCTTGTAGTTCTTCCCATTTCTCCCTCTCCGTTTGGAGAGAGGCTTGGTATTCTGGTAATGAAGTCATGTCCTCAATCCAGCAATTGTAGGCCCTGGTAACTGCACCTTCAACCTGAAACAACAACACTAAATTTGGCAACCCATGATGAAGGCAAGATAACATGGTTAGGCGGTGGTGGTGATGGCGCAGTGGATATGACACATGCCTTTGGTGTGGGAGATCAGGGTTCGATTCCCACTGCGATACGTCAACCAATGTGTCCCTGAGCAAGGCACTTAACCACTAGTTGCTCCAGAGGCGTGCGACCTCTGACATATATAGCAATTGTAAGTCGCTTTGGATAAAAGCGTCAGCTAAATGACATGTAATGTAATGTAATGTAACATAATACAGGATTCTGATGAATATGTAACCTTACATCGAAACATTAGTCAATGTTATGCACCTTAAAAAATAAACTATAAAAGTAAGAAGACTTTTTTTTTGTTTGTTTTTTACACACACACGTTTTCTTTTGTCCTGCCTTGGTTGTACCACATTGTTGTGGACTGCAGAAACCCCTCTCTTTTTCACCATAACATAATACATGTTTGGGGAATTAAGCAAGGTATGTTGGAGAAAAGTTGTGCAACATTTAATTTTGATGGACCACTATTTGATTTGCTCATTTCAAAATATGGAGGGATGAACCAGGGAAATCATCATGTAGCTGGGAAATCTAAAAGTATATAAAAAGGAGAAGAAAAAAATCTAAACTGTGTATGAATAATACAGCGATGGCTATTCTAGTTGCATTGAATTGATTGGTGCCACTCATACAAAATGTACAGTAAATCACTTTGGCTAACTAGCAGAATTATTATTATTATTATTATTATTATTAATTAAAAAAAAAAAAAAAAACACTGACCTGTTTGGCCATATCCTCCAGATGTTTCTTGTGCAGCTCTCTCTGGGCTTGCTTCCTGGCTTCCTCCACAGCTTTGCGTTTGACTTTGTCAGCCTCCAGTTGCAGCTGCTGTTTCTGGGCACTGAGCCTGGAGTCCAATTCTTCAACAGTAATTGTCACGCTGCTGGCCTCAATCTCATCTACCTGACAGGTTGCCTCAGCAGTCTCTCTGTGTTTCTCTCTCCTGGCCTCCTCCAGCCTCTGGACCCAGGTCTTCTCCATCTGCACAGAAGCAGTAAAAGATTTCAGGACACCATCTGACGTAAATTCACCTTAGGGAGTTGGAGGAGCTGGGCAGTTATGGGAAATTATACCTTTTGAAGTTCCTCCTTCCAAGCAGCCTTGGCTAAGGCTACGTGAGAGTTCACCTGCTGCTGGATCTCAGTCTCCTTTTCTTTGGACCAGAGAGCTTTGAGCTTGTTTATTGAGGCCTGATGCTGAGCCTCAAGCTCAGCCCTCAGCTTCTCCACAGCTGTACCACTCACTTCTTTCATCTTTTCCTGGGAATGAGAACAAAATCATAAATCTGTCTCAGTCCACAGGCAATCTATGCCGGATACAGGAAACTTCATCACTTAAAAAAAAAAAGCATTTGTCAAATACAGCGTGTAGCCATACAGTCAACAAATTGTCAAATATGAATAGTAAATCTCCTTATATTACCTCCTAATATTAAATCAACAAAGAACAATTCCAAATAATCATTTACCCTAAAATAGTGTATTTTGAGCTTTCAATTTCTCCCTTTCGATTAGCACAATATAATAATATTATAAACATATTTTAGGATCTTGTATACCTCATTTACTCTGATCAAAGTCTCCTCCTTCTCAAGCATGTCCTTCTCCTTGCAGACAGATATGTAACACTCTTGCACGGCCAACATTTTATCATTAGCCTCAGACAACTGTTTCCTGTGAAGAAGTAGTAAGTACTGTAAATGAGCTGCAGTGGTTTCCAGATAACGGCAATTTTCAGTGACAGGTGCAGAGGACTCACTGTAACTGTTGGACCTGCTGCTGGTGCTGTGCAGTCAGCTGTTCAACCTGAGCATCGTATTCCAGCATGATCTCGGTTCTGACCCGGTCCACCACATCGTCCCTATACTGCTGATGAATCCGCTCAGCTCTCCATGAAGAAAAAAACGTTATGATAATTTTTGGTACAGAAAAAATGAAATATAATCTTATTTCCCTCCTCTGTGCCTTACCTCTCAGCAGCCTCCTGCTTCTCTTGGTCCAGTTCCTGGATCATCTGCCTCATCTTGGTGCAAAGCTCCAAGTTGGCAGACCTCACCTTCTCCTCACTCTGTTTCAGTTCCTTATTCTTCTTTTCTAACAGCTAGAGTTCGGATAGAGCATCACCAGACTTTCATGATATAGTCTAAAAATGAAAAAAAACACAACTGACTTGACGAAACTTCAACCAACCTCCACTTGTTCCTGCAAGTGTCGTTGGTCTTCCTGTAGTCTCGTGAACTCTTTCAGAGATTCTCCAGTTACGTCTGGATGTTTCATCTGATTGGTCTCTCTGACCTGTGAACACAAATGCAATTTTTTTTTATGATCACTGTTGCATTAGAGCCATTTAATCTCTCAGTCTTATGCTTGTGCCATTTCGTTTGAGAACTTTGACATCCATTTCCTTTGTATGCCAACACAACTGGATAGTTTTGGTAGGAAACATGAATATTATATTTTAATCCTTTCAGGTCCATATGTTTTGTTAGTTGTGTCACCTTACCTTAAAGCGCAACTCTCGCCAAAATGCAACCTAGGATTTTTGTGAATACACCCGAGTCAAACCTTCGTTTAAAAGCATATTCAGGACGGAAACGCCACTTTTAATATTTACAGTATTCTCGTTTTCGGTCAAATGGCCTTTTGAATGGGAGTGCTAGCGGCACTACAATGATAGCATCAAAATCACTATTTTTAAACACTAAGAAGGCTCGACAAAACATGAAATTTTGCTCGAAGTATCACCAGGAGCTCTACACATGAAACTCACATGAAAATTGTTTGTGTATACAGAGTTTACTAAAAAGAAAGGTTTTGAGCAACTCAGGTTAGCAGTTGTTGTTTACGCTATCCGCCATTTTCCCAGTCAAAAATAGTCTAAATCCGAATGCAACGTAACAGGAAGGAGAGTAAAGATGGAAAGCTCCTTTTGTCATTATTGACCTAGTAGTTGAAAAAGGAGCCTCATATAAAAATGACATTTCCTCCTATGGAGTCCGTTAATTCGCATTTGGAGATCGACACTTGATGGCGGATAGCGTAAACAACAACAACAACTGCTAACCTGAGTTGTTCAAAACCTTTTAGTAAACTCTGTGTACACAAACAATGTTCTCAATGCTCGAGTTCATGTGTAGAGCTCCTGGTGATACTTGGAGCAAAGTTTCATGTTTTGTCGAGCCTTCTTAGTGTTTAAAAATAGTGATTTTGATGCCATCATAGTAGTGCCCCTAGCACTCCCATTCAAAAGGCCATTTGACCGAAAACGTTTCCGTCCTAAATATGTTTTTAAACAAAGGTTTGACTCGGGTATATTCACAAAAAGACCATAGGTTGCATTTTGGCGAGAGTCACGCTTTAACCAATTGCATGTTATTCCTTTTTTCTGTTTTTTTTACCAGCAAGAAATCAAATTGGCCAATCTACCTCAATCTGAATAATAGCTATCAGACAGTACAGTTTGAAATGCTTTGCTCAGCAATGCAACATCAAAGCTTGTGTCTGGTCATAGACAGTAGAAGGCAGTCCTCACCGAAGAGCTGAGCTTGGCTTCATCTAATTGGGTCTGCAGCTCGGTCACTCGACCCTGACAGAGCTGGAGCTCCTCCTGCAGCTGACTGATCTTCTGACGCTTCCCCTTCAGACTACCCAGGCAGCGCTGCATCTCCACTTGCAGCAGCCGCAGAGCTTCATCTTTGGGTAGCTTGGAGTCCGACAGGTGAGCCAGGGCAGCACTGACCAAACAGTAGGGAAAGTTAGATTTTAATTGATGGGAGTGGTGATGATGAAGTAGAAACATTGAGAGTTAACAAAGTTTCACAGTATATACTAGCACCCATGGCACAAAAAAAAGGACAGTGTAAAGATATAATACATATAATAATATATAACCATGGTGTACCTGTGAAGAAAGCCATTTTTCCTGTTTGTTTTCTTTAATCCTAAATCCACACAGGATTCAGACAGCTGGTTCTCCCAGTCACTGTCCAGGTCTAATACAATAACACCGTGTTTCACAGCAGATTCATACATAGTGATCTGTTCCTTCAACTCTGCCAGATCCTCCTTTAGGACAAAAAATAAAAAAATAAAAAAATAAAAAAAAAAGGTGAAAAGTTAAAGCAACCAAGTTTAAGCACATCTTTTTTTAAACAATATTGGTTTTGAGAGTGGTTCCATTCTGGGGCAGGAAAATCAGAGAGCAAACCTGTAAGACTTTGTTCATGTTTTCGCTTAGTGCCTTGGCAGATTGAGCCTGTTGTAGTTTGATTTGTATCCGACTCATTTCCTGCACTGAACCTGAAGAAAACAGAACAATGAAACAATGATTTGGAATAGCACAAATAAAAAACGCGTGCATCGAAGTCGCACATTAATGTTCTGTGATTTCTTCTCGACAGAGTTTTTAGCAAGTATGTTAAAGACCAAAAAGTGGTTGCCGTCCACATTAACTCACTTGTCTGCAGCAGCTTGGCACATTGTTGTTGACTCTCCTCCAGACGCTGACTGAAGGTGTTGACGACTCGGGCTCTCTCCAGTTGCTCTTCTTCTCTCTGGCGCTCCAGCTGCTTCACCTGCTCCCGTAACCTCTGACCAACATCAACCTGGAAGCAACAAAACAACAACACAGGAGTTTACTATGATTGCAGGTGACTTGGAGTCGACTATATCTCCTGTGACAGTGACACTACAGACCTGTTCGTTCAGAGCCTCAGAGGTGGAGTCTAGCTTCTGCTCTAGTGTCAACAGCGCCGCCTCATGCTGCTCCTTCATGACGGTAAGGTCTCGGTCATGCTGCTGCCGCGTTTTGGACAGAGTGTCAGAGCGACAAAGCTCCAACATCTGCTGCTTCATGCTGTCCACTGCAGCCTCTGCCAACCTCTGCTTCTTCATGTTCTGCAAACACAATAAAACTACTCTGTAAGTATCTTCCTTAATTACAGATAACCTGATGTATTGCAGACTGTCTTGTATTGATATATATATTAACAATTGAGAAGGAAGAAAACAGTGGTGTGTGTCAGTGCAGCACTTACCTCATGGTCTCTTGCAGTAAGGGCCTGTACTTGCTGCTCCATTGCCTTCACTTTGTTTAGCATTTGAAACTCTCTCTCCTTGGCCTCTTCAACCAATTGACTTGATTCCTTTAGGCTTACTGCTAGGCCCTCCTTTTCATCTATTGATGATAGAAAATAAGATTATATTATTATTCCCACAAGCAGCACATCCAGCAACAGATTAAGGACACACAAGACCAGTTCAGGACGCAGTGTTATTGTAGATAGTGCAAGGCCTCCGAACAGCCACAAGGGGGCATATATACAAGTAAGTGAAGACGTATCCTATTTTATTTCCTTCTATCAATCTCCGTTAATGATATAGATTGAAAGATAGCCAGCTCTTTAGCTTTTAATAATGTATCAACAAAAACAAAACATTTGGAAAGTATGAGTGTCAAATACAGTGGTCAGACATATTCTTCCTCATGAGTCTTCAAGGCAGCCTGGAGTTATTTATTCATTCCGAGTTCAAGCGGTTTGTTTAATTTTTTTAAACAGCTTAAATTTTAGCTTAAAATACATATTTGAAAAGAGATCAATAAATCATAACATGCAACAAAACCTTAAAGCTACATTGTGTAAGAATTTCACCCATCTAGCGGTGAAATTGTATCTGACAACCAACTGAATATTACTTTCTAGCCCCCCCCACCCCCCATTCCGAGTGCGTTATAACTCCTACGGTGGCCAAACCCGGAATAGCGACAACCGTCCGTGAGTGTCCCTTCCAGTGTAATAATAGTTTTACGTTATTTTGGTACCATTTCATTGCTAACATCAGCTATCAGGTTCCCAAACATATGCAAGCTAATGTTAGTAAAGTATCAGTGCTATCGTTATTCTGTATATTGTACGAGATTAATAGTGCAAGGCAATGTTTACAGCGTAGGAGAGAAGCAACGGAGGTTTGTGTTTTTAATATATTTCTCTGAGCAGCATGAACATTGTCAAATAATCTTCTCCCCCTCCCTCCCTGGCATACATCACAGTCAGTGCCACTGAGTGAAAAGCGCGAAATGCGGAGCAGTATAGCCTGTATGTCCCTTAGGGGCTACCGTATTTCAAGATGGCGCATGGCTATGGAGCGTCTACCCCAGTTCATGTAAGCGCAAATGTAAACTTCCAAGCCAATAGGAATACTTGGAATTGATGGTGGTGGTCAATATTCATAAAAAAGGACACGTTTGTGAAGGGCAATACAGATTTTGATAATAAACAACTACAAATGTTACACACTGGGGCTTTAAAATATCTAAGTATAATCACATTACTTTACATGGACTATGTACTGCAATAAAGTGAACAACAATTCCCACCCCCCAGTTTGTGAAACATACCTTTGGCAATTGCAAACTGATGCTCGATGTATCTCATATTACGCCTTGAATCCTCCAATTTTTGCTCCAAGTCTTCGATTTGCCTCTGCTGAGCTTTGTGTAAAATCTGCAGCTGGGCAAGCTGCTCTCTATCAGCAGTTTCTGTAACACAGCACAACATGTATATTCAACACATCAATCACTTACCCCCTTGAAACTGTGTGAAGACATTTTCATTTCTCAGCAATGTCATTTGAGAGGGGTTATTTTATATAATAACACTTTAGGCATCTAATTAAGGCTATTAAAGCTACTTACTAATGGCAATTGAAATGACATGCAGTCTGACTGTATACATCTTTTTATGACACAGAAATAGAATAGACATAATGTAAGATAATTGTTTTGTTTTTAAACAAGTCGCTTTAGAAAGAATATACTGAAGCCAGCTTTCCCGTCAGATTACTGTCCAGGAAATTAGTTTTGTCTGGAGGCTGATGAATCTCAATGGTAAACTGATCAGAAATAACACTGTCAAAGTGTGATAGTTATTATGGCTGGCTGGTACATGGGCATACATTATTTAATTATGTTTTAATTAAATCCCCTTTCTCAGTCCGTCTCAGTCAAAACAACCCAATGTTTATGTACTACTGTCCACAGAACAAGTGGAGCAGCTCATCGATTGCTCAATGGCAGTGTGACAACAAAACAATACTTCTGATTATTCACTTGGGATACATTTGTTTAAATTTGATAAATTCCTAAATTGACATTTATGCTAACAAGATCACTTTTCAACTATAACTGTGGTTTACATGCCACTGTACTGTGTACTGTGCTATTAATCCAGCAACTAAATCAAGACTGTAAGACTCACGTTGTGTCGAGTCAAGGAATTCTCTTTGTAGATGGTCAAATTGACCTTCTTGGTGGACGGCCTGCGAGTTAAACATCTTTGGCTGATGGGCAGGATGGTGAGGATTGTAGCTGGCCTTGTGCTGATCCACTCTGTCCAATGCTCCAGACTTTAAATTATGAAAATCAAAACATAAGTAACACAGTATGTTAGAAATAAAATAGTACTGTGTTCAATAACAAACCATGTCAAAGTTACACAAATACAACTTTTTCTTAAAACGCACAACAACAACAAAATTGTACACTATGCTGACAACTGGTGGACGGCCAGATATCAAGAGGTTTATTTCAAATTATTAAAAAGGAAAATGTGCAATATTTCATACCCAATGACACACATTTAAGTCACATGTATGATATAATATAAAAACACTTGCAATGACAAAATAGACCAAACACTCTCTACTCACTTGAAAATTATTTCTGCCCTCGTTGTGGTCCCCATGGTTTTGGTTGTCTCCGTGTTCTCCATTATACACAACGGCGGTATTCGTGACTTGAGGGTAGGGTTTGGACTCATACTCGTCTGTGAGAGAAGTCTCTGTAGATTTTTCTGTGCCTATGCTGCCGTATACATAATCTCCCTGGGTGAAAGGATGATCCTGGCTCCAGGTGTGAGGCAGAGGTTGACTTTGAGGGTGATATCCATTGATCTGAACAGCTCCATCCTCATAAGCGTACTCATCATGGGAGTGTTGATCATAGTCAACTTCACAGTTCTTCAAAGAGACATTGACAGTGATAGTGATGCGGTATTTTTTTCTTTGGAAGTTCAGAAGACAAAAATCTATCAGTGAAAAAAAACAAAAACTAACAACCTACCTGTTCATGAGTAGTTGGCCTTGGGTGATCTGACCATTGCTGAGTCCATGTGGACTGTGGGCTGAGTGGAGAGGATAAAAAAGCACAATTATATCAAAATGCAATCAGGTAGGTCTGATTGTTTTGAACCACACCCAGAGTTCTCCAAATCTGAGATTACTAGTGTCAACAGCAATGTGTGTGTTACCTGTTGCCAGTGTTTTTATTGCTGCAGTGAGAGTACTCTAGCTCTGGGGAGGAGGAGTCTCTGCTGTCCTCCAGCATGTCATCGGGCAGGTCGGTGAGCAATTTGTGCAGCTGCGGAAAAATAGCACATGGAAATGAGTCACCAAGGTTGCTACGCAACCGAGTTATAAAGTAATGCAGATAGAAGAAGAAAAACAGCACAGATAAGCGATTACTGACAGTCTGAGGGAAAGAATGTGTCAAGGGGTACATTTATTGCTAGTAATCATATCAACAAATCATTTAAGTCATTTATCAAGCAACATTTTCTGTTCTGTGGTTTAACCGTGAGGATTTGACACATTTAGGTTTTCAGATTAATCAGTAATGAAGGTAATTGTTAGTTGCTGCCCTAATATTTGTACTGCTTGTATACAATGCACAGATTATTCTTTTGGTCCATACAATCAAACTGAGAAACACAACACTGACAAATAATGTATTTTCTGTCAAAACATCTTAGCTCTTAATGACAAAAACAAGTCACATCCACCTCTGCGTTAGAAAGAGACTGACCAGACTTGCTTTACAACACGCCATGTGTGATGGAACAAGCAGAGCCAGCTGGACTTACTTCCCACAAGGACTGCTGAATATTCCTCAAATCCTCCACTGTGTCCACAACCAAAGGACCCATATTATCCCTCTTACACCTTTAACAAAGATTGAAGAGGAACTTCTGCTTCAGCTGTGAAGCCACATGATAACCTCCTAGCCTAATCTTTCTGCAGAGAAGACGTTCTGTGCGAAACATCCAAAAAGTGCCTGGCATGTTGCAGGCTCTCTGCGTGATTGCTGTGGTTTGCTCCCAAAGAACTCCATTCTCCATTTAGACAAAACATATAGCAAGGTTAACTGGAGCAGAAACATTCCAATTACTGATGGCAAAATTTTCCACTTGACCAACTTGTGTATACTAAATAGACTATACCAAAGGAAAAAAAGATCCATTTAACAATTAATATTCAAAGTCCCATTCTTCCGAGTATTGAAGCCCACTGGTAAGACATTCAGTGACAGTTTCTTCATGCTTGCAAGTACAAGTGGGGCCAAGCACAGAAACAAGGTAGCGAGAGAAAGTAGGGAAACCTAGGGCAGAGCTAGTTTCTGTGTGACACACCTGGAAGGAGGCCTTTTCCTTGAGCCAATAACAGCTCAGGTTAATGGTGTAACAGATTGTAGGCGTGAGTAATAACACAGCATGACTGTCTAGCTGTGAAGCTGATGGTGCTTATGCAATTCACAGCTCAAATGCTTCAGCAAACTAACAACATTAACTCAGAAAAATTACAAATACAGATGGCAAAAGTAATGCTAAAAAAGTTTGTAAATATGTCGACATGACAATGGTGATAGTGATTGCGTAATAACTGAAGTAGAGACAGGTAATGCCTACATCACTGCACATACAACAGGTTTTTGTTTTATAATTTAAACATGCCCCGGATATAGCCTGTCTTCTGATATGTTAGATAACTGATGTTTTAAAATATGTACAATCAAGAAACCAGCAGGAGCTCAAGCGATCACAGTGCGTTGTTTGACAAAATCCCACTGACAAGTGACGCAAGGAGGTTCAACAACTAGCTAGACACAAACGTAACTGCAACACAAACGTTATCCCAACAACTTTACGATGCTGCAGCTATGCGTTATACCTCTTGCTCTCTCGCATAGTCCTCCTGGTCGTATTCTTCTTCATCATGCTGGGTTTGAAGAGCAGCACTGTCAAAATCAATAGACATGATGCAGAGCCTGTAGGGTGAAAAGAGGTGCAAAACAAACTTGAGAGGACATCACAAACAACCAGGGGAAGGTATTTGTTACGTGTGAAGTTGGCATTGGATGGTTATTGTTAACTTAGCTAGCTAACATTAACGTTACAAGTTAGCTAGCGTAAAAGTTAAAAGCACTGATATGAACCAGCCTAAACAGACACATAACGTTGGCTTACCTGTTGGCATAAATGGGACAGACGTTTCTTTTGATGAGTTGCGTATTCCTTTATTTAAGAGACGTTATTAACTGCTAACCACACGACTGTTTACATTGCAAAGCAGAGATGCTAGCTTAGCAAGTAGCGTTAACTTGTCCATTTTAGCTTGCCTTAGCAACAACGAGCCCGACAATAAAATAAAAACGACCTGGTCATGCTTTGAAAAACCTCCACCGAATACGTTAGATCAACGGTGTAGCATTAGATTCCTTAGTCGAAACAACGTTTAGTGCCAGTTTGCGTGTAATCTGGCCGAGCAGAATGTGAGGTATAATGAAGCTAACTCCGGTTAGCCGGTTGGACGTCCTCCTTTTAAGAGCCGCAGACTCGCCCACTTTGAAAACTCGCGCTCAACTCAGCGCCAAACCACTGCGGGCAGAACACGAGTGTGATTAGCTAAGCTACACATTCATATAGCTACACAATATATAACTTAGCCCACATTATTTCACTAACAGACGCATATACTAGTTTATATAGCTACCATTCGCTATAACAAAACATGCATGGTAGAAAGTCATTTCCTAAACATTATTGTTGTTGCTACAGCCAACCATGCAGCCAACCCAACCCCAGAACATAAGCTATCCACGCCTCCATGGTAACAGTGTCTCTAGAATTGTGGGAAATGTAGTCGCCGTGTTTGCTTGTAAACGAAGCGGAGACGATCTGTTTCTCATGCGATCAGGCCTCAAAGAACATTTCCAGTGCTATGAATCATGCTTTTACCTGACAAAACTCAAAGAACTAGCCCCTTTCTTAAATATTATGTTCCCTGCTTGTGGTGGTAAAACACATAGGCCTACAGCACTTCATAGAGGAAATCAAATAGCATAATTTTATTTTAATATTTTTTTTTATTTTTTTGAATGCATAATATATTAAACATGAAGAAGTTAATCTAAAACAGAAACAAAAATATTTCTTTTACCGTCTGTATTAACAGCATAATACCAAAATATATTACATCTGTGAATTCTGTGCAAGCCAGTTAATATCAAGGTTCGTTACATTTGGGTCCATATGGTCCGTCATTACCGTCCATTCACCCAGATTAAACCATAACGTATGAAACGTCTTTTTTAAGCTTTTATGTTATGTTATATTTAATGACGGTACCAGTCTGCGGGAGTTTGACAATAAAATGATAAAATCAGGTTTGGGACTTTTACCCTTTACCCTGAACTGAAAGGGTATTTTGTTACGTCATCGTCCTGCGTGACAACCACGCCTCCTGCCCTCCAGACAACTTCCGTGTTTTTTGCTCCTGCAGCCTCAAACAACTGTTTCAGAGTCAGCTCCTCTGTTACAAACAGGAACTTAACATCTATTAACTGAGCTGAATTCGCGTTTTAGAACTGACCACAGGTCAGCGTTTTGGCATCCGGGATCCTCTTGTGACAGTCAGCTGATCGCGGCCAGGATCTGCAAAAAGCTTTGAGCTCTCCTGTCTGACAACAAGAAGTACATTCATTGTTTTTCTCTACAGGTAGAAATGGCCACAAACCCACCAAAGTTAAAGACTGCGTTTACTGCCAATGAAAGGTGAGTAACAGGAAGCCATGTTGATTGTCAGTGAGACAGAGGGACGAGGAAAGAAATGTGATACTCACTTTATTTCTTCATTTATTAATTCTTTACAGGTTGCAAAACTTGAACAATACTTTTGAAACAAAGTATGGAGAATCTCCTCACTTCTATGCATGTGCACCTGGAAGGGTAAATCTAATAGGTAATTCTAGCATAGTGGGCTGATGTTGCTTTATACAATGGACCTACAAGAACAGACTGTAAAAATAATGGACGAAGCTATTTATCAATATTATATCTATCGAAATCGTGATATGAGACTAGATATCTTAGATATTGTATATTGTAATATCGTGATATGGCATAAGTGTTGTCTTTTCCTGGTTTTAAATGTTTCTGAACTGTTCTAGCTGTTCTTTACCCACTATATCCACATTACTGATGATTATTTATCAAAAATCTTATGGAGGGAATATTTTGTGAAAGCACCAAGTCAACCCTACAATATTGTCGCAATGTCGATATCGACGTATTTGGTCAAGAATATCGTGATATTTGATTTTTTTTCTCCATAACCTTCATTTTAACCTGTATTCTCTAGAATATGACGTGTCTTTTTGATTGTGAATAAATAACAGAAAAAAACGTCAGTCCACAAACCAATGGGTGATGTCACTGCTGCTATGTCCATTATTTTTACAGTCTATGTACAAGAACAAAGTCATATTATGAAAACAAATGTTAAGTTCTTTTTTTTTTTTCCACACTGATTTTTACCATTTGCTCAATGCTAAAACATGTTTGTATTAATTGGTAGATGAATGGCTTCTGCTTTTACTAATTTCTCATATTTTACAGGAGAGCATATCGATTACTGTGGCTATTCTGTTCTGCCAATGGCCATTGAACCAAATATCATGGCAGCTGTCTCAGTGAACAAGTCAGGGACAATCACACTGGCCAACACAAATCCTCAGTACAAGTAAGGCTTGAAACTATGATTACCGGTGACTATTTACATTGTGCTTGCAATGCATGTACAGTATCTGTTTGCAGGGATTTCACTGTGTCGTGTTCAGAGGACATTGCCATCGACAGAGAGAATCCAAAGTGGCATTATTATTTTCTCTGTGGAGTAAAAGGTATTCAGGTAAGATCTACATTTTCTTCATTCATGGCAATTTAGTAGATAGATAGATAGATAGATAGATAGATAGATAGATAGATAGATAGATAGATACTTTATTCATCCCAAGGGAAATTTTCGGCATCCAGTAGCTTAGACAACCATAACACAACAAACATACATATATCTCACATACATAAAAATCACTCACAGCAATTTAAAGAGTTAACAATTTGTGAAGTGATTACAAAGGTCTGATATAGACTGACCATGTGATGCAATGACCATGATAAGGTGCTATGGTAGAGTGTGTGCAATGGTGGTAGTGCAAAAGTGAACAATGCAGGGATTGAACAGTGCAGTAGCTTATTATTAAATATTAACTACGACTATGAAAAGACAAGAATGTAAACATAATAGTATTCAATGCCATAGTAAAGTGATACTTTCCCCAACTTAATGAACCTTCCTGCTGTGTTTTCTTCATAGGAGAAATGTGGGATTGCTCATTTAGCAGGGATGTCGTGTGTCGTAGATGGAACCATTCCTCCGAGCTCCGGCCTGTCCAGTTCTAGTGCCTTAGTTTGTTGTGCCGGGCTCGTAACAATGGAGGCAAATCAGAAGTCCCTCTCCAAGGTAAAATGCTTTACAAATCAATTTTCGCAGTAAGACTTTATAATAATCAACATTAATATATGGTAGATTGATAGTTAGTTAAACTTCAGTTAGTTATTTTTCTGTTAACACACAAGGAAAATATAATGTATAATGTTTACTTATTATCAAGTAATG
Organism: Gymnocephalus cernua; assembly: GCA_023631565.1. Lineage (NCBI taxonomy): Eukaryota > Metazoa > Chordata > Actinopteri > Perciformes > Percidae > Gymnocephalus > Gymnocephalus cernua. The sequence goes on along the minus strand of CM042431.1, from coordinate 23,947,600 downwards.
TTATAATTTATTTTATTTTATCATTAGTTTAGTGTAAAATACAAATAATTTGTTACATTTAGATAGTTAATATTTTGTCAATGGCTAATAATTGTTTTGTTGTTGTAACATACCTTTGAACTTACGTTTAATTAACTAGCAATTTACCATTTATTAAGGATTAATGAGTGTTACCGTTTCCACTGACTATGTAATATTCACAAAGTAAAAATGAAATTGAAAAATATAAACATCAGCAGAATATAAACAATCTTACAAGCAATTAGACTTCAATGGGCTTGTCTTTTATGCCACTCCTCAATATAGAATTGTATTTGTCATTTAATCTTTTTCTCATTATTATACTCTTTAATCCTCCAGGTGGCACTGGCTGAGATATGTGCCAAAAGTGAGCGTTACATTGGCACAGAGGGAGGCGGCATGGACCAGTCCATCTCATTCCTGGCAGAGAGAGGAACTGTATGTCGCTTTCCTTTTAAGTACTTTTGGTCAAATAAGTGGAACAAGTTGATCAGGGTCATTTATTCAACCAAACTATTAATACACTCACTGAACAGATGTCTTAAAGAGTGAATGCAAGATGTTTGATAGGTGTATAGTACCTTATAAGTAATGACTTCACTTGAATAATGCAAAAAAATGTCATGTAGTCATCAGTTACCACTTGTTTTATGACTTTTATTTTCTCAATTGTCTGTCAGGCCAAACTGATAGAGTTCCAGCCTCTGCGGGCCACTGATGTCAAACTTCCAGATGGAGCCGTGTTTGTGATCTCCAACTGCTGCATGGAGATGAACAAAGCTGCTTCTTCTCACTTCAACATCCGTGTGGTGGAGTGTCGAATCGCCACAAAGGTACAGTGATCCTGCCCAGTCCAGTGAGCAGGAAAAATATTTAAGAATTTCACAAAATAAATGTAAGATACAAAGTTTATGACAATGTTTCTGTATTCAGATTTGTTTGCTGTTTAGAAATGCTGCTTCTTAAACACAAATCTTGAATACTTAATTAATCAAATCAAACAAACTGAAAAGGCAAAATAATTACTTGCTGGTCCCTTTTATTACACATCATGTTATGGTCATGATATGGTATGTTCATGGTAGTCTTTTAAAAAGGCGTAGAAACAGTAATCTGTAGGACCTTGTGCTCTTTGAGTCTTCATACAAGAACCTTTCGACATAAATATTTTGTCCATAAACATGATGGAAATTCTCCGATTTCAATGCGGTTTCTAAGCATTAAGATTTGGTGCAGATCTTCTCGAGGGGAGAGAGCAATGAGAACTGAATACAGAAATATTATAAAACAGATTATCGTGGAACTATAGCATCATCTGGCATGAATAAACATTTCTCATAGACTTCCCTTGTTGCAATATTGGACTTAATTAAGTAAACACCTGCAACTGTATTTCGCAACACTTTTAGCTGCTTTTAACATTACAATTACTATGTATTTAAGGATTTTGCACGTAGTGAAGTAAGGTACTACTTAGGAAAGTATGCTGTTTTCTTACTAGCAATCCTTATGATAGACCTCCAGCAAATATGTGTAAATATCAACATAGTTCGAATCAAGAGAAGGTAAATAATCTCACATTTCAATGTCTTGTCGGGTGTGAACTCAGATGCTGGCCCAGGCACGAGGTCTGGACTCGAGCAGGTTTATGAAGCTGGTGCAGGTTCAGATAGAGCTGAAGGCCTCCCTGGAGGAGATGCTGGCTCTGGTGGCCGAGGTGTTGCATCCTGAGCCGTACAGCCGAGAGGAGATCTGCAAGGCGCTGGGCGTCACCTCGGAGCAGTTTTCCACAGAGCTGCTGAGCGCCAACACTCAGCATGGTGAGCAGCCAGTACACAGAAACATCTGTGAATTTTTATATCTCAGAACTGAATCATGTCTTATATGGAAACAACAGTTGAGTAGTGGATTGAAAGGTTAAACAATGACAATTAAGCTGTTTTGAAGTCAGTTATCTCGTAATATTCCTCAAATCTCAAATATGAACTTTTTGCAATGTGAAGACTTGTTTGTTTTCTCTTTTTAATATCATTCTAAATTTAATATCTTGTGGGGTTTTGTCATTTTTTTATTTTATAGGTGAAAATGAAAAAAATGATTAATGAATGAATCAATAATGAAAATAATAGGTGGTTGCAGCCATTGTTACTTTGACATAGAACTGGGCACTGCATTTTTTTAATATTAATACAGTATTGTGATATGAGAGTATTGTCATATTGTGATATCTGTATTTTGCTGGACTTAATTATACTTGAATATTATTATTGTATATTTAAGCAACACAACTTTTCAACCATATTAATTTGTTCTAGCTCAGTAAAATGATCAGTAAGCAGCCATTAGTGATGATTTCTTCTTCATATAAACATCCTCTTAAGAGCAACAAATGACTCTGAAAATATCATCACATTCTACTGATATTGCGGCATTTGTTCGTAACTCCCATCATGGCTGAATTGGTTAGTGTAACCAGGCTCTATGTGGACCTCATCCCAACCAAGCAGATGAATGACTTGACAACCATCTGCCTCTTCTCCTCTCTCTTAGTAAAACATTTCAAGCTGCACCAGCGAGCCAAGCATGTGTACGGTGAAGCTGCGCGGGTGCTGCGGTTTAAGAGCGTGTGTGACTCCGAACCTGCCGAATCCATACAGCTACTGGGAGACCTGATGAACCAGAGCCATGCCAGCTGCAGAGACCTGTATGAGTGCAGCTGCCCTGAACTGGATCAACTGGTGGACATCTGTCTGTGAGTACAGCAACATCTCTCTTCACTCACTGCTATCACAGATTTAGACTCAGGACAGAATAGGATAAAATTAAATATTGTCCAATGCCGTTTTAGAGATTTAAATTGTGAATTTATGCATGCTGGCTTCCAAATCCATCCTACATTCTAATCTTACCAAGTATAATATACTAAACTTTAGAGTATACTATCTTTTGCTGTTGGTATACAAGAAATCAACATATGAAACTATTGTATACTAACAGAAAGTGATACAATACTATATAGAGACAATATAGAACAAAGAGACTGTGAAATCAGCGTACACATTTTCCTTTTTCAGTTTAATTTTCCATGAGCAGCTCCTCCATTTCCTTTGTGCATTGCATTATGGAAGAATCGTACACAAACAGCACACTCAAAAATAAGTTGTGGGTTTTTTACATTCCCATCAGCCTCATCTGTACTTTGTGTTTATTGCTAATTAGCACAGCAATAATATACCTGCTTAACAACAGCATGGGAGCATGTTGATGTTAGCATTTAGCTCAAAACACCACTGTGCCAAAGCACAGCCTCACAGGAGCAGCATGGCTGTTTTAATTGAAAAGCAAGTTGGACGAAAATAAGAAGAAACTTGGCAGTGAATGTTGTGTGTGGACCTCTTATCTTCATGTGTATATTTAGTTCTAGTTGGTCAATAATACATATAGCCCTGTGTACTATATACAGTGGATTCAGAAGTATTGACTTTACTAAACTACTACTTACTTAACACCTTTTCTTGTTTCTCTTGGTTACAGGAAGTCGGGGGCAGTGGGATCCCGGCTGACAGGAGCAGGTTGGGGCGGCTGTGCTGTCTCCATGGTTCCTGATGAGAAGGTGGAGTCTTTCTTACAAGCAGTGAGCCAGGCCTACTACCTCCCTGATCCACGCAGAGCAGCAATGGAAAAACAGAGTTTGTTTGTGTCAAAGCCAGGCGGGGGAGCTGCAATTTTCCTTGATGAGTAAAATGCATCATCCATTATCTGTTTATATAATCATTTATTCAAATACACTACTGCAGTGGAATACATTACAATTGCTTACACTTGATTCAGAAGGCACTTACAAATGACAAGGTAATCCAAAATGTAAACTTTACTTTCCTCTATTAAGATTATTCTGGAATAGAAAATCGACGACAGTGGTGAATTATTTCTTACAAAGGGAATATGTTTTTTTGTAATAAATTGATTTTGTACAGCTAATTCACTGTCTCACTGTCTCACTCACAATGAGAAAATAACAACAATGTTGTTTAATTTGTGCTGCTGTATAAAATCCATTCATCCTTTTTGTTTACATTTTATACATGAACATAATTTAACAAGGGCAAAAAAATCCTTAAGAATGAAATAAACCAAATATTTTCAGGCGTTACATGGGCATTTGAAGTAGTTATCATTGGAGCAGCATCACTCAGACCTTTATTCTGGCTGGTAAAATGTTTCGAGTTTGTGTTGAGAGAGCCATGGGGAAATCATGGTAGTGAAGTCCTGATTACACGATCACACGCTGGTCTTGAGCTTCTGCACTGGAGCAATTTTAACTTCATTAGAGAACAGTGATGGTGGAGGCTCAGCGGTCTAAGGCACACTGTATTGTACTTAATGCAACTGCAGCATTCTGCATTAAGATCTGATCAGAGTTTTTATTATCACAGTTTTCCCTTTCACTCTTTCTGGTCTAATATCAAATAAAAATCTGATAGATAAAAGAGAGGATATAATTGTTGTCAGGTTAAATACTTGGAAGTTTTTTTAACTAAACAATGTTTTTTATGTTTCATTCATTTTATTTATGTAAAGAAGCAGCCTCAGAACCAAATTAAAACAGACATCATGTTTGGAGTTTGATAATGACTATTCAAATGTTGTGTAGCAACTGTACAATGTTTAAAATGAGGGATAAATCGGTGTTGTAAAGGGGATTTTTTTCAGAGGATATCAGATTCAAGCCATGGATTCAATTGCTTTGAACAAACTAAAGCCAATGAACCGTTGAATATCAAATAAAAAAAAGAATGATTATCTTTAACAGGAACCATACAAGGCACAGCACAGGGAAAACAAATATATATTGGCATAACATTGAGTCAGTCAAATGTATTTATATCAATAATTAAGTTGTCCTTATATTCAGCAGCTTTACATCAGTATTTACAGAAACATTTGTAGTTTAACACTTTGGATGGTTGAGAGGAGATTTTCAGTGCATAGGCTTTATAGACGGACGTCTATTATTAAACTTTTTGTACTGGTACTCGGGGCTACCTTTATTTTTGCTTATGTCATTTTTACATGTAATTTATTATGTTTGCGACAGCTAAAGGCTGAAATGTCCCAACCTTTCTTTATTAATCAAAATAGGACATGCCATTAAAATGATATTGAATAAATGCACCAACCAGATCAAATTGGATCAGTTAAAACAGGAGGACACATATTTCTTTAATTTTGTCCTAAAATATACCGGCTGTTGTCAGATTGAGTTTGCATATTGTACACCTTACATGATGAAGATTAAAAAGTTGTCCATTATAATTTTTTAACCAGCTGGCCTTTTTTGTAAATGGTTCCTCAAGATAATCATGTTTTGATTGACCTTTAACATTAACAGAGACCACATGATCCACACGAATAAAAAAAAAAGAGGTACGCCTGTGTAGTTGGATTTGAACATAACTTTGCCCCAAAAGGACACCCATACGTTGTGCTTGGTCTGTGAGAACCACACATATGGTATCCTGTAGTAGTTCAGTCAGTGTGCTGCTGCTGTTGAGTCTGTTTTTCTCCTGTGATGTCATCAGAGACTTCGTTCTTTTTCTTTAAAATATTTTCTATCCAGGTGGAGCTTTGTGGTGTTCTTTCAGGGGAGCGAGCAGAGGAAACTGTGCTCATCCTCATGTTTTTGCCTGAGGTAATCAGCTCTCCGTAGCCTTGTTGGTGGGAGAAGGCATACGCAGAGCGGCGGGAGCTCGTCCTGCGTACTCGCCTCAGGTTCTGCTCCTGAGGTCCTTGTCTCTTCCTTGACTGTTGGAGATGACGAACCTGTCAAAATACAGCAGTGGAGGAAGAAGTACTTAGATCCTTTACTCATACTCCATTACAAGTCAATACTTTGCATTTAAAAGTATTATCAGCAAAATGTACTTAAAGTAGCAATAGTAAAAGTACATGTTCAGCATAAAGTAGCCCCTGTGACTGATAAAATATATAACATTATTAGATTGTTATTACTGATGCATCAAAGTAGTCGTCGAGGTGGAGATAGTTTTAACTGCTTTATATACAGCACAGGTAGGTAGTTCAATTCAGTGGCTCTCAACCTAGCGGTCAGGCCCCTCCAAAGTGCCACAGGATACATCTGAGGGGTCGTACGATGATTAAAGGGGTAGGAAAGAAGGAAAAATAAAGTTCTGTTACACAGATCTGTTATTTTGAATTTTCTTTTGTGGACTATTGGATCATTTGACCTCTTTAGGTCTCAAAAAGTCATTTTAATGAAATCTTCTGGGAAGTTTAGAGGGGAAATGTCTCAGGTGAAACTGCTAACAACTCTCAGATATCTGAAAGGTGAGATGGAATCCCAACTCTACGCCATTTTTTGTAAGGTGTCACAAGTCAAAAAGGTTGGGAATCCCTGGTTTAATCTTTAACAATGTGTTCTTTTATATAAAAAAAAACAATATATATTGTTTGTGGAGTGGAGTAGTGGAGTAGAAGTATAAAGCAGCATAACATTGAAATACTCAAGTAAAGTACAACTACCTCAACACTGTGATTGAGTAAATGTACCACCACTGAAATATTTTAATTAAGTGTTCATCGCTTCCACCAATGCTGTAGATGCATCAAAGTTATTGTACCTTATCTGTTAGAGTTGGAAAGAGGTCTACTCTCAGGAAGCTGACTGCTAAGCCGGGCACAACACACACCACAGCGGTGAGCAGAATGACCAACCACACATTCTTCTCTGATAGACAGTTACGTGCCGTGCCTGAGGGGGACACACACATGTATTTATATTTCATTTCCACGCATCAGTATTATTTCTTCATGTATCCAGTTGAACTAAACTTACCTATGAACTGGAAATTATGTGGAAAGATGCCAAAAATGCCATTACTTTGCATTGCAAATAATATGGCAAAGTACACTGTCAGGCTCCCCCATATGAACAAGTGATTGACAGCTGTCCAGTAGTGCGTGTCAAGTCCAATCTAGGAGCAGATACATGCATCATAAACATAGTGTTTATTTTTTTAAACAACGGCTATTTTTGTCTGTTTGAACTCTTACCTGAACACTTACGACAATGACCAAGGATGTTGCTATGGTAACAGCAAATGCTTGTTGGTCAGACAAGTGGGAGCCATCCTCTTTTACAATGACAGTGAAGGCTCCGTAGGGAATAAAGAAAAGCAGGAATGATGTGCCCACCCCCTGCAGTGTGCACATGAAAAACTGGCGTTTGTTGAAGAGAAGGTTTTGCTGGCCAGGTTTGTAAAGGCTCGGGTAGCGAAGGCTGTTCTGGTCATTGACATCCTGTAGGAAACAGATATAATGAGTGCTATGTGATATTAATATGTATAAGGGTAGGGATAGGTTGAAGTATTGGGGGCTTAATGGTAGTTGTATAGCAGATAGTAAATACAGTATGATGAACAATATTGTATATTGATATGGGTTAATCAGGTTCAGGGTTCTAGACACACATAATTTACCAAGTGTAGGGTTAGATATCATGGCACAGTGAAAGAGAGGTCTACAGTAACAGTGTGTGACTTATCAGTATCTTGAAAAGAAAAACAAAAAGCAGAGTAAATGGTTGGCTCAGGAGGTTGCCATTGGAGACTGCTGGAAAAATAAATTCAGAAATAAAGAGTTTCTTTAAAAGGATTCAGGTAATTTGATATTGAGCATATAAGTATTACCTGGTCAAAAAGTCCCATCGCCAGGACTGGTAAAGATGTATAAACTATATTAAAGAGGGTAATGAACCACTGGTCATACACAGTCTGTGGAGAGAGGACAGTTATATACATAATTTACAAAAATGTGAAAGGGTTTGTGCCTTTAAATCCAGGCTTTTCAAGGGACAGAATAAAATTACCAGCACACTGACAAAAAGTAGACAAGGCTGTAGATGCAGTAGACAATGTGAAAATTTCCACATTAAGTGAATGTTTCGGTCAAAGGAATATTGTCAGCAGAACCTACAGAACACGTAATTCTAGAGACGGCTCACAGACTAACCGCTATGACCAATGAGGAGAAGAGGGGTAAGCTGCAAAAGCTGTTGATGTACACAATTAACTCAGCACATACAGGAAAAACTTTCTTTAATGATATGTCACAGTATTCTTACCTGAGCTGAGAAACCACAGAAGAAGCCGTACCAGAAGTGTACCAGCGTGAAGGCAAAGTTCTTGTAGAAGAAATAGCACAGGAAATTGCACATGCGGAAGTAGGACCAGCGTCCGTGCACCAGCAGGAGCCGCCGCAGGTACCGAAACTGAGCAAAAGAGTAATCTGATGCCAGAACCGCCTGCATCCCCTCCTGACCACTGATGCCGACACCGATGTGAGCAGCTGAGGAAGAAACACACAGTACTTCCCTTTGAAACTAAGTATTAAATAAATATTAAAACATCGTTTAAACATACAGGTACACAAAAGTGTATTAAAAGTGCAAACTGTGCTCCGAATGTCACTTTAAAATAAAACAAAATCAAGCTACTAACATTTTATGATGCTGTAAAAATGTTTCTTATCATAGCTAATGTTTATGTAGCTTTGGGTCTATGACTGCCACTTACTCTTGATCATGCTGACATCATTGGCTCCATCCCCAATGGCAAGAGTGACGGCCTTCTTGTGCCGCTTCACCAGCTCCACCACCTGGGCTTTCTGCATCGGAGTGACCCGGCAGCAGATGACTGTTTTACACAAACAGGCCAAATCCAGGAAGACGTGCTCCAGCTGTGGTTCCAGAGCATGGACCTGCAGGGAGAAGGCATACATCACACCTGTTAGACCTATAATTACCATCCTACAAAGTCAACCCCCCGCAGAGCCAACACAGCTCAATGTAACATTTCCACCGAGGTGCTGCTGCATCATGCATGCTGCTCAAGGCGCAGCGAGGGAGCAGCTCCTGTGTGAGGAAATAGATGTTAATGAAAACCTACAATAGAGCCGAGGGCCCTCAGCAGCACAGCAGCTCATTAAAGACTCGGCACAGTCACAACAGCAGGTACAGGGATGCCAGATACACAGCCACTGTTTAACAAACCTGCAAGCATCAGTACCAAAATAAAAACAAGCTAATGGTGGACCATGTTATATAATGCAACACATTTGAGTATCTCACCAAACTGTGTCCATTGATGACTAAGGCATACTCTGCAATGATGCTTTCTTCAAACACAGAGTCGTCTGCAAACGTATCTGCCTTCTCAACGTCTCCTGCACTGCCAACTCGACTCAGGCCGAGAATGTGCTCCTTACCACTCCTGTGGAGAGAGGAAAGCCAGGAAAAAAACTACATTTTTAGCATGTTAATAAAAGCTCTATTGAGCTTGTACTCAATGACAGAATAATTTTCGTCAACTGGATAAAATATTACTTATAGGCACTGAATTTTCAAGATTTTCCACACATGGGGCCATAAACCCACCTGAGCTGCTGCTGCACCTCCAGCAGTGTGTGGCCAGAGATAACAAACACCTCATTCATGTTGTCTCGCAGCATGTTGCAGGAGTAGCCGATGTTCATTGCTGTCTCTGAAATGTTTTACACAATTTACATCTTGATAGCTTTTCAGTTGTCCTGTTCAAAAAGGTCATTTAGGTGAATTATGCTACCTAGTTTGTCTCCTGTGAGGACCCAGATCTTTATGTCAGCTAGATTTAGACAGGTGATTGTTTCTGGGACGCCCTCCTGAAGTTTGTCCTCGATTGCTGTGGCTCCTAGAAGCTTCAATGATGACAGCAGTCAGTATGCAGAGGCTAAGTGAGTTTGATCGGTTCAAGGATGTCAACAAAAAGGTGTCAATGTTACCTTCAAGCCCTGCTCGATCTCCTCGTAGAGAACAGCCAGCTGATCCTCGCGGTTCTCAATTACAGTGCTGGCGAACAGAAGCTTTTTCGTCCAAACATCAAAATAATCTTCATCAATATCTTTGCAGGCCAGAGCTAATGTTCGAAGCCCTTCTCCAGCAAATTCCTGTAGAGAACATGATTGAAAAACAAACACCTGTAACAGTTGTACCGGTGCACGGTGCGTGTTGTCAAAAGTGTGATGAATTATTTACTGCACAGAGAACGAACAGAGTTTTTTTATGACCATTCATTGCTGTGTCAAAGGACACACAATTCAAAACTTAAATAGTATATTTTCAGTAGAGACACAAATATAATCTCAAACCAGCTACTTCTGAAATGTTGTCAAAACATATACCTGCACCACAAGCTGCAGCAGTCGTCAGTATTATGTAAGCATACTGATGTTTTTAGTACTTTGTCTGGTTTATCAATTTTTATGAGACTTTAAATACAGGTGCATAGTATACTGCATAGTGCACTTATTTAAAAATGTAGTCACTGAGGGATGTTATCCAATTGAACAACACTTACACTGAGATGTTCTAAGGTAGTGTGCATGAGGTCTTCACTGGATGGATCCAGACGCTCAAAGATAATAGAGTCAGCTCCTTTGGAGTATAGTTTAATCTGGCCCTGTGGGTTTCTTACTGTAAAACACGAGCAAGAGAACACAACATAACTTTTCTGATCAAAGCATGTACATCAAGACATTTAACGTCATGCTATTCTTAGAAAATAAAGATCTATTACTAATTGTCACAGGTATTATTTAAAAATGTTAAATGTCATGATGACTACTAACCCTAACCCTAACCATAACAAAAGGGAGCGTTGTTGTGCTGTTATAAGTGAAGACCTAACCAATGACACTCATTCTCTTGCGCACGTTGTTGAAGTCCAGTATGGCCAGCAGCTGGTATGTGACGGCTCGTCCCATCTCACACAGCGTGATGGTCTCGGGGGTTCGGGACCGGAAGATAAACCCAAAGTTTCGCGCTGCAGTGACCAGGGCACCCTCGTCAGGTGACTGGGCCTGGTACACCAAATTTCCTTCATGTTAACAGAAACATCAATCAGAACCACTTCAATATATTCAGTTATTTCTGTTATTACTGCTACTTCTGGACCGTGTGCACAGTTTACCTTCACTCTTCTCCTCTGGCATGACAGTGTGGCACAAAGCCAGCAGTCTGAAGAACTCCTGCACTGCAGGATCCTCCAGTTTAATGGCTTCAACCAGGCTGTCATCATAAAACTTAAACCTTCTGTCACAGAGAGCGTTGAAGGAAAAGTCCACACAGGCTGTTTTCTGAGGGCACATGAAACCACCAAGTGTTAGTTATTATAGTTATTATTTTATTATTAAGAGTTAAGAATTTGTGATTGTTACGCCTCACTTACTTCTGTAATTTCAACCCTCCGCTTAAATTCATCATAGACGTCACCTAAGAGAAAGAAAAGGTAAAGTAATGACCTAGATATCAGACATTCTTGGCCTCATTAAAGGCGGCAACGAATCAACATACAGGGACATGGTTCACAGGATCACTGCCTATGGGGAGGACAATGATCTTGTTCTCAACATAGACAAAACAAAGGAACTCTTTCTGGACTTTAGGAAGAGAGCTTCCCCCTTACAGCCTCTATCCATTAAGGGGATCGAGGTAGAACGCACTGATAGCTATAAGTTCTTGGGACTTCATATCTCTGAAAATCTCAGCTGGGCTAAAAACACTGTTGCAACAGTGAAAAGAGCTCAGCAGAGGCTGCACTTTGTCAGAGTTTTGAAGAAGGCCGGACTTAAAAGTAAACCTCTAACCCATGTCTATAAAGGCATTGTTGAGAGTATCCTCACCAGTGGAATCACAGTGTGGTATGGCAACACCACCCTGGCTGAGAGGAAATCACTGCAACGGGTCATTAAGACTGCTGAGAGGGTTATCGGCTCTAACCTTCCCTCTATGGACACTATATACACCCAGCGCTGCAGAGGAAAAGCACAGAGCATCCTTAAGGACAAACACCACCCAGCGTATGCTCTGTTTAAATGGGTGGACACAGGCTACAACCTGAGACATCGGAGGCCTGTGAGCATTAGCACCCACAAGGCCCGTCTGTTTAAAAGTTTTTACCCAGCCACTGTCAGGCTAGTGGCACAGGACATTAAGGAGGGACAAAATTATCCTACTCCATGTTTTTAATCACTGTAATGGTCAGTGCAATGGTAATTTATTCTATTTAGAGTTAATTTTTATACGCACAATATTATTATTATTTACCATTGTGTTTTTATCTGAACTAGAAAGGTTACACCAGTTTGGTATTTAATTTGTATTCCTTTTAAAATGTTTTAGTTGCTCTCAGCTCTACCTCTTGATGTGTATGTGTGTACATGCATGATGTGGGTGTGTATGTATGTGTACATGTGTGCGTGTATGCTTGTGTATGTATGTATGTGTATGTAGATGTGCATATGTATGTATATATGTATATATATGTAGGTGTGCGTGTGTATATGTATATGTGTATGCATGTATGTATGTTTATTTATATATATATATATATATATATATATATATATATATATATATGTGTGAGTGTGTGAATGTGTAGGCCATGTGTGAATGTAGGCATATGTATTACCTTTTATACATTTTTTTTTTTTTTTTTTAATCTAGAACCTGACTCTGAGAAACGCACAAGAATTCCAATGTACCTGTACTGAAACGTACCTGTGCAAATGGCAATAAACTTTGATTTGATTTGATTTGATTTGATTTAGCACTGTGATATGTTATTAGTTCTATACTGGGGAACAAAGTGGGGGTTTTCAAGCTCAAACTAACACCATTTCTGATTGCTAAAGGTTTTGCCCAGAAATCTAATACATTTAATATGACAATTTTCATGGCAAACATAATTATAGTAATTTCCGTTTTTCTAGAGCTATAGGCCTATTTATATGATTTTGTGTTTTTTTTTTTTTTAATGATCGGTGAATTATCCAGCTATCATAAACCAGTTCACTTAAACTGACAAAATTGTTTTGGTAAAGTCATTCAATATTCTTTGGTAGGATATCAACCAGTCAGTGGGATCTTTAAGTAACCTGGGGGTTATGTTTGACCAGGCCATGTCTTTGGAGACACACTCAAAACAGCTCGTCCGAAATTGCTTTTATCATCTTAGGAACATCTCTAAAATTCGCAAATTGTTGTCAAAGAATGACCTGGAAATGATAATTCACGCTTTCATATCAACAAGGCTTGACTACTGTAACTCTCTGTTTACTTGTCTGAATATGTCTGCTTTGAACAAACTGCAAATTGTTCAAAATTCTGCTGCTAGACTTTTAACAGGTGCCCCTCGAAGGTCTCATATCACTCCAGTCTTGTCAGCTCTCCATTGGCTCCCTGTAAAATTCAGGATCGACTTTAAGATTTTAGTGCTGACTTTCAGGGCCTTAAACGGCCAGGCCCCACAGTATATCCGAGACCTTTTGAAGCCGTATTTCCCTAGCCGGACTCTTCGGTCCTCTGACCAAAATTTGCTTGCAGTCCCTAAGACTCGTTATAAGACCCGCGGGGACCGGTCTTTCCAGTCTGTTGCTCCCAGACTGTGGAACGCCCTGCCCCTGTCCGTGCGTCTGGCTGACTCTGTTGTCTCTTTCAAAAAGGATCTGAAAACTTGCTTATTTAGGAAAGCTTTTGGTTGATGGGTTCTCACTAGCGTCCCTTTCTTTTGATATATGTATATGCATTTTATACTGTTTGTTCTATCTATTCTGTTGTACAGCACTTTGTGATTTTATCTGTGAAAAGCGCTTTATAAATAAATTTTACTTACTTACTTACTTACTTACTAAGTGGTATGATGGAGGTGACAGTTGATATAGTTGTCTCTGTCTATTTCATTTATTTGTTTAAAATTCAGTAATATTTTTTTTATTATTTCTAAATCGAAAGGTATTCTAATTTTCCGAAAAGACCATACCGTACGTCTGTCCATTAATGGAGCACTTGCTGAAGACCATGATGTTCTGGGTGAGGGTGCCCGTCTTGTCAGAGAAGATGAACTCCACCTGACCCAGCTCCTCATTCAGGGTGGTGGTGCGAGCTTCCGCCGCAGTGTCCGTCTGACTGCAGTACATCCTCCGGTCCCAGTTAATGAAGTAACTGTGGCCGAGCCGCAGAACCTCCACACTAAAGGAAGTTTAAAAAGTTTAACCAAACATTGTATTGCTATTAAATGGTTGTACTTTTAGATTTCATGACAGAAATATTAGACCTTGGCAGAGCAACAAAATAAATAGTACATAGTTATATAGCATTTTGGAAATAAACTTTGTCCTTACCTGACATAGAGGGAGATGGGCACAACAGTGTTGAGTATGATGATGTAGGACCAGAAGGTAAGGAAGCCAGAGAAAACTGCATTCCTCTGAAACTCATTCCATGGCAAAAACACCTGGAAGTTTCTGCCAATCCGGCTCTCCCAAATGGTGTTTCCAATGGCCAAAACAACTCCCATACAAATGAGGAAGGCAAAGATCTGAAATATAGATCATAAGTTGATGTTCTGTCAAAATTGTTTTTTGGTTTAATAATAGTGTCCGTGCATAACAACTTACCCACAAAACCAAAGTGTTCATCAGTTTATCGATACTTGTTCTTTTAAATTGAGTCCCTCCACAGTTCTGCATGAGTTTGGTTTGCAAACCTGTTGGCATGAGGAAACAACTATCAGTGTTGAAAGAACATTAACAAATAGAAGGTTTATGGCTAATGGATCTGGAGATTGAAAGCATCAAAAAATACAAATCATACCAGCAAAGATGACCATCCCAAAGCACCACTCAGTGTTTCTGAGTACACAGCCTCGCAGCAGCATTTTCTCATTATCCAGAGGGTATTTATTGTCTCTCCAGTATAAAGTGCCTGTGAATCGATCCAGCTTGTTGTTTGGTGGCTCGCAAATGACTTCTCCTGAGGAACAAAGCAAATACAGTCTAACTACCATGAGTCATCACTTCAGGAGACAATTCATAAACATGCATTCACACAAAAAGTCAACATGTCCACATATAGAAAGCCTGAAGTGTCCACAAGTGATTTATTTACACAAATGGAAGAATAAACACATTCTCCAAGCGCCATCTCACCATCAAAGTCCATCAGCTTTGTAATATCTCCCATATCTGAGGTGACGGTCAAAGACTGACGAACTTTCAGATTTGTCTCTCTGTTTGGGGAGAAATAAATGTATAAAAGTAACAGTAAACTAGTTTACTTTAAAAAAAAAAGTCACATACACTTTAAATTTCTGCAAAAACAATGAACCAGAAGAATCATAATCTCACAGTTTCTTTCCTCACACGTGTGATACGGTGTCCGTTTGCTGTTGAGATTTCTTCAGCTTTACTTTACATAACTAGTGCAGCACTTACCCATCTAGCTCTGCAGTCTCAATATAGCACAGTCCATTGGGCTCACTACTACAGAGGAGGAGGATGTCTGCCTGTGTGTAAAACCAATATGAAACAGTCAGTGGTGAGAAAAGGCAATAAATCAATCTCTGCACAACTGAACCTGCAAGAGAAGTCAGCGACTTTAGAAGAAACCTTTAACTGTTGACCTCAACCTCTCTTATACGTGAACATGAGAGACAGAGAGGCAACAAAATGGAAAAATTGAATTACAGAATTTTTACTCACAGCAACAAACTGATTATTCTCTAGTTTGATGATATCTCCCACTCGAATGTTCATCCACTTCTCACTCTGCATGCTTGGAATTTAAAAACAAAAAAAACTGATAATTAAACCACATAAATGCCCTTGAACACACAGTCTATAGTCATATGTGATATGGCTTTTCAGCAGTTACAAAAAGCATCTAAATGAGAAAGACAGAGGATAAATTACCTTCCCCTGATGAGAACCTGAGACTGGCGGTTGTTGACTTGCTGGTCGCTTTTATATCTGAACTGAAATAAAAAAAAAAAGGAGTAATCATTTTACCATGGGAGATAAAAGAGGAGCATTTAGAAGATGGGTTAGAAGAACAGTTAAACGTACATAATCATCTGTGGCGTCCTTGACAGCCGTGATTACCAGCACCAACACCAAAGGCACGATGGTTGTGAACCAGGACAGAGAAGAAATTTCTGGAATTAACTAAAAGAAAAGAAAAGCAGGTTGTTAGCTCACTCAGTTTCACATTAACTCCAAAAAAAGCAAATATATCCACACAAATGCAGTTTCTCCTACCTGCAGTATCAACAGCACTAAGAAGTAAGCGTTTGCCACCCTCTGGAACTGCTCAAACAAGTTCATGGGCAGGAAGGTGAGGACGTTGTACTTTGAGGTTTTGATGTGATTGACCTGAAGAATCACATATTCATAAACAGCACTGATGAAATAACCACAGCCTGCTCTTGTGAGTAAAGCAAACCTGGTGTCATTTTGAGGCCTACTTACTGCATAAGAGAACTTGTCATTGTAGTCCTGCGCGTTGGCTTTAACATGACGTTCCTTCTCTACATACAGACAACACACGGTCATTATCCAGAGTCAAGTTATTAAAGTACACATTCATAAAATAATATAATACTTTAGACTATTATGTATAAAGTAGCAGTGAGACTTGCCAATGAGAAAACCTTAAACTGTAAACCTTAGACTGTAAAATTACCACTGCAATATAGTAGAAGGTTTTTCTCTGAATGCACTGAAGTAGAGAGCGCTGTCGGTAAAGTAAGCAGCTTTGTTTACTATAGGGGGTGAAGTCAGAGCCCTCAGAGGGTCTCAATAGAAACATCATAAGTTGAATTTTAACCTTTATATGAAGATGGCATGAAGTTTCTTCCTTTCTTCCAGTACCTTTTAATAAGTGGGTTTTACATTCAATGAAAATGGTGTTTGGAATTAATCATACATTTTAAAGTAGGGGCTGAGGCTGGCTCAAAAAGGGAGTTAATCCCCATATCACACCCCCATGTTAAAATGTTAAGCTTCATAAGGCCCGCCTCAGCTCCATCCATGCTCCACCTCTTTGCCCATATTTGGATTAGCTGTCAGGTAGGTGACATCTAGTCTATATGGACAATTTTTCATTTCTGGGATTGTTTAGGTTACTGCTCCTCAGATCTCTGCAGGGTAAATCGAGACAGCTAGCTTGACAATCTGTCCAATCAAAGTTTCCTCTCACATGACTAAAACTACTTTTGAACGAGCACATTCCACCAAAACAAGTTCCTTCTCTAGGCTATTTTGCAGAGTCACTGTTGCTTTGTCCGGCGATTGTGATCAGTTTAAAGAAATGCCAATAAACCAGAGCAGGTTTTTCTCCCATCCAGGAATGTTGGACTAGCCAGACCCTCCTCTGCAGCGCTTTTGAGAATGTTCTGGAAGGTTTTGTATGATTCAGATGTAAGAGCAGGGACGGAGGTTAATGTAGGCTTGAGTAGGCATACCCAATGAGCACATCCTCAGAGCGGTTTTAACAAAGATCTTTTCTAAACAGTCTCTGGTTTTACCACGGATCATGTGTATGCGGCCGGCTATCTGAATCTACCTCCCTCCCATAGCCTACCCAAACCTCCACCTCACCCGCCGCCTATGTGTAAGAGTGTCTGTGGCATGCATGAGGGCTGTCTGAGCTTGCCCTTGCACTTACACGCTTTGGCATTCCTCTCATGGCTCATGCGTCAAGGTGATGGATTAGGGCTCATTATTATTCTCAGTTATTGTTTTTTTAACAGTCTAATAGGCAATATATTCACTCGCAAACAACACAATTAATGCCAGTCATCTACAAGATGACGAGACTTATCAAAGCACTCTAAACTTGGAGCGATGCCCAAAGCAGCTGCTATATCTGTTGTTTCCAAACGAGGTTAAATCATTGTGTTGAATTATGCATAATGCACAATGCACAGAATTGCAACATGATAGACCTTCTCACACAACAGACTGGCCACGTCCTGCTATCAGTTACTGTGACAATTTATTATTAAGAAGGGCGTTGGTCTATTTAAACATTTAATTAGAAGACGTGTAAATGTAATATTGTTTTTCTAATAGGCCTACAGCACAAAGTTGTATCTCGTTTTTTTTTAGCAGACTGATTTCTGGAGGAGCTTTTTCTTTTCTTGAGTAAGACTGCAAGTTTGAGCAGCTCAGGAAATAATTCAGACCCTCCTGAGAACAACATCCACACAGGAAGCTTTTACATGCTCAGTTTCTGTAGCTAGATCAAAATGATGAAAACACAATAACTGTACTTTCATCTCAGTTCTTTTCAATATAATCAAATTCCATTCAAACACATGGAAATATCTGAGTCTGTGTGCGGCAGTGAATCTACAAATCACAAACAAATGCGCGCACACACACACACACACACACACACACACACACACACACACACACACACACACACACACAACACACACACGAATAATAGGCTACACATGCACAGAGAGAGAGAGAGAGAGAGAGAGAGAGAGAGAGAGAGAGACTACAGTAAAGTGTTTTATTTAATGTTTAAATTAAATTTCTCTACTACATTTTTTTCATGTTGTTCTTCTATACATTGTTTTGGATCTATGAAAAAAAAAACACTTACCAATGTGAGTATTTCTCCTCCAGAATGCCATCTTTTCCAGGGACCTCCTGGTTTCCCTAAATGTCATGTGAAGAAATTAGAGGTGGAATATAATTTATACATTTACTCAAGTACTGTACTTAAGTACAATTTTGAGGTACTTGTACTTTACCTAGTATTTCCTTTTTCTGCTGCTTTATTCTTTACTACATGTCAGAGGCAAATATGTACTTTTTCACTCCACTTATCTCCTCCATATATTTGACAGCTTTAGTTACTTTTCAGATTAAGATTATTTATACAAAATATAATCAACGAATAAATTATGATGTTGATGAATTATCATATGTTAAGTGCATATTAAAGTGATCATACATTAATACAACAATAATTATAATCCAATAATATAATACACATTTTTCTGAAATGGGTCATGCTGCATAATATTTATATTTGAGTATATTTTGATGCTACTTTTATACTTTTACTTAAGTAAAATTTTCATTGTCATTCAGGACTTTAACTTCTAACCGAGTATTTTTACACTGTGGTATGGCATCTTTTACTGAAGTAAAAGATCGCCACCACTGCATTTAGCAACCTATTGTACAATTTACTTGACTTAAATATTTCAAGCTATTCTACTACATTTATTTGACAGTTTTAATAACTAGTCACTTTACAGATGGAGAGTTTACATACAAAACATACTGAGCCTGTGAAATTTGATGCGTTGCTAGTTTAATTTATCAAACTGTAGCCTATATACAAGTGATCAAATTAGCTCAACTAATACAACAATAAAATGCTAGTTACACGTGAATGCATAAGTAAAAAAAAGAATCCAGTAATATGATATATAATAGTATATATAACATATATAATAGCCCTTTCTGTTCGAGTACTTTTACTTTTGATTTTTAAGAACATTTTGTTTATGTTTTTTTCTTCATAATTTTGTTAAATGCAGGGGTTTTACTTGTAATGTATTTTTACATTGCCACTTCTAATTAAAGTGAAGAACCTGAATAGTTCTCCAACACTGGAAGAAACCATCATTAACCATCTCTTCTATGAAAAAGTAGTTAGTGCTGGGAGTGAATGTGGAGGATTGTGTGTGTGTGTGTGTGTGTGTGTGTGTGTGTGTGTGTGTGTGTGTGTGTGTGTGTGTGTGTGTGTGTGTGTGTGTGTGTGTGTGTGTGTGTGTGTGTGTGTGGGTGTGTGTGTGTGTGTGTGTGTGTGGGTGTGTGTGTAATAACATCTGAGTTAAGACACAAAGCAAAGTGGTGTCTTGTTTCTTTTCTGTTCAGAGGAGCAACATTAATTAAACGATTGGTGTCAGCAGCAGCACGTGAATCCCCAGTGAACTGTGTCTCCTTAGCAAAAGATCCCAGGTGAGAAACACAAAGCTGGGAGTGTGACCTTAACAAAAGGTGGAGTTACTTCATTTCAAAAGAATAAATTGTGTTTTCTTACCTTGAACAAGTTTGTGACAAGCGCAGTCTTGTGTTGTCTCCATGTATCCTGTCATTTATTTCAAATACCTATACATTCCGCAGATTTAAACGCTGTTATCCTCCTCCTTAATAAAAAAAAAAAAAAATCACCAGAGAGGGATATGCACTCGTCTTAATAACCAACAAAGCCCGTTCAGCTGTGGTGAGAAGAAGAAGACAGCAGACCACGGTGTGTGGAAATGGAGTAGGCAATAACGATATTCCGAGAAAAAGAAAGAGACTGAAGAGAAATCACCAACTGATGATCACACACCGAGAGCGACGACATGGAGGCTTCACCGGGGAGGTGTGTGTGTGTGTGTGTGTGTGTGTGTCTCTCTCTCTCTCTCTCTCTCTCTCTCTCTCTCTCTCTCTCTCTCTCTCTCTCTCTCTCTCTTCATATGTGAAAAAAGTATCCCGACTGATTTCTTTACAAACACACTTGGTGATGAGCTGTGGAAATATTTGAATTGGCTCTCAATGAGTTAGCCTAGTAACAGTGTTGGAAAGTAACTAAGTACATTTACCCAAGTAGGCTACTGGCTACACGTAGAATGTTGAGGTAGGCTACATCTAGGCCTACTTGTAAGAGGGAAATATACGTTTTACTCCACTACATTTATTTATAACTTTACGCTGTAGATTAAAAAAAATACAAAACATAAACGACAAATACCGTACATTATGATGTAGCCTATAGCGTATTTTGGATCAAGACTCTGAAATGTGCCATTCAGCATAATGAGTGCTTACTTTTTGTAGGCTACTTTACCTAGGCCTATATTTTGAACGCAGGACTTTTATTTGTAACCGAGTATTTCCACACTGTGGTATTGCTACTTTTACTGAATAGCCTTCTTCCACCATGCAATAAGCTACACTGAGGAGGAGCACTAACCATAATGAAATACAGGTTACAATATTACAAATACAAATGAGAATAACAATTTAAATAATTGTTATATGTTTAGTTAGTTAGTAAGTTAGTGAGTTAGTGAGTTCTGTTCTGTTATTCATGCAAAACATTTGGCCCATCCCATATTACTTTCAAGGTAATTTTCCGGTCTCACACATAGGCTACAAATCATGGGGAGAACTCATGGATGTATTAGGAGAACTACATTAATAACTATATATAACTGTATTAGCTGTAGGCATAGTTTCAAATGTTGCTCTATCGCCCCTGTAAGGACTGTCAGCACAAATTTACAACATACCTAACTCTTATTTTTCTGCTAACTCATTTTCAACTCGTGTTTCTTTACTGTTTAATAAACAAACAGGTTAGCAGAAGGTGAGGCTGAGCCTGTGGGAATATAAAACCTGTTGTTCTCATTACAAAGGAATAAACTGTTCCAAATGACACACACATTTGTGTGGCACAACAATGGCTCATTCTCCAATAAACCAGAGCACGTTTATCTCCCATCCCGAAATGCTGTGTGGACTGGCCCGACCCTCCTCCGCAGCGATTTGAAGGAAGGTCTGGCAATGCGAGACTAGCCTACCATTTATGTGATACAAATCCCCTAATAGCATATAGGGACAAATCTGTCTGAATACATTCAGACAGATTTGTCTATCGGGGGATCCTTGATTAGTCATTTCGACAACCTAGTAACACAACAAAAACACTTAGGGGACGTCGATCGGGAAGAGGATTTATACATCCATGATGGATAGCAGAGACGGTTATGGAGAACCTTTGTTGATAGCTTTAGCTAGAACCAGAAGTCGGTGTTCGACATAGACCTATAGGTGTTCGGTGGCAAAAATGTTAACTAAGTTTATAATGATCGCTTTTGATTGGTCGGACGATGGAGGAGGCGGAATAAATAATGACTTCAGTTCCGCTACGTCCGCCCTCAAAGGGTGGCAACTGCAAGTTCACAGCAGTGGGTTCGCTTCAGACAGGTTGTAGAAGTCCTCTGTTCTTCGCCCAGTCGAATTAGGTTGGACTTAATTCTCCCGGATTTTGTCCATATTGACGGTCAGACAAACAGTTAGCTAAACGGGCAGCAGTGCTGGTCAAGGCAAGTATCACACAAATCTTTTATTTTTGGGCGTTACAGTATGGCTCTATTTGATTACGCAGCATGCAGCAGCAATGGTTCAGCTCAGATTAGGCTTCACGGAAGAGGATGTTAACACCCCAAATAAATGTAACCTACGTCATTATATAATTTGTTGCTACGGCTGTAAGGGTATCTGGCTTCTGTCAAACTGGCATAGACTGAATAATGTCAAAGTGAGAATCTCTCACATAAACTAGGTGCCCTTATTATGCTGACCTCTGGCGTCTGTCAAACTGGCATAGACTGAATAATGTCAAAGTGAGAATCTCTCACATAAACTAAAGTAGGTGCCCTTATGCTGACCTCGTTACTCTACAACTTGTCAAGACAAGTCATATTTGCTCCAGCAGATATAGTTTGTGTGTGCGAGTATGATCACTTTTTACTATGGTGGCAATAACTTAAAGCTACAATCGATCAATTCATGATCTCAGTTGTCACTACATTTTTAAGATGCATAAAATCTACTCCCCATCCAACCCCACAAATTTACAGTATTATTTACAGGTTATTTATCGTATGCATTCATCTAAAAGACAAAACTAGTTCTACTTTCTACCTCTATCTACTCATAGTCAAAATGTAAATGTGGAGCAGCCAAATGGGAAGTGTATGTTGTTGACAGATTTTGTACGTTTGAGTCCCAGACAGCATAACTGAATTGTTGCTAACCAAAATGACTTGTTACTTTCAGACACAGAATGGCTGCATTGCATCGTCTGGGGCAGTGCCACTTCACGCGCATTGCTATCTCTCATTTTCACACGAGCAGCCGTGCCTCTGCCAAACAGCACTACAAAATGCTTGTGCTGGGAGGAGGAAGTGGGGGCATTTCAATGAGTGCACGAATGAAGAGGATGATGGGAGCTGAGAATGTGGCTGTTGTGGAGCCCAGTGAGGTAAGGATCCGGTAGATTATGATTATAATTTGTCATACCTTTCTTTGTGTATCACTAGAATACCATTAAAACTACAAATTATGAAATGTGGGGCCTTTCATTCATTCAGCTGTGAATTCATGTTTGTTTGTGTTTTATGTTTTAGTCCCTCAGAAACATAATCATGTTTTCCTCTTCTTATAACTTTCCTATTTTTTCAGATGCACTACTATCAGCCATTATGGACCCTGGTTGGTGCTGGTGCAAAAACTTTAACCTCATCCAGTCGTTCCACTGCAAGTGTTATGCCGTCTGGAGTGAAGTGGGTGAAATCTAAAGTTCAGGAAATAAACCCAGACACAAATACTATACGCACAGATGATGGGTCTGAAGTATGTTTGCTTTAAGAAACTGTTGTTTGACAGTATGTGTATATTTAGTCCAGACATTTTATGAAAAAAGGAAGAACAGAAGCAAACTCAACTGATTTTGTATATTTTTCTCATGTGAATAGGGTAAACATTTTAACCTTTTAGATATCACCATGAAAATTACTGAGTAAACAACACAACATACAACACTTACATTAAAACAAACAAAAAATGTATGAAGTTTTTTTTTTTAGGTTGACCCCCATTTTGACTTAAAATGACTGGACTAATTAGTAGTGTCATCTACTGGCTTGGCATTGAGTCATTTTTAAATGATGAGGATTTTATGTGTATCTAGCCCTACTTAGACTTTCTTACACATTGCAGATCTCCTATGAGTATTTGATCGTGGCTCTTGGTTTACAACTGCATTTTGAAAAGGTAAAGTAATGCTTTTTTTCATTTATAGTAAACATTCGCCATTGTATATAAATTCAATTACCTCTAAAAATTGTGCACTGTTCTTATATGTAGATCAAAGGACTGCCAGAAGGATTTGAACATCCAAAGATTGGGTCAAACTACTCAGTCCAAACTGTGGAGAAAACATGGAAAGCACTGCAGGACTTCAAAGAGGGCAACGCTGTGTTCTCTTTCCCAAATACTCCTGTGAAATGTGCTGGAGCTCCACAGAAGATCATGTATCTTACAGATTCCTTTCTCAGAAAAGTACTTAATTTTTAGATGGGAATGATAATGTACATTTTGAAACTATCAAGTGTGGTTCTGTGGTAAATGAAGATATTTTATGTTTCTATCCAAGACAGGAAAAAGGGATAAGGCCAATGTAATATACAACACATCCCTACCTGTGCTCTTTGGGATCAAGAAATATGCTGACTCATTGTGGGACATTGTGAAACAGCGTGACTTACAAGTGAACCTTAGGCAAAACCTGATTGAAGTGCGGGCAGACAAGAAAGAAGCTGTATTTGAAAATCTTGACAAACCAGGCGAAACCAAAGTGTTTGAGGTAACTGTATTACTGTACTTTACCTCAACAGTGTCTTTTACGTACATTGACGACTTGTATAATGGACAACCTATTCCATCATGTGACCTCCTTCCACTTTTAATATACAGTATATGTCCTGTTATGACCAACCTAATACACTATACATTGTTTCTACCTTTGCACCTAAATATATGCCAAATTAGAAAAAGAGACTCCAGTGAAAAATGCTTACACTTTGCTGTTTTTCTTTATTAGTATGAAATGCTTCATGTCACACCACCAATGGGACCCAATTTGGTGATTAAAGGCAGTCCACTGGCAGATGAGGCTGGCTGGTTGGATGTCAACAAAGACCACCTACAACACAAGAGGTATCCCAATGTGTTTGGGATTGGAGACTGTACCAACCTGCCCACAGCCAAAACGGGCGCTGCTGTCGGTAAGTGATTATTGTGTCAGTTTGAACGTTGCATCAACCCAACACTGGAATGCACTTTATTGCTGCATACAGTACAATTCATATGTTCATATCTCTTGTTAACTGCTTGTGGTTCTTGTAATTTGAGAGGTACTTTCCTCAGTACTGCAAGTGTATTGCACAATTACCTACTACACAAGACTAAAAGCATACACCACGCCTTATGAAGCTTTAATGTAGGGACGC
This sequence comes from Gymnocephalus cernua, assembly GCA_023631565.1. NCBI lineage: Eukaryota > Metazoa > Chordata > Actinopteri > Perciformes > Percidae > Gymnocephalus > Gymnocephalus cernua. Next base: position 23,922,593 of record CM042431.1, on the reverse strand, counting down.
TTTTTTCATCGTGGAGGATGGTATTTTTAGCCGTATATTTTAACCCTTCTAGACTAGCTCTGTCTACGCCAGCGCTGCGTAAGTGGCTGTAGGGTTGGCAATGTCAATCAATCAATCCATCTAGGCCTGTAACAATTATTACATAATTCAAATTTTTTTTACATAAACGCATTTTCTTTGTTTAACCGCAATTAATTGCTAACATTAACTAAGGTCTTAAGGCATTTGACTGGTAATTGTCGATTTTGTTTGGATAGGCCAAATTGTAATTATTGAAGTAGTTATTTGTCAGACTATATATTATTATTATTATTATTATTATTATTATTATTATTATTATTATTATTATTATTTCAATTGTTAGTTGTTGGCACTTGACCGTATACACGTTCATAGCAACAAAAATGACATGGGGCATTGGGGATACAGTTAGAAAAAATGTTTTATGATGATAAAGAGGAGTTGTTTACTTCAGGCTGTGTGTTTGTGTTATCACATTATCCATCTGTCTTTCATTTGATGCAGAGGTAAATATCCCAACAAATACTGAGTGAGTCCAAAACTTAGCTTTTGAGGTATGTTGCCATGATATTAATGACTCAGTTTCTATCATTCTCAACTTAACGTTAATCTTAAAGCTAATGTTATGTTTTAACATTGTAACCAAACAATGTTAAAATGCTAACTGAATGAACCTTAACATGAAAGCAACTGAACTAACATGCTGACTTATAATGCAATGCATTAAGATCAAAGTACAGCTGAGGCTGATGACAGTTGAGCATCATCTTCCCTTGATGCCCTCCTTCAGGGAGCCCCCCTATTGATGATATTTCATATATATACAGTCCCCTTCAAAAGTATTGGAATGGCAAGGCAAATTCCTTTGTTTTTGTTGTTCACTGAAGACATTTGGGTTTAAAATCAAAAGATGAGTATGAGACAATAGTTCAGAATGTCAGCTTTTATTTCCTGGTATTTACATCTAGATGTGTTAAACAGCCGTTCCTTTTGGAATGGACTGTAGATCAGTTTACGTTCCAATCAAACACCTATCTCATCAAATAAAAACACATTTTGCAACCTTCTCCTTCTTTAAATTTGAAAACAAAAAAAGCTTTTGCCAGAATGTAGACAAAATTCTCTTTGTTTGCTTTGGTCAGGGCATCTCAGGCATTTGCCCCTCGAATACGGAATAAAGCTCAGTTCTCCCTCACAGCCAGTCTCACAACCCCAAGCTTCTAAGAATGCCAAAACTAATAAGAATGTTGTATTACTATGATTCAGTGGTTAGCACTGTTGCCTCGCAGTAAGACAATCTTAGGTTCAAATCTACTGGGGACTTCCTGTACAGGCATGACAATTGATGAAGGCCCACTGAGGCGGAATATGTATGGGGCCCAGATTTTTGGGCTACACCACTGATGTCAACTTTGCATTTTTTTTCCTGTTTCCCTCACGATCCACAGTCCATTCTCCTGTTAGGTGTTAGGTGTGTTAGGTGACTCTAAATTGTCCACGGATGTGAGTGTTTGTATGTGTGTGTGCCCTGCCTCTTGCCTAGAATGTGCTGGGATACACTCCAGCCCCTGCAACCACACCCATGATAAGTGGATAATGAACATGCATGTAGCGATGTAGAAACACTTTACCATTTTCTTTTAAACTTTAAATTATTTGCCCCACTAGTGGTAGGGCACTTATAGCTATGTTGCCTCTTCATTTTTTTTTATCCATCCAACAATTTCCTATCTGCTGTGTATTACTACAGCACCTCGGGCTGCTAGCATGTCTGTGAACTTCTATGGCTTGTTCAAGATCCAGATTACATACTGATTCAAGCTGATTTTAGTACATATTATGTTCACACTGGAAAAGTGACAAAATTAAGTTAGTATTTTTGTATACTAACTGCTAAAACACTCTACTATGACAGATATGTAGTACATATTGTACAGAATTAGTATGTAAGATGGATTTGGGACACATTTTTAGTCTTCTTAATTCCTAAAAAGAGAATTTACAATTTACAATTTTTTTTTTCTTCTTCTAATTCTCAGCTGCACAGACTGCGATCTTAAACAGAACCATCAGCAAAATACTGAAAAATGAAAAGCCAGATAGGACAGTAAGTGATACATCAACCATGATTCATCTGTTTGAATTTGAAAAATATTATTCTCTGTTTCAAGTACCTCTGTTGAAAAATGTGCAAACACATAATCAGTAACCACCTTTTTTACAGTATGATGGCTACACCTCATGTCCGTTGGTTACAAGCTACAACACAGTGATTCTGGCAGAGTTTGACTACAACGGACAGCCACTGGAAACATTCCCCATCAACCAAGCCAAAGAAAGAAGAACCATGTACCACATGAAAGCTGATGTGATGCCTCACCTCTATTGGCATGGGCTTCTACGGTATGTATAAACATAATTAACAACATGTTAATAGTTAGTAGTAATGAATCATACAACATTTTATTCATGTTCTTTATTATTTTTCTTACGTCAGGGGCCTGTGGGGTGGACCAGGACCATACAGGAAACTCTTTCATCTTGGGATGAAATGAAACCTCACCATCAGTTTGCAAGTAAATAGCTATATTCCCTAAACTATTAGGGAAAGAAGTAGCACATTGAATCCATCCTGCTCAAAAGGGTCCACACATACTGTATAGTGGCTAGTGTGGTGGTAATATGTATGACCTGGATTATGATTAATCACAACAAGTTTGATGAAGTTTTCGTGAATATTTAAATATCTAGGTTTAGTTAAACCTGCATTAAGTGGTGCATTGATATTGCCATGGAATAAAATTACTCTCTGTAATGAGTAGAAAACACTGAGAATTAACACTCCACTCTGCAGTTCTATGTGGCTTTTAGCTGCTTATATGTCAATCTTTTTGTTCTTTTGGCGTCACATTGAATGTAAGGTCTTGCTGCAGTGATCCATTCAATTATCCAACCAGCAGTTCATAGGAGCCTAGAACAAAGGTTTGTAGAACATTCTTTAATTTGCAACCGTACCAGTGTACCTTTTTTATAAGTCAGTTGGTTTCACCTAAGTCCCACAGCCACAGCCTAACTGAAGTTAGCCAGGCTCGTCTTCCCTTCTTGCTGCAGAGTATAGAATATAGGTTATGTTGCCCATGTACATCCAATAAACTAACCCAATTTGGGTTCTTTAAATTTTAAATGTTGATGTTTTTGGTATATTACATTTTCAGGATATTAGAGGGATGCTCAACGCTATAGCTGTAATCGTTGTGTTGACAGTATTTTCTAATTACAGTATACAAAATATAATCTTTTTGAGACTGCTACACTAATAATTGTGTATATTGACAGAAGTCAGTTATTGGGTGTGTATTTTCTTCCCATTTTAGGATGTTAGTAGTCTTCAGGTTTGTCTCTAGCTTAAATGCTAAAGCATCCAGTCTGTGAAAATGTGTTTTTTTTTTCCCCCACAGTACTATGTTAATCATTTGTGCGAGTACTTTTCTTTGGGAATGCTTGACCATTAACATGCAAGTGTTTTTCTTACACTTAAACATCAATGTCAGAAATATAGTTTTGTATAGTGATTATTTTTCCATGAGTGCTTAACTGATATTAAACATCTTGGTGGTTATACAGTCAGTGCAAACTTCATTATTGTATTAATCTTTGATCATTAAAATGAGTGTACACTTAAAAACCCAATGCAATTATGCTATTGAAGTAAAAACTGAAATGTTTGATGAAAAATCATATTTACTCAGTATAGTTTCAACCTTGTTGCACTTTATAATTATACATCCAACAGCATTACTGAAATATCGAATGTTATATTTGACTTAGTTTTGCTGTGATTCTTGTATAGTATCATTTACTTTTCTGCGGTCCCTGATTAATATGATTACTTTAGGGCTTAGGACACAATCTTTCTGCACAACTGTCAAGACTCCACATGGTCTGCATTTAAAAGTGTAATGTGTACACTCTACTAAATTGACTGTACATACAGACAATGTTTACTCTGCCATGGTGCTGACCAGTGGAAAGGGTTCTTGGGAAGTGAATTGCATGTCCGTGCCCATTAACTGCACATTATTTTAATTTTCATTAGCTACTGAAATTTCCCCTCATTTTACAATGTTGTGTTTAGTTAAATAACGTTGTCTTGCCTTCCAGGGCATCAAAAGTTATCAGCAGAGTTTGGGTTATCAGGATTTAGAACCAAGTACATAACAGAGTTGAGTGTGTAGTACATAACAGTTGAGTGTGTTGATTGATAACTAATATTACTGTTATTACTACCCTCTAGGAAGGCAGTTAATTTCACTGTGGTATGAAAGTCAACCTTAGAGCCTGAAACTTTTTTTTTCTTAGTGTGAGTGTGTTTCCACAGCTCTTCAAAGTTGTCACAGCCAGAACTACTCCTAGGCCATTAGAGAAAAAAAAGACTTCTCAAGCACTGTAATGGTGATGCAAAAACGTATTCAAAATGATCAAATCTTCTGGGACTCTTTAAGCAAAAAGATGCCAAACATCAGATCCGGTCCTTCTTTAATGTAACAAGAAATGACAGATAATGCACACATCTATAGGATGCAGTCTATGGTGTTTAGTTTATACTTGCACCGGTCTACACTTTATTTATAGCTTCCTGTAGTCGCACAATAATACCAGCAGGGATAAAGTGTGGTAGTGAGCCTCAGTCCAGCTGCGCACACACAATATCCATTTTTTTCTGTTGACTCCGCCACGTTGGTTCCCCTACGTGTGTGTCGCATTCCCCTGCGCACCACCGACGTTATGTTTGTGATGAGGCGGGAAATGGCGTCCGCAGACATGTTTGGTCTGTGACTAGCGTAGCCACCGAGCTACAGACACAGCTGGCAACAACCACGGCCCGACCTCTACCGGTGGCCGCCACGGTCGCGGCCGAGAGCTGCGCCAAGTTTTGAAGAGCTTCCTAGATCATCAGTAAGTAACAAGCAACGTCAACATGTAAACAAAAATAGTTACCCTGCCTGCTGCTAGCTAGCGGCTAACGTTAGCCAACGAAGGGGGCGTAGTCTAATGGCTGAACATAACTATGGAAGCGAAGAAAATGACGCGATAGCCAGGGCGCAGCTAGCTAATGAATAGTTTTATTTTATCGATGAATTACCGCATAGTTTGTATGTTAAACGCATTTGTTTACAGCGCACGTGTAAGACGTGCTGTGGGAACTGACGTGAATAATGTCACGGCCTTCTGCCATTGGCGTTGTTAGCCTGGAAGCTAACTGTAGCCACTTGTGTTAACTAGCCACAAACCTACCGACAGCATCTGGTTTAGTAAGTTCTATCTGACGTCGCGGTTAACGTTACATAACGACAGTCAGCGCTGCTGTTATGCTACCAGAGCTGATTTAGCAACAAGTACCTAATAAAGCTGCAGCATACTTAACCAAACATGCATACATCTCCAGCTCAATTTGAACATATTAAAGGCCTCGCATTTCCGTTTACCATTGATGTTTATCGCGTGCACGCCGCCCACTCCACTGACGGACACGCCTGGCATTCATTTGGTTTTGACAACAAGTTGTGCTCTAAACTTTGTTTGTAATTTTGTTAAATGGCCGTGACAACCAATGGGGAAATATGAATTTATCATAACTGATTTGCTGATCCTCACACTGAAGGTACAGTCATGCCATAGTGAAATAATAATTAAACAGTTTTACTAAATTGGTCTCATGTAGCACACTTCATTTTGATTACTAATATGTAACGTTAATTCACAGTAGCTACCGGCACACCGTTTAACGGCAGGTGGAAGTGGTAAGGTTGGCAATGCTCAGTGACAAACGGTCAAGTAATTTGATATATTCCCCTCTCCTGCAATTGTAAGTGGCTTTGGATAAAAGCCTCTGCTAAATGTAATGTAAAGGGCTCTGATCCAATGGAAATCACAATTATCAGATTGACAGCATTCTAGCCCAATGGATTGGTGGTGGGGGGGGCAGGTGCCACCCCGTGCCCCCTTCTAGCCCCGCCCCTGGGAGAAATGTCTGTCTCAGTTAAGGTTAACTTAACTGACGTTATAGAGGTCTGCTAAAAACAAGCGCTAAAGTTAGCTAATGTCAGCTATCGGAGCTAACATTAGGCTGTGACAAAAAACGGCAGAGAGAAACAGACTTTACTTTTGGTTTGCGAGCTCCAGGTGAAGTCAGGAAAGCTGTTGCTGTAGATGTAATGTTACAGTAAAGTAAAAACCGTCTACTGCAACAGAGATGAGGCGCTCTGTTTTTCTGTAACGGTGGGCGTTCTTTTTCCCAAGCAGTTAGCAGCAGACTAGAACACTTGAAGGCATTTACTGCCCCTGTCAGGTCCGGAAGAATTGCATCCCCTGGTACCTACGATACTGTAGAAAAACGAGTACCGTCACATTTTCAGAAAGTTTGGTACTGACTTGATACCGAAGTACCGGGTCTCGTTACATCCCTACCATCAGCTACCGGTGAGCGGCATGTATCGCCAAGGCATCGGCATATGCCTATGTACCACAGTGGCTGACCATCAGCCACTTTTCAATCTCGGCGTCACTCTTAATTCATTTAGTTGACACAAACATTTTAATTAATTTTCAATAGCTTCTGTTTAATCAACACCAATAAATATTACTACACTGTACAAATATGACACAGGCTACCTCTTCGCTCTGGAGTTTAGTGCTTCTTATTGAAATATTTTGTTTTCTCAAGAGTGAGACAACCTTTTGTTATTTTTAAAGCAAGGTGTCTTAAGTTTTCTTTCCCCCTTGTCAGAATTTTCTATGTGACGTTGGAGCATGATGAGGCTGAGAGTGCGTAAAGCTCCTCAGCAGCCAAACTTAGGCCGTCGAACCCACCTGACCCAGGCTAAACGGAAACACCGTGAAGTGGAGCCATCCCCGGTGAGAGGTCGAGGCAAAATGCAGAAGAATGAAACAGGCCTGTTCTCCACTATAAAGAAATTCATCCGAGGAAATGCTGTCAAGGTGGGCTTACATCAGAATTCACAGCTGCTCTTTCACACACTACTACTGCTACTGCTACTGCTACTTCTTACAGGACAATTAAATCAGATTGCATTTATTTATTTACTTTTTTTGGCATGGATTGAGACACAATAGTACCATGATTTAATTGCTGTCATGAAAATATCCTGCCATAACTTATTTTTTACAATGCTACTAATTGTATTTCTCATTCTAATAAATTCAAGATTTTCAGATTTAAAAGACAAAGAAATCCACCAAAATAGCTGAAACGTGAATGATTTGTGACCTTGAGTGGTTCTGATTTTGTCTTTGTCAGGTGGAGCAGGATATCCCTGCAAAGAGGAGTCGTATTGATTGTAATTCTGAGAGCAATCTAATTACATCAACGCCACAGACTAGAGGCCTTTCCAACAAAACAGTCTCAAGAGTTTGCCGGAAAAGTCCAAATAAAGGTATTAAAGACCCAATAAGAAGTGTTATAAAAGAAATGTCTCATTTTGACTGCAGCGTAACAGATGACATCTAATGCCTTTTTTCCAAGTTTACAAAAAAAAAGAACCCATATACAGAAATGTATACAGATATTTTGTTTTTGGCTTGTTATTCAAGAGTTGTTGTTGTTTTTTATAGACACAATGACCTGCAACAGTAAACCCATGAAACCCAACGGTAAACTAGAGGTCCCTGTAGAGGCAGCAAGCAGCCCAACGCGCACCACCCTGCTCGGAACCATCTTCTCTCCAGTCTTCAACTTTTTCTCACCAGCAACTAAAACTGGTAATGCAAACGAGTCCTTCGATATTCATGTCTAAAAAATATCTAATACTTTGGATTGATAAAAAAAAATAAAAAAAAAGTTCCTTTTGTGATATTTGACAAAACTGTACTGTAACGTATTCAGCCACTCCTGGTTCAGACTCTCCTGGCCAAGCGGTTGAGGCAGAGGAAATCATGAAGCAGTTGGACATCGAGCCGGCAGAAGAAATGCCAAGCAGCACTCTCACATCGACAGAGGGCATCACTCCGTGTCACCCTGCCCCGATATTACCGCATAGGCTTCAGATCACCTCTGATACAACCATAGAAGAAGGAGAAATAGTCACTGAAACTGACATGCCACCATTAACGGGTACGTCCATTCTCACATTGGAGCGTCATGATACGCTTTCAGAAAGCAAATACTAAATGCAGACTTGTTAGTTCTTTGATGACTTTGATGGGTGGGGTTTACAATAATAGGATGTTTACATCAGCGGAATCGTCTTTTGGACACACAGATGTGTAAACATGACACTGCTCTTTGGAGACATATCCTAAGTCAGTTTCGCTGTCTGCGTCTTTAACAATCAAACTGTTAACGTAGTTGTAACCTCTGCTTTATGATTTAACAATAGAGAGCCGAGGTGAAACTGGAACGTCCAGGTTCTGTTTCAGAAGTAAGAAAACCCTCATTCAAAATCCCATTGACATTTGTAATAACTTGAAAAACTACAACATCCAGCCTTGGAACAGAGCCTTTCTCAACAGTATGTTGTGTGGTTTACTCCATATGTTTAGACGAGGGCGGCCATTTTTAAAAGATTGATCTAATATTCAACATGTCAGTTCTTTAGCAGCCTTTAACAAACATCATTTCTCATAAGCCCTGGTCCATTGTGGGTAAACGTATGCTTGATTAATTGTTTAACTTTGGTTTCAACTTCTTATAGCAGATCCTGTAGTGGATGCTGATTTGTGTTAGAATATGGACAGTAGAACTCAGGGTGAGGCTTCGTGACCGACCGATGGCAGAGATGTTGAATGTGAGATTGATTTACAGGATCTAGTGGAACAGAGGTTACCCCGGACGATGACGTCTGCTCTTCCTTACTCAAGAACATAATATTTGAACTCCTCCTTTTCCATCTCTGTGCCTTCATCAGCTCCTGGTTGTATGCCGGACGGTGGTTACCCACATGCATTACCTTCAGCTCCTCCAGAAACCTCATATGAAGAGGAATGGGAAGTTTTTGATCCGTAAGTTGTTTTTTCAGCAGCTTAAAACCACAATAGCTCTTTATTTATTTATTTATTTATTTATTTAAAAATGATTCTAAAAAAATAAATAAGAAAATTGATATTGATTTTTGGGTTAAAGTTTCAACTCTGCACCTTTGTACAACACAGACTGTGATCGATGTATAGTCTCACTTCCAAGGTGACATTGCACGTTGCTGTGTGGCTGGAGCTCGCTGCTCTGTGAAACAACCACTAGATGGCAGCAAAAACAGGACTCTGATGACTTGACACCATGTTTCCGCCACTACTGGGCTTCATTGGGCTAAAGCTTTTCTTTTTAGCAGTTCAGTTAATTCACTTTAAAGTCTTATTTAAATCTTTTCAGACCCCTCTAGTATTGAAATTGGAGTCGACATTTTCTGTTCATTAAAGTGGTGAAAAGACCAACTCAGTGCCCTTACTACTTAACATTTCAGCCGGGGTGACCAACACCATATTTAAAATGTTCCTTGTTTTTAAAGTGTTGCTCTTTGTTGGGGCACACTCCTTGCTTGTTTTGTTAAATGAGGGTCTTTTTTTGTTTTTGTTTCTCTGCTTTAAGGTACTTCTTCATCAAGCACGTGCCTCCGCTGACAGAAGAGCAGTTAACACGCAAGCCAGCGTTACCTTTGAAAACACGCAGCACACCAGAGTTTTCTCTCGTCTTGGATCTGGTAAGCAGTAAACCGTTTCTTGTGCTGTATCTCATATTAAAAGTAAATTGACTGTAATGGATTTTTTTCTGATTTTTTTTTAATTTATTTTTTGTCATCAGGACGAAACTCTGGTCCACTGTAGTTTGAATGAGCTAGAAGACGCAGCCCTGACATTCCCTGTGCTTTTTCAAGATGTAATATACCAGGTACTAACTGTTAAATGTCATTCTCTAATCGAAAGGTCTCTATTTTCTTGCTGCTGTGATTACATTTCTTCTGTTCTGTTTTTAATCTGAAGGTGTACGTTCGGCTGAGGCCCTTTTTCCGCGAGTTTCTTGAGCGCATGTCTCAAATGTATGAGGTGAGATGCAACTCTAATTTCCATGAGACTCTAGCCAGGATCTGTGTAATCTGACCTGCTCCAAATTGACGTATTACTCATTTATTTCTGCTGTCTATTACAATTTCAGATTATTCTCTTCACGGCTTCAAAGAAAGTGTACGCAGACAAGTTGCTCAACATCCTGGATCCGAAAAAAGAGCTGGTCAGGTCAGTGACAACACAAGACTCTGAAACAGCTTTTATAATAAATGATATAGATTTTACAGGATGTGCAACTACACTAAAGCTAGAGGAAATGGTTTGTAATCCATGATTCAACCTAAAGAGCTTTATTCTACACTCCTAATCAAAGGTAGCCGTATAATGTTTGTCAGCCCGACAAAGAAGGCTCGAGCTCTTTGCTGCTTTCTTTTCCAACCTTTTAAACATTCTCACAAATAAATGAGAATAAATAAATACATTTGTGTCAAGCACCAAAATGACTTCCTCGTTGGTGTGTTTTGTAAAGGATGTTTCCATATTTCTGTTGCTGTTTTTCAAGTTAATCATATTTGCTAGCAACAGTTGAACAAGCATCGATATATGCATTGATGTGTTTGTTAGTCATCCGTGCTTAGTGAAGGTTCGGAAGTAAGGCAGGAGACCGCAACAGATGAAGGAATCAGGTGATCTTGGATTCAAGTGGAGCTTTTATTGACAAAGTACAAATCTGTCATGACATGAGACCATCTGGAGATGTCCACAGCGTGGGCACCCCAAGATGTCCTACTTCTGTCTGTGGCGAGAGGTCTTATATACACGCTTTTGTCCTTCAACCTAAATAACTTGAGCTGACTTGTTCTCCTATAGCCCTCAGACAATACCTTTTAGGGCACTCTCTGAATAGAATTGCTATAGAAAGATGTTTTTCTGTTTGGCTCAGTTACCTGATGCTCAAGGCATTTCTCAAAATAGCTGGAAGTGCTAAAGTCTAAATGCACACTTGACCCTACTCACCTAGTTACCTTGAACCTACTGAAAATATATCCTATCACTTAGTGATCTGGTCCTCCACACCTCTGACCTGTAAGTTATACTCGGCCATAAATACGATATGTTCATAAGCCTGGGAGGATGCAGCAGTAACTTCCCCTCCCTTTTGTCAAATGAACAAATGAGAGGAAAGAACCTGTTTTGTTAATAGAAAGCAGACAATCACTGTTCACATAACTGGCTGCTCTAAAGTTTGTATCAATCGGTAAAGAAGGATAATCACCACACATGATGTTTTAGTCAACATGACCTTTTTAAATACTCCACTCGGGAGATTATCAGTTTGTCTTTGTTTGATCTCAAGAACTTTTTGAAAAGATGTTAATGCATGTTTTAACTAAGGAATATTCTCTCTCTGTTGTTTTTTTATTTTAGACATAGGCTATTTCGTGAGCACTGTGTGTGTGTTCAAGGAAATTATATTAAAGACCTAAACATTCTCGGACGAGATCTTTCCAAGACTATAATAATCGACAACTCTCCCCAAGCCTTTGCCTATCAGGTAAAAAAACATATTTTTTTAATTAAAAAGATACATCTACCGATATTTCTGCGTCACTGTGATACTAAAGCATAGATGTGTCTTTTGCAGCTTTCCAATGGAATCCCTATTGAGAGCTGGTTTGTGGATAGAAATGACAACGAGCTTCTAAAGCTCGTTCCTTTCCTCGAGAAGCTTGTAGAGTTGGTAAGTACGAAGACCTCTGTCCAGTTAGACTGACAGAAACTCTAATGCGACAAAATGTGGGATTGGAGTAGAACCATTAATAGTTTGTGATAGGCCCGATAGAAACTGATAGCAACGTATCAACACCACCAAAACCCACAACAAAACGTGGACACCGTCACACAATTCCATTTGGAGTCTGCTGCATGTGACCGATTTAGCGAATTTGCAGTTGAAAAAAAGCAGCCTGTAAAACCTTAGCGTTAGTCATCAACACTGACCTGAAAAGTCTCTCTCTCTCTCTCTCTCTCTCTCTCTCTCTCTCTCTCTCTCTCTCTCTCTCTCTCTCTCTCTCTCTCTCTCTCTCTCTCTCTCTCTCTCTCTCTCTCTCTCTCTCTCTCTCTCTCTCTCTCTCTCTCTCTCTCTCTCTCTCTCTCTCTCTCTCTCTCTCTCTCATCTCTCTCTCTCTCTCTCTCCTCTCTCTCTCCTCTCTCTCTCTCTCTCTCTCTCTCAGAATGAAGATGTCAGACCGCACATTCGAGAACAGTTTCGTTTGCACAACCTCCTTCCTCCAGACTGATGACCTTGCGTTCTTCTCTTGTTCAAGATAGTAACAACATTGGAGAAAAAAAAAAACTTCCAGAAGAATATATCCAACAGATTTCTCTTTTGCAAACATTGCCATTATTAAAAAAAAAAAAAAATGTAATCATGCAAGAAAAAATTGAAAGTTCATGTTTGAGTCAAAAGCCCTGGATGTTTTTATACACACACTCAACCAGATTCAGAACAAACAGATCCGCGCACTGCGGCAGACTTCTCACTTTTTGCTCGCTTGTTTTAAGTGCGACTTTGAAGGCGGCTTCCTTGAAGGTATTTTGTCTTTTAAGAACTATTTTGGATTGACAAAACTGAATGTCATGCAGTGTTGGATTATATGGACCCTGGTGGGAGCAGCCTGTCCTTGAACGGCCAGTCAAACCTGTATAATCACTCTATTTACTTGTAAATATATGTACATAGTTTTTTTTTTTCTTCAAGGTTTTTAAGGCATTTTATTTTAACTTCAGATTTTAGTATGTATTCTTTGATTCGGTTGCTTTTATAAACCCAACAAAATGTTAGTGTGTTTTGTTTGAAGTTGTTGATAAACTGCTTTTCTGTAAATGCCTGCATTATTCCTGTGATGCTTTACTCCATTACATGCAGTTGTCTGTAATAAGGTGCAGTTTAAAAAAAGAAAAGTATCTTTTGGAGAAAAATGTTTCTGAAACAATATTTTAAATCTATGTGATGTAAGTTAGACTTGGGTCAACTGAATACAAAGCCATAATGGCTGAATTTTAATTTTGGAGATTTGTATTTGACAGTCCATTCCTGATTATCATCCTCTTCAATAAGGAGGGAGGGGGTGGGGGTCAGGCATCTTGCACTTTGGCATCCAGCCCTTTGTAAGTTGATGTAAAATCTTGTCACTTTTCTATACAGGTGTGTATCACCTCTAATTTGTTATGTGGGGGTGAAATGAAATTAAAAGCACCAGCAAATTGCCAACGTGTTTGCTTTGAAATCTTGTTTTCCAAGACGTCTTGTATGTGGGATCTGTATGATGTAGGAGTCGCAAGTTTTGTTGGCTATTGAACGATCACTCCTGTTGTATTCAGTGTTACTCAATGGTTTCCTTGAAAATAAATACATTTTTATACGACTCAGAGCCTCCTAATTAAAACACACAACATTGGGTATATTTTGGCCACTGGTGGTTTGTAAATTATTCCATTTTAACAATACAATGATTACAGCATACAAGATGATTGAGCTTGACATGTCATCTGGACAATCTAAACTCAAAGGCCGTTTGTTTGTTTTGGCACTTTTGACCATGTCACACTGTCCTAATCAGCACATTGACTTTGCTCAGTTGTCATGGAATTGTAGGTGTTACTTGCAGATCTGGCTGATAGCTCCACAACAAACATGTAAGTTATAATCTTGAGTTGAAAATGGTTTATCGACATACAAGAGGAAGATTTATGTAGCAGTGTTAACAAATAATTTAATGAAATGAGACTGAATTTTCTGATTTACTATGCATTTCAGTATGTACGGAAGCCGAGAACGGCCATTGATTTTTTTTTTGTAGAGATTTTTTTTCCATGCACCGTTATCTTGTGATAACGACTTATTAATTCGTTATCTCGATATAAGAAAGTTTTTTTTTTTTTTTTTGCCTAAGACACCCTTCCATTAAACCGGGGAATGGGGCTCCATAAGCGGATATAAATATGCCGTTTCTCCCTCCTCGTCTCCGGTCAAATACTTGGGAAAAATCCCAACACGACACCCTTCCATTTAACCCGAGGAAGGAGCTCCATGAGCGGATAGAGGTCTGCCGTTTCTCCCTCTTCTCCGGGTTAAATTGAAAGCTGTTTTAATGGGATTTTCCCGAGTATTTGACCGGAGAAGAGGAGGGAGAAACGGTAGATTTCTATCCGCTTATGGATCCCCATTCCTCGGGTTAAATGGAAGGGTGTCGTGGTGGGATTTTTCCCAAGTATTTGACCAGAGAAGTAGAGGGAGAAACGGCAGATTTCTATCCGCTTATGGAGCCCCATTCCCCGGTTTAAATGGAAGGGTGTCTTAGGCACACACACAAAAATCCATAAAAAAAAAACATCTCGAGAAAACAAAAACAAAATCTTGAGAAAACAAACTTTGTTATATTGTTGAGTTAAATAAAGTTTCAATAATGGTGATGCTTGATATTGTTAGGTTCTAAAAAGTTTAAACAATGTAGCTTTGGTTCAGATGCATTCATTGCACATGGCAGCCTGGTTAAGGTCAAAGCAGACCTTTTGTCCTATTCTCCTTTTGTCTTTCCCAGGTAGAATAAAACCAAACACTTAACATATAAGAAAGAAACTTTTGTCCCACAACAGGAAGCAAACACCCTGATGTGCTGAGACTAATTAGAATACAGGATAGTCTTTGATCTGTGACCAGGATAAACCCCCAATGTGCATGCAAGAGGTGTGACCATCACATCTGAGGCTATGAGGAAAGCCAATGAGATGCGATCAACACATCATGCCAATGATGGGCCAATGGGAATAGAATCAGCTCCAGGTCCAGGGGAATATAATTCTGAAACTAATAATGATCGGGGCAGTAAAAATGTGACCCCACCGGGAAAGCATCTTTGCTGTCCGCTGCTCGCAGTGTATTGTATTGTATTGTCTTGTTTGTCCAATGTCAGCTGAATTGTAACTGTTGCCTTTGTCATGTTGCTTTCATCATAGTGTTAATTAAATATTCTCTTAATCCTCCAATTGCTCCCAGGCCTTTTCTCCTTCCTCAAAGATCCAAGAACACGTCTTTTAGCTTTTTCTCAACAATATCTAGATAACGAATTAATAAGTCGTTATCACAAGATAACAGTGCATGGAAGAAAAAAAATCCCTAGAAAGAATATCTTGGGAGGTAATGCTAACTTTAAGTTCGAAGGTATCCACTTCAGTAGTCTCTTTAGTTAGACCTCTTTAGTTAGAAGATTGAAGGGTTGAAGATACAACATGTATGTTTGTATGAGTTCCAAGTACGAAGAACTGAAAGCCAGTAGATCTGCCTAAAAGTTTCCTTTGTCAGTGTAATTAGGTCTACACATGAAATGGGTCTATTGGGACAAACTACTGAACCCCAAAATGGTTTCCCTTTGCATTGTTAAACTTAAAAAAAACAATCTAATTGCTTTTGAACAAACTACTAATATTTCTTTCTGCTGCACATTAGAGTCCACAATCCTTAAACTCTACAGCAGAAGAGTGACAGTGCACAGCTTCATTCATACGTTTAACTGGAATGGCTGTAGTGATATGTTAGTGGATAGACAGATCTAATATACAACCATCACACAGAACCTTAAAAACGGAATACTTTAGAGCTACTCAAATCATTAAAGTATATTTTTAAAAAAAACTTATTTTAATATGGCAACCTTTGGTGTTTTGGGGTAAACACACTGCCTCTTTATTTAATTTCGTTTTGAAAGCTAATGACATTTTAAACACTGAGATGGGTTCATCATTACCACAAAGTAATTATTTAAAAATGTAATCTGTTAAACAATTTCAGAATGTTTAATGAAAAAATAAACCTTTTCTGAAACGTTCTTTACTCATGTGACCTCCAAAAACAGTTGCATATTTAGCAAACATTAATAAAGTAAAATTTTAAGTAGGATATAAAAAGTATCCTAAAAGAAGTCACAGTGTAAACAAAGGCATGTGTGGCTCGACTGCCTGTTTCAAGTGTAACACTTCTCATCTCAGATTAAGACTTTAAAGAGTAAAATCTATAATTTCAAGATTGACGACATACATTACACAGATATTAGTGGCTGTAATGAACCAGATACACTTCTATTTATCTGAATGTAGTGTTGCCAAGTAAGTGCTGTTACTTTGTTATAAGGCTGTTTAATTAAAAAAACTAAAACAGAAATGCTGCATAATGCTTTGCCTCATTCTTGAAGTGCAAAGCAAGTCATTTTTATATTTAGTTGCTGTTGAAATCACAACAATTATGAAATGTACCTTTTTATGTTGAATAAACTGGTAATTATTTGATCACGTTGCAATCCCATTGTGCCTGCCTGAAATACATAAGTGTGATTTATGGAGTTAACTTATTGTTCTCTTCAGCTGCTTTCCGCTCTGTAAAAAGACAGCCAGATAAAAATAATAGGACATTTATATTGAAACCTCCAGTGTAACTTTATATCTTTTATTATGTACACAACCTGTCTGACTTTTTATTTAGAGATACGACACTTATGAGATGTTCTGATCAGATAACCTGCTTTTGTTCTTTCAAGAAATAGGTCATTACCTGATTGTAGGTGTGCACTGAATTGCCCCTTCCAGAGGTCATTAGACTCCAAATACAAAGGGGGCCAGTCTTCATCAGACTTATCTAACAGGTGTTCAAAAGGAAGAATTATTTCAAAACAAAATCACACTGTTGATAGTGTGAAGATAAGACATAGGGATAATTTACTGTGTATTTACAGTTAATCCACCCAGTGAAACCCCCCCTGTCCTTGTCTATTGGCTGCTGGTGGGGGGTGGAGGTTGTGGCTCATAAACTATGAAGCCTTGCTGGTGTGTTATCCCAGGGGCCGACATGTATATAAAAAGTGCCACCAGGTGTTCTCACCTCAGTAGAACATTTGGTCGTTCAAGGATGCGGATGCTCTTCTTTTTGAGTGCCTTGTTGGGGGCGTTGGGGTCACAGGAAATGCCTTCTGGAGCATCTCAGCAGCTTCAGGCCCTTCATTGTCCGCCCTGCGAGCAGATACACTGCTCCTCCCAGCGAGCGCTGAAGCTCCAGTGTAAAGGTGGTGTCACGACAGGTGTGTGTGGCTGCTGCCCCGTCTGTGCCAGAGCAGAGGGAGAGACCTGTGGAGGAACATGGGACTATCTGGGCAAGTGTGATAAGGGACTGGTGTGTGTTTACCAGGACACAGCAGCTGACAAACCAGACTCAGAGCGCAAAGGCATCTGTAAAGCAGGTGAGATTATGGTTTATAACCTCAATTAGTAACAAGCAGGTCATGTGATGACCTTTTAATCATTCATTAATATAATATGCCACAGTGAGCCAAATGTATTGATACATTAATCACCCATTTAATTTCATTTATAGGAAAGAAAAAAGATGCAGCAATCACAAAAAGGCAATAATATAAAACATGTTGTAATATAAATACTCCATTACAAGCAAACAAGTCCTGTAGTCAAAATGTTAATTAAGTAAAAGTACAGAAGTATTATTAGTGAAATGCACTTAAAGTATAAAATATAAAGTACCAATCGTGAAGTAGAATTTTTTTTTTATAATAATGTATAATTATTACAGATTCATTCAAATATAAGCAGCATTTTAATGTTGTAGCTGCTGGGGGGGGAGCTAGTTTTGATTATTTTATATACTGTATTACTGTATTATATATGCTGTTTAACCTATAGCAATGCATTATTCTATCACACAAAAAACTGATCATATGTTTCTTTTTTTAAACTAATAACTATAGCCATGAAATAAATAAAAGTAAAAAGAACAAGATTTTCCTATGAAATTCACTATCATTTAGTATCATTGTAGTGGGAACGGTGCCAATGTGGTAAATGTTGTTTATGAGCTGTGAAGACTGATAGTGTGGTCAGAGCTTCCTTTGATTCAAAGGTTTCTGCTAACAGTTAAGCCATAATTACACCTCTTATCTCCTCATGGTGAATAGAGTTGTCACAGTTATCGATATTGTATCAGACGCAGTACGAGATTAGAGATGTTAACGTTTTGTTACTGCACGGGAAAAGATGTAAATATTAAATTTGATGCATCTAATATGCCTTGTGAATTGCTTCTTATTCAGTGTTTAAAATGTTTTGTGCAGTGATTGAATCGTTGGAGCCAGAGAGCTGTCACCCAGAGTGCACCAGGGAATACTGTCAGGCCAACCCCTCGGAAATCTGCGCTGCCAGGTGACTAAAAAAAGGAGAAGACTTTTTTTTCCTTTAATATCTTCTTGTGCTGCATTTCTAACAGAAATCTGGATTTCCTGCTCTGTAGGTTTGTCTCTCTGGAGCAGATAGCATGCCAGGGCTCCTGCCAACACACCTCCTGTTCAAGCTGTCTGCTGCTGAAACCCCCATCATGCCCTCAGACCTGCACCCCGTCTGATTCCTCCTGTCTACACCACTTTGGGAAGTGTGTGCACAATCACCTGACAGCCACTCATAATACTGTATGCCACAACAACCTACAGGTAGGTGGGAGAAAAGCACGAGAAAGCTATGTTAATAACCTGTATTTCTTCATTATGCTAAACTGCCTTAAAGCACTTCAACTGTTAATCTATCACTCTGTGTTTCTTTTTCTTTACTCTGTAGAGTCATCCTGAGGGGCATTTTCTGTGTTTGGTCCCAGCCTGTACAAACGCAACGACGTAACTACCTTTTGTAAAGAGAGGAAATCACTAGTTCATGTAGCAAAGTGCAAAAAGGCAGCTATCTATAAACTTTGTGTATAAATTGAAAATTCTTTTTCCAACAATCTTATTTTGTATGCAATGTAAACATGAATATAAACATGTAAAACATAATGTATTATTAAAGCATGAGGAATAAAAATGACATGCCATTCTGTACTTTGGCGATGTTTTACCCTTGACGATTGGATTGACAGCTTACAGTATATCACTTGTTATTAGGGAGCTTGTGTGGTACATTTTAGCATTTGTTTTTACCTAGCTTATTGTATGTTTTGTGTATCTTATGTTTAAGCCTGTGTGTGTGTGTGTGTGTGTGTGTGTGTGTGTTTTATTTTGTTTCCGGAAACACAAGAGGCCTATATTGTACTATGGTTGTAGTTCCTATATTCTAAAAAAAAAAACACACAATCAGAATTGTAATTCTAAAAAATCTTGTTGTTTTTAAACTTACTTATTTCTGTTAGCTTCTGTGTGTGTGTGTGTGTGTGTGTGTGTGTGTGTGTGTGTGTGTGTGTGTGTGTGTGTGTGTGTGTGTGTGTGTGTGTGTGCGCTTTATGTTTTTACCTTCCTGCAAGACACATTTCCCCTCATAGACGAAAGTTAGGTTTAATAAGATTCAAGTCATCAGTACACAAATCCACCTGCCTTGAAAAGTTCTCTATTGAAAATGATCAAACTCCATGTATTTGGTCTCAATTAATCCCACAATGCAACAGTCAGGGTTCCTACACATTTTCCATTTCAAAATTCCATACTTTTCCATACTTATATTTCCAGACTATGTGGATGTCACCGTGCAAATAATAACTTAATTATTTAAATAAATGATTTGAAAATCCAACTGTTAACACATGGCATATCATACTATTAAGTAGAGCCCAAAATTTCTGCAGCACCCCTGTGGGTAGGTAGACTACTATAGCTCCTACAAATCAATTTAAACCGAATTTAAATTGAATTGTATTCAAACAGCAATGAACTGTGCAATTTAACTGTTATCATTACGGGTTGAAATTAGTCAAACATGACAGAACATAAAAACTGTTCACTACTAAAAATAAAGTAAAATGAGCTGAGCACTTTGGCGTAAGAAACTAAAAATAAAGTAAAATAATTATATATATTAAAATAAAGCATTTTTAAATTTAACACAGAACTTATATTAACATGTAAAGTATTTAATTACAAACGTTCAGTGTCTGTTTTTCTCTCCTTCTGCCAGAAGCATATCCTATCACTTCAATACATGAGGCATAACACACACACCCCAAATCATGTTGTGGTACGTCTTTTGCCTCGCTGAAAATGCAAATCTCCCTGGTCTAAGCATTTTGGCTAAACTTTATATTTTAGAGAACAACGTATGGTAGAAAGTCTGGAAACACAAATGTTTCTCCATACCCTTGTTTCTTTTTTTCCATACTTATCCAGACTTGGAAATTACTAAAAATCAAATTCCATACTTTTCCAGGTTTTCCATGCGGCGTAGGAACCCTGAATAGTGTAAGATACCATTTTGAAGCATGGCTCTAGAGATGGCCCTATCCGTTTGTCACTTTGGTACACACTGAAATATCTCAACAACTTGGATGGATTGCCATGAAACTCAATTGAGACATTCATGTCCTAGAATAAATCCCTTAGAATAAATCCTCTGACCTTTTGTGGAGCACCATCATCAGGTCACAATGTTGTGTCCAATACTTTGGTTTATGACCAAATTCCTGCAAAACTAACGACATTTCCATCAGCCTCAGCTGTACTTCACGTTAACTACTAATTAGCAGATGTTAGCATGCTAACATGCTAAACTAAGTTGATGAATAAGGTAACAATTATACCTGCTTAACATCATCACAGCCATTGTGAGTATGTTGGCATAGTGATATTAGCATTTAGCTCGAAGCATCTTCTCAAGCTCAGTCTTCTACAAGTAACTGCCTTTATAGTGAATGTTGAACCGTGAATGAGTTAACCAGTCTGGACACCTGCATTGGAATACGTAGAAACAATGCTAACCAGGCACAGAAATGAAGTGGAATCGTTCAGGTACAGCAATGTAGTAAATGCGTGCGTAGCACTAATCAAATTGTTCCCATTTTGGGAGTTTTTATATTTCAACGGAGAAGAGAAGCGTCTTGAGTCCCCACTGCCATCGCTGTCCCCCTGACAGTTGATGGTTATTGAATAACAGACAGTTTATGAGGCAGCAATAATGAAGCTTGTACTGAAAGGGAATAAAATGTGAACCAACAATGGGCAGTTTGTTCTGTGTCCTTCAAATGTGAGTTGTTTCTGAAGAGGAGAAGCAGTTTATCTGAAAGATTTCACAATAAGGAATCTGTTTTTATACCAAAACAAAGGCCTGCCTTTTCTTTCATCTTCTTTTAACTTGTCAGTCAGTTGCATCACTAAATGATTGTGATATCTAAATAATATTGTATCTGGTGTTTAATCAGACAGAAAAGAGGACTGTGCAGCTCCGTGTCCTGTGTCTGTAATATTAGACAAGCAACTATGCTTAAATGAATGAAATAACTGTTTACAAATCTGGCTATAATAGACCTACCAGAAAAAAATATATGTAATATTTAACGCTAAAACCTCACAAACTTTCCTCTTTCCAGGACAGGATCTGTCACCAAAGCAGGCCGCCTCTGTTATCAATTGTTATCAATCCCATATAGACGTCACTTTTTTTTTTTTTACTGATAAAAACAATGGATAACAAAGGGCCATCTGCGTGCCAGCGGTAATAAATGTGCCCCTGTCAGAGGAAACCCATGTTAAAGTTTGAATACAACACAAAACAATAGAAAGGTACAACAGACTACTATGAAGGAGTGACCTTCAAGTAGATTTTGATGTACGGGAAGCAGCTGCAGAGCTTTCTCTGAGACATGATTAATCTCGGGAATATTGTGTAATATTCCTTTTAAGTCAACCACTACCACTTTGAAGATTTTATACATCAACTTTGTAAGAAACTAACCTCACTCAAAGCCTTCAAACTTAAAAAGTATCATTTTATTGGTGTCAAAAATTGTAACAAATTCATTCAATCAGAATGTGTTGCCTTTAAGTAAATAGACAGTTTCTTATAAGCATATCTGAAATTATTATAAATGAGGTTATCAGTAGCCTTTTTGTGATCCAAATGCATGTATTTATAACCTCATAGTTTTCCTTTATTAAACCTTACTATTATATTCAATACCTAAAGTTAAACTTAAATAATGGGTTATAAAAAGGTCCCTACCCATAACTGAGTCACACAAAATCATAACATTACAAAGTAAGAATTTAAACTGGGACACATTGTCATTAGTGCCTGATCAACAGATCAGGAGTCACTGGCACTTATGAGTCAATGCGATCAGTTAATGTATGTAATATGTCTCCGAACTTAAGACCTAACAAACTAAAACAAGACAACTTAATGCTTGACCCTTCACTGTGCACTTATTTCAACAACATGATGTTTTTTTCTTTCAACCTTTTGGTTAGTAGGACTGTTCTCTCAGGACTAACCCCACATAGATATTATTGGGGGGGGAACAGTGTTTAATAAACCAAGCAAACTACAGATGATAAATTGCATAACATTTTCAAAATGCAGCATTGTCTTATTACCCATTTCATTTGTACAAATAAAGAACAATTGTAGAGAGAAAACAGTATCAAAAGGTGCATAAAACTTTATCTTTGCTCAAGCCTCCAGTCAGTCTGTGATCAGGAAGGCACGGGGGATAACAAACATCCAGGCCGTCTGTCCTGTTGTCTTGTCACCTGAACAGTCTGTTCCAAAAGGATACGAAGGTGTTGGAGTTAAAGGCACCGATGAATATGAGCAGCAGAAGGTAGAGACTCATCATGATGGCAAAATGGTGCCTGAGGAGCCAGGACGTGCTGCGGGAACGTCTGAAGAAGAAAAACACAAAAATGACCTTTTGTTTACCAGCACAAACAGCAACTGACTCATGTACTTATTTTTTTATTTTGTTTCCGGAAACACAAGAGGCCTATATTGTACTATGGTTGTCGTTCCTATATTCTAAAAAAATAAATAAAAAAAAAACACAATCAGAATTGTAATTATAAAAAATCTTGTTGTTTTTAAACTTACTTATTTCTGTTAGCTTCTGAGATGCTATTTCTGTTCTATATTCCCATTTCCTTTTATTTGTAGAGAGGCAGCAAAACATATTTCAAACATTTTTTATTTCTGCCAAAGGGTCGCTGGGCACCTTTCAAGTCTTTGAGTACTGCTTGGCAGCACTAGCATGTTTTTCAGCTCATAATGAAACGTGTTAGACATTTGCACCACACAAAAAAAACATGTTTTGTGTAATGTGGCTCATAAATACTTTATCAGCGTTTACATCCTTTAACCACAAGTGACTCTTACCTGGACAGGTGCCTCCTCTGAGAGTAAACAAGCAGGTACTTGACTCGCAAAAGCTGATTGTTGGTGACTACAAAGTACTTCTCCGGTACGTCCCCTCCTTCGCTGTTCTTTGCTCTTGAGCGCTGACGGTCAATGGTTTCAGAATCTGAAATGGGAAACGAGTTTTACCATGAAGCGATTTAAAAACCAGCGTTGCAGGATTTTAAATGCGTTTCATTCTGCGAGTCACACGGGTTTTACACACCTTTTTTCTTCACCTGACACTTCACATCTGGGTGATCAATGACTTCGCACAAGGCAACACAGCTGAGCAGTGGACCCAGGAGACTTTCTCGCCAGCCGCTGCTGTGGGGACTGTAGAGGACAGCCATGCTGAGGTCACTGGTGAGGTAGGTCCCCTCTCCAAACACTGAGTTCTGCACAAATCATGCAGAAAATAAACCAGATCGACTGAGCTTTTGTCTTAGCAAACAACAGATATCCCAACAGCTCTGTGAAGTGTTAAAGGAGAACTCCGGCCAATTTTTTTTACGTTAATCTTGCTTGTCGGCCGTGACTTGGTAGCATTGCATTTCCCCCTACTCATTTCCTGGTTCTTCTTCTCCATAAACAACATAAAATTGAGTACAGGGATAATTTTTCCTGCAACAGCTTTCCGACTGTTGTCAGAAAGCACAGAGGAGACACACTTTGTTTCTCTCACTATGCCTCTAATCAGGACTCGCTCCGAAGCTAATCTTCGTCACTCTCTCACTCGCTCTACCACACACTGCCCACGCACACACACGCTGGCCCAGCTATTCTCTTAAAGAGATCGACGCACACACCAATGCACAAGTATAAACCTCAGGCCACTTACGTAGGCTACCGCGAATGCTCTGCATGGAGCCTTCACAGAACCATATATCAACCTTTATGTATTATATTGCACAATAACAGGTCTATAAAGGATTATTTTATATATTATATATATATATATAAAATCATATATTCCACAATAATAAAACAGCCATTTTGTGCCACAGAAGAGATGAAGCAGTGATGACTGCACTAACCTTGTTGAGGTGACAGTGCAGCCCATTGTGAATGATTGAGTGAAAGTTTTCCAGGCGGCTCCCGTGGAATGCATAGAAGACGTCTCTACCTTCCCTCATCTTCTCAAACCTGGCGTTCATCTGATCACAGTACTCCAGGGCAAACAGGAAGTCTGGCACAGGTGCAGAAATCCCTTCATTTTCCGTCAGGTTACAAAGTTTGGCATACTGGAAGAGAACGAAGAAACATACTGTAAACAAAAAAAGCAAGTAGTAAAATACATTGCTGTATTCATACTTGTAGTGATGTACCTCATCTTTCTGTAATGTCTTCACAGCAAAGCTCTTTGAAGAGAGAATCCAGTGTGTGAGAGCCAGATGATGATCTCCCTCTCTGGGTCGTAGTCTCACCAGGTCTCTCACACCAGGCAAAGAGTGCACATCTGCCAACTTGAGAAGAAAAGTAACTTGTGTTGATCATATTGCCACAACAGGAGTAGTCACACCTGTCCATAGTAGGCCTCATCTTCCCTTTCACTGTAGGGGAAGCTGTATTGTCCTTGAAAGTGTCGCTCTCAAACTGACTGTCATCTCTGAAATAATGTCATCACAAATGTGTGTATTGCATTAGTCCATGTAAGTGTTACTATATTATGACCATGCCCACAGAAACCAAGATACCAATCTGTAATATACAGCATATGTACACTGCCAATCTAAACGTTCTGAACACCTTTAGTGTTGGCATTTTTTGATAAAAAATGTTGGAGACATGCTCATTGCAAATAGCCTAAAATCATTAAAAGAAATACTGTAAAGTGGATATAAGAAGATTCAACCTTTTCCTTTCTCTTACTTTCTTAATAACTTACTTTTGTCTAACACTTTAGTCACTTAAGGTGGCCCACCAATGACATAAATTTATGTTTTTAAGCACCTTCAAAGATGAAAAGATCTCAAATCTTTGGTCCTAATCTGTGCTTCACTAAAGTGTGTGTTGAGTTTTGTTTTATTGTAAATAAACACAGTTTTGTTTGTTTATTGTTCCTATGTTTCTCGCCAATTATATATTTCTTATATCTTTTAAACATTTGCAAAGCCAAATGTTTGTTTTTTTATCTGCATCATCTTGCAGTTTTGTTCTCACCTTTTTTTTACTGCCAAACAGCACATTACTGCCACCAAGTGTACGTGTATAATGCCACCACCATTACTCATGGTGTGCATGGGCATTCTTTCTAAACAAAAGTAAAAAGTCACATTTTTCTCAATTACTTGCTGCCTTTATTGCTTACTTATTATATCTAATATTAAGGTACTTCAAATGATGTCTGTGCTTGATATTTTCTACAATATAGGATGTTTAAAAAGTGTTTGACTGTCAACTGTGTATATATATATATATATATATATATCTTACCAGCTCCTCAAAGTTCTTATTGTCACCGCTTATGTATCTAGGGGGAAAGGGTCTGAGCAAAGAGTCCCTCTTGTAGTTCTGTGCAGCGGCAACAAACAGGCTGCAGCGGAGGTCTGCTGCTACTGGGTCTCTGTGCAGACAGGAGCACACCAGCTCTCTGACTGCCTCAGGTGGGAGCGGTGGCTGCATTCCCAGCACTGCATAGAGAGGTGATAAGATAGAACACAAGGGAGCAAAGTCCAAAATTAACTTATGTGTTAAAAGCACAGCAACGTACGTATGCGAGTGCTAACAGAAATTAAACACTGTTATGTTGTGCCAAAATGTGCCCATCCAAATCTGTTTTTTCCTGATTAATGAATTAAAATGACTAGTGCTAATTCTGCTCTAACACCATCATAGGGACCCATATTTTGGCTGTATGAACAGTCATTTTATCTTTATATACTTTCACTTATGAACTGTTTACACCTCTGTATATGTATTTTTTTATGCATATATACATAACTACATTCCTTTTTACATGTGTTTTTTTACATTGGCAATACTGTCTACATAAAATGATATGACTATATTACTTCATTTATTATTTATTTATATTTTAACCCTATTTTTTTATTTGTTCAGATTTTTCTTTTACTTGTGTGTTGTTGTCTTTTGTATTTAATGAGCCTTGTTGGAGGTGCCTGAGGCCTGAGACTTCCACTGCCAACGACTACTTTTGTTATTGTTGTGCTTATGACCAGACCAATAAAAGAATGTTGGACTTGAAATCTTCTCCCTCCTCATCTTCTCTTTGAAGTGAAGGCATTTTCTGACACGAATACAACATTAGGCATTACACCTAGCTTGTTTTGTACTAGTGAACCATAAATTGTATACAAAACTACTGAAGCTGTTCGTAAGAGACCCAACAGGTCAGTTAACTTGCTAAGATTAGCTCATCTACTAATTTACCAATTCAACACTTGACAGTCAAGTTAAGTACTATGCTACTGCTGTGTTAGGTAGCTAAGCAAGTAATGCTGTCCCTTTACTAGCATAGGAAAGTAGGAAGCTACGTTAGCTCACATTAGCTAGCTAAGCTACAAGTGAAGAGCTGATCATATATCTGTCACCGGGTAACGTTACTGTTGATGTAAAACACAAACATTAGGAATACATCCCTGTGGCACGCAGACCTATTTTACATAACAAGACACTGGTTTTATATCATTATTTGCACTTACCTTCAGTCGTGCTCAACTCATAGCACTGCAGGAAGAGCTAATGCTAGCTGAACGAACTGCTGCGTTCAAGCAAGTGCTGTAGAAATAGCGTAGAATTATGCGATTCGAGATAGCGAATGGGAAGCCGTAGAGGGCCTTGTCGTAAATTAATATAGCGGAAAAACACACAGCTAACTTAGGTAAAAACGCCAATACAATACGTCAATGTCTTGTTTGCGTTTTTCATCTTCGTTCTATTATGTGCCAGAAGCACCAATAACTTAATTTACGAAGAAACTTGAATGCAGCATTCCACATAGGCTACTGGATGTCCAGAGAGCTTTTCACAGCAGAAAAACAAAAACAAAATTATTTTTTTCCCCCTGTCCCAACAGCTTCTCAGACAGCTTCTGTCTTCTTGGACAGACTTTGTCAGATACAGGGGCGTCAAAAGCAGAAACCCCAAACAAAAAGGGTTTGGTAGATTGTAAAAGAAGCAAAGCAAGCAGACACCAGACACAAAGTGCTTCATAGGCAAATAAATCAAATCTAATACTGTCAAATAAATAAATAAAAGATAAAACACCACGAGACACCATAGAAGGAGAACAGCCTAAACCTAAAAGCATGTCTAAACAGTTGGCTTCTTAGCTGCTTTTTAAAAAGATTCCGCAGAGAGAAAGCAGGCACAAACATGCATACACTTATCTTGCTTTCTTATGTCTTTGAAGAAAGATCTGTATCATTAGACACATACTTGCAGGCTTTGTACAGGCAGTGTGTGTGTGTGTGTGTGTGTGTGTGTGTGTGTGTGTGTGTGTGTGTGTGTGTTTCATTTTAACGCTTAAAAATAGGCCTACCACTTTTTGCATCCAAGACTAAGCAGGGGAGGTCAGCTTGTGACTAAAACAGGGCATGCTATAGCCTACATTCTACTTTTACAGTTCAGAGCTGACACATTACCTGCAGACTATTTTGATGCTGACATAAGGTCTGATTTAAAAAATCTTTTGTGTGTTGAGTAAAATCTGACCTTTTACAGCCTATACAATCCATCATCCTAAAGCTTACCTTGACACTGACTCCTAGTCCTACCAACACAAAGGCTTTTGTTAAAAAAAGATAAACCAATCTTATTTGTCATGAACCTGCACAGACAAATCAACTGACATCTTCCAGCAATTTAAATTACAAAATGTGATCTTAGAACACTTGTTATGTTCTTTTCTCATTCTTGCCATCTAGATCTTGATCTCATGCACCTTGAGCTCATTCAGAATTATTCTGTTATAGTCCTAACAAAGACAAATAAGTAAATTAATCTAAAACATTAAGTAAAATGAAATATACTGCTGCTTGTCTATACATCTTTTGCCATATGAACCCTCTCTGCTTCTCAGATCATTAGCGGTCTGCTGACCATTCCAAACTAAACATGCATGGAAATGAAGCATCATGCACCATAAAGTGAACAAACTTTCAGAAGATGTAAGACCTTGACTACACTCAGGAAACATTGTACCCCTTTTTTTGTGAAGCATAAAGGGTTTATAAATTGTTCCTAAATAATGTACTAATACTTTTATAAATCATGTTATTAAGAGCAACTTTTGGGTTGCCAGGTTGTGAGTTTCTCACTTTCTTATGAGTCAAAGGAGAGAGATTTTTCACAGCCTGGCAACCCCAAAGTTGATCTCAATAATGGTTTATAACTGATCTGTAAAGTATTGGTAAATGTATCAATCATCTGATAATAAAGGCATGAGTTACAACTTATAAACCCTTTAAGGGTTATAATAAAATAATAAAATAATCTATCGAAATAATTATTAGAACGTGGTACTGCAATTCTTCTGGTATTCTTCACTGCCTTTCACTAAATCATGAGCACTAAACATTATCTCCTTGCACTTACATCTTTGCACATTTTGTATTATTTAGTTGTTTTAGCTTTTTTATTTCATATTGTCATCCATTTCATTTGTAGCCTATTTCAATGTTTTATGCTGTCTTTTCTGTTTGTTTTATTATATGCTTATAGTTCTTTGAGTTGTTTCTATATGCTAGCCTATATGAAATGTGTGACACAAATAGGCTACTTCGTTGCCATATGTTATTTGGACTGAAAAATGTAACTGATATAGGCTATAAAGGTTGTATCCCCTGTGATATTATTATCCTTCAGAGTAAGACTGCCATTAGGCTACACCTTTTTCTTTTCCGCCGTGATAGTAGTATATTTAATAATGTGCTAACAGACAGCCAATCAGATCAGATCGTGTAATGCCTTCTCTGATTTTCAGCACTGTGGACAGCATCAGGCAGGGGCGGGGCTTGTTGAAATATTCCGTTCCGATGTGCGTAAAGAAAAGATCTTACGTCACGTGACCGCCTTTTACTCCCAAACCCATTATTTGAGAATAACGTAACATATTTCTGTCTGAGCAGCGCCAGATCTGGCCGTTTCCTCCAATGTGTATGAATGCATATTAATCCACGATGCTATTTAAACAAACGGAGGAATTCTAGCGACATTCTCGGACTAAACTGGAGGTAAGGCGTTTTGATCACTTACATTTACTAGCCTACATGAGGAGGGAAATTAATCTATTACAATAAATGGGATTCTAGCTTCAGTAAAACCTGTAAAATCTCTATCCTGTGTGGTTTATTGTGAGGAGTTTGGGCTTGACCTGCTCAGCGTCCGAATGACGAGGAGGCACCGATGCACTGTGTCGCACAGGCTGAAGGACGCTTCTCCATCGTTTGTGATCACGATGCACTGTGCCTTACTGCATCATCACTGCCCTCCATAGAAGACAGTTTTAGCTTCATTGCATAAAAATCAACCAGGGTCAGCCTGTTATTCATGGCAGAGATTGCTTTATTTTGTGGCAGAATAATGCCCTTCAGAGCTATCAGGCTATTCCACATCCACTATCAAATCCATTGAAACGCGCCTTAGAAACACAGTGAAATATAGCCTATTGGCAGGTTTAAGAGCTAAACAAATATCATTATCATATAAAGTCCAATCTGTAAACTCTGTAGGCCTGTAACGCCTTTTTGCGCCCATGGGTTATGAATATGCTACATTAGGAATCGCGACAAGGCCACACAGTTTCCAACCGCGCGGATTACACAGCTGTAATATGTGGCCAAAAATCATGTTTGTCTCTGTCGATTTAATGAATGATGCAGCAATAGGGATGGGTGCACTGAAAGGGCTAGGCACCACCTCTAATCAAATCATGTTGGGATTTAAACTTACGGAGTTTATTCCAATGAAGTGTGTGCATGCATTCACAGAAAGGCCTATGGAGGTCTGTGGCCCTGTTGCCTAAAGAGAGCAGTGTGAGCAGTGATGTTGCCCTTAATAAAACAGCTCTGTTCTTTTTCTGCAGTTTGGTTTTCAAGGCAGCTGAGATAGAAGTCTGTGTGCCTGCTGTTTGCAAGTGGAGGAAAATACTGAACGGTCATCATGGCAGGTAAGCTTTCTTAACTACATTGTGTGCATGTGATTTTAGAGTCTAAGCACAAAATCAACCTATTTACAAATTGTAATCCTTCATGCAGCTGTCTTGATTTCCTTATGTATTTGGTGTGTGGGCACGGCAGCTCTGTTGAACTGTTTCTTTGTGTCCTAGAAAACAACTTCCCTCCCCTGCCTCGATTCATCCCTCTCAAGCCATGTTTTTACCAAGACTTCAATGAGATCCCAGACCAGCATCGCACAATGTGCAAGAAGATATACTACCTATGGATCTGTGAGTGTACCTGCAGTAAAAGTTTGTGTATCGACTGTTGGCGTGCAGTACAGTTTTACATTTAGGCCTATTTCAACATTTTTGTTCAAGGTATAAAGTATAAGCTGTGAACTTGTCCACCGCTTCTGTGCTTTCATGCCAGTCACTTTGTTTTACCCAAAACATCATGACAGTGAGACCAGATTGACTGGTTTCACTGTCACTTGCACAGAGCCAGTTAATATATTTTCAGTTTTTTGTGTGCATTTTAATGCATAGATTGACATATTGTGTCTAAGTTTGTTTGACACATTTTTGCTCTTTGTTTTCAAAAATCAGGTTGATTTATAACAACAACAACAACACCAGCTAATTTGATGTAAGGATTTGCTGCTTTTCTTTGTTGCAAATCATTGACGATTGAATATCTCTGAGTCTTGGTCGGAAAAAAAGAAGCAATATCGGGCTATGGGCAACTTGTCACAATGTCTTGTGGTTACATAGACCAAAGGACCAATCTATTAATCAAGAACATAATTGTCAGATTAATCAATTTAGAAAACAATTGTTAGTTGTATCCCTTAGTGATAACAGTATAGTAATGTGTCAAATTGTAATATTCACATGAGCATCATGGTATCTTTTTCATTATCACATAGGTTCTGCCATTTGAAAACAAGAATGTAAATCTGGTTAATGAGTAGATTAGTCCACACAAAATGTTTGGTACTTGTAGAGTAGAAACTGTGTGCAGTGTGTGCTACATTATAGCTTTAATATAGAACTGAAAATCTGGTGTTGAGTAGTTGCTGAAAATCATAGTGATTCAATCCTGCTAAATTATGAGTAATGCAGCCTGTCGGGTATTGACTATAGAGGCTTTTGTTTTCAGTCTGCAATGTTTTGGTCATCCTTGCGCCTTCTCTTTGATGTTGACAGTTAATAGTGCCACACTGGCTGTTAATCTGATTGGCTGTCTGGCGTGGATGTGTGGAGGTGGCGGGGTGACCAACTTCGGCATGGCCTTCCTGTGGCTCATCCTCTTCACCCCCTGCTCCTACGTGTGCTGGTTCAGGCCCATCTACAAGGCCTTCAAGTGAGCTGGTCCTACTCTGAGCTTGTACCTGCTGTTCTGCTGGATCACATGATTTCTGACATTTATTATTTTCTCTATGCAGGACCGACAGCTCTTTCAACTTCATGGCTTTCTTCTTCGTCTTCATGGCCCAGGTGGTGATCAGTATTATCCAGAGTGTTGGCATTCCAGGCTGGGGAGTGTGGTAAGAGCTTTGACAAACACAGATATATAATATGTTTGACATGAAGCATAAATACAGATGGGTGACAAATTGGTCATTTAAAAAAGTGCCCCCTGACAGAGGTTCGGGCTAAGCACCTTAATGTCCTCAAATCCAAATTTCAAAGAAAGATGAGTTATGGGCCTTTTGGATATTCATTTTATCTTACAAATATTAATGTTTGTTTATTAACTGGTCCCTGGCCTCTTGTCATTTTGCAAAAGTGTCTCTCAGGCAAAGCACGTTGAGTATCTCTATCACGTCTGAGGAATAGCAGGCTTGGAACCAAAAGTGCAGAGTGTGGAGGTGCGGAGGCAGTGAGCAGTTTGAGAAGGTTTATTTAAATGAACAGGTTTACAATGAAATTTTTTCAGGCAGACAGACAAAATGAGAAGTCCAACAAAAATCCAAAAAACACTTGAAAAAAAAGACTATGTAAAGACTATGAAAACAAAACCACAAAGGCGAAGATATGCAGGGAATGCCTACAGGAGAAGCAACGATGAACCAACAACAGACACAGAAAGCAAGACTAAATACACAAGGTAATAAGGTTAGTAATGAGTTATGAGTTATACAGGTGATATGAGAGATGAGGAACAGGCGAAACACGTCACAGCGGGGTAGACAACCACAAAGGTGAGAAAACACAAGGCAGGAAGTAAAACAAGACATGACACAGGAGAAACGGAGAGACTACAAAATAAAACAGGAAACTGAAGTATGAAAACATACACATGGATAGAACAAGGAAAAACAGAGAGCACATAAAGAACATGGGTAACACACAACCATGAACAAACAACAGGGAAACATTAACACACAGGGAATGAATAGACAACATAAAACAGGAAACTAAATGACACGATAGTGGGAACTATACTACAAGGACTGATAACACAAATACCAGCTGACAAGGGTGAGACAAGCAGCTAAGGACCACAGAGACGCATGAGACAATAAACAACAAGGAAACAGGGAATGATACTAAAATAAACAGCGGCCCGCCTCAGACAATATACCTACATTTGTTTACATTTTTGGCAAATTGGGACCATTAAAAGTATGCTGAATTAGCTACTAGCAGTCCCTGTTTGCAATGTGCCCATGGATGTACAGACCACTATCACATAACTTTGATACATGTCATGGAGCGTCTTTATTCTGTGATTTCTAAGCAGGTTTTTGCAGCAGTTTATTTTTATTTTTTTGATGGAGAGATAATGCTGTCCTCAAAAATAATTCACACTGAATCTAAAAAAAAAAAAGTCTATCATATCTGTTATGACACTGAGGAAGAATGCAAGTTTTGGCGCTAAAGGTTTGAAAGTAACTTAATTGTACTGGCGTGAACCTGTCTCTTTCACATCATACAGTTTTAAAAACCTCCGCCTAAACTAATAATTACACATATTTTCAAAATATTTTTTTGAGTGCCATATGTGTGAGATGTTACTAACTCTTTTGTTGTTCCCATCAGTGGCTGGCTAGCTACCATCAGTTTCTTCAGCACCAACATTGGCTCCGCTGTGGTCATGCTGATTCCCACCATCATGTTTACTGCGGTGGCTGTACTGTCCTTCACCGCCCTCGCAAAGGTGACCTTTACATTTCTTCTCTTCTTTAAGTAAAAGAAACTCTCAACTGTTTTAGCTTCTTCTCCAGAAGTAGAAATTAGCATTTTGTTGGCTTCATTTGGTAAAAAAGCTCTTTAAAGTTAAACTGAAATTATTGTGTAAGGAATTATAAACTATTAAGATACTGCTACTATTATTATATTATTATACTACTATTTTGCATTATTTTCCATTTCTCAAAAGAGGATAAGACCGGTTTTTTTTTGTGGAGACATCTCCAGCTTTCGTCTCACCTTAATTTGTGGGCGTTTCACCTGGCAGTGGTTGACAATTTAAGTCCAGTGTTGCTAGGAGACACGCCATGTAGTACGGCATAACCTTGTAGCCTACATACCCTGATACATGTCGTTGGTTATGGACTCATCAAGCTGTTAAGTTTGTATTCCACTCGAAAAGTGGAAGCTAGCAAACTAGGCTACATAGCTTTGACTCCGAAAGTAAAAGCTAATTAACCTTGCTTTCTAATGTTAGCACTGATTCCCTTCAAGTGGGAAATACTTTTTGTTTGTTTTTTGAGCTAGCATTAGCTGTATTTCTCTTTCATTAGTCCAACTGCAGGATAGCAAATCGGTCTAAAATAACAGCAACAAGTAGGCTAACCCTAGCACTTGTTATGTTAACCAGTGATTCGTATCCAAGTCGACTAGCAAACAATTTATCTGAGTTTGCACTAATGTGGAAGTGACTGGAAACCAATACGCCTCACATTAGCCAAACACCATTGTTCAGTGTAATTAAACCTAAATTTAATTGATATGATGTTATTTTGTCAGTGCACAGTATTTTAATCCTCACACAACCAACTCTATAATCATACAACCTTCTTGATGATGGGAACTTAAGTCATTGATATAGTATTCAGTCATATACAGTTTCTCACCTTCCAAAAAAAACACAATTTCAATTCCATTTTCAGGAAGTGAAATTCATTTTTAAAGTTTTTAACACTCTTAAAGTTCCACCCAATTAGGCTAAATTATGAAGAGAGTTGGTCAGATAAAAAGAAACATATTTGTAAAAACATATTTTATATGGTTATAAAAGTTCTGTTTATGTGTAGAAGGTTGGCTAGCTAAATCACTCACAGAACAAAGGCTAACTTAGTTCAAGATATTCCACCCTCCTATGTCTGTAGACCAATATAAACTAGTCCACCAATAAGGATAATTATTTGAGTGCCTGATGGCCAATATATTTCCCTGATAGTTAAACATGTCAAATTCTTATATAATGCAAACAATTGGAAAAATACATCTTTTATTTCAAACCTGAGGCCAAAATGTTGCTGCATAATAAAAAATTGAGTGCTCAAATCACAGATGAGTTCAAGCACAGGCTCTGTCACCCGGCTGGTGGCCGCCCACACAGACCCAACATCATCAGTGGTACAAAAAATTCATGCCATCTAGAGAACACTTATGTAGGGGGTGCTATCACTGCATGTAAAAAAATAAAAAGTTTATTTTTTACTTCTTAGCAAAAATAATTTTAATTCAGTTTGACTTTAGTACTGTAGATATTTTTTTCCTGAAAGACAGTAATAATGATAAAATGCCTTTTTTATTACAACTTCTTTCGCAGGTTCATAACTTATATCGTGGCAGTGGTGGCAGCATGGGTAAAGCCCAGGAGGAGTGGGCCAGTGGGGCCTGGAAGAACCCCCACGTCCAGGAGGCAGCTCAGCAGGCGGCCATGGGAGCTGCACAGGGAGCCATGCAGCAGAACCAGTACTCAGCAGCTCCCACTTACAACTACGACGACCCGATGTAGGGCAGATGAGGGGGCCAGGCTGCTGAGTGGGAGGGATAAAAAGGGATCAATTAAGAACACAAATCAGAATTAGGTGCCCTTCATTCCAACACTGTACAAGCTGAATTCAACCAGAACAATGTAGAGAAAAGTCATGTTTTTGGTGGAAGTGTACTTTTATTGAATTCTGACACACATGGGAGTTAATTTAAGTCACTTCACATCTAAAATAACAGCTGGTTATTTTTCTCTCTTAAACTGCTCAACTTTAGCTGGTCAATGTGTGTGTAGCTTTCCAACGGAGACACATAATATAGCTAAAACCCATCCTCTGAGCTTCATCCTTTTATTCAGGTAGGTTCACCTGTGGGCAGCCCAGAGTCTTTTCTGCCTATTCCTGTGTCTCACTTTTAAAACATATTTTAATTACCATTGTAATGTGTTTTTTTTATTTAAAGTAGTAGCTATATTGTTTAGAGTTTTACTTTCATTAGCCTTAGGGTCACCAAACGCTAAATACATTTGCTGATGACAAGTCTCAAGTAGAGGGATGGTTCGACAATTTGGAAAATATGATTATTTACTTTTCTGCTGAGAGTTGGATGAGAAGATAGATACCACTCTCAGATGAGAGTGGTATCTATCTTCTCATCTATAATTCTCAGAAAGAAAGCAGATAATGTCAGATGATTCCCACAAAGTTTAGGGTACAATTTAACCTTTAGTTATTTATTCTGGATCATATTATCTTTTTAGATACTGCCCAATCTTTTTCTTACTGTCTTAACTTTGTTACTTTTTTGTTGAAAAATACGAAGTTGAACTTGGCTAAAATCTCAACAATAGAATCAGCATTTCAAAGTTTTAAAAATTGCAAATTTAACAGGAAGATGAACAAAAGGATCAAACACTTTGTCTCTGACATAGTTTAAATCAGAAGACATTTGCTGGAAGTGATAAATGTATTGAGCATGTAGTCAAACCAACTCAAAAGCTTTTAAATCCCAGAGAAAATAGTAACAGTTCATGTTTTGGTGACCTGATTGTGTTTTTTTCACTGATGTGAAGTTGCTCTGCGTCAGTGAACCTTTCAACATTTTTATTTAACATTCTCAGGAAAGGTGTGATAGCTGGTTTTACATTCTACCTGTAAAGCCCTAAGAGTGTCAACATGTCAGGCTTGTCTCCTTTTAATCACCATCATTCATTAGTTTTGTCATTACACACTGGTTATGTGTTTAGCAGGTTGATTTCAGTGAAATGAATGATTATTACATGTTAAAGTGATGCACATGCAGTTCATTGGATAAAACATTCCAAATCAACGTTGTACAGGTTAAAAGTGAATGAAAACCAAAACAATTGCAGGACATACAGTAAATATTAATAATCATTGTTGTAGGTGGTCATAGCATTGTATGAAGTGAAGTTTTCACCCACCCCTTTGGCAAATTCTCCCACTTACCCCTACATGTAAATGCTTAAATGAAGCTCTGGATTTCAGGCCTTATTGTGTCATTTCGTGGCTGTTGGTGTTATTCTATGAGTAGGTGTAATATGATATTTATATAAAAGAAAATATAAAATTCAAGCCAGTTATTTCTTCATGAGATGAAACTGAAAGGGAATATCTGTGTGTCGCCGTTCAGTCAGAGACTATCATAATGATTTCAGTGTCACTCAAGTCTTCTTTGAAAACGTCTTTAAGATTCAGTAGATGGTTATTACAGTAATACAGTATTAGACCTGAAACAGATGTGAAGAATCGTGTCTGAATGATCGTCATTTCAAAACCTGTGAGTTGTCTTGTCTGATTGTGATGATGTGGTATTCAGTAGGCTGTTTTACTTTTTAGTTGTTGTTTTTTGTACCAACCTATACATTTTAATGTGTATTTTGGATGATGTGTGGATGAGTTTGAAGCACACGTTTGTTGGCTTTCAATAGCTGTAGGTAACAGACTTTAAGGTTTTTATTTATTTTATTATAATTTAATAAAAACTTAGATAATGTTTGGCACCTGTTGATATCAGTGCAAACTAAATCCACAGTGGAGCAATACAAACAAACAAACAAACAAATATTAAACAGTAGACTTATGAGGATCAAGTGGGGTCCTGTTGTGCAGGCTTCAAATAAAGACAAGCATAACATAAACTGTTATGAATTAATAAAATGGGCCTGTGTTGACACCACTTGTATAATTTTACAAATGCACAACATTTTCACCAGCAGATACACACACACAGTAGTTATGAACCCTGCATACTGTACCACCCACACGCTCATCTGTTAGCAAATGCTAAAAGTTTAGCTGATCAGTTCTATAAATTAAGTGTGTCTGCCAAAAGATGAACAAACTACTTTTCTGTGTGTAGCAAGTTATCAAGGTGAATTGTGAATCAGTCCAAACTTTTCTGCCATATGTATATACAGCACGGTTAATGTGATTATGGAAACTACAGCTGTATAGGTATCGTGCAGCAGGAACTGCAGTGTACTGGATACTACTACTAACATTTAATGCTGCTGTATCAATGCTTCTGAAAGCCATTTCCCATTAGCTCCCACATGTACTGTATGTTGTTTGATATGTATTATCATGTATTATATAATAACTGGATATAAATATATAATTACTTGAGGTGAGGGAAATATTTGTCATGGAGAAACACATTCAATAGAAACATGCTCTAATTAGGTAAATGAAGTGTTTGAGGAGGCTGTGTCTCCATTAGTGAAGTGAATGAGGAATACATTTTTGTGTATTACTTTTGTATAATTTGGTCTTACCCTAATAGATATTAAACAGTTCTTGTTGCATCCTGTTTTTTTATTTGATGAGTTTGCACACAGGTCCTACATTGCTGTAGCTGTAGAAGAACCATGGATCTTTAGATAAGGTTATTTTTATGTTTAAAAAAAAATTGAAAAAAAGACTAAAATACTAAAAAATAACTGCCACAAAACTTAAAACAAGACTGTTTTCTTATCTAATAAAATAACAGAAAGCAGACCACAGCTAATGTACAGTATAACACCTTCCTATCCAAAAATTATTTCTGGCCTCAAACAAAATATGAATTATTTTTTGTGCCCATGGTTAAACCTGAGTGAAAATCTAATTTAGTGTGAGCTACTCTGAACAGAGTGGCTCTTACTCTTGATGAATACTGAAATGTTGTTAAAGTATCGAATCACATCCACAACTCCAAAGGCCTCTAATGAATAGGTTGCTTTTAAAGGACAGAATAACCTGTTTTGAAAAACTTTAATTCAAAAAGCATTTTTCCTCAAAATAATCATGCTGCGTGTTGTAGTCAGACTCAGGCAGGAGGTGTAATGTATCCAATAACTTCGTTTATTTCACAGAAGCTGGGGATAGACATGACTTCTGCTTTTCAAAGATTTGGGAATGATTTGGGGCGATGTTCCCACTGTCAGGTAAATTGTAACTAAGTAGGCTACATTTACTGAAGTACTGGACTAAGTACAGTTCTGAGGTACTTGTACTTTAGTTACTTATTTTGCAGATTATTTTTTCATATAAAACATGATCAGCTTCTAAAACATAATACATTGCTCAGTAAAAAAAGAGCTCCCTTTTGAAGTCATTTTAGCCTAGAATTGAGTCCTGAGTTTTATTTTCCTATGAAAGGTAAAATGTTCTACAATCATAATCATGTAAGTGCCACAACCTGCCTTGCTCTTTCTTGCCTCAGTACAAATACAAATACTTGTTTTTTG
Source organism: Gymnocephalus cernua (assembly GCA_023631565.1). Taxonomy (NCBI): domain Eukaryota; kingdom Metazoa; phylum Chordata; class Actinopteri; order Perciformes; family Percidae; genus Gymnocephalus; species Gymnocephalus cernua. The sequence goes on along the minus strand of CM042431.1, from coordinate 23,883,537 downwards.
TTAACATGTGGATTTAAATTAGGATTTAAAAGATTTAAAGATTTGAAAAAGTATTTTGCACTATACAATCTTAGTTTCAGGACTTAATTGCAAATATCATTGTATGAATGTGCATTTTGATAATTATACTTTGACCAACTAACACAAATGTTATAAAGACAGTATAAAAAATAGGAATATGGCAACTAAAACGGTTGGTTTTCTGCTCTAGGGATTCTGGATGTTAATCAAACTGCGACTATATTTGAATAGTTTGAGACCATTTTGATTTCAAGTGCCTCAGTGGCAATTGAGTTTTTTGCTTTGTCAAACTCGTCGTAAATACAAAAGATTAGTGAAAACCTGACCGATGAAAGTCTGTGATGTGAATTTGCAGGGCTGTAAGACAGGAAACATCACTTATACAAAATCAAATCAGTATGAAAGTCGTGTCAGCAGTAATTATTTTATTCATTTAATAAAATATCAATATCAGCCCAATACATCTGCAATCCATTAAGTAACACTGAAAAATAATACACAGGGGACCCCAGTAAAACAGCAATAATCTTAAAATTCTTTATTTATAAACTTGATGCAAGTTTACAAATTACTGTACATGGTCAACATTTCTTCAAATGGTAAATGAGAAATAAGAGAAAACCAAAGCCAGCCAATGGTGCCAGACTTGATCATGTTTTGATGGTGCCAGAAAATTGACAGTTGAGATAAATGAATCTTTTCAACACAGTCCAGTTAGAGAAGTTCCAAGTCTATTCACCACGGCATCACTATCAAACTCCAACAGCCTCTCAATATCCCCTCTGACCAGTCTTGGCCCTTCAGGCGAGGACACTTCTTGATAATGAGACCTGTTGATTCCTCCCCCCTCAGCTATATCAGACAAATAATAAAGGATGTGTGCTGAGAAAAAAAAAAAAAGCGTTTTTCCTGATTTTAAAATAATCCTCTCAGAATGCGTTGGTTGTTATAATTGACCTTTCCAGGCACATTGTTGCCAGTTGTGCAAATATTTTTATCAGGAAAATTTAAAGATCACACACTGAAATCAAATCTACTTCAGTACTTGGGATGAAAAAAAAAAGCATAAAATACTACAGTGGGGTATTGATGAGCCATTACCATGTGGGGTGGTCATCATGCTACTCCAATCCTGTCAAAAAAGGCATCTTTCTGTAAATGTCCTTCAACCTACATCACTTGAATTAAAAGAAATTTGGCCCATATTACAATAAAGCTCATTACATTTTCTGTTTTTGACATCAGATCAGTGGGCGAGTAAGCCTAAAAGGCAGAGGAACAGAGCATTCATAAATTCAAGAAAAGAACCCAAAACTCAACATGTACGTGTACAGATTCCCCTCCTAAGTATTTGTTACCTGAGTTGCCATTCAAACATACTTTTGCAGACAGTGTTAACAAATAAACTGCAAAAGAGCCGACAGATTGATACAGCGTAGTGATGATGTACTACGGCATATTGCATGGTCAAAGTACAGTTTCATACAGAGTTTCAGGTCAGTTCTAAATGATCCTTGTTACACACCAAAAACAATACCGAAACATATTTATGGTACATTGTTGTGGTAAAGGATGCCCTGCAAATGGTAGATGTTTCTCTAGCTAGAATCTAGCTGCATGTGATGCCATGTAACAGGGAAGCAGTTTTGAATCTAAACTGAGCAGGGGCAAACCACTACAATCAATGTATGCCAGGAAGATATGACATAGAAATATGCTGCTCAACTGGGCAAAATTACAGGGGAAAAAAAATAAAATCACATCCAAACACCATCTGTTTATTCCCTCTAAAAAGCCAATCCCAGTGTGATACTGCTTAACAAAGTGACTGTAATCAAATCCAACGACCTTTTATAACAGCGGTTGAGACGAGGCTCCTGTGCAGCATGCTGTTAGCTTTTACACAGGGCTTCATTTTCAGCACCAACCACTGCAGCTTTAGTGAAACTGAGTGCTTGTGGGGCCTTGTTGTGTTAACAGGAATGAGGCAAAAAACGCTCTTTAGCTTCATCAGATCTGTTAAAACTTCCAAAATGACAGTCGTCTTATCTTCTGGTGAAAATATATCTATGTATCCTCTTCTCAAGGTATGCAACATGCAGATTCTGTGATACGTCATGTCCATTGGCACCTTTTTATTATGAACCACTGGTGGATTTGTTCACAGACAACAGTTAAATTTTAGTTTAACAACCCGGCCCGATATTCTTCACATATTTCTAGAAAGAGCTAAAAAGGTAATCGAGTGGTAGGTCATCTCAATTATAAGATAAGCTTCCAAAATATGAAATGTATTTATTTATTTATTGTCTAGGATGCTCAAATAATAAAAACAATTGCTGGATAATATTTCTACAATATTTGCATTTATGTACCACCAGTTCATTTCCAAAAGAAAAAAAGGGGAGAAAATTGTGGCCAATAAAAACAGGTGCAGGGAGGTTGAGTATCAATCTTCTGTTAAAATTTCCATTTAAAGAGGGATAACTGACTGTGAAGCCCACTTTGTCAAAGCAGCTAAAGAAAAAGCATTTCCCCACATTTAAAGGGAGAAAGGTTTTTTTTTTTTTTTTTAAAGACAAATGAGCATATTTTGAAAAAAGAACTAGTGATACCCTCTCATCCTCCTCCTCACTAAAACACTGAGGGGAGAAGCAAGGTGTTACCAGAATAAAGACTTTTTCCTGGAGCGGGCAAAGGAATACTTGTCAGATGAGCCAACGAGATGGTTTCAGCGAGAAAGATGATATATCCCCAGTTAAGTCAGAAGGGGGGGCGGGGGATATTCCAAAGAAAACAAGATACTTTGACCCAAAGACATGTTCCCAGTGCATAGTGGTAGTAGCTCCTTATCCATCCTCTTTAGGTGGTGTGTACCAGCCTGCAAAAACAGAAAGAGAAACCCCTTTGCAAATGGATCCATTCCACTTTATGTCAACAGAGGCCCAAACATTTAGGAATATTTACTCACCATTCTTTTCATGAATTTGCACAAGGGATTTGTACGACTGTTGTGCTCTGGCAAGATTGTACTGGTTCTGGAAAACATATAATGTTCTGTTAGATGCACAGAAATTGCTCGCTATGCAGTGGGAATAAACAACTACAAACGCAAAACATAATGTTCCTGGTTCGTGTCTGAACTTTGTTGCATGTCGTTCCCCATCTCTCTCTCCCATAATTTACTCGTCATCTTTCTAATATTGGCTCCAATAAAGGCATAATATGGCAAAACGCACACGTACCCTTTACTCCTCCAAAGTTTAACTACGTCAGGTCTGCGGGAATAGCCTCTGCGGCTAATGTATCCAGGTTCAACACACTTGAAATGACGGGTGTAAATGGGACCTATGATTTAACTTGAGGCACCTTTCCCTTCACCTGATTGCTCCACTGAAACGCCACTGCTACCCAATTAGGTGTCTAAGGGCCTCAGTATGCTTCAAATGTACTGCTTGTTCAATCGTCAAACAGCGACTGAAACAGCCTCCCTTCATTTTTTCAGACAACAAATTGTTGTGTGTACATTGTGAAAGTCTTTGATGAGAAACTGTCCTAAAGTGTGGCTGGGTATTCCCATTTATAGGATTCACCACCTCTCTGACAGCAGGCTTTTTGGCATGTGGCCATTTGAAATAGCTATAAACACTTTTTTTTTTCCAGGCCTCCATCCATAGAGGACAGCTGAAGACATGAAAGGGGAGAGAGAGCGGGGGAATGACATGCAGCAAAGAGCCACAGGACGGAGTCGAACCCGCGGCTGCCGTGCCAAGGAGCTAACCCCCCCACACAGGGGCCCGCTCCACCAGGTGAGCCACCCAAAAACGTTTGCCTTAAAGTGCTCATATTATGCTCATTTTCAGGTTCATAATTGTATTTAGAGGTTGTACCTGAATAGGTTTATGTGGTTTCATTTTCAGAAAACACCATATTTTTGTTGTACTGCACATTGCTGCAGCTCTACTTTCACCCTGTGTATTGAGCTCTCTGTTTTAGCTACAGAGTGAGGCATCACACTTCTGTACCATCTTTGCTGGGAGTCACACATGCGCAGTAAGTACTGCTAGCTAGTCAGTTGCAGAGCATGAGGGTGTGCCACGCTAGCAGCTAGGCGAGCATTATAACGTGTGACACAAAGTGACGCATGTTCGTCACAGAAGTAAAGGCTGGACTACAATAGAGCTGTTTGGAGCAGTTTGTGAACAGTGTTTTCTCTGGAAGATGTTAAGTCCCTTTGGGCTGGACTTTGGACTTTTTCACTTTGTAAACCTATAACGTGCACAAAAAGATATATAACACAATAAAGGAGAGGGGAAAAGCCAAAAAGCATAATATGAGCACTTTAAGATGCATTTTCTAAATGCTGTGAACCCTCATGAATTTTAAGCACACCAAGACCTGACTAATAACATCAGTTACCTTATTGGCTCCAAACTGCACCCTGGCTTTTCCTTTAACCAGAGTTGCATTTATCTGCATAATGACAGATTCTATGGAATAGGCACTGCTCCAGCCCTAAAAAAACACACACACACAAAACCATTAATGTTGTTTAAGGTGAGGAAAGTTATGTCATAGAATTTATATAACTCATTCACAAACCTGTTTTGTGAGAAGCTCCATGCACAAGGCCCCTCCTCCTAGAACATAACTGAAACAAAAACACTGTTAATTAATATACATTAAAGCAGGTATGTACATTTGATCAAGTAAGTGTTCACTTGGCCCTTTTTTTACAAATGTGTTATGCTTCAAACTGAATTAACAATATCTTGGTTTGCCTTGTGGGAGATTTTCGCAAAGAGACCATTTGAATCTAAACGGTTGTGAATGCAACTTTTGGATGTACCAAGAAATTGGGGGGGTATTACTACACACTCACCCTCCGGAGAGCACAGGTGAGACAACCCGTACAAAAGGTGGGTCAAAAGGAAAGTTATCCTGTCATATGAGGAAAAACAAACAAACTTTGAGTCTCCAGAAACCTTTTCCCAAATAAAACAAATTGACAAATATTATTACGGGACTCACTTTATAAGAGAAATTGAGCAGAATGTAGTCCACTCCTTCCTTTTCTTTCAGGACCTGCAAGTCACTATGTAATGGACTATCTGGGTCTACCCTGTAATAAAGAATGACAAGTCAAATCTAACAGAAAGCACTATACAACACAATATTTGAAAAATTTAAAAAGCCACTGAATGTTGAGAACTTACGTCCTTAACTTGACGTGCCATTCATAAAGGCTGTCACCTACTAGTTCGACTGAATAAATACCTGTGAAATACGTGACACAAACACAGAGATTCACCTCAATCTGCTGATGAGATGTTAAAACAATAAAAGTCACCACTGTGGGGAAATGTGTCATTGCCGTCACCTGTCTTGTAACTCTGTGATCTGTAGATCTCCCTGAGTTCCTTCATTAGGCGGTCTGAGGCTTGCACAGAGCCAGACACTGCACCCTGCAACATAAAATCACAAAAGGAGAATCACACCGATGGTAGGACACCTGGACAAATAAGAAGCAGTATACTATAAAGGTTGGCAGGGCTACATCAGGGCAATCAGAAATCCTGACGTGAAAGTCTGTCAATCGATGGCAGCATAAATTGAGCATTTTCAGCACTTGAAAGGACAACCAATTTTCCAGTGAAAAGCAAGTTACTACATTGCTAAACTTTTCTACCATAAGCCCACAAGAGACACCTTCATAAAGCGTGCCCATGCAGTAATGATACCAGTTATTTTAAGATATTGACCTTTAAATAATCTAAATAAATTCAGCAATTTGAATCAATTTTTATTAAGTTTCGATCATTTCCACAACTACATTCTGGTGTTTTTTCCCCCCTGATTTCAGCATGCATCTTTTATCTACTGCGATGCCTGATAATGTTGGACTGTGCTGCTGAAAAAGTTAAGAGCTCACTAAACTTTTTGCTGGACAGCCTAGCTTTTCTTTCTGCTGGAGCCCTCTGCGGCAGCAGCCACACTGTGTCAGCAGTGAAAGGAACGATGAGTCTGCGTTTTGGACACAGTGCTATACTGTTGATCTGAACATGGTGAAAGTGACAGAAGGAATAAAAAAAGACTATGTGTGTCCAGTGGCTATAGTATAATCCTGTACTACTGTGAAACTATCCAGGAGAAGGGTTGGGTTCCAGAAACGGTTCCATTTTGCCAAATGGTTCCTGGTTGATAACAAAATATCCAGATTCGCTCCAAACTCCAAACGCTAACGAGTCTCTTACCGAATTTTTTCATCTCTCTATACAGAGCAATGTAGAAAACAATTTATCCATGAAGCAGAAATTTGATCAACATTTCATATCTAATCCTGCTCATCTCATATTCAGGTTGTAGTTGCAGGTTGTGAACATTATTTGGGCTGCCACTAGAAAGCACGGTGTTTCCGACAAAAGGTTATTACCGATGTAAATCTAAATCTGACTCTTTTTATAACTTAAGTCACCTATAAATGTGAATTCTAATTACATTTGATAAGGTAGGCCTATTTGAAAGGATTTGGATTCAATAAGTGGATTCAGATTCAATAAAATGCTATCCAGGAGACTCGCACATTTTTGTGATGAGTGGTGCCGAGGTTGCTGCCAAAAGTTAACAGTCAAAAAGAGAATTTACAATGAAAGAAGCTCCTCCACTTACAGTCACAGTCAACAGAACTTAATAAAGGAAAGCATGACTTGAATGAACACTTACATTTAAGTGATCCTGTCTCTGGTTTTTACGAATCTTCTCCAAGATGGCCAGATTCTCTTTTTCTATCCCGTCATCTTCTGACTTTTTTCCATCAACTGGCTCCTCTTCTTTCATGTCGTAATGGTCCAGGTCCTGGTCCAGATCAATGTCCTGCTGTCGGTGTATCAATTATGTTTAGAAACAGGATTTAAAACAAATTGCACCACTAAGCTATGACGAATATGAATTCACTGAACGGTCATTAATACGCATAGGTACCTCTGCCATTTCTTCCTCTTCTTCCTCTTCAGATGTCACCTCATCCGATGGCCCATTCTGTAGTGTGGTAAAACATTGTGAGTTGACAAACAGTGAGTTTTCAAATGCAACAAAAAACACCTTGAATTTTACTCTGGCTTTAAGCGAGTACCTTTCGCTCCTGGGTAATCGGGCCAGCGGGTAGAGGCTGGTCAAGCATTTCTACATCTGGATGTTGTGGCAGGTTGTAAAGCCGACAAAGATCACAAATGAGGCGCTTTAACTGCTGAAGGAGCTGTGGGTGTAATCAGCAAAAAAAAAAAAAAAATAAGACATTAATATTGAACACCAAACTGCAACAACTGTAACAATTCTACCAAGTTTCCACTGTTACAGCATATACACTTATGTGACATTCCCATTTTGAACAAGTCTCTGTGAAGCTGGATCCCCATCAGCCAACCTACCAATGTGGTGCCTTTTCTCACATCCTCTAGGCGCTCCAACACTTCAGCCAGACTCGGATCATCAGAGTCAACAAACCATATTGGGGGTGTTGAGGGATAGGATTCCTGCAACAGAGTCAACAGTAGGACATGGAAATGAAGTCAGTCATGCTTGTATGTGAATGGCTTTATTGTCTACAGATTGTATATTAACACTTAACAGAGAACACCGCTGCGTTTATGAAACCAAAATGTTGCCCCAGGGATATCTAATCTACATAAAATGTTAAAAGTTTATTCCAAAGCTATAAAATGATAGACCAAATGTTACAGTTGTCATCATGTGTGACCTTCAGTTTACATGACTGAAGATGCAAGAGAATGAATTATAAAAAGCAAGTAAGCTTAAGCTGTGCGGAATGTACGTCATGTAATGTATTGGTCATCATTTTCAGTGGTAAGGATTAGGGGAGTAAACGGTATCCGGTTGTATTATCACAGATACATCTACGCTGATACATGGACCCCTGGATCTATCTAAATGGACCAAGAATCGGCCGATGGCCCGATTCTAACGTTACAAATCGCTTGACTGAAGCTTTGTTGTCAAATTAACGAAGCTGCTGCCGTGTGTGCAATGCCAGAAGAGTGTGTGTGTGTGTGTGTGTGTGTGAATGTGCGCAAGGGGTCATTCATGCTCGGGGTGGCAGGGATCGCAGAAAAAAAAAAAAACACCTGTATGTGCCACTGCTAGGTTTCGTCAAATCGAATTTGCACTGAATCGTTGTCATCGGACAACTCAAGACAGTTGTATAATTATGTTAGTCTTGCGAGGGTTTAAAGTACTGCGCATTGACAATATAGCTCTACAACCATTACATTGGATATTACCGTATATACCTTGAATGACAGACTGTGGCTAACATAAGGCTTCGAGGCTTTCTGTCTTGTCAAGCGCCAAGTCACATATTTTTTCATATATATTTTCAGGAAAATTGTAAGCATTTCAATGACTTGTTGAAGTGAATGCTATTCAACATTTCATTTCAGTTCCTTTCATCTCCTTATCTTTTTGGAATCTAGCACTAACCATCAAAAACCCAAATTCAAAGAAGACACTCACATTGGATCATGTCCCAATGTACAACCTGGTCAACACATCAGTGTATCAAGGCAGCGGATCTTAATCCTTATCCCCGGTACTAAAATCCCAGCATATTTTCCATCTCTACCTGCTCTTCTTATAACTGATTAGCTAAATCAAGTGGATTAAGCCACAATGTAACTGCGTGTGTGGATGCTTAAAGAGGAGGATGTGGTCAGGATGTTAGGATGAGTGATCTGCAGCACCACCTGAACCATACACAAATGCAGGAGCCATGACAAGAGTGAGCCTAAGTAATAAATGACATTATCTACACTTTCTGATGGTTAACTTCAAGTGTTTTGCACAAGATTGAAGATTATTTCCATTACTTGTAATGTATTTACAGGAAGTGTGCCGGGCTTTGAAGCCAATTTGACATAGAGGCCAAACGGTGGCATTACAAGTTCTGTGTCCGTCACATGATATTATCTGGCCCAAAATGAATTTTTACCACAGACTTACATTGTGAAAGAAACATCTGGAAATCAGTGGATATATGTCTTTTTTTGCAGCGTCACAACCTCCGTAAAACGATTCATTTCATTATCAGAATTTGATCCATTTGATCAGATAACATTGGGAAAGTCTAGAAGAGACGCATGATTAACTTGAATGAATCCCCATTCAAGTTAGCCTGAGCACTAAACCGGAAGTAGCCGGGTGGGTCTGTAGGAGTGTCTAGTTTGCCTGCTCTAGGGCCACACAATGCGGAAGCAGTGCCAATCATCCGGGTAATTTTAGATGGGCAGTTTAACTTGTTTTTGGCTTCATGCGCCACTGAGCAACTTTCCGCCTTGAACGCTGTATCCAGTTCTTATTGTACATCCATGCCATAGACATTGTCGTCATGCTAAATATGTCTTTTACCTGTATAAATATCTAATGTTAGCAAAATAAAATATAAATGTATGCAAATTAACTTTTCATCCATCCACATGACGTTCATTACACTTACAAACGAGGCCACGCCCACTTGGGAGACAGGAAGTGTGTACCGTTTCATACCATTGGCGCAGTTTGTAATGATCTAGCTAACGTTATCTTTAGTTAGCTAGGCTATAGAGCATCTTTGGTATAATACAGACTCTTTCACATCTATTCTACATTATATCGCTTTCCACATATTTTGGTGTGCTGATAAAGGAACCATTAACGTCACAGCTTTAATATCCGCCACAGGGATCGGTCTATTTACTGAAAAGGCAGAAAACCAACATCCCATTAAACCGCCTCTATAAAACGTTAAAGATATTAAGGGGACATTCAGCGATATGCCTGTTCAGATAGATGTGTTCTTTGAAATATTCATTCAACAGCTGTGATGTAGTTTAAGTCCCCATATGACTTAGCTAGCTAAAACCCATTACAATTCAACTAGATACGGTTCAGAAGTATGAAAGTTAGCCGTAGTGCTGCAAACAGTAACGCAGTTATTGTGGCTAACAAGACAGGCTAGCGTCAACGTTACTAAACGACATTTTCTTGAACACTTTTTCAAAGTGAATTTAACACTGGCGCTTTGATGATTTGTTTATTAACGTGATTATTTAAATCGTGTTGCTTTTAAACACAACATGAAAATAAAAGCGAACACTTTAATCGTAGTTCATTTGTAAACACGGAACCTTCCGCGGAATGATTTGGTTTCAGTTGATAGTCAGTGGCTTAGGTTAGCTTGTGCGCAGAGCTGGCCTGGACTCACCGTGATGTTGCAGTGAATGATCAGCAGCTTCTCTCCTGTTACGTTAAATTGGCAACTAAGTTCATCGGGTTTCCAGTCTATTATTCTGAATCGTTCGTGGTTTGGGTCAAAAATAGACTCCAAAAACTTCAATTCGGCCTTCAGCCCCGAAACCGACATCTTCTACTCATCTCAAACCACCAGGCCGCTGGCAGAGGGGAAGTCGGGGCGGAATGTGACCGCGCAGTTAAGTCGGGTCTACGGATCTCGCACATTAGCGTGAGAACAACAACAAAGGGCTGGAGGGTTAGGTCTATGATGAACACTGTCAGTGGTATTTGACAGTTATGACATTTTAAATTAACTTAATTATATTTTGTTTTAATGTTTGTTGTGTTAGTTTGTTATTATTTCACAACATGGTTTTATTTAGCACTAATTTCGTAGTTGTGCATACAACCTGGAGCCCATACATACATACATACATAGCCTACATACATAAATACATACAATAAATATGCAATATATAATATGCAAGCAAACAAAGCTAGACTGTTTAAAAAAAAAAGCAAGGCTGGGTTACAAATAGAGTAAAGCGGGCAGCTGGCCTGGGGACCTAGACCTCTATGGGCCCCAAAAGCCCCAGGATGCCTACTTAATCGTAGAGTAGCCTATTGTATTCTGTTTTCTTGTACTACATTGAATGTGAAACTGTATGTTGTCTTGTTCGCTTATGCTTTTCTTGGCCAGGTCGCCGTTTCAAATGAGAACCTGTTCTCAACGGCCTACCTGGTTAAATAAAGGTTAAATAAAAATAAATAAAAAAAAGGTTAACTGTGTGTGTGTTGGTTGGTTTTGGATTAATTGCAAATTTCTTTGGGAATACTGTGCTCACAGGTTGTTTATGGCTTAATAAAAGTGTGTATAATCAAACTGTCATTCAAAAATAGGTTTTCTGTAAAGGACTATGGTTGGTTTCTGGGCCTATGTATAAAATATAATAAAGCTACCATTTATAGTGTGCTGGGTACTTGATGGGAACTTTCAGGCAACAGGGCCAAGCATCACAAAGGTTAATCAACCATGTAAAAAGGATTTGATTGTTTACCAGAAAAGTTGTTCCTATGGTATGATTAAAGCTCCTTTCAGATAACTAGTAGCACATTATAATGCAGTCCAACACAAACCTGTACTACCTTTGTGAAGTCAAACAATTTCAGATGTTTTAGGCTGTGTCATGAAGGTGTTAAATACGTCTTAGAGTAATAAATATGATTCAAACTAAGGCCTCAAAAATGTCTATAAAGCTCCAAAAATAATCGATCAGAGCATATAACCAAAAGTAAATTTTCCATAATTCATAGTTCTTGTCCTTTTTTTATTTAACCTTTATTTAACCAGGTAGGCCAAGAACCTGAAAAGCCAAGAAAAGCATAAGCGTGCAGGACAACATACAGTTTCACATTCAATACAATACAGGAATACAGAATACCATAGGCTACATAAAGTGCAGATTAAGTAAGCATTACAAAGTCGGTGCAAAGTGAGGTGTAAGTAAAATGAAGGATATGCAAAAGTGATATGGTAATAACACAATATACGTGAATAGATAGTCTGTAGCACTGCTGAGATGTAGTGAAGATAATGCTATTTATTGTGTTGGCTTGTTGGTAATGTTGCCCCATGGCCTGTACCCCTGCATCTTTGGTATCTTCACATCAAGGACCACATTTTTTGGAATTAATAGTGTCATCCTTCGTTTCTTTTGTGGTTGTGTGTGTCATCCTATGTCCTCTTTTTGACAATGTCAAAAAGCTAACTAAACAAAAAAATACATGCGTGATGTGTGCATGTTACATTAACAGCTGTCGAAGATCATTGGCTGCCCCATCCCCTCCCTGGAAGATATTTACAGTTCCTGCTGCCTCAAAAAAGCCCAGAGCATAGGCTACTAAAAGATCCATTTCACCTGGGACACTCACTGTTTAAACTACTGCCCTCAGGCAGGCGTTTCAGGATAATTAAAAAACAGACAGTTTTTTTATCTAAAAGCCATAACTGCACTTAATACTACTCAAGTATTAGGATGAATCGTACAGTGAATGTCTTGTATGTGTGGTATGTTTGTGTTTTTGTGTCTTTAATTTCTTTTTCTTTTTTTAAAAATCTTCTGTCTCTTTTTATATGTTTTTATAGTGACTTTTAGAGGCTCTTTTATATTTATTTATTCACCTGGTTTGCACCTTTGCTGGTGATTGCACTGATAGGACTGCATCCAATTTCCTATCCTATATAGAACATTATCATCTCAATTTTCATTTTTTTATGCTGATGAATACCTAACCCAATGTTAACTGATACAGTACTGTAAAATGTGTTAACATTTTATGTGCAATAGATTGGAGCAATACATTTTTAACCTGGGGGTCAGGATCCCCCAACAAAGTCCCAAAATAAATCTAAGGGGTCAGTAGTTGATTAACAGAACAGACACTAAAGCTTCTAATCCTTGCTTTGAATTTGAATTACTGTGTAATTGTACATCTTCAAGACCCTGAAAAGTATTCAGATAAAACATTCTGGGAGGATGCAACCTGTAACGAGGGGTAGAAAGGAACTTAGTTTTAATGGGTTAGAAGCCCAAAAAGGTTGTTAAACACCGGATTAGATGTGAAAGCAATATGTAAAATGTATTGAGCTTACTGTAAAAAAGGTGATAGCTACTGATTAATCAAAAACCTTTACAGCGCTGTTTTTTCCCCACACTTGCATAATGAGTATGCTATGTAAATATGTGTAATTTTAAAACCCAAGATTTTATCTAAGAAGTATGGTTCTTATGGCTCAGTGCTTTTTGGAAAATTGTAATTTTAGGACTTGGGTGCAGCAGCTGTGAAAAAATGGACTGGTTTATGTTACTGCTATGTTCACGTAAACAATGATGGGCAGTTAGACATTGAATACACTGACTTGACACTAGATGGCACAATATATAAATATGTTCTGCTTACAACTAAACATGAACTCCTGCTGTTGCAGTACCATGGGGAGTACATACAGAAAATACAACCATTATACAACAGGGCCCCTATCTGCAGCAGTAGGCTACACATCTTATTTACAACAGTTCATAATACATCACATGTAAGGACATGCCATCCAGTCATGCATTTGAAGGTCCAACTAGGAAGTGCATTCACCACTCTTTCTTTCGGTGCACCTACCATCTTATCAAATAACTAAAACTGTTGTTTAACTAGTATTTGAAGTTGGGTTGTCTTGTACCTGGATTTGGGTAAGTGTTAATAAAAAGCTGTGTTATGCACACGTAAAGTAAAAACAGACGTGGAGTGTGTGTTTTGTTGAAACATGGTCTGTGCAAGTCTTGGTAGTTAAGTGTACTGTATATGTAAAGTTTAACAAGGTCATCTTCTAAACAGTTGTTGCAATCAACTTATGTTTTAAAGTATTATTCCATCAGTTGTTGTGTCTTTTGGCATCAAACTGTTATTGAAATGAGACCATGTGAGAATTTTAGACGACGCTGAACTTTGCTCCACATTCACTCTGGTTCCCCGTTTAGTTTCGATTCCACCTTCAAATATGTCTGTTTCAGCCATTGGGTGGCAGTGTTTATTGCAAAATTGAGCCATTCTTCATCGGTGCAGATCGGTGTAGATTAACATTGAATGAGTATATATATATATATATATATATATATATATATATATATATATATATATATATATATACCACAGACTTTGCAGCTCACACCTCTCAATATTTCCTGACGTTTGCCTCCCCACTGTTAAGCTTTGGGTTCTGCTTTCCATGATGACTATCCAATAGTCTGATCTTTTTTTAATGTGTTAGACGTTATAGAACTCATAGAAAATGTGTATTGTAATTGCATAGGCTACAATGTTTCAAACTAAAACAAGGGAAATCAATAATGAATGTAATGTGTTTTACTTAGCAGATTTAATTGTGATGAAATCCTATTCAATATTTCCTATATTTCTAAGTAGATTGTCTATGCTGTATTCAGATAAAATGCCCCTGGTTGGGGTTACTGGCAGTATGCTGGACATGTGCATCTGCATCTGTCAGACATGACTTAACCTTTATTTCCTGTTTGGAGTGTGCAATGTTAGAATTGGTTTATTGTTAATCTAGTACCAAATTCTAATATAAAACAATATAAACATTTTCACGAACAAATATCTGCCATGTATTGTATACTGTTGACTGCTGATCTACAAGTAATCACTTTTGGATTTAAAAATGTCACTAAAGGAAAAAAGTGAATTGAATGAATTCACTTATATCATATATGTTTTTTATGTCGATTTTTTTATCTGCAAAGTAAGAAGTAACTATTGCTGTCAAATAATGTAGGGAGTGAAAAGTGCATATATCCCTCTGAAATGTAGTGGAGAATAAGTATAAAGTAACATCAACTTACAAAGTACCTCAAAATTGTACTCAAGTAGTACTCAAAGTAGTATTTGAGTAAATGTACTCAGGTTTTTTCTGTCACTGTGTTTCATGTTATACTATGACTGTAAACACAAAACTGTGCAAACAAGACAAGCAGTACTATCTTGTTGATTTATTTCTGTGTATTTTGAAGGTCTCTGAGGGAAGTCAATATGAAGGTGCCTCAATTGTCTCTGATCACCTTTGCTCTACTGTTGATTCAACTATCCAGTGCATCTGGGGGCAAAATCCTGGTGTTCCCATTGGATGGAAGCCATTGGGTAAACATGAAAGTACTCATACAGGAACTGCATGCCCACGGCCATGAGGTCACTGTGGTTCGTGCGTCCGATAGCTGGTACGTCAGCGAAAAGTCTCCTCTCTACACCTCTGTCACTGTTCCCAGCCCTGGTGGATTTGAGGAAAACTACTTTAAAGCACTTTTGTCTCAACTGCTGGAGATCCGGTTTCAGGGTAAGCATACATCTGTTTGGTCTAAAATCTGGACTCATATTCAGATTCAGAAGCTGGTTGTGAAGCAGATGTCTCAGCTCCATAAGGGAACAAGTGAAATGATCATTCAGATGTTTGAAGATGAAAACCTGATGCAGTCTTTCCATGACGCCAAATATGACGTGGTTCTGACCGACCCCGGCATCGGTGGAGGGGCAATGCTGGCACGTCGGCTCCAAGTTCCTCTTGTTTTCAATGTCCGATGGACCATTCAAGGTGAAGCTCATTTCCTTATTGCCCCCTCACCTCTGTCATACATTCCTTACACTGCAACAGAGTTGACAGATAAGATGACCTTCCCTCAAAGAATATATAATGTTTTGAGGTATATTTTGGGAATGTACACAGTGTCATACATCACAGAACCTCATTACAAAACCGTAGTTAAGAAGTACTTTGGTCCCAGTGTGGATTACTCAACATTTTTCTTGGATGCAGATATATGGCTTATGAGGAATGATTTTGTCTTTGAATTTCCACGTCCAACAATGCCAAATATAGTCTACATTGCTGGATTTCAGTGCAAGCCCCCAAAGCCACTCCCTGTAGACCTGGAGGAGTTTGTCCAGAGCTCTGGAGACCACGGGGTCATTATGATGACCTTAGGAACTTTAGTCGAGAAGCTTCCTCAAGATGTCGCTGAGGAGATTGCTGCAGCCTTTGCCCAGCTGCCCCAGAAGGTTGTATGGAGGTATATTGGACAGAAGCCAGCCAGCCTGGGCAACAACACATTATTGGTCAACTGGCTGCCACAGAACGACCTCTTAGGACATCCCAAAACTAGAGTGTTTGTCACCCACGGAGGCACAAACGGGGTTCAGGAGGCAATTTACCACGGAGTTCCTGTAGTTGGACTTCCCTTATTCTTTGATCAGGCCGATAACCTCTCCAGAATCAAAGCAAAGGGAGGAGCTGTGATTGTGGATATTGCCGAGTTTGATAGACACATGTTTGCCGATGCCCTGATGACAGCTCTTCACAATTCATCTTACAGGGAAAACATGCAGAAGCTCTCATGGCTGCACAGAGATCAGCCCCTGAAACCACTGGACCAGGCAGTGTTTTGGATAGAATATGTCATCAGACATAAAGGAGCCCGTCATCTGCAGACACAGTCCATCAAAATGTCCTGGTTTGTTTACAACTCTGTTGATGTGCTCGCTGCTTTGTTGGCGGTTGCTTTGCTTGTAACATTCACCTGTATTTCAATTGTAAGGTTACTCTGGAGATGTGTTTTTGTTAGGACAAAGGTTAAACATGAATGACATGAAAAATAAAATGTTGGTTTTGTGTGGGAAATTCAAGATTTACCCAACAATTCTCTGTGTGTGATGTATGTCTGTTGTAAACTTGGCTATACATGGCTATAAGGCTTATATATACTGTATATAAAACCAAAATTAGGTGCCACAGATCTCTAGCAAATATGACACACATGTTCTGGTCTTGCCATCGCTTGCAAGCATACTGGAATACCATTTTTAAAAGTATTTCTACCTCTTTAAACTTAAACTTGTCGCCGTGCGTTGAGGTAGCTCTTTTTGGAGTTATGCCTGATATCAGTTAGTTGGGAAAAGAGTAAAAAACATCGTTGCCTTAGTGTCGCTTCTTGCAAGAAGAAGAATACTACTAAATTAGAAATCACCTCTCCCACCCACAGCTGCTCTATCAAAGATCTCATGCTATTCCTCAGCCTTGAGAAGGTTAAATTGGACATGAGAGGTTCGCCTGATAAATGTGAAGATGTCTGGGGCCCCATAATACACTATCTGGATCATTTAAAATCTCTACATCTTACTTAGATCACCTGGACTCATACATTTTGTACTTATTACCTTCTCCTAATCCCCTTTTTTCTTTTTTTTCTTTTGTAAAACTGTAGTTCCTTAGCATGGTATAACTAAGGTTTTAAACATGTTGTAGTTCTATAATAATATTGACACTAGGTCAAATAATAATGCGAAAACCGTTGATATATTGTAAACATTGTGTGTGGACCTCTTAACTCTGCTTTACGGATTAGTAATTTTAATGTTTATTCATTTCTTACTTGTTTTAGGACCTACATTTGGGGTTAGGGTGGGTGTAATGGCAAATTATAATTTACATGATTAACTTTGAATTTCTGTATGTGTTCTCCTCATTTATGCCTCAAGGAGAGTTTATCTGTATTTACCCATGAAAGACCTTGTGGTGTTTTGCCAAATGTGCAGGAGCCGCAAAGTCTACAGCTGAAAAGAACGCAGCCTCTGGGTGAACTGATAGGGTTCAGGTCAAACTGCTAAATTATCTCCTGTTCTATGACATCTGAACGTCTCCGATTGATGAACGGAGCATTAGGTCCCCAATGGGTGATAGGCAGAAAAGGGACAGACTCTAGGACACCTCAGCTTGTCTTCATGATTTGCATTGTACGTCAAAAGGTCAAGATAGGCTGGAAATTGTAGAAGATAGCAGATGTCATTGTCCATGTGTTGATGTCACTCCTCCAGAAGTGGGAATAGTTTGGCTAAAATGTAAAATATTTTCAGTTTGTGTTTGTACCAAATAAAACCAAAATTATACACACCAAATTAATATTATTAAGGTGTGGGCTGTGATTGTCAGTAAAGTGTGTGTGTGTGTGTGTGTGTGTGTGTGTGTGTGTGTGTGTGTGTGTGTGTGTGTGTGTGTGTGTGTGTGTGTGTGTGTGTGTGTGTGTGAGAGAGAGAGAGAGAGAGAGAGAGAGAGAGAGAGAGAGAGAGAGAGAGAGAGAGAGAGAGTAAGTGAGTGAGTGAGTGTAAAGTGCATAAAAAGCATAAAGAAACTAAGGCAGAGAGAGCCAGGCTTAGGAACACTCAGGTGTTCCAGGTATGATCCACCTGCACAGTCTGCAGAGAGACAGGTGAATCACACAGCAAACAAGACACAGCAGTGGTCATCACAGTGAGAAGTGGACTTGAACCAATAACTGAAAATTGATTTTTCAGTTTGCCTCAGCTATTCGGAGGAAACAGTCACCAACTAGGTGAGCATGCCTGCATAGTTGGTGCAATGTATTGTAAATGTTAAGATCACCAGACATGTCACGCTATAGGCCTACAGTGCGCAGGATGTGGTGAAATGACAGGATGTGTGGTAGCAGTTGGGTGAACAACACAATTGCCTTATTATATCTGTTTCCCATAGCTCAAATCTCAAAATTCTAAATGAACTCTTTAATGAACTCCTGAATGCTAAATGAGCATTGTATGAATCAGGACATACAGTCACGCATTGTGAATAAAAAATGTGAATATAATAAGCTATCACAGACATGTTATACAGAAATATAGACGCTAAATTTAAAAAATGAACTATAACACATACAAATATATATAAAAAGCTGGTTCCTATTCATACAACTGGCTGATCAAATAATGCAGCACAAAACTATTAATGAAGTTGATTACAGAAAGCTTTATCTTGACAGTTTTTGTTTGAAATTCTGTAAATGAGACAATACCAAATACGTTTTTTTTTACAGTTAACATAACCTTTGTTTAAATACCTTACATGAATTGGGAAGTGGGTTAGATCAGACACTTCTTGCCTATTTTGTAAAAAAAACCCATCTTACTTTATAATACATGCCACAATCTTGATATATTGAAATAAAAACATTTTCAATCATCTATTTCATTATTACGCACCATGCTTTGCGCTAGCAAAGGTAAAGCTGAAAACATCTGCTTTTATAAAAAATATATCACAGACCATGACAGACAAGGTTAAAATAATTTAGCTCTGAGTAATGTATGTTCTTAAAGCAGTATTTCTGCTGATTGTTTGGCCACTAGAGGAGAGACGTCCAATAAACCAAACCAGCCAACAGACATGTTAGCAGTGGTGGAAGAAGTACTCAGATCCTTTACTTAAGTTAAAGTACTAATACCACACTGTAAAATACTATGTTACAAGTAAAAGTCCTGCAAATGTTACTTAAGTAAAAGTATGTAAGTATCATCAGGAAAATGTAGTTAAAGTATTAAAAGTAAAAGTATTCAATGCAGAAAAATCCTCATATTTTACAAACGGGAAATGATCCATTTCCAAGAACAGGTTTGTTTTTATTTGTCCAATAATTTGTAGGCCCTTATATTGTTGGGTAGTTTAATTTATAATAAAACATCGTATTTTACAAGTATGGTTTGTGTGCAAAAATCTTAATTTGTAAAGTAACTAGCAACTAAAGCTGTCAGAATAATGTAGTGGAGTAAAAAGAACAACATTTCTCTAGAGTAGAAGTAGAAAGTGGCATGAAAAGACAAGTACAAGCACCTTAAATCTGTACTTAAGTACAGTACTTGAGTAAATTACATTCTACCACTGTATGTTAGCAAACACTTGCCTTCTTCCATCCAACAGACATAGAGCATGGGATTATAAAAGATGGCAAAACTCACAGCTGGCAGGGAATAAAGGCGCTGCTTACAATACCAAATTATGGAGAACAATTGGGCAAAATAAAACTAAAGACTGGAGGATTAACAGATGGATATGTATGTTTTTCTAACCATGTGTGTTTAAAGATGCTCTTCCTGTCTATGTTCTGCAGAACAAGGCATAAGTAATATTGAAATATAACATAATCCATTATTTTGTTCCTTCTGGATCTTGTGGGTTGCTGAAGTTCAATAAATCCATCTTCAAGTCCCTGAACAGTATTCAGATAAAACATTCTGGGAGGATGCAACCTGTAACGAGGGGTAGAAAGGAACTTAGTTTTAATGGGTTAAAAGCCCAAAAAGGTTGTTAAACACCGGATTAGATCATGTGAAAGCAATATGTAAAATGTATTGAGCTTACTGTAAAAAGGTGATAGCTACTGATTAATCAAAAACCTTTACAGCGCTGTTTTTTCCCCACACTTGCGTAATGAGTATGCTATGTATGTATATATGTGTAATTTTAAAACCCAAGATTTTATCTAAGAAGTATGGTTCTTATGGCTCAGTGCTTTTTGGAAAATGTTAATTTTAGGACATGGGTGCAGCAAAAATTGACTGGTTTATGTTACTGCTATGTTCACGTAAACAATGATGGGCAATTAGACATTGAATACACTGACTTGACACTAGATGGCACAATATATAAATATGTTCTGCTTACAACTAAACATGAACTCCTGCTGTTGCAGTACCATGGGAAGTACATACAGAAAATACAACCATTGTACAACAGGGCCCCTATCTGCAGCAGTAGGCTACACATCTTATTTACAACAGTTCATAGTACATCACATGTAAGGACATGCCAGCCAGTCATGCATTTGAAGGTCCAACTAGGAAGTGCATTCACCACTCTTTCTTTCGGTGCACCTACCATCTTATCAAATAACTAAAACTGTTGTTGAACTGGCATTTCAAGTTGGGTTGTCTTGTACCTGGATTTGGGTAAGTGTTAATAAAAAACTGTGTTATGCACACGTAAAGTAAAAACAGACGTGGAGTGTGTGTTTTGTTGAAACATGGTCTGTGGAAGTCTTGGTAGTTAGTTGTACTGTATATGTAAAGTTTAACAAGGTCATCTTGTAAACAGTTGTTGCAATCAACTTATGTTTAAAAATATTATTTCATCAGTTGTTGTGTCTTTTGGCATCAAACTGTTATTTAAATGAGACTATCTGAGTTTAGAGGGAAAACGTCTCTGGTGTTACTGCTCAACAACTCAGACACCTGAAATATGACAAGAGGTCCCAGCCACTGGTTAATCTTTAACAATGTATTCTATTTTACAAGCATATCATATGTTTTTTATGTCGATTTTTTTATCTGCAAAGTTTTGCTGTCAAATAATGTAGGGAGTGAAAAGTGCATATATCACTCTGAAATGTAGTGGAGAATAAGTATAAAGTAACATCAAATTACAAAGTACCTCAAAATTGTACTCAAGTACAGTATTTGAGTAAATGTACTCAGGTTTTTTCTGTCACTGTGTTTCATGTTATACTATGACTGTAAACACAAAACTGTGCAAACAAGACAAGCAGTACTATCTTGTTGATTTATTTCTGTGTATTTTTAAGGTCTCTGAGGGAAGTCAATATGAAGGTGCCTCAATCGTCTCTGATCACCTTTGCTCTACTGTTGATTCAACTATCCAGTGCATCTGGGGGCAAAATCCTGGTGTTCCCATTGGATGGAAGCCATTGGGTAAACATGAAAGTACTCATACAGGAACTGCATGCCCACGGCCATGAGGTCACTGTGGTTCGTGCGTCCGATAGCTGGTACGTCAGCGAAAAGTCTCCTCTCTACACCTCTGTCACTGTTCCCAGCCCTGGTGGATTTGAAGAAAACTACTTTAAAGCATTTTTGTCTCAACTGCTGGAGATCCGGTTTCAGGGTAAGCATACATCTGTTTGGTCTAAAATCTGGACTCATATTCAGATTAACCAGGTGGTTGTGAAGCAGATGTCTCAGCTCCATAAGGGAATGAGTGAAATGATCATTCAGATGTTTGAAGATGAAAACCTGATGCAGTCTTTCCATGACGCCAAATATGACGTGGTTCTGACCGACCCCGGCATCGGTGGAGGGGCAATGCTGGCACGTCGGCTCCAAGTTCCTCTTGTTTTCAATGTCCGATGGACCATTCAAGGTGAAGCTCATTTCCTTATTGCCCCCTCACCTCTGTCATACATTCCTTTCACTGCAACAGAGTTGACAGATAAGATGACCTTCCCTCAAAGAGTAAAGAATGTTTTGAGTTATATTTTGGGTATGTACACAATGTCATACATCACAGAACCTCATTACAAAACCGTAGTTAAGAAGTTCTTCGGTCCGAGTGTGGATTACTCAACATTTTTCTTGGATGCAGATATATGGCTTATGAGGAATGATTTTGTCTTTGAATTTCCACGTCCAACAATGCCAAATATAGTCTACATTGCTGGATTTCAGTGCAAGCCCCCAAAGCCACTCCCTGTAGACCTGGAGGAGTTTGTCCAGAGCTCTGGAGACCACGGGGTCATTATGATGACCTTAGGAACTTTAGTCAAGAATCTTCCTCAAGATGTCGCTGAGGAGATTGCTGCAGCCTTTGCCCAGCTGCCCCAGAAGGTTGTATGGAGGTATATTGGACAGAAGCCAGCCAGCCTGGGCAACAACACATTATTGGTCAACTGGCTGCCACAGAACGACCTCTTAGGACATCCCAAAACTAGAGTGTTTGTCACCCACGGAGGCACAAACGGGGTTCAGGAGGCAATTTACCACGGAGTTCCTGTAGTTGGACTTCCCTTATTCTTTGATCAGGCCGATAACCTCTCCAGAATCAAAGCAAAGGGAGGAGCTGTAATTGTGGATATTGCTGAGCTTGATAGACACATGTTTGCCGATGCCCTGATGACAGCTCTTCACAATTCATCTTACAGGGAAAACATGCAGAAGCTCTCATGGCTGCACAGAGATCAGCCCCTGAAACCACTGGACCAGGCAGTGTTTTGGATAGAATATGTCATCAGACATAAAGGAGCCCGTCATCTGCAGACACAGTCCATCAAAATGTCCTGGTTTGTTTACAACTCTGTTGATGTTCTCGCTGCTTTGTTGGCAGTTGTTTTGCTTGTAACATTCACCTGTATTTCAATTGTAAGGTTACTCTGGAGATGTGTTTTTGCTGGGACAAAGGTTAAACATGAATGACATGAAAAATAAAATGTTGGTTTTGTGTGGAAAATTCAAGATTTACCCAACAATTCTCTGTGTGTGATGTATGCATGTTGTAAACTTGGCTATACATGGCTATAAGGCTTATATATACTGTATATAAAACCAAAAATAGGTGCCAGAGATCTCCAGCAAATATGACACACATGTTCTGGTCTTGTCATCGCTTGCAAGCATACTGGAATACCATTTTTAAAAGTATTTCTACCTCTTTAAACTTAAACTTGTCGCCGTGCGTTGAGGTAGCTCTTTTTGGAGTTATGCCTGATATCAGTTAGTTGGGAAAAGAGTAAAAAACATTGTTGCCATATGCTGCGTTCCAGGCAACCCGTAACTCGTGTTTTCACAACCTTCTACCCGTGAAAGTGCCCTGGAACGGCCGTCCAACCCGTAATTTACTACCCGTGAACTCGTACCAGATTTTGTACTCCGAGTTACAGTTTTTGACGTCACACACACATAAACAACAATGGCGACCCCCTGTTGATGCTGTACAGACGCCGGTGAAATAGAAATAAATAGACATGAATAGACAACGTAAAGTAATTCCGCACATTGTAATCAAAACAATACACACACAATTGTGTACTACTACAGGTTATGTTTATTAAAAAGCCCAATATATGTCGCTGACTAGAAATTGCTAGTATCAGCTAGCACTAGCTAACGTCAACGTTAGGTAGCCGCTAGCTAACGTCAGCGTAGCCACTAGCTAACGTCAACGTCAGCGTAGCCAGTAGCCAGTAGCTAACGTCAACGTCAGCGTAGCCCAACCTGAACCCTGGAACGCTACCAAGTCGTGAGTCGTGGCTTGAAGTCGTAATTTACGGGCTAAAAATTGTGTCTGGAACGCAGCATTAGCGTCGCTTAAATTGGAAATCACCACTTCCACTCACAGCTGCTCTATCAAAGATCTCATGCTATTCCTCAGCAGTGAGAAGGTTAAATTGGACATTTTATATACTGTCTATGTTTTTGACGGAGACAAGTGAAGCCTCTTACCAGCACTTTTCCGTTGATGGTTAAGTGTTACTGAGCGTTACTGCGCAGCTGCAAACTTAGCTTCCCGCCACCGATGTGATGTGAACAACGTCTCTGAACGTTGTAAGTCTTCTGGTAGCTGTGCCAAGAGAAATCTCAATCATTCCCAATCTATCAGAGACGGAGAGCGTAGGTATATGTAAGGAGATAACATAGGCACAGGCTAATTATTGCTAACTTAAATGATAGTTAACATTAGTAATTAAACTAAACAGCTAATGTATGTCGAAACTGCCTGCGAGCTTCTCCTGTACTATACGGTAATTCCTCTACAATGCGACAGTAAGTCACGTGGTTATGACACAATCGTTAGCCTATTTTTATAAAAACGTCTGCTACGGAGCCATAACGTGAGGTACAAGGTAATGTAGCCTTGTGTACATTGTCGTGTTTCTTAAGAAATAAACAACGGACAAATCAAGTCTTTAAACGCTTCAGATGTAAGGTTATTGGCTGTCAAAGTGACGCCAAAATGAATTGCAGTCAATGGGATGCTAACGGGGGTGATGGGAACAGGGCTAGCAAAATGGCGCCATCGCGGCTTCGCTCTGAGGAGAGAAGCCTGCCCCCTTGAGTGGGATTCGTAATTTTGCCGGTGGAACATGTTCCGGCACCTCCGACGTTGGATCCAGAACCTTTTTTATTGGATCCGGCACCTCCTGTGTCACTATGAAAAATGAATCGCCTAAATGCAAAAAATAAATGACTATTTGTGTAGTGTTCAATGTGGTTATCTGTCTTGTTAGTCTTTATTCTCCATTGAAGTTCCACAAAAATCTTGTGTTTGCATTTTCGATGCGTTTTGAGGTGACTTTTTTAGGGTAAGACAGAGGATGGAGGGAGGGGAGGCACTTCAACAGCGCGGTGCTGCACTTCAAGTGACACAAGCGCTTGTGCTGGTTGAGATTGCTGTTGTAGCCTCATTTCACTTAGGGGAAAAATGTCAAAAAGACAACAAAGTTTGCTTAACTTTTTCGAATACGCTGGCCAGTCGGATCCCAAACAAGCAAAAATCGTTTCTGCCGATCAAGAATGTGGAGACATTGGTGGGTTTTTTGGTTAATTTAATAGTCCGATGGATAGGCTAATTGCTACTTGTGAAAACGATTGTTGCAGTGTACTTTTTTTTTTTTTTTACATTTCCCACCGATGCAGTGCATGTTCTGAAATTAAAATAAACATTGCCCTGATGTACACACAGCATTGTTTAGTTTTTTTTACTGAGAAAAGCTATGTAGGCAGTGTCATTTTTTTTTGTTCCGTTACCTCCAACCCCCGTTTTGAGTCGCCGGATCCCCCCCGCCCCCCTCTGTGCTCCAGGACCTCCCACTTTATAAATTAAGCACTGACTATCTGGATCACTTAAAATCTCTACCTCTTACTTAGATCACCTGGACTTTTAATTTTAATGGTTATTCATTTCTTACTTGTTTTAGGATCTACATTTGAGGTTAGGGTGGAGAAGTGGGAATAGTTTGGTTAAAATGTCAAATATTTTCAGTTTGTGTTTGTACCAAATAAAACCAAAATGATATACACCAAATTAATATTATGAAGGTGTGGGGTATGATTGTCAGTAAAGTCAGTGTGTGTGTGTGTGTGTGTGTGTGTGTGTGTGTGTGTGTGTGTGTGTGTGTGTGTGTGTGTGTGAGAGAGAGAGAGAGAGAGAGAGAGAGAGAGAGAGAGAGAGAGAGAGAGAGAGAGAGAGAGAGAGAGAGAGAGAGAGTAAGTGAGTGAGTGAGTGTAAAGTGCATAAAAAGCATATAGAAACTAAGGCAAAGAGAGCCAGGCTTAGGAACACTCAGGTGTTCCAGGTACGATCCACCTGCAGTCTGCAGAGAGACAGGTGAATCAGCAAACAAGACACAGCAGTGGTCATCACAGTGAGAAGTGGACTTGAACCAATAACTGATTTTCAAATTGATTTTTCAGTTTGCCTCAGCTATTCGGAGGAAACAGTCACCAACTAGGTGAGCATGCCTGCATAGTTGGTGCAATGTATTGGCCTACAGTGCGCAGGATGTGGTGAAATGACAGGATGTGTGGTAGCAGTTGGGTAAACAACACAATTGCCTTATTATATCTGTTTCCCATAGCTCAAATCTCAAAATTCTAAATGAACTCTTTAATGAACTCCTGAATGCTAAATGAGCATTGTATGAATCAGGACATACAGTCACGCTTTATTTTAAAAATGAACTATAACACATACAAATATATATAAAAAGATGGTTCCTATTCATACAACTGGCTGATCAAATAATGCAGCACAAAACTATTAATGAAGTTGATTACAGAAAGCTTTATCTTGACAGTTTTTGCTTGAAATTCTGTAAATGAGACAATACCAAATAAGTTTTTTTTTACAGTTAACATAACCTTTGTTTAAATACCTTACATGAATTGGAAAGCGGGTTAGATCAGACACTTCTTGCCTATTTTGTTGTAAAAAAACCCCATCTTACTTTATAATACATGCCACAATCTTGATATATTGAAATAAAAACATTTTCAATCATCTATTTCATTATTACGCACCATGCTTTGCGCTAGCAAAGGTAAAGCTTTTATAAAAAATATATTACAGACCATGACAGACAAGGTTAAAATAATTTAGCTCTGAGTAATGTATGTTCTTAAAGCAGTATTTCTGCTGATTGTTTGGCCACTAGAGGAGAGACGTCCAATAAACCAAACCAGCCAACAGACATGTTAGCAGTGGTGGAAGAAGTACTCAGATCCTTTACTTAAGTTAAAGTACTAATACCACACTGTAAAAATACTCTGTTACAAGTAAAATTCCTGCAAATGTTACTTAAGTAAAAGTATGTAAGTATCATCAGGGAAATGTAGTTAAAGTATTAAAAGTAAAAGTATTCAATGCAGAAAAATCCTCATATTTTACAAACGGGAAATGATCCATTTCCAAGAACAGTTTTTTTTTTATTTGTCCAATAATTTGTAGGCCCTTATATTGTTGGGTAGTTTCATTTATAAAAAAACATCGTATTTTACAAGTATGGTTTGTGCGCAAAAATCTTAATTTGTAAAGTAACTAGCAACTAAAGCTGTCAGAATAATGTTGGAGTAAAAAGAACAACATTTCTCTAGAGTAGAAGTAGCACATTCTACCACTGTATGTTAGCAGACACTTGCCTTCTTCCATCCAACAGACATAGAGCATGGGATTATAAAAGATAAAAACAAAACTCAAAACTCACAGCTGGCAGGGAATAAAGACGCTGCTTACAATACCAAATTATGGAGAACAATTGGGCAAAATAAAACTAAAGACTGGAGGATTAACAGATGGATATGTATGTTTTTCTAATCATGTGTGTTTAAAGATGCTCTTCCTGTCTATGTTCTGCATAACTCCTTCTGGATCTTGTGGGTTGCTGAAGTTCAAGAAATTCATAAACAATCGTCCGTTCTTTTTTGCCACTTCCTTACAGCATATCCAAGGAGAACCATGGATAAAAATGTAAGCAGACCAAGTCCAATTGCCTAAAGAGTGGACAGTTGACAGAGAATTTAGTAAGACAGAACCAAGATGTTCATCAACACTGATGCTCTTACTCTACAAATACATTTCTGACATTTTGCCTAAACAAATGAAACAAAAGATAATTTTCTCACCTGAGAATGAACAAACAGTTTGTGAGAATGAGCCATGAGTTCTTCTGATGAGTATCTTGTTGTGTTGGTTGGCATACACCACTTCAGATAGGTTTTGTCAACAGAAACAAATGTGCCTGGCCAGTATGTATTTGCACAGACAAAGTATTGACCATTAAGGAAAAGGAGAACCACCCAAATAAAAGGAGGGATAAAGCTGGACAAACATTTTGGATAATGACTTGGAGACTTGCATTTATAGATTATCACCATTAGCAGAAAAGCTATGATGGCAGGAATTATGAAAAATGCAGACGCAAATACGGCGTTCCATTGAGGATCGCAAGGGCAGGCAAATTCTACCTCCACTACCCTCTCTATAAGAGCCAGGAGGAAGGAAAAAAACACATTTGACACAACAGGGCTGTGTTCAAAGTCATCCTTGAGTCTTGAGATGAGTCGTTGGTTTGCTTCCATAATGAATTCTAAACACAAAAAGACAAGTGCAGATGTAAAGTGAGAGAAAACCAGGTTGGGTTGATGAGGAAAATATAAAGATGCCTTACTGCCTTTTTGAGGAAGGTTTTTCTTGGTTTGTTTATATGTTCACCTATTTAATAGAAACTGACCGTTTCAAGATATGGTGAATTTTCTTTGTCATGGAATATTTAAATCATGATAAACCCAAACACACCTTCAGTGTTTCTTTTAAAGTAAAGCATCTTTAATTATTGGATTATTGGATTTTGCATACACCAAAACAGTGATTGAACTAGTTATAGTTCATATTTATTTTAAATTTTAGTTTCATATTTTTTTAATCTGTTTTAATTTTATATTAATTAAAAAACTTTGTATAATTTAAGAAGAAATTCACAGTACAAATGTTTTATTTTCAAGAGTGATGTAATCTGGTAACTAAAACATCCGTATAGGGAAATATGTAAACATTGTAATAAAACCTCTAAAGACTTAATACAACCTGGAACCAATTCACTGTAACTGTCTCTCAGTAATAGGCCTATTTGTACAGTAAAATTACATTTTTACTTACCTTAAGCTTTACAGAGAATGCCTTGAGAAAAATAGTCTTCTTGAAGCCTGCTTCCAGGAAGTGAAATCTTTTCTCTCTTTCATTCTTGTTTTGATTTTTGATTGCCTGTTTTTATTGTGGGAGTTTCCTTTCTTCTAACTGACTGTCCTCTTAAACCTCTTCTAACTTCTTGTTTAAAGTAATTTGATATTGAAAGGCATGCACGTTTAATAACATAAATAAAATGAGTATATGAATACTAAAATGAGGCTATATGCAGGTTTAAACTGAAAAAAGTCTAAAACTTTAGCTAAAGGTTAAAGGTTAAAGCTTACTTGTCACAAAGAGTACTCAGTCTGTAAAAACATGTGTATGATGTGTTCTGCTGCTAAAGTGAGAACTTGCAAACTGAATTCATCAGCTTTAGCATTCTCATAAAATACAAAAAGGTATGCCTATCTGATCTTGCCATTTAATTGCACCCTATGAACATTTTTTGACAAAGGCACCAACCACAACATCATGTCTGCATCTTGCAGGATGTGTGTGTTATAAGACATTTCCTATAGCCTTTCTGTTTGCCTGGCATCATTATAGCATGTTTGGTGACTTTAAAAGTAAAAGCTAACAACATCACCATTTTACAAGTGAAAATAATAGACAAGCAGTTTGAAAGGATTCAACTTTATTCCAGATCTTATAATAAACTATAAGGAAATATGCATACAGAATGACAAAAAGACTAATATGTGCAACTGGATGATAAAACAATGCAGCACAAAACATTTACTGAGACTAACTATAGGAAGCTTTATGTTGACTCTGGGTCTATAACCATGCTTGTACAAAGTGTCCATCCATCCATCCATCGTCGTCCGCTTATCCGTGGTCGGGTCGCAGGGGGAGCAGCTCCAGCAGGGGACCCCAAACTTCCCTTTCCCGAGCCACATTAACCAGCTCTGACTGGGGGATCCCGAGGCGTTCCCAGGCCAGGTTGGAGATGTAATCCCTCCACCTAGTCCTGGGTCTTCCCCGAGGTCTCCTCCCAGCAGGACGTGCCTCCCTAGGGAGGCCTGTGCCGATGATGCCATCAGGACCACATCATCTGCAAAGAGCAGCGATGAGATCCCCTGCCCACCGAACTGCATTCCCTCCCTACCACGACTATGCCTCGATATCCTGTCCATAAATACTACGAACAGGATTGGTGACAAAGCGCAGCCCTGGCGGAGGCCAACCCTCACCTGGAACATGTCCAACTTACTGCCGAGAACCCGGACACAGCTCTCGCTTTGGTCATACAGAGATTGGATGGCCCTCACCCCATACTCCCGCAGCACCTCCCACAATGTCTCCCGGGGGACCCGGTCATATGCCTTCTCCAGATCCACAAAACACATGTAGACTGGATGGGCATACTCCCAGGCTCCCTCCAGGATCCTTGCTAGAGTAAAGATCTGATCCGTTGTTCCACGACCAGGACGGAATCCGCATTGTTCCTCTTCAACCTGAGGTTCGACTATCGGCCGAACCCTCCTTTCCAGCACCTTGGAGTAGACTTTACCAGGGAGGCTGAGAAGTGTGATACCCCTGTAATTGGTATACAGCCTCTGGTCCCCCTTTTTGAACAGGGGAACCACCACCCCGGTCTGCCACTCCTTTGGCACTGTCCCAGACTTCCACGCAATGTTGAGTAGGCGTGTCAACCAAGACAGCCCCTCCACACCCAGAGCTTTCAGCATTTCTGGACGGATCTCATCAATCCCTGGGGCTTGCCACTGTGGAGTTGTTTGACTACCTCAGTGACCTCCACCAGGGAAATAGACGACAATCCCCCGTCATCCTCCAGCTCTGCCTCTAACAAAGAGGGCGCATCAGCTGGATTTAGGAGTTCCTCAAAGTGCTCCTTCCACCGCCCTATTACCTCCTCAGTTGAGGTCAACAACGTCCCATCCTTACTGTACACAGCTTGGATGGTTCCCCGCTTCCCCCTTCTGAGGTGGCGGACGGTTTTCCAGAAGCGCCTTGGTGCCGACCGAAAGTCCTTCTCCATGTCTTCTCCGAACTTCTCCCACACCCGCTGCTTTGCCTCTTTTACGGCAGAGGCTGCAGCCCTTCGGGCCCTTCGGTACCTTGCAACTTTTCGGGCTGTGCCCGGCCGGGCTCCGTGGCAAACCCGGCCACCTGGGCCTGGCTCCAGACGGGGGCCCCGCGCTTCCTCCGGGCAGGGTCTCTTTATCCCTTCCTCGTTCTTCCATAGGGTTTTTTGAACCATTCTTCGTCTGGCCCCTCACCTGAGACCACTTTGCCATGGGAGACCCTACCAGGAGCACAAAGCTCCAGACAACACAGCCCTCAGGTTCATAGGGACACCCAAACCTCTCCACGACGATAAGGTGATGGTTCCCGGAGAAGGGATAAGGTGATGGTTCCCGGAGAACAAAGTGTGTTAGGTCAAAAGGTAATTCTGGCTAATTTTGTTTTGAAAAGTATCTTACAACTTCAAGTCAAAAGTTGTTTTTTTAGGCATAATTTTATGCTGAACATTAACTTTGTTTTTCACAAACATGTACACAAATTAATGTTCGTATTCTCATTTTTTACATAGTTATCTAACTGACAACTGAATGACTGAATAATTATTTCAATTACCTTGGGTCTGACCGGAAAGGTTTCTAAAGTTAGACATGACTTAACTACTACATAACTACTGTTTTTGTCAACCTGGACCCTATTTTCCTGACTGATGGGAACAACAATCTTTGACGTTGGTCCAGTATTAAGCAAGATGGCTACAGTCGGCAGCAGCGAAACTGAAGCTACAATGTAAGCAATTTGTCCAGCTTGTATTTACCTTCACAAAAGTGCTTGTTTTGCCTCTGACAGGCTCAGATTAATATTCTAAGTGTCTGACAACACGCATATTGTCACCGTGACAACAATCGGCATTTTGTTTTGTACCAATCAAATGACCACTGGAAACTCAAATGGCCTTTCTATCCAGGCTGCACGCCTAGTGGCACATGACTCTTTCCAGGACAAGCCCGAGCCCTGTGTATTAAATTCTTCCTCAATTTATGTTGTGATAGGTAAATAATGGTGAATCCGCTAAGTAAGAAGAAGCACTTAACTGCAAACTTAACAAATTTAGCATCCATTCCTCGTCAGCCACAGCCTATCCCAAAAAATGAGACAGATAAGTATTTTAACACTCTAACACTAGCCTTACTAAACATCAGGTCTTTGGCAGGAAGATCATTTTAATCAATGATTTTATTAAGTACAATCTTGATTTTATGTTTTTAACTGAAACCTGGTTGGACCATAATAACAGTGGTACTGTTCTTATTGCGTCAGCTCCCCCTAACTTCAGTTTTATGAGTAAGAATAGAGTGAATAAGAAAGGAGGTGGAGTCGCCATTTTGTTTAATGACTCATTCCAATGTACTGAAATATCTTATGGAAATTTTGCTTCTTTTGAATATGTGGCTCTTCAGCTAAGGTCCTCCCATTGACATTTCCAAGGTTGTTGGGACTGACGTCGCTCTCTCTGATCATTCCTGTGTTTTCTTTAACGACACTATCTCGGTGCCCAAAAGTGTTCAAACAAAGGTAATCAGAAAACGGTATATCACTGAAAACACCAGTGAAACATTCATTCAGCTTTTCTCCTCCACACCTGCCCTCTATGGGGTCTCAGTCACTGAGCTTGTAGATAATAATCCTAATAACCCCCTAACCCTAACCCTTTCAACTTTAAAATTACAAATGTTATTGATGCCATTGCTCCCACTAAGGTCAAAGCTGTCTCTGGTAAGAAAAGATCTCCATGGAGAAATGTCATGCAGGTGGCGAAAAACTAATCTTCAGGTCCATTATAATAACTATAAAGAGAGACTTCGCATTTATAAGTTGGAACTGAGGACTGCAAGGTGGTCCTTCTTCTCTGACATTATCGCCGGAAACAATAATAATTCATGTGCTTTGTTTGCTACTGTCGATAGGTTAACAAACCCTCCAGTACCAGCATCTGAACTTTTATCTACCAAGGCCTGTAATGAATTTGCCTCCTTCTTCAAAGACAAAATTCAGAAAATTAGACAAACAGTCAGTGCCTCCATATCAAGTACAGGATATGTGTTGTCAGTGTTCAGGCAAAACAAATTCCAATATGACACAATTTCATACGATCAACCATAAAAACCTGGAGGACATTATACAACATCTGAAAACCTCCTTGTGTTGCCTTGATATTCTACCAGTGGGCGTTTTCAAAAATGTTTCAAATTGTTTGTCTTCTGATCTTCTACAGATTGTAAACATGTCTCTTCTCTCAGGTATCTTTCCACAGGCCCTGAAAACTGCAGTCATCAAGCCACTCTTAAAAAAGAACAATCTAGACACGTCACTAATGAGCCACTATAGGCCAATATCAAACCTTCCATTTTTAAGTGAAATCATTGAAAAAGCGTTTTTTCAACAACTCAACCTTTTGGTGTCACTAAACAAAGGTTTTGATGCCTTCCAGTCGGGTTTTCGACCACTCCACAGCACTGAGATGTGAGAAGTCTTTAATGACATCCACTTAAACACAGATAGTGGCAAAACTACAGTCTTAGTATTACTTGATCTCAGTGCTGCATTTGATATAGTCGACCATGACATATTACTAGACCGATTGGAAAACTGGGTTGGCCTTTCTGGCTCAGTACTAAACTGGTTTGAATCCTATTTAAAGAATAGGGACTACTTTTTATCTATAGGTAATTATACATCTGAGGATATAAATATGACGTGCAGAGTTCCCCAAGGCTCCGTTCTGGGGCCTCTTCTGTTTAATATCTACATGCTTCCGCTGGCTCAGATTATGGAAGACAACAACATACAGTACCATAGTTATGCGGACGACACACAAATTTACATAACCTTATCGCAAGGGGACTATAGTCCAATACAAACACTGACGAAGAAAAAACTGAGGTGGTTGTTTTTGGAGCAAAAGAGGAACAATTAAAAGTCAGCGACAATATTAAAAACAACAGACAAAGCCAGCAATCTTGGTGTAATTACGGACTCAGACCTGAATTTCAACAGCCACATTAAGACATTTACAAAGTCATCCTATTACCACCTTAAGAATATATATGAAGGGTTAAGGGACTTACGTCTCAGCAGGATTTGGGAAAACTTGTCCATGCTTTTATCTTCAGTAGACTTGACTACTGTAACGGTGTCTTTACAGGTCTCCCTAAAAAATCAATCAGACAGCTGCAGCTGATTCAGAACGCCACTGCTCGAGTCCTCACTAAGACCAAGAAAGTGTATCACATCACTCCAGTTCTGAAGTCTTTAGACTGGCTTCCAGTGCCTCAAATAATTGATTTCAAAATACTTTTGCTGGTTTATAAATCACTAAACAGTTTAGGTCCAGAATACATTTCTGATCTGCTACTACACTATGAACCACCCAGACCTCTCAGGTCGTCTGGGACAGGTCTGCTTGCTGTCCCCAGAGTCAGAACTAAACAGGGGGAAGCAGCATTCAGTTTTTATGCTCCACATATTTGGAACCAACTCCCAGAAAACTGCAGGTCTGCCACAACTCTCAGTTCTTTTAAATCAAGGCTGAAGACCTTTCTTTTTGATGTTGCCTTTTGTTAAATAATTGTTCATTTCTTATACTGAAGTTGCATTGTTGAAACTGTATGAAAATCTATATAAGCATATAAAGAGAAATTAAAAAGTAAGACCAGTGGGACCGGCCCATTCTGGGAACGGCAAGGATTGCGGGTAGATTACGTGTATAGAGCAACGGCTTATACATTGTCCCGTACTAGCACCATAAAATCTCGTATTTGATCTGCTTTTATATTTTTAACTGTTTTTAACTGATCTTTAATGTTTAATTTCTTATACTGCACTGTAACTTTTATTCTTGTATTTTAATCGTTGTTATGTAAAGCACTTTGAATTGCCCTGTTGCTGAAATGTGCTATACAAATAAAGCTGCCTTGCCTTGCCTTATTTCTATGGTTACTATGTTGTAAATGTGAGGCTGCCATTACCCTATATTAGGCTAGTTCAAAGAGAAATAGGATTAAAAGTCTACTTTAAGCCCCAAGTGCCATTGAGGTCAGGGCTTAGTCAGCCTGAGAGAATGCTTGACCCATGGCACAGTTTCAGGCCTAGCAGTTTGTTAATGATACCATTTACAGTATCTATAGGCTACCTCAGAAATACTCGCTCCTGATTGGTAGGCAGATGTTCATTTATTAAAACCAGTAAAATATAGTTCCAGTCAAAAGTTTAACTAACGTTCCAAATCACTGCACTGTTAGTTTTTTTTATCGCTTTGGTACTATTATCACAAGTAGGTGGTAAAATATCACAACTCTACAAAACTTTTTCAAACATGTTATCACATGTTCAATTGACTAAGTACAACACACAGAATTACACAGTAACGTTTTCACCACACCTAATCAGTGTGTCATCAAGACAATACCTTGCATATGAAATAATTGTCTTTCACAATGGGGGGGGGTAGACAGCAAGGAAGATGAAGAGCTCAGGAGGTGGGCATGTGATGACATCAGTGTAGACCAATGTCAACATGGATTCGCCAAACGTTTTTTCCCAAGATGAATGAACAATGATGACATTCATTGTGATGTGGATGAAAATCTATGGCCAAAACAGGCTTGATCCAAATTATTGTAATGTAATGTGTGCTAAATACAGTATTATACTTGCTTTTCATTTAGTTACAGTAATTTGTTTTGCAGTATTTACTGTAACGTGTACATTTGATTTTACAGTATATCTATGTTACAAAGTATATCTGAAAAGTAATGTAAAAACAAATTTGGCCAAATGATTGTAGAGGATGTCTTCTTTGATCACAACTTGATTACACACTTGATAGATATGGAAATGCTAGATTTTGTAAATGTTGGTTAATGTAAGTGTAAGCTATTACCTAATGTGAAAACTGTAATCTGTCTTTTACACTACGCTACTGTAGCATATACCTACTTTCAGCACTTCTAACGGCGATTTGAAACATGTAGGCCTATCTTGTTACTGGATTCACTGGTAGTTAAAAAGACTAAACTGAAAATATATTATGATGGTGTGTTTTGGTTATTAAACCACATGTTCTCATGGCGTTTCACAGAACAATTATATGTTAAATCAATGGTTGTGTGGTGAGAGATGTTTACAATCCAAATGAATGCACAATAGCAAGTTTTGAATGAAAGACTGTGTTACAAGTATGGTGAGTTCGGACTTTTGTACTGAGAGTTGTGAAATTGTACCACATAGTAGTGATAATAGAACCAGAACGATCAAACAACCTGTAAATTGCAGGTATAAATAAGTTACTTAATCTGGTCTCAAGACATTTTAGCAAGTGGTTTTCATTGTTAAATGACCATGGTAAAACCTGGCTAAGAAAAAAATAGCGTCCATTTTGTGTAGGCTATTCTTTTTCATAGCCTAGGCCTAATTGATTTTTTGCTTCATTTTATGTGTGTGTGTGTGTGTGTGTGTGTGTGTGTGTGTGTGTGTGTGTGTGTGTGCTGTAGCCTACCCAGAGTGATAGAGAAAAAAGTCTCTCTATGGCTCTGAGCCTATACCTACTTGTCTCTGCGCTTCTCCAAGATCTCGCGGGATTTTAAGACTAAACGGGTGGTTAAAAAAGGTGGTTCCTTCGCTGCGCCGGGCTGACAGCAGAGAGCTGCACAGGTAGCTAGTAGTAGTGCCGTAGGTTCCTCTGCCAGTCTACCTAGCGACACTTCACTCTGTGCGTGATACGATTGCGTGTGTGTAGGTGCGAGCCTCGGAGAATCCATCTCACATCATCATCATATTCCGCTCGGGTCATCTAGCGCTCGACTACTGGCATTTTCAATCTCCCGTCTCCGAAGATGATACCTGGCAAACGAAGGGCTGCAGTCATGTCCTTCTCGTTGGCAATTTTTGGAGCCCTGATGCTGCAGTCCGTCTCTTCCCAGAACGGTAGGAAATTCTCTTGTAGAAAATACATGGCAATAATCTCACTTCATGGCGAAAATGTGGGGTTTTAGGGAGGGATGCCGCCTGCATTTGTGCAGTGGGGCATTTAAAAAAATATATGAATCATTACAAGACGTGTCTGTTCTTAAGAACGCTGTACATCACGAATATCTCACCGGCCGCCAAGTCTCATTAGATAATCCCTAACGTTACACTAAAATAAACTGATATCAGTCGGATGAAGCGCTGTTTTTGGGTATTCCTTCGAAATAAAGGGTCAATAAATCATTAATGTGCTACAATCTGTATTCGTTGGGCCGAAGTGGGCCACAAGGAGGCCTGTGCGATGTCCCTAAAATGTCCTTTGAGGTGTGGAGCTGCATACATAAGCCGTTCAATCAGCAAGTCCTTCTCATTAGGTTGGGAAATAGGAGAAGGTGGCCAGGGAAATGGTGTCCCACTGAAGTTCACAATCTGTCATGTTTTCCTTCACACACACACACACACACACACACACACACACACACACACACACACACACACACACACACACACACACACACACACACACACACACACACACACACACACACTGCTCAGGTATGTCAGTATCAGTATCAGAAGCAGATCACCGATCCTCTCCTCACAGGGTGAGCTAATTCCCTGCATCAGTCCAGGTTCTTGTGCATAACCTAACATATAGGCTATGTAATTAGATGTAGGGCCTCAGAAGTGCTGTAAATAGTACCAGTCCATTTTGCTGCATGCTTCTATTTTTAGCACAGAGATGCTGCACTGGGAACCATGGATTTAATGTCTTCTTGCAACAGTGAATCTGTTAACTCTTCGCTGTGATGCGCTGCACTGCAGAATGGCATTGATTTCTCAGCGAGGTTCTACTTGTCCAATTGACCACTCTGCTCATAAATGTCACCCCCCAGTTTAGGGCAGTAAAAAACCCATCTCAGCTGAGTATTTGGGTGGTGGATACTTTAAGTGTGCAGTGCAGATTTGCAAGCATGTGTGAGAATAAGTAAGAATGTATTCCGCTCTGGCCTTCCCTGCAGTAGGAATGCATTAGACATCTCCTTCTATACAGCACACCCACTCATTATCTCTTCTTCAACCAGCACCCCAGCGGATAAAACTCTGCTTAAATGTATAATGGATTTTTATCTGACAGACAGCTACAAAGTGTGCTGTTTTCATATATTCTTCTTTGCTTGTGTATATATATATATATATATATATATATATATATATATATATATATATATATATATATATATATATACCATTAGCTGAGTCTGGTAATGCAAGATATTAATGCACACAGTAGCCAACCACGTCACAGAAGCCATTTGTGTCTGCTAATAGCTCTTCACATGTGAGGCCAAACCATTTTGGGGGTCATTTCCATACAGAAGCCACAAAAACTCGTAATAACAAAGTCTCAGTTAATGAACTGATCAATGCAAGGATTTTCTTGCTTTGCCATTGCAGAGTGCATACAATGAGTATTTGGGAATTATCAGTCTTGGGTTCATACAGGTATTATTGTATAAGAAGTGGGGTTGCGATGTTCATCAGTATACAGGCCAGGGTGCAGTTATTCTGTCAAATAACCTGGCAGACAAATTATTCACCTTGGAGTTGTGGTTCCTTCCATTTTTCAAATTTTAGTCCCAGATTTGACCCTTATTAGTATAGTTTAGCAAACTGTAACTTTGTCAGCAAATTGGAAATATACAAATAGTGAAGGTTTTAGGATGTATTGTCAGTGTGTGTTAAATATACTGTATTTTAATTTCAAAACAACTAATTAACATAGAGCTCATCAAGTGACGTAGCCTATATACCACATCATAAGCCTGAAATTGTAAGGTCCTATTTGTGTAATTAGCAGTATGGCTACAATTATTGATTATTCAAATTTTTTATTAATCCAATGATTATTTTCTCAATTTGTTGATTCATTGTTTGGTCAATACAATATGTCAGGAAATAGTAAAAACAACAACTAAGGAATGTGTGGCATTTAAACAATTTAAACGATTAATCAATATTTAAAATTACTGCAGATTATATTTCTGTCAATTAACTAATTGATTAATTGACTAATTGTTTCTGCTCTAATTTGCATTTCTGTCATATTTAACATCAAAGGCACCCTTTAAGTGAATGTCTTTATAGCTCAGCTCTTTCTCATGCCCAAATCCCAGGACAATTAGAGACGCGGTTTGTAAGAGAATACCTTTTAAATTTGAATGATGCAGTTGGCTAGAAAAGTTTATTACTCTTAGTATTTTATTTTAAAATCATGTTCATAATCATTTTAAACAATCTCTTTTATTTTCTGTAAACATCAGATTACAATAATCTAATCTAATCTCTAGTTGTCTCTGTCCATCAGGTCTCACTTCTGTTCTAATACAATATTCATTTAGCATCCAGTTAGCTACTCAATAGGTGTTGGTACATTACAACTGGGACGGTGGCCAGAATTCAGAAGATACAGAGAAAATATATGTGAGGAATGGCCATCTATTGTCAGGTTGCTGTCAGATTTAGGGAATGATTAATGAACCAGAAATTAGCATAGCAAGTTTTTCATCTTGCTAAGTACAGTATGTGATTATAAAAGGCTTGTATGGAAATAACAATACACCATAAAGTCACATTTAGAGCTGAAACAATTAGCCGAATAATTCATTAGTAGATCAGCAGAAAAACTATTTTGTTAATTGGTTAATCATCAGAGTTCGTTATCAAGCTCAAACTCCAACTGTTTTTTTTGGTCCCCAGCTTTTCCAATGTGGAGATTTACTGTGTTTGTTTTTATATCATCGTTAACTGAACATTATTATTGTTGGTCGGACAAAATAAGACATTTGAAGATGTCACCTTGGGTTCTGGGAAATTGGGATAGACATTTCTTATTATTTTCTGACGAAACCATTAATATGTTATAGGCAAAAAGGCAAAGACAAATTAACTTATAGCATAATTGATACACCGGGCAGTTTCCAAGTAGTTTTGCTTTATTCACACTTTTCTACATATTCAGCAGAAAATAACAGGTTTTTAAGCCTGCTTTTAAAGACGTACAGAGTTGGGAGAAATAATCGGAAAAAATTGACATTAATCGATAATAAAAAATAATTGTTAGTTAGATAATAGCCTTAAAATTAAATATATTTTGGGTCAATACAAGCAATTTTACGTCTCACCTTGGGCTTTAAGACAGTAACATTTTTAGAGACTATCAAAAACAACAACCGATAGATTAATTGATAATGAAAACGTTTAGTTTTGGAATATGTGGACAACTTCAGATTAATCAGAATTATCTCAAGTGATGAGAATGAAAGAAAACTGAAAAAGTACAATGCATCCGTTATAGTACGATCACCCACATGTGACACACATAACATTTGTCCCAGCCAAACATCAACTGGACAAGAGAGACCCCATTCAGACATGTACAGAACAGTGCTACTGGCTCAGCAGTTTTTACACATCTCGACTGTCCGAGGTGTTAGTATCTGACTCTCAGCAGTTTTATATTAAGAGCTGAAGTGTTGGTTTTAGTCGTCAGTCCCTGTCATGTTGTTTACTAGCATTATATGCACTCAGTTGCCAGGTTATTAGGTACACCTGGCTAAAATGAATGCTGTCTAATACAACACTCCTACAATTAATCCTTCATGAAGGTAATAATGATCAGTTTGTGTTGAAACTGTTTTAGAGAGGTGTTGATTCAACTATGGTTATTTTGGAGGCTGCAGTTCATGGTACTGTTGAATTGTGACAGGTGTCTCTATTATTTTGTCCACCCCTTTTATATAAATAAGGGTAGGCTAAATAACAGAAACACCTGTCCGTATAATGCAATACAATTCAACATTATGACCTCCATGGAGGTAGGATGTATTGCAGGCCTGTTGTATTAGACTTAGTTTTAGCTTGGTGTACCTACTTACTAACTAACTAACTAACTAACTAACTAACTAACTAACTAACTAACTGAGTGTATGTAGGAATCTATTCGTGCCGGCAGTAAATGTGTTGGTCTTGATAACCAGTTGTGTCCTGTACAGCAGGGCTGTGATGTCAGCTTGACATGTCTGTCTGCCTTGTGATGATCTGCCTGGTCTGGTTGGCCGCCTCTTCCTCTTCCCACTTTGTTGCCGTAGAGTGCTTCTATGGAAACGGAGGAGGTCTATCACTATGTGCCCACACGCTCCCCTCCCCAGAGACCCAGAGCTGCAGTTTCTATAAATCTTCTCTCAATCTCATGAGCTCTCTACAGTGCCTATATACCATGCTTATGACCCCCCCCCTCCCAAAAAAAAAAACACTCCTCCCCCTCCAATCTGTGCAGCAGTGATCAATTGTTTCACTTTTATTGCTTTTAGTTCAGAGAGGGATACATTTCAATCAAGTATAATTAACAGTATACAGTTTGCCCAGCGTCTGTGTCCCATTATTGAATAATTATATAAACAAGCACTAAAGATGTTTTCATTATACAGACAAGATGTACTGACAAGGTCACTTGGAGGACTTTTGGATGTGAGTGCTGCACGAGCCCGGCACAAATTTATATGATGTCATTGTGTGGACAAAATCAAGTGAGAGCAGCCTCGCAAAGACGTCCCAGTAGGATTAAATGAGAGCTTCCTAGAAATAGCAGCAATAATGACTTGGGCAGATCTGAGGTCGTCTCTCTCTCTCTCTCTCTCTCTCTCTCTCTCTCTCTCTCTCTCTCTCTCTCTCTCTCTCTCTCTCTCTCTCTCTCTCTCTCTCTCTCTCTCTCTCTCTCTCTCTGTGTCTCTCTCTCTCACCAAAAACATTGATCTTGAGTTTGATGTTAATTAGAGTTCAGTAATCTTTACTGTATATTTTACATTTTTATTTAAATCAACCTTTTTTCATTTTAAGATAATTTGTCTGTCCGTTTCTTTTAGATTATTTCACATTATCTTTTTTCTGTTTGTCTTTCCTTTTCTGGTTCCTATTTAATTTACCCTGTTATTCGTTTCGACTTTCCATCCTCCACCTGTTTTCCTTTTTTGGGCTCATCTCTGGACATGCTGCCCCATAAACCTCCACTGCCACCACCAGCGGGCTTTGTGAAATCACCTTTTTCTGAGACTAAGCTCACGGGTGACACCTTCGAGCTTTACTGTGAAGTGGTGGGAAACCCCACCCCAGAAATCCAGTGGTGGTATGCTGAGATCAACCGAGCTGATTCCTTCAGGCAGCTGTGGGACGGCGCCCGTAAACGACGAGTATCCATCAGCACGGCCTACGGCTCCAACGGCGTGAGCGCGTTGAGTGTCTCTCGTCTCGCGCTGGACGATGCCGGGACCTATGAGTGCAGAGCCAGCAATGACCCACGACGTAACAACCTGCACCAAAATCCAGCCACCACCTGGATCCGCGCTCAGGCCACTATAATGGTGCTGCAGAGTGAGTGGTCACGGTAGAGGACCCCCCCCCCCCAGCTCCCCTCCGTTAGTCTTCCTCAGACCTCTAGCTTCCTCCATAGGTCCCATCCTCCCCCACAGACTTGGAAAATGAAGAATAACAACTCCAGCTAGTCCTTATGTACTTTTACCAGCATAGTTGAGTAGTATTTATACATTGTACTCATCCCTCGGTTCAGTAGATCCTTCAACCTGCACCTCGTAGAGACCAATCTCCTCTCCATCTCCTCTCTACTTCATTTTTCTCTCCCTTTAGCTTTCATCTTCTCATTTCCCTGAACTGAATATCATTATAATCATTTTCATTTTTCTTTTGGTTATTGTTAGTCGCGATGTGTTTCATTTGTGTTTTTTTAAAAGGTCAAATTTTGCAGACTGACTACTTACACACACAAAGCATTTGGAGTGACCTTGTTATTTCTGAATCTTATGAATGATAACATCTGTCTGTTGTTTGCCCACCAGCAGCAAGCAATGTTTTTCTATAAAGTATAATTTTTTCTTTCCCCACAAACAATCCTGTACCAGAATCAGAAATGCACAGAACTAGATGGAAACCAAAACTTGTGGGTTCTGAACTTGGGTCTCGGATCTCAATACTTTTTTGGTACCGGCCATAATGTTTCTTATTTGTTGATCAGATAGCTCCAGATTTATAATCATGCCAATTTTAGATTATCTTTTGTGGGCAAAGTAGTAGTTCAGCTGGTTGTGAGGTTTGATGTTCTATTCCTCAAAGCAAGGTATTGGAAAAAGACATTTTGGTATTTACTGTATACCAAATCTGAGAAATAATTCAAAATGATGCCGAGATGTATAAGTGTTTCAGCTTGTGACTACTCAGATTTAGAGGTTCAACGGTGTCTTAATGTAAAAAGAAGATGTAGATAATCAAGATTAAGCAAAATACAACCATCCAATTTCCACAGGTTGAATTTCAACCAGATACAAATGTTTTTTATGGCATTCCTTCAGAGCTCTCATCTCTAAAGTAAAGCTAAGAGAGTTGTTGAATGGACCTTGACCTGGAGTCATCCACACTGGCTTACAACATGATTACTTTCATAAAAAGGTTTAATGATCATACATTTTTCTTTTAGCATTTTTTAAAATCAGCATTTGGAGAATAATCACTGAAAGATTAGACATGTCTGTATTCCAGTAGTGTGAATGTGTAGTTGTATGCTGTATAGAAACTGGTTCCAGAGGAACTTGCCCACTCTAAATTACTGTTCCAAAATTTGTATTTAATAAATTCCTTAATGTAATGATACTGTAGGTTTACGTCATGACCATCAGTTTAAATTCATTCAAATGTGTTGTTGCTGAGAAGTCGTGTTCATTGTGGTACGTTGGTATTCATCATTGCAGGTGTGAGACCACA
Source organism: Gymnocephalus cernua (assembly GCA_023631565.1). Lineage (NCBI taxonomy): Eukaryota > Metazoa > Chordata > Actinopteri > Perciformes > Percidae > Gymnocephalus > Gymnocephalus cernua. The sequence continues at coordinate 23,840,009 of CM042431.1, read as the reverse complement.
ACACAGAGCGATAGTTGCACAATGCATCTGGAATTGAGCTATAATATTCATTTTAGCTGCAGATTGTTGTGTATAAAGTGTAATCTTTAGTTTTTGCTCATCACATGTAAGCTCAGTGATTGGATGCTTCTTACTGAAATACATAGGCTTGTACCGTAACTTTGTATTAAAGAACCAGATATTTTCTAATGCAGTTGGTCATCTTTTGATGATTCAACTGAGGGAGTTTCATCCCAGCCTTGGAAGTGCTCCCACTTCCCAGTCAGCTAACAACGCAGAAAATGACTTCTACTTCAGGAGCCCTGGATGCCAGAAATAATTCCTCCCACTTCACAACTCTATTCCTGTGCTATATTGTATAAGTGTGTATAAAGTGTGGTTGCTGTGGTGTCTGGGTTTGAACCCTTTGTGCCTTGCTGTTTACATCCTCCTTCTGTTGTAGCTGATCTGTGTCTCTCTTACAGAGCCATCAATCGCCGCCTCTGAACCCATCACACTTCCTGTGGAAGGCGACTCGTACACACTGCAGTGCAACCTGACCAGCTCCCACAGTGTCCACCAGGAGAGCTACTGGATGAAGAGCGGGGAGGAGATTCCGGAAACACGCAGCCCAAATAGGAACACTGAGTACCTGTAGGAATCACAGCAAAACTGTGTGTGTGTGTGTGTGTGTGTGTGTGTGTGTGTGTGTGTGTGTGTGTGTGTGTGTGTGTGTGTGTGTGTGTGTGTGTGTGTGTGTGTGTGTGTGTGTGTGTGTGTGTGTGTGTGTGTGTGTGTGTGTGAGCGAGCGTGTTAAACCCAGAGTTTAGCAGCCTGGTGTGGGTTCACATGAGGTGTGTTTTTGCTCTGCAGGCTGAAAAAACCAAGAGAAGATTCCGCCGGAGTGTACATGTGTGTTTTCACCTTCGAGATGGCTCCTGCAGCTAACGCCACCATCGAAGTTAAATGTAGGTGTTGATTTGTGAGCTGCAGGCGTTTTTGTCAGTTTCACGGCCACATTAGAGATGTCACCAATAAAAATGGCCCAAATAGCCTTGAGCGCTAGCAGCCCTGTCACGTGAAGACCTGTGATTTCATACAGCTCTGTTGGCTGCTCATGGGGCAGCCGGCGCCCTCGACACCTCCATCTAACCAATGCCCGGCTCAGTGGCAGCAGATGGTGTCTTGTTTGTCTGATGGCAAGGGATTATGTCTCAACGGCAAAATCTGGTCAGCCTTTTCTGCTGCATTGCTATGAAGGCAAATAGGATTTTGTTTGCTTTTATTTTAGGTGGCATTTCTTTTCATCTGGGAAGAGAAAACAAGCCAGGCAAATTTACAGAATACATAGAATAATACAGGCAGCTTGATGTTACATTGGATCACACTCCTCCTGATAGATGAGATGAAATGTGAATGAAATATTAGATGTTGAAAATGTCTTTCCTATGTTATGCTCCCTGATCATGGCTTGGAAACATCAATGGAATTACCTTTTATTTTGTGGATTGTATCTGTTTTATTCTTTTATTGGGAGTTCTCTTCTTTCATGTTTCTCTACTTGTTGCAATCTTGTTTGCTGCATTATTTACCCGCTGCAGCTGTTTTAATGCCATTTATATTTTTTTTATCTACCTAACTCTGGGAAGTGCTTTGTGCTTGAGAAGTACTTTATAAATAAATTATTATTATTTTTATGATCTGAACACAGTGAAGCAGCTGTTTTCCATAAGCATTCCTTACTTTACGAATATTTAAACGATAGATGCCATACAAAGAACATTGTTTATTATCAGTTTCTACTTGCAACTCACATGACTGTTGCCTACATTTATAAATTACTGCACCCACAATAGACGTGTAACACTTCATTTTTGTGACTTTCTTAAATGTATTTTAACAATTGATCTTTGTTATTTGTTTTGTTTTAGCTGCTCCTGAAATTAAAGGCCACAAACGCAGTGAGAATAAGAACGAGGGCCAGCTTGCTGTGCTCTACTGTAAGTCTGTGGGCTACCCTCATCCTGTCTGGACATGGCGCAAGTTGGACAACGGCATTCCTAGGGTATGTGTGTTCATTAGGTACACCTATACAATTGTATGCAGTCCAATACAAATTCTTCATTTCGGAAGATCATAATGTTTATTGTTGACAGTGTCAGAGAAGTATTCATTCAACTATGTGTTTATTATTAAGGTAGTTGTAGGGGTGTTGTACTGTACTGCATTATATTGAAAGAAATAATAAGCATATACTTGAATTCATGTTCAGCTCATGGCTATAATGTAACTGGTTACTGTAGCATGTAAACTTAGTTTTGTCGCATGTGCACAAACCTGTATTAGAAGTCCACTACTCCTCTACTAGCTACCTAATCAGAAGGGAAACATTGAGGTTAAGATGTTAAAATCCACTTTAGCTTAAGCTAACATTTTCCACAACTGCATTCTTATCTGCTTGTTTTAAAGGATTCTTTGCGAAACCACACATGTACTGAGTTACTATAAATATTCAAACTCAAGAAGCAATTTATTTATGACTACACGATTACACCACATGGAAAATCATGCATTGTACATGATTTCATAATAATAATAATAATAAACTTTATTTGTACAACACCTTTCAGAACTAAGCTACATAGGTAAAGTCAGATTAAAAGAAATCAGCATTACGATTAGATAAAATCCAGGCAAAAAAGGTAGAGAGAATATAATACTCAATAATAAGATAAAAAGAGTAAGATAAACAAATAAAATATATAGATACTGTATATTTAACATAAATACAATTTAGTAGCTAGTCCATGAAGTTCTGTATTGTTATTTCACAAGATGGTCCTGTAATATAGCATTTAAAAAAAAAAAAAAAAAAAAAAACGTTTTACTTCATGACCTTAACAAGAATATAAAAGCAACTGTGTCCATGTAAACACAACCACTGTCAACCGTCGACATTATTTAGTACACTTCTTTCTTCTCCCTCGATAGGAAATTGACAACTCAAGCGGACGCTTCTTTATCAGCAGCAGAGACAACTACACTGAGCTCCACATTGTCAACCTGGACATTACTTTAGATCCAGGCGAGTACCACTGCAATGCCACCAACATGCTCGGCAGCCGTGACGAGATGATTGTGCTGAGGGTTCGCAGCCACTTGGCCCCCTTATGGCCCCTTCTGGGGGTTTTGGCTGAGATCATCATCCTGATCGTCATCATCGTCATTTATGAGAAGCGTAAGAAGCCAGATGATTTACAAGACGGTGAGTCACCAGCAGTGGTGCTTAGGACTGTTTTATGATTTCACTGGTTTTAATATATCTGAGGAGAAATTGATTTTGTTGTTCAGCTTTGACATGGATGAGTCCCAACCCCCCTCAATGTGGTGTTGGGCAATGAGACGACTGAAAGAGGCACAATTAGTTTTTTGGTGTCTGCTTAAGTCATTCCTTCACCTGACACTGTGCTGTGTCTGCATTCAATAATTCAGTCTGGCGAGGTTGACCCAACAGGCAGACACTGTTGCAGGAGGTCGCACCTTGTCAGGACAATTTCATGCATTTAATATTCATGAGAAATATGATACTGTGGTGTTGCGGAGGTGGACAGTTTCAATTATTAACAGCTTTTCAGGGACCTTGTGCTGTCCCTAAGCTGCTGCCAGCTTAACCACGAGACGCATTATTTAGCTATACAACCTGCGTCAGCCTGGGATTTTCTAATTATACTGAGTACTACCTTTTTTTTAAATGTCTAGCTATATCATAAATAATGCATTATTGGTATTTGGGTGACCTTTTTGTCAAAGAATTTTGATGTTGTGACATGCTGATTAGATGCGACGTGCAGCGAATGACTGACGGCTCAGAGCTGCGACAATCAGTCAGTCAGTGACACTGTGAAGGAATATGTCATCGCGGTTCATTACATGGTGTTTAGTCACCTTGAGAATCTTCACAGTCTTACAAAATGGATGTAGATTGTGTGAATCCTACAGCAAATTCAAGCATGAAATGTTAATACTAAAATTGTACATAGGCTAGCTTTGGCTGTTCAATATTTTAACAGATTATTGTAATATCCTCTTCTTTTTCCCAAATTGCATAACCTAAACAATTTTTGTGGTAAGTGTGAGATGTTGCATGCTTCCTGGATTTCAATAAGCATCCAGCCTCATCTTCTTCCAGTTCACAACACAGTTCTGTTTAGCATCAACAGAAGTGTCGAGTGCCGTTCGAAATCTTCCGTTTTTAAGATTTTATTTTACACAGTAACTTTATGTTTCTGCATCAAACTGCAGCAGTGAGATGGCATGCAAGTCACTGTGAATAATGGAAAACAATCATTTCTACTGTCACTATTTCACACTGCTTCAATGACTGTATTCCCCTGAGTAGAGGGCTGATATTGATGGAGCTGCTCCTCACTAATCTCTTTTGAGTGAACAGCTGTTCTTTGTGAACACTGCTTGTCTATGCATGACATTTTTTTTTTAATTGGAGTTTTGTGTTTGTTTTATTGTGGTGATGTGCTAAATTTAACTGCATTCTGTGTGTTTGTGTTTGAGTGACCTCATGAGGTGGGCTTTCCTGCTGCATGACAGTTACTATTTTGTTTCTTCATCTAAGCTTTGTTTCCATCCCATAACAGTCTGCACATGCAGTACAGTTAAAACATAAAAACGCCTCAAACTTCAAGTGCACCACGTGTCAGTCACAGCTACTGTTCTTAATGGTTGACGCTTTCTGTAAAAAAAAAGAAGAAGAAGAAAAAAAAAACACTTGTCACTTCATCATCAGTGTGCAACTTCTTTGCGATTATTTTATTTTTTGGTCTTCATTTTTTCCATATTTTCCCTTGTTGCCTCAGATGATGACCATGCAGGTCCAGTGTAAGTATAACATTTTTACGTTCAATAACTTGTTTAGCTTGACAGTGTGTGTTTTGTTGTAGCTTATCATGATGTATCTACTCCTGGCTGTCTTTAGAGCTCAGTGTACAGTACACCTTAAATCTGGGTCACAAACAACTGGGAGCATCATCCAATGGTGCTTTGCTGCATTCATGTAAATCACAGGGAAATATAAAAGGGGACTTATAGTAAAGTATTCAAAGGATCAAAATAAATAAGTAAATATGTTCCTGGACCCAGGACTGGTTTACTCCCCCACACAGTGAAACGTAGAAATTGTGTCCATGTAATCAGCTGTTTAATGTACACTAGAGCTTCAGCTAAGTATTGGTTCATTGTTGATTAAAGGGCCATTTTCACAGACTTTAGAAAGATAGAGTTTGTCTTTAATCTACTGTTTTGTTATGTTGTTTCTTTTTCTAAAATTGAATTAGTATTTAGTCTTTAATGCAAAAAGTGATTCTCAAATTGGCAGAGCCCAAAACGATGACTTAAAGTTGGTCACTTATTCTGACAAAAAGTATCTAATTTAGAATGACGTGAAATAGACAAACCAAATCTTGTGTTTTTATTCAATAAATGCTAAATCTATTAATATAAAAAATTATTTCTGCTAATAAATTAATCAATCAATCATTTGACTGATTGTGTCGTTTGCTTAATTTTTAAAGGAAAACTAATTCGACCAATAACCACAAAGACAAGAATCTTCGCCAGAGGAATACAAACTGAGCAGCCTGTCTGCTGAGTAAGTATTACATTATTAAGAAAAAGCCTGATGATACATATGTATTAAACAGCCTGTGGCCACAGATTACAAGATGCTCCATAATATGATCTTATCCCTGAACGCTCTTGTCAACCATAATAAGACTACTGTGTGACTGGGCTAATGAGTTGAATGTTGTCTTTATTTGCAGGTTCATTCATCATTTCACATGTATTGACCATATGAAGGTAAACAAGAAGATAACCCAGTATCTGTCATTGCAAGTATGGTTGTGGAGGAGTTCAATGAGGCATGCCTTATGATTTTATTGTATGAGGGTGCGGAAATGGAATATGGAATTATTAACATTATAACCATTGTTGCTGCATGCAGTTGTTGACATTTATTTTTCCCTCTTATTCACTAATTTTACATTGTTACGACTTTTAAAATAATGCATGCAAGATGTTGACCTTCTGTTTGATACAGAAATGGCTTTTTTTTTGCTCTTTTCTCTGAGTGGCTCCATTTAGATAATCAGTACTGTGTGTTCTAGAAGAAAAACAAAACTCTGCAATGTAAAAGAAAATGCCGCTATAATCTGGTATGACAGTTATGTACAGTTTTATCATTCCACTGCATACCATTTTATCAGAAACTATCTATTACATTTTAAGGGCTTCGCAATGTCCCTCTAAATTTGATTAAGGGTTTATTTTACTGTATGTACTGTATGTATTAAATTACTATATCTATGTATCAGATCTCCATTAATATAAAGACTATTCAAATTATATAATGCACTTAAGTGTTGAAAATAACGAAAAACTGTAAAAACCTACTTTAGGAAACGTGTACTAATCATTCTAACATGTTGTTTTATAAGTATGTGTATTGTACAGCATGGCTATTATCCTATGCAATTATTATTCATATCAATATATTGAAAATCATTGCAGCTTTTGATTTCTCTGTGACAAAGCTTTAAACTAGTAGGATCACCATAGAGCATTGATGGCATACTGCACAGCTGCATGAATTCTCTACAGCTGATGTGGGCGGCTGCGAAAGAAGACACATGTGAAGCAATTCCAAGATCCCCGACTCATTTTTAAGAATAAATATCTCAAAAAATAAAGTGTGTCTGTTAAGTAGGCTTCTTTGTAAAACACAGTAGACATTCAGTTGTACCATTCATGATGCAAACCTGGCTGTCCCATGAGGATGCAGGGAAATAGGAGCACGTTGGGAACAGCGCCATCTAGTGAGATTTTGAGTGGCTCACAGCAGACATGTTGAACATGATGATGGATTTCACATCAAAGAAGAGACAACAAATCTTGATGTAGAAATCCTCACTGTCAGACCAATAACAACAGTTACTTGAGACATTTTTGGAGTTCCTTTTAACATCTGGCCAACAATAATGATGAAAACGAAGCAAAGTTATATATAATATATAATTATATATATATATATATATATATATATATATATATATATATATATATATATATATATATATATATATATATTATTTTACACATACCACATTCCTTCCAGTGTTTTTGATGTATAAACTATAAATTAGATGCGAAAAGATGTAAAAAATGACACTGCAAGCACCCAGGGTTAAATTCTAGAGATGCTGTCTTTCTGGTTAGGATTACTGATAGGTGGAGGAAAAAATGAATTCTGTATTTTCATTAAAGGCTACTTTTGAGTAGAGCTGGGCGATATGGAGAAAATCAAATATTTATATTATATTTCTGACCAAATACATCAATGTTGATATTGTGGCGTTATTGAAGGGTTGCAGCACCTGGGGGTACCAGAAGCTCAAAAAGAGTGTCAATAGCAACAGCAAAATGACCTGTTTGGAAATGGCAGAGAAGATTTAGCAAATTTTTCATGGGTGCAACCCACATACTCAGCGCTGCTGCTCATCCCGCAAATGGATGTTCCTTACAAATGGGGCACCATTTGAAAGTGAACTAAACAGGCTTTCCAACGGTATAAGATTAATTGCCAAAAAGCATTGTTACCACAGAGAAACAATCTATCAAACACAAATTTCCTTACTTTTTGTGCTAAGTTTATATCGATATATTGCCCAGCCCTACCGTTGAGGACACTGAGGTCATCTCCTCAGTATCTTTTTAATATAGGAGTTTTTAACAATAGCTACATTACAGACAAATTACACATGGTGAATTTTTAAACTTGAGTGAGATGTTTTTACGGTCCAAAAATATATTTTTTTAAAGTTTTATGCCAAAAGCAACATGAAATTGAACTGAATTGAATTAATCTTTTGGATAAGAAAACAAATACAATGCAAAGGTATGCAACTCTTCTTCTAGGAACATGTGAAATGTTCAAATCAGTCAATTTATTGATGGCAACTGATCCATTTCCATTTTCAATCTAGAATATGTTTAAATCTGTAGTACCAAGCACTGACAGGATATTGCTACTTACCAATTATGTGCAGTTTTGCGATTTTATAGTTTAGACACAGAAAACGCTAAATGTATGGTCTGGCTACACCACTATATCTATTCTGGGATAGGGGGGAAAAAAAGCTCTGGGTTGTTTGTATTTCTTTAAACCAATCAAAACCGTTCTGGGCGGCGCTAAGACCCAATAGCGAGAGGGGAGGAACATCTGGTGCATCGGAGACAGCTTTATCCCAGCAATGTACATCCGTTAAGCCAGACTAAACTAAAACTAATGGCGTACATTTGCAACATTCCTGCTGTAAATCATAGGCTACCTTGATGAAGGTGTTAATTCAACTTTATGGTTAGGTTGGAGGCTGTAGTTTGTGGCGTTGGTGATTTATATTATACTTATTGTGTTATACTGAAAAGTGTTCATAAAATGGTTGTACCCTCATATATAATATGAAAGTGGTGGGCAAAAGACCTGGCTATAGGTTTTGCCAGGTGTACCTAATAAACTGGCAACTTAATGTATTTTTCTTCTGTCTGATTCTCAAACAGTAGTGGCCAGTCGTACAGCAAAGGGGTGCACTATTTGCTGGCAGGTAGCACCAGTAGGTCTCATTTTTGGGCTTTCAGCAACATTTCTATAAATAACTATTGCCAGCTGGAGAGTATTGTTATGTGTTTTCATACCTTTTTAAAATGGTCTTTTAATTGTCTGGTGATTCCGATGATGTAATGGTGTCCTGGATTAATATGTCAGTGGGATTCAAACAGTAATAAGAACAGTCCATTTCTACAGCAAAGAGACATCTGTGACTTTGTGAACCCTGAACATAAAACTGGAACACAACTTTTGATCAAAATGATTTGTAGTCTGTCTGTGTGGGTTAATCTCTCATTCAGGTAATGAGATGTCAGGTGAAGTTTAAATAAATGTGACATACAGGACTAAACAGGACAGTGAATTGTCTTAACATAACAAATTTAGTGGGTAGATTTAAACTTTGTTGGAAAGATTCATAGTTTTATTTGTAATGAATTCACACAGCAGCCTTTCTTTTGGACTTTCTCTACTACTTGACTAAGAAAAAGAAATTAGGTAAGACAAATAGTTTCTGTTGAAATCTTGGCCTTTGTTAGCAACATTTATATTAGTTTATCACTGTATCATTAAGGAAATATTTTGCCAGAAACAAAATGTTCACTTCTCTCTGTCTAATGGCTTTGTGCCATATGAAATTGCAGTTTGCATTGGATCATACAATAGTAATGCAACTACCTGTCAACAACCTTTCACCAAATTCAATTTGCCGTGTTGGTCTTTGCTGGGAAGTATTTCATCACTTTTCTATATGACTGAAATGTCTTCTTCGGGGAATAAAAATGATAGGCTACACTGCAGACACTGAGAGTATTATTGCATCTGCCATGATACAGGGAGTAGTTGGCCAAACAGATTGTACCTCAATGTGTTTTTATTACAGTGGTGATGCAGGTTGAAACAAATCCACCATTATCAAGGAAAGTATTAAACATTATTCGCATTGACTTCTCTCCTCGTGTAGGTTCACATCAGAAGATGCAGGGATGTAAAATAGTTTTTGTTCATTTGAGATGTTTCAGCCCCTGTACCAACAACACATTCTCTATTGGTGACTGGAGGGCTCAAAGGTTACAGGTCAAGTCTATTTTATGTATATACCCCAATATCACAAATTAAAAATTTGCCTCAAGGGGCTTTATAATCTGTACAATACCCTCTTTCCTTAGACCCTCGATTCGGATAAGAAAAACTCCCCCATGAAAAACCTTTAAAAAAAGATAACATTTTTCATCAAATAATTTCAGCTGTAATGTAACGTCACTGGTTTTCCAAGATATTACGCTAGACCACACGTGTGGGTATTTGTCAATACAGTTATTATACGCACTTTATAAATAATGTTATTGAAACTAAATAACTTTAGGGCTCGTCCGGGATTTGAACCCGGGACCTCTCGCACCCTAAGCGAGAATCATACCCCTAGACCAACGAGCCATATTTTCAGTTTTTTATGCTGTGCTTTTTGATGTCTTACTATAAACAAATAGCCTATCTCTAACCCAGTCTGCAAATGAGCACTCTTTTGTTTTATGAGCTTTCATAAGGCCGTAAGAATGCTAATTTTGTGTAGCCTAACCGAAAACAGATGGTGGACATAAGACTTAAATACCTTTTACTTTAATGCAAAATTGTCATTATTAGTCTAGAGCGTCATCACCGCGCTTGTATTGTCCTCTGACAGTTAGCCTACTGTTATCACAAACGTGTCTTAAGCGGAAAACAAGTCATTGGCTAAGCCATTATGCATGCCTATAATTATAGTCGATGCCTCTAGGCTAGACAGGACTATTGGCTGGCAGAGGAGCCTATATTGTTTCTTCAGTAGGCTATGCAGGCCCGTCGACAGACATTTATGATGCATAAAGACTGGACTTTATGACATCCCGTCGCTTTCTCTCAACTAGTGAACTATCAACTCCAAGGCTGCATGGATCGCATCCTTGAATCATCCTCGCCAGCTGTCCTGACTGGGCGGGGTGAGCGCATGTGCCATCCTGGCTCCTATGGCAACCCGATATTAGCTCCATCATTATTTACGTTATTAGAAAGCGGGGAGGCTGATGGATCAGTGATGTCACCTCTCTATGCCGGTGCCAGCTGCGTGTCATCACCTTGGACTGACAGAGAGCACAGATATTTTGAGGAGGTGGAGATCATGCTTTGTCATTGAGGAGCTCAGCAGCAGCAGCGGTCTCCCACTCCGGCACGTCCGACGCTCAGCATGCTGCATCCTGATGCCTTCTCATTTGCACGCTGTGGGGTTACCTGGATTCACACGCATTTACGGTTTACCGCTTTTACATGACCGTCGGTTTGAAGCGGCCAAGTATTGTTGACGCATCTCAATGTTTGAACCGGGGGAGAGAGGCACGTCCCAAGTGTCAAATAAGATAAAACCTGTCCTGCGGATGCGCCGTCAATGTTTTGCCTCCAGTGGCACCCCAAGTGTATGTGATTCATGATTCATCCCTCTATTCTCACAGGCTGTCCTTAGAGCGCATCTCTTCTCCTTCTTCAAAATGGAAAAATTCCAGTCTTCCATGCGCAAACGGCTGTACAGTTTGCCACAAAACATTGGGCAAAAACCCTTCGTGATTGACGAGGGAGACAACGGCGACAATGACACTAAGAGGAAAAGTATTCGGCTAAAACATTTGTCCTCTCCGTCTCCTGCAAGGAGCATTGAGGAGGCCAGGAGCGAAGACTTGGGAAGGGACGTTACTGTGAAGACCAACTTGAACGGGGACTGTCGCTTATTTAGGGGCAGCATCTCTTCCATCACCGGACGGCATCCTCCCGGGTCAGATCCAGCGGAGCAGCGGCGCCTCATCCCCGAGGCTGGTGTCAGCGAGAGTTACCCCGGTGAGCACAGCCCCGGGGCCCAGCAGTGGGCAACGGGTGGTCTGACTGGCGCAGCCGGGCAAGAATCTATGTTTGACCAGTCAAGTTTTATCAAGTTGGAGGGTACCGAGCAAATCATTTCTGAGGACGACCGGCTGTACCAAGCCGGCTTCATGCACCGGCAGTTTGGGGCGATGCTCCAACCGGGAGTCAACAAGTTCTCTCTGCGGATGTTGGGAAGTGAGAGGGCCGTGGAGCATGAGAGGGAACGAGTAAAGTCTGCTGGCTTCTGGATAATCCACCCGTACAGTGATTTTAGGTAATTTGTGTGCAGAAAACCTTTCCTTACAAAAAAAAGTGCATCAGTGATCCTGTCAAACATTTTAAGCTTGTTTGGTCTACACATGTAGAAAAACTGTGATCATAGAATAGCCTGCTTCTGATAAGACATAACGTGCCAAACATGATAAGATCGCTATAAACCAAATGTCATAGACACAAACTAATCCCCTACACACCAAGACTGTTTATTGTTTGATCATGGGGATAATATGATAATATAATAATATATATATATATATATATATATATATAATATAATAACAACATAATAATCAGGAGTGTGATCCTGTGCAGAATAAATGTATCACAAGCGGAATGTGCCTCAGTAATCCAGACACACCTTTAGATAAATGTCTTCATTTCTGAAAATGATCCTTTTCTAGAGACTTAATACTGTAGGCCTATACTGGCCATTCTTACAGGGAAAACATTTGATGTGTTGTAAAGGAGTTGCAATGCAAAATCCTCTTAGAAGCACAATGACAGCCAAATTATATCATATGTAGGATATAAATCCCTCTTTTGTTTGGCCAAGATGAGTGTGTGTGTATATGGATACATTCACACAAGAATGGTTTATATGGCAATCTAACCAACCAATTCTCTGCAGAATTTTCTATCTATAAATTAAGATAGAAGATCGTTTGTGCACCAAACTAAGCCAACCTGTAATTCCCCAATTTACCAGGCATGCTGGGCCATGCATACATGCATGCTCTACATTGCATTGCATGCTGCATGCAAACCAGCATTCTATTCATCACTGCCATCAAGGGATTTTTAAGACATTTAACCTTGAGGCTCACTGTCATTATATTTGCACCAACCAGTTGTATGCTGATGTGTGTCACTGCAGTTTTTTTCTCCACTCATCTGAATTACACTTCTTTTTTTTTTTTATCATTTAGCGAGGGCAATGGATTACAGAGAGTGCAGCAGGGGCTTGGAAATGGGGTAATCAAAATAGGGTAACATGACCATTCGAGATATTAGAAGCACACATCAGTGGAGATTATTACAGTACAATTAGTCTAATGGAGCAGAGATGGTGTGGACAGGGAGGGGACACACCACAAAACACTGCACACACACAGAGAGAGACAGAGAGATTTAAATGAAAATGATGATATGAGGAATCAGGATGCCCAGCTGTTAACTGTGTACGAGGTGTCATTACTTCATGCTCAATGTAGGTCACGCTTTGAGCAGGAGCAAGGTTTTGGGCCTCTTAAGGTAGTAACTTTATCCTACAGATGCATCTTTAAGTTACAGATGTAAACCTTATATGTCTTATATGACACTGTTGAATCCAATACTGCAAACACTCAACTTCACTTCCTGATATCTGTAACAGTTTGCTAGGTAGTTAGGTAGTGTGCTGACATACCGTGTGTTTCCATAACCACTGCGCATTAACTCAGCACAGTGTAACAAATGTACACTCTCCTTGTATCTTTTAAAAACATATTAGCTGTGTTGTTTAGAGCATAAGTAACTAGTCTTTTATTTAAGCTGTCCGGCGTGGATACAGCAGCGGACATACTGAACTGGCACGCTGCGTAAATATGGTTAATATGATTGCTGGTGGGCCTGAGCCACATTACAGGTGTGTGTTAAGCCACTGAGCTGCATGCAGGCTGTTGTGCTTCAGCTGCGCCCTGGCAGCAAGAGATAAGTATCTCTAGTACAAATGTGATCCCTTTTTCAGCTGTCCTGATTGATCTAAGCTTCTTTCACAATTTTAAGCCTTTTTGTGTTCACTTTGCTTGTAACTCCACTCTCTTTGTGCTTTCATGCTCTTTAACGTAGTTGCACTCTGACCCAAATAGTGCAAGATTCCTTTCTGGACCAGTAGAAGTCCAGAGACCCCACAACTGTCAGCTTTATTTTGATGGTAACACCAGATTACACAAGCAAGTTGTCTGATCTTTGTGTGCGGAATGCGGAATGCACAGTCAGCTGATGAGCAAACAGGATGTTCTGCAGGGGCAGTAATGCACTGTCCCCTGCAGACTTTTTTTGTTTGTTGGTCCAGCTGTTCCAGTGTTCTGCAGTACGATGACGTGTGCAAAGCGTTAATGCTAACTACTCAACATCTGGCTGGTGGGAGCTGACTTCTGGAGATGACATGGATTCCCAGGAGATGAGAGTGGATTTAGCTAGAGAGGGGAAGTGCAATTAGGACCGTGTGTCACCGCAGAGATGTACAGGCAGATGAAGAGAGGAATGCAAATGCTTTGTTTGGCAGAGAACAACAGAAAGCTGATTAGAACAAAAGGCCACCATGTCCACACTGGTTCCCTGTTTTGTGATGTTTTCCTTTTGAAGGTTTGGTGTGTGTAACTAGAATAGGTAAAACTAAGTTTCTGAAATCTGAGTTTGTAGGTGGTGATATAGCCTGGTCACATCTCTACTGTTGATCGCCTCATTCCTGAGTCCAGAAAATGTCACAGAAACACAGTTTAGTTGCATGTGCCTCTTAGCTGTTTTTCTATGGATTTTGTTTGCAACATCATCAACATCATCATCATCATCATCATCATCATCATCATCATCATCATCATATTTAATCAAATACTCTTTATTACTACACTACTCTTTACTCAGTCAATCATGGATGGAGGTTTTGAATTATACCTGTTGACAAGATGGTGAGACTTTTGCATTCATTACAACAAGCACTTGGCTTATACATTGTGGATATGCTGCCTCACATGCCACTTAAGTACCCTTAAGTGGTATAATGCATGCGGCCTTGCAGGTCTGCCCCCCCAACACCCACCCCTACGAGCAGTTTGTGCTGGCCCTGCAGGTATGTCAGGCTCTTGTTGGATCGATCTGTGGTTAATTAGGTCTCTGAAATGGATCAGACACGCAATCACATGCGTGCATGCTTTGCATCTCCACACTCAAGATGGTATTTGGTAAACAAACGCACTCCATATCTTGGCTGGGCCGTTGTGTGGCCGAGCTGTACATTGCTGTATGTTTCCTGTGAATTATAAAGTGCTCTGATATTGTCCTCTGTTATACATCAGCTACTGTCATTTAAAGCAGTCTGCAAAATCAGGGGAATAAAGACATAAGACAATATTAAATGTCAGGTTAGTAAACAGAGTGAATAAAACAGCTATGTGGTGTCAGATAACCACTGACTATTTTATATATAACCGTTGGCTATAATTTGATTAGATTTGTTAATCTAGCTATACATTTTAATACAAATATTTTACAATACTTTGAAATGCAATTTGGTGACTTTATTTCCTTCTTTGCCCTGTGGCCAGAAGCCCAGTATTGAACTGAATTAAATTGTGTTCTTGAATCAATTCATTTCTATATTTGTTCGTGTTCACTGTGTGAACTGAAAAGCAACCATTGATAAAATTGGCGTCTATTCATAATCTGTTGCTGCGTCTCTCAAAGAAAACTTAAGAAAGCTCTCTTATTTATCCTCACATTAACATTCAACTCAGTTATTCTGTCAAAGGTACAGTGACGTTTCTGAAGATTTATCTAAATAAATACCTTAATGACTTTGGCCTGCTGTTATCTACAATGTGAGTTATGTGTATGGCCGTGTGTTTCAGGTTCTACTGGGATCTAACCATGCTGCTGCTGATGGTGGGAAACCTCATCATCATCCCTGTGGGCATCACCTTCTTCAAGGACGAGCACACGCCGCCCTGGATCGTCTTCAACGTGGTCTCAGACACCTTCTTCCTCATGGACCTGGTCCTCAATTTCCGCACAGGCATCGTCAAGGAGGACAACACGGAGATCATCCTAGACCCGCATCAGATTAAGATCAAGTACCTGAAGAGCTGGTTCGTGGTGGATTTCATCTCCTCCATACCCGTGGACTACATCTTTCTCATTGTGGAGACACGCATCGACTCAGACTTTTACAAGACGGCCCGAGCCCTGAGGATCGTCCGGTTCACCAAGATCCTCAGTCTGCTGCGGCTGCTGCGCCTTTCCAGACTCATTCGCTACATCCACCAGTGGGAAGAGGTAGATCCAGGAGGGACAGGCTCTTTGGATCTTCATTTAAGACTTCACATTAGCTGATAGAGATGCAACTCTGAATGAATGAATGAAAATGAATCAGCAGCAATTAAGATAATCATTTTAGTCCCTTTTTTTGAAAAAAAAAAAAAAAAAAAAAAGCCAGACTCCATCATTTTGAATGCACCTATTTTAGCCTGGTTGTACAAAACAAGTAATTCAAAGACACCACCATGCTCTGAGAATAAGTGATGGGCATTTCTCAGAGTTTTCTGACATTTCAACAAACAGATTAAGAAATTATGAAAGTAATCGTTAGTTGCAGCCCTACTCTCAAATGTTCCTCTGACTGTAGTGTAAATGATTTTGTATTTCCCTTGCATCAGCAGATTTCTCCTAACCCTCCTAACTAACCTTCTAAAGCTCTCTCACACACACACACACACACACACACACACACACACACACACACACACACACACACACACACACACACACACACACACACACACACACACACAACCACCTAATAACGGATATTTTTCCTGCATTATCTTATTGTATAATTCCAATTGAGGCTGCACTACCCATGAGCCATTAATGTTGCTTGCAGATGGTTATACAATACTGTTGGTCTATAGAAGATTAAGAACAGTGTGTGATCTGGTAAAGGACCCGTTTCCATCGGCTCACGAAGCAATTATTGTATGTTTCAAATGCTCTGATTGCATGAGAGAGAATTGACATTTCATAGAAGTATGTACAGAGAGATGTGTTTCGTTGTTTCTGTTTCATTAATGCTGAAAATCTGTCACAGGTTTTCCATATGACCTATGACCTGGCCAGCGCCATGGTGCGCATCATGAACCTGATTGGTATGATGCTGCTGCTGTGTCACTGGGATGGCTGTCTGCAGTTCCTGGTTCCCATGCTGCAGGACTTCCCTCCTGACTGCTGGGTCACTAGAAACAAGATGGTGGTAAGTGGTCTAACTAGTCTTACTATGAGTGATGTGGTCCTCCATGAACACAAACTGTTCTGCCAAAGTTAGAACATTTTTGATTGTTTCAAATAAGAGATTCTTTCTATTTTTTGTTTTTTTATGTGCTCTTTTCACTGGTATGCAGTAAGCGTTTCTCAGCTGGAAAAAGATGATGTCAAATACGTCAATGCACCAATCAGGAGATCAGATCAAATCACACCCTCACAGTCCTGATGAAGCAGAATAGCTGAGTTTTTTAATGTGAAACTCTCAATAAATAATATTTAAAGGTGTGTTTTCAAAATGTGCATATTCAGTGATGGATATTTAATATTACAGAGAACTTAAGTTTTGAAACTCCGTTTTTAGGGGCTTCAAAACACAATAATCATATTTAGAGCTGCAACGATTCGGTTGAACAACAGAAAATGAATGGCAACTATTTTTTATAATAAGTAATTAATCCAACATCAAACATTACCTGGTTTCAGCCTCTCAAATGTGAGGATTTGAATCTTTTCTTTGTCATAAATGATAGACTACCAAATATCTTTGGTTTTTGGACTGTTGGTCAAACAAAACAAGATATTTGAATACATTACCTTGTGCTGTGGGAAATTATAACAGGCATTTCCCCCCAATTTCATGACACTTTATAAACCAATCGATTAATTAAGAAAATAATTGGCAAATGAATTGATAATGAAAATGATTGTTAGTTGCAGCCCTAATCATATACAAATATTTAGAGATACGCTTTATTAATTATCACGTCATCACCCGTGGTCTTGATTTTAAACTGTGAATAGGCTCACAAAGGTGTGCTGCAGCATTCATGTTGTGGTGATAAACTTTTTCTTTCCTCCTCTTCTTCTCTTCCAGAATGACACTTGGGGTCAGCAATATTCCTACGCCCTGTTCAAGGCCATGAGTCACATGCTGTGCATCGGGTACGGCCTGTACCCCCCTATCGGCATGGCTGACGTGTGGCTCACCATCCTCAGCATGATTGTGGGCGCTACCTGCTTCGCCATGTTTGTGGGGCATGCGACTGCACTCATTCAGTCTCTGGACTCCTCCAGGAGACAGTACCAGGAAAAGGTGGGTGTTTGTTCTCTGCATGGCTGATATTTGTCCCTTTCTCTTCTTTCTAAGAGAGTTGAAATCAGTGATGAAGTACATTTATACAAATAATGTGCTATATTTATTAACTAGTTTTATTATTTATTAAGTATTTTGATGTACTTGTACTTCACTGGAGTATTTCCATTTTATGCTACTTTATACTTCTCATTACAAAACAAAGGATCAGTTTATTGTTATAGATTAGTATAAATTAGTTCACATTTGCTCCACTTTGACAAACTGCATCAGAAAAATGCTCATTACACATTAATGCATTATTATTAATAATCCAATAATATGATAAATACTAATATATCAGTCACTGGGGCCATTTTTCTGAATAATGTGTACTTTTACTTTTAATAATTTAAGTATAATAAGCTTATAGTACTGTTGTACTTTTACTTGAGTATGATTTTGAATGCAGGATTTTTACTTGTAAGTCATTTAAGTTATTATTTTTCCATTGTGTTTTGCTGCTTTTACTTGTGTAAAGGATCTGTATAGTTATTCCAAATGCAGTTTGAATGGTAAGGATGATGTGTGATGTTGTGACAAAGTATTTGTGTGAATACTGTTGCCCCCCTGTCATCAAATCTGTGGGCATTAAAGTGATAAAATGCCCCACAGAGGGAGGCTATAAATAGATGTGAAGGGACAGAGCAACATATAAGAGAAATCAGTGAAAGATTTTTGAGCTGTCGAGACACTAGAGAGAGTAAGGAGCTAGTTAATAAAAGCAAAACAGCGACTAATGACCTAACTGACATAGATTGGGTACACGGACCGCTCATGGTGCTTTGCTGGTAGAGTACACAGCTGAAGGACACAGTAGTTAATGTTATTAGCTGCAGCCTGCAGAGCGCAACTGTATTTGTCAGATGGGACAGAGGCACAACATTGCTCTGTGGGCAGGTTTCACAGATGGCCTGACAGTTGACTGTTAACATAATGAGACACATTATAGTCCACTTCTGAGCCAACACATCAATCACTTTAATATAGGCCTGCACGATTCAGGGAAAAATATGAATCACAATTTTTTAGCTTAGAATTGATATCACAATTCTCTGCCACGATTTGTTTCTCATGAAGTGTAATGTTTATTGCACACATGAACCATGACAAAACAAAACAAATTGGCAGTACCGAACTTAGATTTTTTTTTTGGCACCTATTGCACAAGCCTGTAAACATAGGCTTCAATGAATAAAGAAAATAAAGTACATAGTACAGTAGGCTACCAAAAATAGTGACGTATAACACATTGAACTATATATGGCCCTGATACAAGCTCTATCTGAACTCATTGAACATGTCTTTACATAATTAAAACATGTCAATGTCAAATGCTTTCAATAAATTAATTGAAGTCATTTAAAATTAAATCGTGATCAGGGGTGAATCGAGATCGCAATTTTATAACGATTTATCGTGTAGGCCTACTTTAATATATATTTTTGACTTTGACTTTGCATTTTCTCTCGAGTTACATTACAGTTCCCGGTATTTCTGTGGTGGTTTTCCACTTAAATACTTTTAAACATTATAATAATACTTTTTTAATTGTAATAATTGGACTTGTGTTGTTACAGTATAAGCAGGTGGAGCAGTACATGTCCTTCCACAAGCTTCCTGCCGACATGCGCCAGAGGATCCACGAATACTACGAACACCGCTATCAGGGCAAGATGTTTGACGAGGAAAGCATTTTGGAGGAACTGAATGAGCCACTGCGAGAGGTCAGAACTCATCTACCTTGGTGTTTTGTCTTGATGATAATTCTGCCATAATTATGCTGAGTCATCATAATGTTGGCTTCACCGTCTATCATAAAAAAAGAAAAGATTCAATATCACTTTACTTTAACTCTTTCTATTTATAATTTATAAGCAGTATATAAACATAAATAAATGTTATATAACACAATATAATGTAGATGTAGATTTATGCATTTCTCAACAACTGTAACTCCTCCTGTGGGCACCCATAAGTGGAGGCTGCTGTACAAACAGACAAGATGGTAAAACACAGTTGTAATAGTATAAAATACTAGTACTCATAGGATTGTTAAAAAATACTGTGCATTAATAAACACTTTAAAATATCCTTTTATCTTTTACAACTACAGTATTGTGTTATAAACCATTTATTAAATCTGCTAAATAGAGGGATACATTTTACATTTTGTATCCATTTAAAAAAAGTTTTCTCAGCTGCAAATATGTGAATCAATAAAGTGATCATGCTTGGTTTACCTATTTGTACTATCTAATATGCCTCCCTTTCTTTGCACGATAATGTTAATAGTCATTTAATCTGATTAGTAATGGTTGGAGACTTCATGAGAACAGAGAATCTCATTAACGGAGCACTAAGCCATTAACTGCCCTGCTTTTATGATTGAAATGTAAACATGTAGTAATACTGACATGTGTGTTGTGAAGGCCTCACCTTAAAATCTAAAACACTTGGTTTGTCTCTTCTGCAGGAGATCATCAACTTTAACTGTCGTAAACTGGTGGCCTCCATGCCTCTGTTTGCCAACGCTGATCCGAACTTTGTCACCTCCATGCTGACCAAACTGCGCTTTGAGGTCTTCCAGCCGAGCGACTACATTATCAGAGAGGGAACCATCGGCAAGAAGATGTACTTCATCCAGCACGGCGTCGTCAGTGTCATCACCAAGAGCAGCCAAGACACCAAGCTGTCTGATGGCTCTTATTTTGGAGGTAATGTCTGCACTCAACCTGCTGTGTGGACTGCATGCTAATATATTCTGTAGCTGGCACTGAGCCAGTTTGAATGTATGTAAAGGAGTGCTGATGGTATGATTTGTTTTGATTTATTTTTGCTCCGGCACTCAGCAGATTAACTTCCCTCACTATTATAGTTGGGGAAAATTGTCCACATCATCTCCTTAAAAGGGCTCAGGACTAAGTGGAGCAAAGCTTTGCGATCTTTGATTCCATCTGTGGGGTTTTCCCCTTTTGTTAACGTCATATTTAAAGCTGAAATCCAGAACTTTCAATTTGTTGTCGCCCTTGTTACGCCGTCTTGTTGTCGTATCCAGCAGGAAAGTGAAATGTCATCATCAAATATCAACCAGGAAATGTATAATTTACTTTACTTGCATTTGCAAATGGGAGCGGTGTGATCTGACAACCCAAGCAATCTAACCACATTTTAACCTTTAATGTTTACTCCAGCATACATTTTTGAGAATGATAATGATAATCACAAAACATTATATATTTTGGCTTAAAGCTACTCAGCGCAGAAGTGAAAATGGTACATGAGGACAGAAAATGTATTTAAAAGAAAGAGAGAGAGAGAGAGAGAGAGAGAGAGAGAGAGAGAGAGTTAGAGAGACAGAGAGAGAGAGTGTGTCCTCAATATGGATGTCCTGAAAAATATGTCTACTTTTTTTAAATGCCGCATTATTTTATTTTTTTGATCTGGCACAACAGATGAGGTCAGGCCAAACTGTAAGCTGCAGAAATTGCATTAAGTGCTCCATCTGTGGGGTTCAGAGGCACTGGTCTTTTCATGTTTTACCATCTCACACTGATATTTTTCTCCATCTAAAAATATATAAATGTGGTTGTAATGTATCACACAACTATGAGAAAAGTGGAAAATCATCATATACCACTTCATATTAATTACCCATTTAAAAAAAAAATCCTTGATGTTAATCTCCAACTTGCACTCAGCAGGATGTGAGGAATGGTACAATTTACAATGGTAAAGAAATGGTACAAATAATAAAAAAAAAGAATGTTCCCCTTCCTCCCTGCAGAGATCTGCCTGCTAACCCGAGGCAGGAGGACAGCCAGCGTGCGAGCAGATAACTACTGTCGGCTGTACTCTCTTTCGGTGGACAACTTCAACGAGGTGCTGGAGGAGTATCCCATGATGAGGAGGGCCTTTGAGACCGTGGCCCTCGACCGCCTGGACCGCATCGGTGAGTCCTTTACCAAGAGATAAATACGTATATAGTATATAGGAGCCAATTTGATGTTTTGCAGTTAAATATGAATTATTTAAGTATTGATATTTCACTTTGCTAGCTTCATCTTCATATATTGCATGTAATGCTGGTCTAGTTTCAATTATAGCAATTCTATCTTACTATATGTGCTATTGGCTGTACACTTAGAAACTGAAAAAAAACATCTGATGTGACATTTAAAACACATTTTAAAGGCAGGATCCAACAATTTGTTTTTAGCAATTAAGGATGAATTGAATTATTTGAATTTATGATATATTTTTCAATACACAAAAATGTAATATTACAAAAACATGTTACAAATCAGAACATTCACATTAAACAATGGAGTAAATGTAATTAATAAAGTAAATCATGTCAACATTATTCTCACATAATCTTTGCATTTGTGATCTTCTTCAGACAGGAATCAAGTATTAATGCAGTTACCAAACAATTGAAAACTCAAACAAAACCATGAAATAATAACCAAATTGGATATAATATTATTGAGTATTGTCCTCATAATGTTTAGTATGCATTAATTAATGAACAAGTAGGAAATGAAAAATAGTGTGACCTTATTTGTATTTTCTCAACAGGGAAGAGGAACTCTGTTCTTCAGAATAAAGTACAGCATCACCAAAGTTCTGGCATACTAAACTTTCAAGAGAGCGAGATCATCCAAAGAATAGTGCAACATGACCGTGACATGGCCCAATGCACGCAGCTGATCCAGACCAGCCCAAAGAGCCTACACCTTCCCCCTGTGCCCCCATCACCCACCCCAGTCATCTGGGCCCCGCTGGTTCAGGCCCCGCTCCAGGCTGCTGCTGCCACCACCCCGCTGGCTCTGGCCTTAGCCCACCACTCCAACCTACCTTCCATCCTCTTCCACCATCCTCTGGCACCAGGCCCCCTGAAGGACCCCAATGGCCATCCAAAGAGAGTCCATGTTGGAGCAAACGCATCCAGTAGCTATGGTTCAGGGCCCGGTTCTCCTGCCAACTCCAGCCATTTCAGATCTGGGATTGAGACTCCCACATTAGCATCCCTCAGGGCACAGCATCTCACCAGTGGGCCTGTGTCAGCCACACTGACATCCCAGCCCATCTTCACCAGCAGCATGCAGCCGCTAGCCCCTCTGCCCTCACACCAGCTCCTGCACCATCCTCCCCACTCTGGCATCGCCTCAGTCTTCCCCATCAACCAGACCACTGTCTCCTACACCTGCTCTGCTCAGCTCCACCCTCAGCCCTTCCACGGTGCTATGACCACCCCACCACACCCGATAGGTTTACTCCAGCAGGGGGTGCCAGGGAGGCTAGCAGGAAGATTCCCAGCCCCCTCTGCCTCCACCATAAACCCTCTCATCTCCAGCTCAGTTGGCCCCTTACTAAGCCAGCTGCAGCAGACCTCTCACACTGCGCAGCAGATGGGGTACAATCATGACAGAGCAGGCAGAATATCCAGTGGTATGAACCTCCCACATTTTCCATTCATCACCAGCACTCAGTCCTCCACTGGATTTATTCAACCAGGGTCTGCAGTCAGAGCTGGGGCCGCAGCGTCCCTGGCTCAGCAAAGCCTTGCAGGTCTCCAATCTGTTTTCCTCCCCCAGGTCCTCCCCGAGCACTCAGCCCTTGCCTCCCTGGCACAATATGGCTCCGCTGAAGCCTCGCCCTGCTACACGCCTCCACTCCACAGTCCCAGC
The DNA here is from genome assembly GCA_023631565.1 of Gymnocephalus cernua. Classification (NCBI taxonomy): domain Eukaryota; kingdom Metazoa; phylum Chordata; class Actinopteri; order Perciformes; family Percidae; genus Gymnocephalus; species Gymnocephalus cernua. Next base: position 23,816,347 of record CM042431.1, on the reverse strand, counting down.
ATACAGAGCCCTGTGAGGGGAAGAACAGTTTACAGTGAGCTCCCCAGTGCTATGGGCTCTCGCAGCCCTCTAACCCCTCAGACCTCATGCCCTGCCAGGGTGGCGTGGACCCCCAAAGAGACGGCTGAGTCCTCGGTGGATCTCTTTACCCAGGAAATAAAGACTATCTCAGGCTCTCACAGCTCTATACACCAGGAACGGCCTTTGGCCATGAGCGGCTCTTCAGAGGGGGTAGCAGGGTCATCCATTCCCTTCTCCTCCCCCATGGCTGTCAGTAAACCCTACAGCCCGATCCTGGGTCAAGTTGCTCCTATCAGTCGGACACATTCTGGGCCCGAACCTCAGAACCAGTCCGTTGGCTCTTCCCTCGCTAGATCCCCTACTAAGATGTTAGAGACCGAACAAAAACAGTCCAAACTTCCATCCAACTTGTGAGGTTCAGACACACCCTCCTTTAATGCCTGAACAAACAGGAGCTCACCTCTTTCTTGGCATTGTTTTAACCAATAATTTGTCAATTTTTAAAGCTGGAGGGTGTGTTATGCTAAACAGATTGGAGATCTGTGATCGGTGGTTTCATTTTTAATCAGACTGAATGGATCGGGGATAATTATGGACAGGATATCGCATCTTTGAATATAGTAATGAATCCCAAACCTATTGATGGGTATATATAGCACCTCATAAAAATATCAATTGTTCTATGTATTGTATTATAATCACACTCTGTGATTTGTTATAAGTATTATGTTTAAACCCCATTGTCCAGGCAATTTTGTGTAACCTTTTAGCTACACCCGTTTAGTTGGAAATTTGTCCACAACTGTATCCAGTTATGATTGAGAATGATTGTCCCTTTTTATGTCCTTTCCCTCCACAGAGTGTCGTTTGTATGCAAGGTTTCTAAGAGATTGTAGGAAAGACAGACTGTGCACTTTGCTCGTTTCAGAGATCACCTAACGTAATGGTTTGATGATGGCACGTCTTCCAAGATAGCGTTTCAGCAATATTGCACACACAAATCCAATCACACTCAAAAAAACTGAATTAATGAATGTAATGTTTGTCCGTCTGAGTGGGAGAAGCAGGATTCATTTTAAAATGTGTTGAACTCAAGGGCGATGATGGTTTTCTGAGTACTGGAAAGTGTAACAGAGACAACACACATTTCCGTTTCTGCTCCAGAAAACACAACTGCTCCAGCGTGTGGCACCACTGGTGTCAACTCATTTCAGTCCGACAATAATTTAGGTACACAACATTTGTTTGTGTGCTGTCAGCATAGTATGCAATAATCTGTGTTTTTTTATGGGTATACAAAGGTACTGTGAATCAAAGCACTTGAGTCGATACGTGAGATTCTGTTTTGAGATTAAAACAAGGGAATTAAATGGAATAAATGCAATTGTGGATAATCAAACATCCTGAAACCAGCAATGCACTAAGACTGATTGGAATGGTTCTTGCACCAGTCAAAGGGCTAAAAGCAGTTACTTGGACACGTGGTTAATAAGAACCCCTGATGGGTCATATTGCTGCATATTTACCTCTTTCATTTTACATTATTTGATTGTACGATTTGACATTTGTTGTTGAACAATTGCTGCTTTGTGATGCTATGCTGAATCAACAAGAAGTGTATCACTGACTGTTTTTTAAAAACCAGACTCTTAAATCCTTGTACTTGTTAATAAGTTCATGTGTTTAAATGATATTCCTCTCTCTCTCTGTGGACCTGTGGCCAGCGAGGAACTGTGAGCAGGTTGCAGGTCAGCAGGTCAAACCATCGGAGGATCCTGTCCAGTGGCTTTAGCTGCCTGGTTACTGAACCAGGGGGAAGGGAGCTATTACCAGTCACTAGCCAGTCACTGACAATGGGCTCGATCAATCCCTCATTACTATTCTCCTCCAACCCTTCACCCCCACACCACCTGTCAGAAGCATCAGCTTGGGTTGAGTGTAAGGTTACTTTGACTGCATTCAATTCAAAGGTGTGTGTGTAGGAGAGGAGGTGTCAGTCATTCATATATTTATATATTTGTTTTCTCATTTTGCTGCCTTTAAACCAACACATCTGAGGATTCCATCACCTATGTATGTTAGGCATATTTTTATTTTAGCTACTGAATTCATTGCAATAAAATAACATATGGTCAATGATGTTCGTCCTAGTTGTTGATTTAATTTCAAGAGCAGAGATTGTGATAAAGAAACTGATGAAACGCTGGGGAAGTTTCGGACATTAGGCCGGGTTAAGAATTGAGGACTGGGGCGCCCGGATATCTCAGTTGATTGCGCTGGTGCCAATATATATAGGTTTACTCCTCGACTCTGACCTGCGGGCCTTTGCAGCATGCCATTCCCCCTTCTCTCTGCCCTTTCATTTATTCAGCTGTCCTGTCACTAAAGGCCTAAAAATGGCCAGAAAATAATCTTTAAAAAAGAATTGAGGACTGCATGGTGTTGTTCGGTGCTAACATTTAAAATAGCCAGGATGTAATCTGCCACATATTCAACTTAAGTACAAAAAAATATCTGCCATGTTCATGGAGTTAATTATTGCTGGATTAGTGAGTAAATATAGATGTTTAACTCAGTACTATTAAAATAAAAGTTTAAGGTTGAACCAAAGCAGACAAATACTGTATGTCATTTTAGACAGAGTGTACAGACTGATGTTTCCTGTCCTGTAATAACTCCACTAGATGAGATCGTTTTTTGAAGATTACATTATTGTTTAATAGTGTGACATTGCTGGATAGTAACTAAGTACATTTACTCAAGTACTGTGCAATTTTGAGGTAATTTTGCTTTACTTGAGTATTTCCATTTTCTGCTACTATATATTATTCCACTACAATTCAGAGGGTAATGTACTTTTTACTCCACTGCATTTATTTGATAGCTTTAGTTACTTTGCAGATTCAGATTAATGATACATAATATAATCAACAAAGAAATGACGATGTATTATTATGGATAAAGATAAAACTGTATCAATCCCTTAGTGAAATTCACGAGCTACCTGGCAGTATATAGTAAAACAATCTTTACCTGCTGCAACATTAAAGTGATGTTCATATGCATGCATCAATAATTATAATTCAATAATATACATTATTCTGAAATGGGCCATTCTGCATATTACTTTTTCTACTTTAGGTATGTTTTGATCCTAATAGTTTTGCACTTTTGGTTAACGCAGGACTTTAGCTACTTGTAAAAAGAGTAATGAAGCACAGCGCAAATTCTTTCAGGAAGACGTCATTAACCTAATCAGTACTCTTTCTCCGTAAATCAAATCAGCTGTTTAGAAGCGATACTTTCACTTAAACCAATCAGACATGACCACGGAATTTAAGGACCAATCACAGCATTACAGCTCTGCTTAAATAGGTTCTCCCTGTACGTTTCAGTTTTCGTTTCAGGCAAAGCGCTCAACCCTCCACCTCCCCTGCCGCCTCCAGTCTTCATGATTCTCCCGGCTGGCCATTCCGTTGCCTCGTTGGTCTGGTCCCCGGTCTCTTCTCCGCCGCCACCAGTGTCTAGACTCCATCGGGGGATACGTTTCCTATTCTCTACCCCTTTAAAAAATATTAATTTGATGGAGTCTAATCTCCAAAAGACTCATACATTTTCTCATGCAGTTGTATAATAAATATTGTTCTTTTGCATATCTGCAAAGTCTCTCCTGATTGAACTCCTACTTGAGTAAAATATCTGATTACTTCTTCCACCACTGATGTATTTCTTCCACTGAGGTATCTGTCTCTTGTTTCCTGTAATCGCCCTACTAATGCTATTTAATGGCATGAGGCATAAAATACCTCCCCACCCCTTAAAGAAAAATGTATCTTGCTGGAATACTTGGCACTGACAATAATGAATGAAGAAATGACTCTTGTGTCAGTTTAGTGTGATAGTGATTACAAGAGGAAGACAGACACAGTTGTCCCAAGAATTCCTTTTAATGAACAGAAACCCAGTCATGCCAGATCACAATGACACTTTGTACCAACTGTCAGTTCAGCTTGCAACACTGAAAACAATGACAGTACATATTTATGTTTATCCCTGGATAATTAAAGAACCAAAAATCAAGGAAATGACAAAACGTGTACTTTACATTGAATGCAGAAGAACATTGATTTACACTCTGTTCACCATGAAAACAGTCAGCACACACACAACAGAAGAGTTTCTACTAAAAGGGTTTGAGTTCAGTCTCTTTGAAGGAGTGGCCTGGTTTTGACTTTCTGTTGGTGATGAAGACCACCAGAAAAAAAGGTCCAACAAGGGGGAGGCAGGTTACAAGAGAGGGAAGGGGGGGCAGTTACTAATGTTCTTTGATGAAGTTCAAGGCACCAGCACAACTCTCATAGTGTTGGTGTAACCGGAACCTGGGCGCCAGCCGGTCACAACAATGGCGACATCACCAGACTTGAAGAATTTGCGGTGCTTGCCTACGGAGAGAGAAAAAGAGAGGCGTTAGTGGAAAAGTAAGGATTCAATAATTAGATATAAAGCCTTGTGACTCCTGTCAATAAGCAAAATTACCGCATGCCTCTTGGTCCCTTAAAGGTATAATGGACGATTTTCCCGAATTTTAGAAAAGAACCACCCTCTCCACTTTTTGAAAAAATGCACATGCACAACTCTACCTGCTCCCGAGAGGGAACGCCTATTAAACCTGTGCATGAGAGAGCATGCACACGCCTAGTTCTCCTCGTGCACGCTCTGTTTACATGTTTCCAAAAGAAGATTTGCAGTTTTTCGACTATGTCAGACTCGCCATAAGTCGAGGGAGATGAGGTCAGGCCGGGGGCGCAAGAGCCAGCACCAGCCAAAAGCGGGGAGAAGGCGGTCGGGCTAGAGGCCGCAGAAAGCGAAAACTACCTAGGGACGAGCACGTACGACGGCCTTACGTAAACATATCAGCAGAATGATTGACAACTAGGAGGACCAATAGTCTTGTTGATACACCCGGAAAAATAAAATCCTCCACTATACCTTTAACAATTTACCTAACTGTAAAAAAAAAAAATCAAAATTTTTTGGACTAATTTTAACAAAAAACTAGCCTGGGAAAACCCAGATGAACTTCCGGCAAATTTGAGATTTGCTCTGCAAGTCAGTTTGGCCAAGAGCCCATTCAAACCCATTTCCAATTTTTCAGAATCGAGGCACCAATCATAACCGTTGAGGCGGGCTTTACACGATGTTGCTGCTACGTCACCCGGATCGTTGGTCTGATTTGTTGAAGGACTATACAATTGCGCCCAGAGGCATTTGAGCACCGTCTGTTGGTGATGCCCCTTTGGAAATGCGCTGTGAATGAAGCTTGCCCAGATCCACTCTCAGTTACAACTGAGAAGGGTCTGGTGTCAACCAGGCTAACAAAAAACATCACCACTCACCAACTTCCAGGGCAAAGTTCACACGCAGGTCAACGTCCTCGGCCCAGACGTCGTTGGCAGGCTTGGTGTAGAGTACAGGGTAGATACCGCGGTACAGGTGGGCCTGGCGGGCGGTCTGGCCACAGCGGGTCACAGCAATGATGGGGGCACGGGGCCTGTACCTCGACAGCATGTGAGCAGACCTGCAGGTAGCAGATTATTACAAATCGTTATAATAAGATGTAGAACTGAAAGTATATCAATGTCAAAGCCATTTCAAAAAATGTGTGCCAAAACTTAAAACTGCAATGAATGATTATTTGGCCGCAGGTGAAGTGGAAAACACAACATTGACATATAACCTTTTAGGTTGATATAGTAGTGAACTTCCCACCAGCAGCTACGTAGCAACATTATATCATTCATTTGAAGTTGTGTTTGTGTCCAGCTGTTCAATATAGTCTCTTTAGCTGCTGAAAACATCGCTATGAGAATGGTGAGAGAAACAGAACACATGCAGATCGGACTGCTGAACAATAACCTGAAAGTATTCGTTTGATCCATTGTTAATATGGAAATATTAATTATAGCTGCTTTAATTATGCCATTATCATTAGGAAATCCATTCAGCTGACACACCTTCTGTATCATGTGTTGAGGAATGAACAGGGAGTTAAAATTAACTTGTAAAATGTCAGGGTTCAGATCTCAAAAGGTCACAAGTGGAGCACAGATTGTGAGTGTCGTAATACTTGGCACACTTTATATGAGCTGAGGGCTTGTGCTAGTGAGGGAGAGGAGGCAGAGGGATAGAGAGATGTTACAATGCACCAGTTTCTTTGCTCACAGTGGGCGCCGTGTAGGATATTATGAGTCACAGCTTTACAGAGGAGATTTACAGGGTGGACTTCTTTTTGGAGTCTCACCTGCCAGACTTGGTGAGCACGATGATGGCGCTGGCGCAGCATTTGAATGAAGCCTCGACGGCACCGATAGCGACGGACTCTGTGGGGTCACGGGTCAGATGAGAGGTGCGACGCAGCTCCTCGAACATCTGCCTGTGAAACATGGCGGCCTCGGCTTCACGGGCAATCTGAACATGTGAACATAAAAAAACCCTGATAAAAGTAATGTCAGGCTGCAGTCACACTACCAGCATCAACTGCATGAGTTAGTTTGTATTATAAAGGACAAAACAAAGGGGCAGTTAACCTCAGTGCAGAAGTCTTCATACCTGATAGCACACTGAGACAAGAAGCTAAACAACAGCGACGGCCATGATGTCCAGGGATGTTGCTGTGCACTGCAGATCCTCAGACACATGCTAATTGAGTAATATAAACACACAGTTAAAGCACAATGCAAGAAGACAACGGATGGATGGAGGGAGGGGGCGGTGCAACAGGGATACACAAAGCAAGTTGAACAAATACTAAACAAGCTGTTAGTAAAACCCAAGCTGGTACGAGTGATTTGCTTTCAAGTATGGGTCTGTCACGAGTAGGTAAAGCTATCAATGTGTTGGTTAATTGTTTATTATTCCTGATGTTGACCATGCACCTTTATTATATGGTATTTATTCTTCTCTTTTAAGTGCAACAAGCAGCTCCAGGTTTGCCCAAACAGTGTGCCTATGTATATAAAGCCAAAAAAGTGCAAAGCCATTAAGTTACCATGACCAATGTGTTGCTTCATTGTGTGAATTTGGTCAGCTTTTGTCATTAAAAACATTGCTGCTTGGCAGCCAACTCTCAAGAGTTAAATGTCAGAGTTTCCCAAGAGCACATGAATGCACCACATGCTACAACAAGTGTTAGAGGGCTTTAATATTGATAATGCAGGCATTCTCACAGCCTCAAACAAACAAACAGATGAGACACGCAGGTGCTGCAGTTGGATCAAAACCATTGGCACAATTTTCACGTAAAAACATTAAGGAATGGGACCAGTCTTACCCTGTGCTGTGTGCGGACGGCCTCCAGAGGATATTCTCCCTTGGCGGTCTCACCACTCAGCATGATGCAGTCATTGCCGTCCAGCACGGCATTGGCGACATCACTGGCCTCAGCGCGAGTAGGGCGGGGTTTCTTGGTCATGCTCTCCAGCATCTGAGGAGAAACAACAAGACTTTCTGATACACTTTTCCTTTTAAAATGTTTTACGCAAAACAGTCTTCCTACTGATGTCACAGACCTGTGTGGCACAGGTGATGGGCTTGCCGATCCTGATGCACCTGCCAGTCATCATCTTCTGGGCGATGAAGACCTTCTCTGTTGGGATTTCAATGCCCAAGTCTCCACGGGCAACCATGATGCCATCACTAGCCTCCAGGATCTCATCAAATCTATCAGACAAAAAGAAAAAACATCAGTTCAACAATTCTCCAAAGATTTAGATCTATGTACATTCAAGTGCGACCGCTGGTAATTCACCCACCTGCGCACACCCTCGTGGTTCTCCAGCTTGCTGATGATCTTGATGTTCTTGCCTTTCTCGCCCAGCACTTTCCTGACAGCTTGAACGTCAGCAGCCTTACGGATGAAGGAGGCGAAGACCATGTCAACACCCTGCTCCACGCCAAACTCCAGGTCCTGAATATCCTTCTCAGACAGAGCAGGCAGGTCAACTGCAGCTCCAGGCAGGTTGACGCCCTTCTTGCTGCCCAGTGTACCGCCATTCTCAATTTCACACATCAGGAAGTCGTTGCCTTAGGACACACAGAATGAAGAGTTACTTCATTTCCACCATCAGGCAGAAAGTTGAAAATCTGTATGAAAGAGAGACAAGATGAACCACACAGATGATTGTTTGTGTGCTTACCAATTTCTTTAACCTTGAGGGAAATCAGACCATCATCAATGTAGATGTGGCTTCCGGTCTGCACAACCTTGGTAATGTTCTTGTAGTCGAGCCACAGAACTTTCTCGTCACATTTCTCCTTGTACTGGTCGTCCAATGTGATCTTAATGGTCTCACCCTTCTTGAGCTCAACCTCAGCAGTACCGCTCTAAACAAGACCAAGGAGAAAGAGCTTGTTCATTGTCAGGATGGAAAATCGCGTCATGAAATCTTCATACAATTACAATTGTCATACAATCATACAATTGTGTGATGAAAAAAAGGCCTCATTAAAGCCTTGGTAATTTGGCAAGAACTTACGCCCTTGATAAGTCCGGTCCTGATTTCTGGTCCCTTGGTGTCCAGAGCGATGGCCACTGGTCTGTAGTCAACAGATCCTGGACCGAAGCTCTCAGTTGCATCACGGACATTCTTGATGGTCTCAGCATGGTACTGTATGATGTGGGGTGTGCAACAAATGTTATCACATTGAAAACCTCAAAAAGTCTAGAATAGCATACAAAGCGAAATCATTTACATTAGTAAAGTCATAATACCTTGTGTCATTTAGGTGGAGAAAAGATTATCTTTAAATGTGTCAAATTCTTGAAATGAAGATAGTACAACAGGTGGACAAGCTTGGTCATGTAGTCACAAGGACAGCACGGTTACATAACTATAAGCAGTAAACCTTGAATGACAACTGCCACACAGTTTTAGCTCATGACAGTTTCACTGGACATAAATAGCTGTCAGGGATTACATGAATAATTATCTAAATATTTATGCTATAGCCTTTAAAGCAGGGTGTTTGACAATGTAATAAAAACCAATGTAATAAAAACCAAATACTTTTAATTTCCTACTTCATGTGATGGACGTGTACAACTGCTACATTGTCTGTCCACAGCTATGGATCTAGTAAATGTATACTACAGGCAAAAAACAGAATAAATTCAAAGTCTAATCTGCACATGACTACTGTCCTCAGTCAATAATGATCACTGTGGTTTTACTAAATGCCTTCTACTAGCACTGTTGCTGCGAAGCTGTCTCACACAAGACCTATTTATAGCGGTACTGACAACTGACACACCAGTGAGACAGAGGTCAGATCTCTTTTGTTCTTTTCGTAACAAATCATATATCCACTAAGAGTTTTCCTGGATCACTAATTTTTCGTTGCTGAAAACCTGGCTAAAACACAGACTGGACAGACAACTCAAAAACAACTCTGAGAGTTGAGATACTTTGGAAAACAGCACTGCTTAACCTTTGAAGATACAAATATCAACTGAGGGCATTCATACTACAGCTGATGATATATTTGAAGGCTGATCTGCTCAGGTGACAGTGAAAAAGCTAAAGAGGCATGACTTTTAAAGGCGAAGGGTCAGTAGTATAAGATCAGCCAAATAATTGGCTGTGATGCAGTTGGCTCGCCAAATCTCAAACTATCACACAAACGTGTTACTGAAGAGGGCAAGTACAAGCTCATAGATCACATTACAGCCACAGACAGACCAGGCCACAAGAGTAATGTCACACTGACGGCTGCAGCTGTAAAGGGCAAATCCACTCTAAATCTCACAAACTCTGCACACACTTGAATTGGTAAAGTCACAATAGGTTTTTACCAATGGCTGACATCCCCATTTGGGATTGTGTAGTGCATCAGGTTAGAATGTTTAAGTAAAGTTTCGGAGATGCAAATACTTAAAGAAAGCAGGGCATTTTCTGAATATTTCTCTCTGTGACTCACTTCATGTGTGCCATGAGAGAAGTTCATTCTTGCAATGTTCATCCCAGCCTTGATCATTTCCTTGGACATGTCCACAGATCGGGAGGCAGGTCCTGCATCAAGACAGGTGAATGAATACAAAGCTAAATATGATATTTCTAAGATACAACAAGATATTCTTTATTGTTACGAGTGTGTAACAAGAGATGAATCAATAGGGTTTGTTTATGAGTCTGACCGATTGTGCAGATAATGCCGGTGTTGCGAGACACAGCAGGTTCAGAGTCAATATCCAGCAGGCACATGTGCTCAATGAAAGTGTCTGCCATGGCAGCATGCATCTGCTGGGTGTGGATGATGGAAGAGCTCATATCCTTTGACTTCGACATGACTGGATCTGTGTTCGCAGGAAACGTCCTGTGAAGATAGAGGAGGAGTATGATGATCGATTAGAACCTGACAACTCTACCCCTGACATGTTTTATATGTTATGTATTGTTATTATTGTATTTTTATAGAATTTCACTTGACAAATAATAAATTGATTGATTGATGTAGGAGTTTTTTTTTTTTTCATCAGACAGTTCAGGTCAGCTGTGATCTAAATGGAGACACAAAGGCTCCTGAAAAAGAGAGTGTAATAGAAGCTACATTAAGGTAAAAAATAATCACATAAACGTGAGCACATATATTCAAAGCTGTGCAAGCTGACCCAACAGCCTGTGCAAAGCGTAGCAACAACAGTACGTGCCTGCCTGACTGCACTCTTCCACATTCCAGCGGGCGTTTACGTGCAGCTAAAGAAGAGGAACTGGTCACTTGACAGAGGCTAAAGCTAATTTATATCAGAAAAAAACATCAGGGAAATTCATCTTAATTGCATGATAAAAGGACTGTGTTTTTATATATACCATATATGACAAGATCAAAGACACCTTGGTAGGCTATTTTTTTAGAAATATAGTCTTTAAACAGATAATTCCTAAAAATGTTTAATAAATGACAGAGTAACAGGTCATACTTTAAGCTGCTATTCATTTCATTAAGAAAGAAAACGTTCTCGAAACATGCAGTTTGAGTAGAAACTAATTTCTGTATCTGCACAAGCAGAGCAGAGATGTAGTACCAGAGCATGATACGGATGCATACATAACATATATACAATTAACAACTAAATCAAAGTTAGAAAGCTGTATGGGACTTGTGTGTATAAACCACAAAGTGACATTTTAGATACAGTTTATTTGTATATTTGAAATATATTGTAAATACAATTCATGCCTACTTATACATGTATAATAACTTTAAATATATTAAGTGATGTAGGGTTCTTCGAAGTAAAAGTTTCATCAGTGATTGAAATTAGTTTTTAACATTTTTAAAAACATGATAGCAAATTATAATTTGATTTAAACATTCAGGTAACTGTTGAACTAAAAAGGAACTCTGCTCTCTCTCTCTCTCTCTCTCTGAATGCTGCTACTCACCTACTGGGTGAACTTTGCATGGACCAAGACGCCACTGGTTCTGCTGGAGCGACACTTTTTATTCCCTTCACTAACCGGGACTACTTTCCTGTGACGCCCGGTGACACAGCATATAGTGCGCGAGAGTTCAGACACCCTGTTTTGACAGCTGAATAGTTGAACGTATGTTTTTCATACGAAAGTTGTTTTCTATTGGGCTACGTAAATACCACATCCAATGATACATTTCCAAATAAAATCACAGAAGTTGGACAAATATTGAGGAAGGGTACAGCGCAGGTTGTTCGCCTGGCCAATCACAAACTCTCCCCTAATATGGCTGAACATGAGCCTGGTCCTCAATCATACTACATAATCAGACATAGGGCGCCGTCAGGAATATGGCCTTTTCACAGCAGGCATTTTGATATGTCTTAACATTACTTTTCTGTTCTTGTGAGGACATTTGCTGAGTGCAGAAATACAGAAACACACATAGCCTTCTTTTGATTTGGTCCCTTTAGCTTCCTTTTCGGGACACCAGGCCACAAGTATGACAGGACTTGATTTTTTTTTTTTCAATCTTTTCTTTTCTTTATTTCATAGATGCATTTTCTTTATTTTTTCTTTATTATTTAATTAAATTTAACAACATTATCCCCCTCCTTTTATGGTTGCACTTGTCTGCATTCCTTCATCATGATATGTATACATACATTCCAAATGCATTCACTAAGACCTTGATATACAGTCATGTTGCTTCAAAATTAGAAGAAAGGTGCATCCAAGTTGAAAAAACATGCAGTGAGGGTATGACAGCTAATGAGTCAAATGTAACAGTAAATGCTTGCAGAGATGCAAACTTATTATCAACCAACTACAATAGTATACAGATGCACAAATGCATGCATTACACTCAGGTATAGCAACACATGACACACCTTTACTAAATATAGTGCAACCTCACCATCTGGTTGTAACTCTGTCAACGTTTGTTATGGTATATGTGTATATATATAGTTGAGCCAAGCCTGAGGAACACATTAGAAACATACTGTACCACAACATAAAACCAGATCCACCCAGTGCACGTTTAACATGTATGTTAGGCGAGGGCCTCATAATAATGTAATAAAAACAAAATGTGCTGTCTCAGCCCTGCTCAGTAATCCAGTAATTGTTTTTACTGATAGGGGTACTTCATTGTTGTTGTTTTTTTATCTTTCTGTGTGCACATTCTTTTTTTACATGCCTCAAGTTGTAACAGCCATATTTATTCTAATAAGTAAACATATTAAAGAATCTTTGTCTACAATATTTGTTACTTTGTAGTCATTGGACGGGAAGGCTTAGGTTTGCTTATCTACTGAAGTTGTTAAATAAATTCATTAAAAATAAAAATAAATAATGTCTATAAATGTTTATGTCCTAAGGCTGTGTAACAAGGTATAAATGTTGCACAGTATTTCATCTGGACCTATGTGTAATTTATGATTCTTAAATATTCTTGGAATGTGTGGATGCTGTGAGCCTTCAAGAGGTCTAAATCTGACTCCAAGCTGACTTTCACCCAAGCTCCTTCCGTCCATGTACAGATACGTGTACAACCCAAAGATGGACTGAGGCCAGTAAAGCCACTGGCTGCAGAAAAATGCCACAGTTTTCAGTTCACTTGTGCTTCAACTGTATGCGTTCAGTTTTGACACATTTACAGCATCACAGCAGTAACACATGAGTAATTGTATTGACCTGGCATCAATGTATATGAATTGTCCCTTCTTATTTCACATCATTTTAACAAAATTACCTATATTTATCTCAAGTTTCTACATTTTCAGTTAAATTATCTCTATGGTAACTACACACAATACATATTATAATAAGTCTGTAGTGCATAAGTGACAACATGTACTCAATACAGTCAGCATGCATATTAAATCTGCTTAATTTTTGAGTGTGCTAGTGATGGACACTACCAAAATGCATTGTGCAAAGGAAAAGGCTGTGTTACTCTGAAAAACATTCAAAATAATTGTAGATGTTCGGAAAACAGCTTTGTGAACACACACGACTAACCTAGTTAAACTAAAAATAAGTATCAAATCTGTGGGAAATATATGTGAAGTTTAATTGTCAGTAACATTCCACAATCACTGTTGGGTTTAGTAGTATACTGTTCATAGTATGAGTTAGGACACAATGTCCATCTAGGTCTCTCTCTCTCTCTCTCGCTCTCTCAACAACAGCTCTCTCTTGTGGACGAGTGGTTGAAGTGTCTTCTGGATGAATTATTATTAAGTTATTGTACATCAATAAGGCTCTACTTGAAAAAAAAAACTGTCCCACTACAGTAATTACAATAATTATAATGTTACTTTAGCTTTAGCTGCTCCACACATTTTTTTTTTACAAATTTCAATTAAATCACTCCTTCTGTTAGATGGTTTTAAAACATTATACTCAGATGTTCTAAATCCTATAATCTTTGTCTTTACTGTGATAAAGATCACTAGATTACAATTTGTTTAGATTACTAAACAAATTTGGATGTTGTGTGCGTGTGTGTTTGTTTGTCTATATGATTTTATGCTGTAAATTTAAAGAGGTCTAGCTTGCTGGGGTGCCTGGTAGTTAAGACCCATACCATAAAACTGATCCTGATCATCCTTGATGTTGACTGTTTGGTGTCTACAGCCTTCTTATTATACTGTACATCCATGTCTACAACACATGCAGTAGATATTGTATAGAGCTAGATGCTGTGGAAATCTGTTCCCTGTATTGTTCACTGTGAACCCGTTTGTCGTTTATCTTGTGGGCCGGACAGATAAGGCCTGAAAGTTATGATATAACAGTAGGTGTGTCAAAAGAGAAGGGGGTGGAAGCAACACAAAAACTGCACAATATAATAGAACAGAAATCAATATAACCTGCAACAAATACATTTGTGGAGCTCATAAGGAGTTTTGTTCCTTCTACAATAGCAGCCCTGAACAATCTGCCTTGCTGACACTGTTGTAGGCTGCGATAATTGAAAGAATGTAAGATTTTGTGTACTGGCTGTGAAAACAAAAATACCATTGGGACAATAAATCTAAATCTAACATCTAATGTTCTGCAGTGTCTGAGACATGTTGACTCACCTCAGCAGAAATTTCAGATGCTTTATGTTCTTACTGTTCATGCACTGCCTTGAAAATGGCAGTATACAGTGTAAAGTACAGGGGTTCATGCTATTGTGCCCACCCTCTATAAATGAACACCACTACATAACAAACACCCACTCATGTCTTAAGTGGATTACTCTGAGAAAAGTACTTGTTGAGAGAAGATTTGCACAGATGTATGCAGTCCTAGAAGTGTCTAATCTGGCCAGACTGCAGAGCAGCAGGTGCCTGCTAACGAGGGTAACTGCCGATTAAGGTCAGACTGCAGCACATCAGACAGACAGAAAGACTAGTAAATGCCAAACATCACCCATATCACCATCCTGCAAATGGCCACAAGGGATATTTGTTCTCATCACAGTCTTAAAACTGTTTCATGAATTTACATGGATATGCATGGATTTTGTTTTTTTCTTTTACTAACGCGATGGAAAGGATAGCACTTATATCACACAAATAGGACAGAGATACAGTAAGTGTGTATAAAAGCGTAGACTTGACTAGACCTGGAGCTGCAGGTCTGGTTCTCAGCCTCTCCTCTCTCCGGACCAGGTTCAGCTGATCAGGCCGTCAGTATCTGAGCCAATCAAGTCTGAGACTGAACATGCGGGACTTCCTGCTGTTCAAAACCAGAGGGGGAGAGGATGAGAGCCAAACACAGACAGCCAGTCGAGCCATCACACAGGAACATTCAATGTTCATTATGTTGTTGTTCGATTGGAATGTGTGAAAACTCAAAGTTTTCTCAGGAAGGAAAGGTAAGCATTTTTTTTTTTTGGGCTTTGTGCCACTGACATCATTTACACATTATTACCAAACATTTTCCTGTCTTTTGAATGATTTAATTTGCATGTGCAGTAATGATGCTGAGATAAAGTAATTCAGAATAATCTTGGTAATTAAAATATAGTTTAAATTGTGAAGAAAATACTGACAGTAATATGTTCATATATTGTAGAGGTAGCTGAACTAATTAAGTCGCATCTTTTTCTAGCATGGTGTTTAATTGTGTCACTCACAGTTGAGGGAGCAGAGACTGTTGATTGTTGCTGAAAAAGTGCCAAAGAAGTGAACACATGGTGAGTCTAACCCCCAAATATCCCTCTCCTATCCATAATATATTCATCTTCTATTCTTAATTTCACACAGTCTGGATATGTTATAGGATAGTCGGTTGTTTGCATTGACAGGCAATGAACCTCTCTTTTTTAGAACTGAAATCTTCAGCCAATTAAATAATTTGTTGGTCAGAATTAGTCTGCAACAATTTTGATAATGGATCAATGGTTTGAACTGCATATGTGTTGAAATCAGCGTCAGTCTGAGCTGCATGGATATTTGACTTTGTTTGGGTGGACAGAAGGAAGTAATTAGCGAAGTAGCCTAAATAAGAGGATCTTTTGATTGACAGCTTCTCCCATTAACCTGACAGGAGACTGAGTGCCAGCAGTGGACAGAGAGCCAAACTGATGAGGACAGTGACTCAGAGGAGATCCTCTGTGGAATCCATGTAAGCATTACTTTGTGGTGGTTTGAATGTTATTTTGGCACACTCCCAGTTATCATCAAAACTTCATAACTCAAGATCCACTTAACAGATTTATTCAGGAGTTTATGAGAGGAAAGAAGTATTTATAATTTGATAAATATGTCATTAATTTATATAACAAACACTTCATTATAATCATATAAAACATGTCATTTGAATCATTATTTATGCAACAATTATGCTACACAGAATTTATGCAAATGTAGTTGACAAACACATTGATAAATACTTCAAATGTTCCTTATATCTGCTGACAACTATGGTATAGTTTGTTACAGTAAGTAATAAACCATTTGTGATTGTATGCTGCAAATAGAGGTCAATAAAAGTGTTACCCACATATTATGTCTTAAGAAGGAGTAAAAGCCTACTTTTTAGCCATCGTTGTAAAAATGTGTGACTGATTTAATCCCTCAGCCCCCTGTGGTGCTGAGCTGTTTGGATCATAAGGTAAGTGTGTTAGTGTTTGTCTCAGCAGGAGAGCTGTGCCACTGACCTGACCCGCCACCCTCAGCTGGATACTGACATTGAGGCAGTCAGAACTTTGTATTCAGACTCTGCAGTCTCCATCAGGTCAGAACATCTTTTCTTATTTATGGTCTTAAAAGGATTGCTACTGCTGCTTTTCTATATTGTCAATTTTTTTACTTCCTTTTCTTCTTCTAGGGAGTATTGGTCAATTGATGATGTGGATGTTGACTTAAACATGAATGCCAATGTTTTGGATGTAAGTTAAATTTACTATACATTCAATATATTGACATGTTTGCTGTCAATGATGGCATTTTAGCATGTTTAATATTATTGAGCTGTGTGGTGTCCACAGGAGGAAGTGGCCAAGGCCTGGAGGATTAACCCATCAGAGCCCATTGTTATCCGTCTGCACTTTTCTCCGTCTCAGTATCTGGATGGACCGGGTGAGCATCAACAACAGTGCTGCAAGCCAGATGTTCTATACATTTAAACTTTTACTAAAAATCAATATTTACACCTGATTACTGTAAGTAATGTTTCTCACCACACCACCTTCAGTCAAAGTCTTTCAACCATCCGACACAGATAATTTCAGCCTTAGGAAACAACTACAGAAGTGAGTGTTCATAATATTAATTTTATAGCTCCACATTATTACAGATGCCACTTTTTTAGATGATAAACTTTTTAGTTCTATGGTATCCATAGCCTACTGATTGCTCAGACTTAATCTTCATTTATGTTCCTCAGTATTCTCACTGTCTTCTTATCTCGGGAGTGGAAGCATCTGACTAATGAGAACGTTGTAGTCCGACAGAAGAGAAGACACAGCTGGTTCAGGCCAAGTGGAACCATTAAGAAATTCCGTGCAAGACTTAAGATCTGGCTCCCACCATTAAAGTATGTTACAATCTAATGAATCCAGTAGTTTTATTATTATTTAGCCTGTTCTGAAGTCTCTATTCACTGCTTCCTCACTCACTGTGAGCAGGTCCAGTGAGCTCCAGGAACCTACTGTGAAAGGAAGGATCATTCCACCAACGACAAAACTGAACCGTTTCACGAATCATACAACTTCCTACACTATCAGGAATCCCACAGGAGAGCTCTTCGCCTACACACCCAGTGGAAAGGTGAATTCAAAGCACACCTCTGGGACATTTTATGGTTGCTGCTGTATTTGCAGTTTGTGTCTCTCCTATTACTCAATAGGTTCTGTAAGTGTTATATAAAAGTGTTTGTGTCCCTTCTTCCACAGAGAGTGATGGTGTCAGCAGTCAAGTCATCAGCACAGCTTAGTACCAAACAGCTGATAGAGCTGCTTTTCTCCTCCCAGGCCATCAGGCACTGTAAGACCCCCCCAACTCTACAGCACGGTTTCTTGGTGCAGGTAAAACATAAGAAATCAAGTACTATTATATTCTGTCAGAGAGGGAAATTAAAGATGAACTGCACCTAGTCTCATAATCCATCTTGCGCTGACAACTAGTGGTTACCATATACTCTTTCCACATCTGGTCACAGGCCGAGGGGCCCAAAGTGTCAGGGCCCCCACTAGCCTTTGAATGCAAAATGGCGCTCAAATGAACACGTACTGACCAGGAAGAGACTCAAAATGATCACAAAGAGATACAAAGGAACTGCAAAGAGACTCAAAAAAACTACAAAAGGGACAAAACAACCACAAGGAGACACAACATTACTACAACGAGACAAAATGATCTCAAAGAGACACAAAATTACTACAAAGAGGCATAAAACCACACATATATACATACAGACTACTTAAGAGATGCAAAACCACAGACCAAGATGCAAAACCACCACAAAGTATGTTTGTCTTGCTCCTATGTAGGAGTGGTTGTGGGGCCTTTTGCATATCTGCACCCAGGGGCCAATTGTCTCATAATCCGCCCATAGATACTAAGATGGAATTTAAGCAAAATCTATAGTGATGTTTTCCACTGTGTTCACAGATAATGAGGTATGCTGAGCAGCGACTCCCCACGCTGAATGAATACTGTGTTGTCTGTGATGAGCGACATGTGTTTCAAAATGGCCCTATGTTAAAGGTACACTCCTACAAAACAATCTGCTGGTGATTTACTGGCTAATCTACTGAATGAAAACAAAAAATGCAGTTTACTGTTAATACATTGTCACTGTTTTGTTTGTGTGTGTGTGTGTGTGTGTGGGTTTGTAGCCAGCAGTTTGCACCAGGGAGCTATGTGTGTTTTCCTTTTATACGTTGGGGGTTATGTCTGGAGCTACAGAGGAGGTTGCCACCGGTGCCGAGGTTGGTAACAAACATACACATATAGTGTGGTCATAATGTAAGATTGATGTATTGCACTATTGGCTGTTCTACAGGTAGTTGACCTGCTAGTTGCCATGTGCAAAGCTGCCCTTCAGTCTTCACGCAAGAGCATCATATTTGAACCATACCCTTCTGTTGTTGATCCGTGCAACCCCAAAACCCTTGCCTTTAATCCTAAGGTATCAGCTGAACTAATTTGACTTATTACTGACTTGATTTCTAATGAACTATTCAGTACGTATTTTTTCATTCTGAAGGAATAAAGTATTGTTTTGTTGTGGCAGAGAAAGAGCTATGATCGGCTGCAAAAAGCGCTGGACAGTGTCTTGTTAATCAGGAGGATGTCGCAGGTGACTGATCTTAAACTAAATCCTACACTCGTGACACCGTTTTCAAAATTCTTATCTAAATCTCCTCGCCTGAGAATAATCTGAAAGCTGGTGAATGTTTTCCTTGACAGTAGATGGATGCAACTTTTTTTTATCATGTCCAGGGTCCATATTCTGAAATAAAGAAGCAGATGGACAAGATAGACCCTCTCGCTCATCCCTTATTACAGTGGTGAGTGACACAATCTAAACATGTTTTATTCTGTTTCAAAAACTTGATATGTCATCAAATATGAATGTTTCTTAGATACGTATCCTGGTGTGTGTGTTTGTATATTTGACAACAGGATTTTAGCAAGCAACAGATCACACATTGTCAAGCTTCCGCTCAACAGGGTATGATAGAGCAGTTCACGGTTCGAATATGATGTCTTAACACAGTAGATGCAAGTTTTACAGCAGTAGTAGTTAGAATAAGTAACTACATTTTATATGATATAGGCTACTTGGTTTTTATACTTTATTTAAATTGTATTGTTTATGCTCTCTCATTTATTTTTGTATCATTTGGTACACTATAGCAACTTAAGTTCATGCACACACCCCATCAGTTCCTGTTGATCAGCAGCCCTCCATCCAAAGAGGCTTGTTTTCAAACTGCCAGGAAACTTCATGGCAGCACCTTTGCTTTCCAGTGAGTAAAAACAAGGCTGTGCCACTAATATAAAACCTTCATATCAACCCTATATACAGATTGTGATACCTGCTTCATCTTCTCTTCCTACAGTGGTTCCCACATCGAAAACTGGCACTCTATTCTGAGAAATGGGCTGATTAATGCATCTTATACAAAATTACAGGTTGAGTATGAAAATACCAAAGGGTCTTGTATTCCTTGAGCTATAATATAAGCCTTTAAACCTACTGTCATGTCACAGTGACGATTTCAACAGACTTTAAAGTTGATCTTTTGTCAGACTTAGATTAAGTGTGAAACCTTTAGGATTTGAAATTCACTGAAGTGGTCACATTGTTTTTTATTCAAGCTTCATGGAGCTGCATATGGTAAAGGCATCTATCTGAGTCCTATCTCAAGCATATCATTTGGATATTCTGGTACGAATGTATACTGTAATTATTTTTCACAATACATACATGACCTACTTATACAAAGATTACCATTTCTTGTAGATTCTAGCATGTTTTTTAAACTGATCCCTTCTCTTTGTGCAGAGATGGGCAAAGGGCGACACCAAATGCCCACCAAAGAAGAACTCATACAGAAATACAACCAAATAAACACAAACAAACAGGTAGATTACCATTCACATTTTGTCCAAAATGTGTCTAGTTAAGTTGCTCTCTGTACAAGGACGTCTTCTCTTTTGTATTTTTTGTATCTCATCCTGTATTTTTTGAACCCGCGGCCACCGTGTCGAGGAGTAAACCTCTATATATGGGCGTCCACTCTACTAGGTGAGCTAACCAGGAGCCCTCTCTTCCTGTATTCTCTCCATGTCTTAGGAACAGCCGTGGCAAGCCAGGTTTTTGCAAAACAGGACTCTAAACTGCATCGCTCTCTGTGAAGGTACATTTGAGATAATACAAAAAAAGTTACGAAGAGCCTTGATTTGATAATGATTTTGTGACAGTGTTTTAGAAATGTTGTCTGCATGTCTTGACAGTCATCACTTCAAAGGACCTTCAAAAGCATGGGAACATTTGGGTGTGTCCAATATCCGACCACGTGTGCACACGTTTCCTTTTTGTGTGAGTATAACATGAAGAGACAGAATTGCCTGCAACCTTTATGCCTCTCAGTGTATTGATACATTCCCAGACTAAATTGCAGATTTCCAACACATTCTGCTTTTGTCTTTCTCAGGTATGAGAATGGCCAGGTGGGAGATGTCCACATCAACACTCAGGAAGCCCGGATCCACAGGGAAATTTCACAAGTAATTGCTTTAAAGCAGTGCTAAGAAAACAAATTATTTATGATTAGAGTGCAGCATTTAATACTGAGAATAGATCTTAGTTTATTTGTGGCTAAACATACAGTACTAAGTTAGACTTTTATTAGTTTGACAAGTGGACATAAAACAATGCTTTATATCACATTTACCAGCTTTTGTTTGAATGAAAAATGCTAAAACAAAGAAAGAAAAATATCACCACGAAAGGAAGAGGGCTATCAAACTGCAATAATATTAGATTGTTTGTTGTGTCATGCCCCTGTAAAATCTTTGTTGCCTTATATCTTAAAATATAGTGTCATAACTCTGTACAGTAAACGCATGTTGAACGTTTTTATAACCACACATTTTCAAAGTAAATACTTCAATATTAGCTTATTGTGTCCAACAGATCTAATGTTTTCCTTTAGCAGATACTGAGGGCTTTTTCATTGCTAACACAGAGCCAATAAAACCCCATAATTGTCATGTTATGAGAGTTATGATTTTAAATGTCTGTGAGTAGACTGCTACAGATGTTTAAATCAGATAGTAAATTCAAATTGTTTTTGACATGAGCCTGTGTTATATTTCAATTCAGGAATTAACAACTAGACAACTGAATTACCCACCAGAGGAGTCACAGGAGTCACGCAAAAATAATCGGGTGCTTTTCTTCTTTTTTTAAAGAAGAAATCGGGGGGGATTTGTGGCACATGCAGTTACTCCGATGAAGCACAGTTATTAGCCTATTATTTTCATGATGGGAATATACTCACTGATGGACAGTTAACTTTCATAACATAATTGACATTCTGAACCATACTGACACCACTGAGACACATCTGTGTGCTCATTGTTCGAGTCAGTGAATATCATGGGGTGCATGCCATCCTGTGAGGCAGAAATGCACCATTATAACAGTATACTGGTTCCAAATGAGCCCCACAGCTGCCTCCTCCTGACCTCCTCTGTTGGCACAGCTCCTCTAAAGGAAGCCTCTAGGAAAATATCTCTGTTTGCATCTACAGATGTTTCCTTACAAGTTTGGCTCAAAAAAGCAGCAGCTCCAAGGTGTGATTGTCCTGAATATCAGTGACTCAAAAGAGGCACACATGAGTTATCAAGCATTTTCTGGGTCAGCTCAGCAGGCGTTGGACTAAAGGCAGGAGAAATGTGAAGTTGCTGTATAGCCCAAAGGAAGACATTTCTCAAGGACCATATGGCTCTCTGATGATAGTGCAGAGGGAAAGTTGTCTTGAAAACATGATATACTGTATGTTTCCATAACTATTATATTATTTCTAAACATTGTTACCCCAGTGACATTGTAGTTTGGTGCAATATCTGCAAAAAGCTACATTAAGAATTTCAACCATCGAAACCAATTCAGTTAAAACAAAATATCGTTTCAACTGCATGCCTTGTTAAATCTCATTAACTTATGTTAATTCATCCATATATTTCAAGCATCCACATGGACAAATGAAATCTCTGAGCCCTTTAGGGTTTAACAAAAGCTTCCCTCCAAAAACAAACAAACTAGAATGTGACAGACATTATGAAATGTTGCATGTGCCTTTAAGAGCCCTATGTCCCACTCTACATGTCTCTCTCTGAGGCTCATATGTGTTTGTTGGCATCAGCTGTCCTCAGTGCTGAATGGAGCAAGGGCATCTTTTCCTTCACGTCAATGGGATTAGAGGAAGAAATACCCTCTCCATACTGCTAGCTGTCATCTTGGTGCTCAGAAGACAAAATAGAAATGCAGTTTCGACAGAAGACAGAAAGAAGACCAGGATAAGTCACAACTTTGGATTACAAAGCTGATGAGTTTTTATTTTCTTATACTAAATCAACAAGAAACATGGGAGGTATGCAAAGAATCCAAAGCTGCAGGCTCAGAAACAGCATCCTGCACTGATATTCCACTGCTTTCTAAACAATGACTGAACCAAGGGGTCAGATGAAGAGTTCAAATGCTACAAGCAGCGCTGTAATGGAACTGCAATCTGCTTCATTCGACCCTGATGTCCCATCTTCTGGCCAGAGCAACTTCAGAAGAGTCAGCCGCACAGAGGACAGCAGTCCCTATCCGATCTCCGGGCTGGCGGCAGACATCCTGCACATGCGGGTGAAAGAAGGAAGCAAGATCCGCAATTTGTTGCGGTTTGCAACAGCTCGCATGCAAGGAGAGGGGAAAGACAGCAATGGGACATTACTGAGACAGGTGGTCTTCACTGGCTCAGGTAGAGGAGTCACCAAGACCATCACCTGTGTGGAGATTCTAAAACGTAAAGTGGGAGGGCTCCACCAGGTGTCCAAGCTCTACTACAAGACAGTGAAAGAGGTCTGGGAGAGTCAACAACCAGGAGCACCAGGTATAACCATGCAGAGGACAGTCCCTGCCATCTGTATCCTGCTCTCTAGAGACCCTCTGGATCCCCAGGAGACTGGATACCAGTCCCCCCAAACCCTGAGTGTTCCCACAGAGGATGCAGAGAGAGGTAGAGCTCTGATCAGGCCAGCTCACTGTCCCTTATCACAGCACGCAGCCAAGAGAGTCTGTCTGGATGACTAGAGTGTAAGTTCTCCATTACCGTCTCCATGAAAGTCTGATAAGTCTTGTTAAAGCTACACTGTGTAGGAATTTCCCCCATCTAGCATTGAGATCGAATATTGCAATCACCTCTCTTGAACCATGCACTTCAAATGACGTATTACAGCTACGGTAGCCTTCACGCTTCCAAAAGCCTGTCCTATGCTTTTTTCAATATCCTTTTTCTTTTTCTGGGCGAAGAAGAGTACTCCTGTTCCTGGAACTTGGATTTTGAATACGTGCATGAGGCAGAGTGGCAATCGGGAGAGTCGTGACTTTTCCCGGTGGGCCGGTAGTGTTTCGAGGCCGCTCCGACCAGTCTGTTCGCCTGCTCCGTCCGCCGCTGCCCGCTCTTGCCTAGAGCCAGGCCAGCTCAGTGGCGTCTTTCTCCCGTTGCGTCTCTCTCCTACCTACACCGGCCCGGCCCCCCACCTGATCAGCGCTGCTGCACAGAGGGGGAGACAAGAGCACGGAGGGGGGAGGGGCTGCTCCTCTGCTCCTCACTCAGTCATTGAACAGAAGACTGTTTTGGCAGCTACAGGAGAGAAATACCTCACGCTCGCTGGTTAATACCTGGTTAATGTATTTGTCACTAGTGGCTTTTTTGAAAAAAAGTCACTAAGGGGGTCTGAAAAGTTGCTAAATCTAGCGACAAAGTCACAAAGTTGGCAACACTGTAATAGCAGCATTATATTAGCAGCACCTGTAAGTTTATCATGTGACAGCGAAAACGCGAAAGGCGGAGCAGTACGTCCTGTATGTCCCTTACTGGCTAACGTATTTCAAGATGGTGCATGAATATGCAGCGTCTACCCCAGTTCATACAAGCGCAAAAGTAAAATTTGAAGTCAATAGGAATACTTGGAATTGATGGTGGTGGTCAATATTCATAAAAAAAGACAAGTTTGTGAACGGCAATACAGATTTGGATAATGAACAACTACAAATGTTACACACTGGGGCTTTAACTTTTACAGAGGAGCAATAGAAAGCATCCTGACTGGAAACATTACAAGCTGGCATGAGATGGGCAGAACAGGAGGGCTCTGCAGTGGGTGAATGAAACAGCTCCCAAGCATCAGTGATATCGATGAGATGCAGGTGCCTACACAGAGCCCAAAGGATACTAAAAAACAATACCCCCTCAGCAACAGCATGTTCACCATGCTGCTGTCTGGCAAGTGATACAGGGCACATCAGAGCTTATTCTGATGCAAAAGTACACAAAGTTGGTCACAGTCATTATAAACGCCAAGGTTTATCCATAGTCATTATTCTGTTTTCTACTTTTGGAGGGAAAGCATGCACGTTTTCATAGATCATCGGACCAGATTGTTTTTGTTAAGGATTTATTTTCATCATAATGCTGTCCCTTTTTACAGATGTAACAACACTGAAATAAATTAACTATGCATTTCATCTTTGGTGAATATGAATATGGATTAGAAGCGGTTTAAAACTTCTAGCTAAACCTGGAATATTACAGAGACAAACCTTTTTTATTCAAATTACCACTTGTATACTGTCAGTTCATTTTGATTCAAGTAGTTAGTGCTTGTTTAAAACATGTCATCTGGCAGACCTTTTTTCCGTGTTGTAGTGAAATGCACAATTGAATGGAAAAATAATAGTATCCAACACCCCAAGCTTTAGGAGTACTTAAATCCCATTCTCTTATTATCATCCTGGCAGAATATAGCCTACTGTATAGGCAACCCTTATCAAAAAATCTGATAGGCCTATAGCTTTTTGGACTATGTGTGGTAGCCTATTAGTAGTGGTCATAGGTGAGGAAAGTACAGCACATTTTCATACACAGGCCAATTCGAAGTATTGCCATGATAATATAAATTGGGTGTTGCATCTTATAGTAGCTGCATTGCATTTTTAAACTGATTGGAATTTGTTTTATATCATCCGTATACCCTAATATTTACTGAAATTGTCGATGAGATACATAATGTATGTATAAACATGTCGATCCATTTTCCATTGGGTGCAACTGTCCTTAAAATAAAGACAGAAAAATCATGAAAAGGCTTGGCACTGTATTATTGCAAAATGAGTCTGTTTAAAGCATATTGCAGTCCTTTGTATACTGCTCCCTTATGGACTAAGTTTAAAAAGGCAAGCATGCAGAAGCTTAATAAGGTTGCTTATAATGACTGTATGAGGATACTGATCAACAAACCCAGGTGCTCTAGTGCAAGGGACCTGTTTTGTAATGCAGGGGTCAGCACCTTCCAGGCATTATTAAGGAGTCTTATCTACAAATTCATTTGTCGCCTGAACGTCTCCCAGAATAGCATTGTTATGCTGCTGGCAAATCCTAGGTTTAGTGCCATGCAATTCCAATCACCACACACTGGTATAAGTGTCTTTTATAGAAATGCAGTAGGCCTATTGTTTATTTCTCTGTATATGTTTATCTTTCTCTTTTGTTGTATGTCATGTCTGTGTCTTCTGAATGGGCCTTGAGTCTGGCAATAAAGTTGATGATGATGATATTTCTAGATCAAAGTCAGAGCCAGTAGGTCACTAGTCTCGCATTGTCAGAGTTACCTTCACAGTGCTGCGGAAGAGGTAGGTCAACAAAACAGACTGTCTATGACAAAAGCACAATACCGATGAGCTGCAGTTTGCACATGCGTAGCACGAGATCGCGTACGTGACGGCCGGGGCTAAGCAAGTTAGCGCTAGCTTCCTCCTGCTGCCCGCTCGCTGCTCCTTCAAAATCTCACCGGTTTGAGTTCGTGTAGCTGGCTGTCTCGCATCATGTTCAGAGCCGCCGTCCAACTCTCGTTCTCCGGTGTCCGGAGTTTAACCCGTACGCAACCAGGGTGTCAAGGTATTTGTTAACCTCTGAATGTTATTTTGTAGTTTCTTATCGTTAGCTAGCTCATGAAACTGTCAGGGCGAAGTTGTCACGGTAATCATATGTGATGTCGGCACATTGCGGTGCCAGCTAGCTAACGTTAGCTGATATTACCTTAGCCAGTGTATCCATCCCTTATAAATACACGCCGCACTGTTAAGCGTGTTAATATGTCAGTCAAATTATGTAGATTTTCGTCCAATACTTCCATAATTCACAGAACCTGAATGTGTGCTATTCTGAAAATGTCCCAGTGTTCAGCTCGGTGGTAGCTGTGTCCTTGCAATGACCCAGTTGGTAAACTCAATCTGGGGCCTATGGGGTTCTGCTGCTTGTTGTTAACCGCTAGCTAGCTAGGTTAGCTAGTTGATAATGTTAGCTGTGTTCAGTCAACTTAAACTTAAATATATCCTAAGAAACATAACATGAATAGAAATGTCCTGTTTGTCTGTCAGAGTGTATTCAGGCTTGTAGGTGCAGTTGTAGGTCATGTAACGTTAAGGACGTTGGCAATGATCTACCTGCATTAGCTACATTATTAGAAATAAAAGCATTTAGTCCTTAACCACTTCATTCAGTGTACATAGGCTACCCTTGACTAAGTTTCCCTTCTATATTACCTGACACTAAGTGCCACTGTAAGTGCTGATAGGTTGTCCAACTAAAAACTGTTTTCCTCATGCAGCTCTTTTAGCCTCAAGGTGTTACTCACATGGGAAGCAAGAGACCGATGAGGAGTTTGATGCCCGCTGGGTGACCTATTTCAACAAGCCAGACATTGACGCATGGGAGCTGAGAAAAGGTATGTTTACGGATGACAGTGAAGCTAAATCACTGAAGTTATTAGCATTAAAACTGAGACCTAATACATAGTGTCCAAGAGTTATTGCTCAAGGAAGTTGTTTTTGCTAGTTTAGTAGGTTAAAGCTAAGATTTTGACAATATTTACCATGAATCAACAGAGTTGTCAACCAGGGATGGAAATTAAATTTTTTGTCCCCCGGCCACTGTGGCTGGTGGATTTCAAAATCTACCGGCCATTGTGGCTGGTGGATTTCAAAATCTACCGGCCACTCAATGTTTTTACCAGCCACTTTCTTGTTTTTAACCGACAATGTGTAACTGCATGTGAAAATTAATACTACAAGATCTACAATACTTAAGCAGTTTATTTAATCTCAAGTCTCAATGAAACACTGACACTTTCTCTTTCTCTCTTATACATACACAAACCACGAACTGATATACATTTCATTAAATGAGTAGGGCAGATTAAACAAAAAACTAACATTCCTCCACCCATCCTCCCCACTCCCAGTACAATTTCTCCTAAACAGTATTTTCATCTTATCCAACTGGGCCGTCCGTCTTCAGCCTGGTAAGTGGCTTCATGGCAGCCATATTCTCCGGGGCTGCTTTTCCCTGTGCTCTCTTTTTTACCTGGATGTGGCATTTGGACGATTCATGGTCTTTTATGGCTTCCAGTTTTAGGTTTTTAGTCCCAACAATGAAACTATTAGTTTTGGCATCTTCTGAAGCATGTTGACGACATACAGAGCAGTACATTATCAGATTTGTCTCGTCGTAAACCAACCAATCGCGGAACTCCCCATTGTCTGCTTTTCTCCATCGTTCTTTAAAAAAAACTTTTTTAGATTCCAGGATGAGTGCATTAATGTGATGATATTTTGTTTATTTAAGGGATATTGCTTTAAGAAAGTACACAGGATACTGTATTGTAAGATTACTAATGTGCAAACATGGTAAACAAATATTTTGGATTTACCAGGTATGCTTATTTCCATAAAATGTGCACTTCATTTTGAATGAGTAACTTAGAGGCCATCCACATGAAGACGCATTTGGATGCAAACGCACTTTTTTTTGCATCGTTTGGGCCAATTGTGCACACGAATCCTGTAAACGCACTGCCTGTAAACACACTTTTTTGAAACCTGGTCTCAGGGTGAATTAAAAAAAAAACTGGCTCGCGTTTGGCTTCGTCTGGATGGCGAAACCGCATACGTGCGTATCGATGATGTCATCCCCACACACCTCAGCCTCACAGCTGACTGCCTTCAACCCAGCTGACCCTGGACTTCCTGGATTGTATTTCATCATCTCAATGGTTCCTGAAGCATCACGCATTCTTTCAATGCAGGGCTATTTTTGGTCTGAAGTGAAAAAAGCAACATGTGTTGGGAGATGATATTGAGGCCCCGACTATAGATGCATTTTCATTTCCAGATAACTTCCTATTTGAGTGGTATGGTTTTTCTGCCCAGTCTATCAGTTATGTAGCCTACATAACCTTATCTGTCCTCATATCACTAACGTCACCCATCGTAGACATGCTCTACATCCCAGCACATTCTTTGTGTCGCATTATGTTTTTTTGCAAACAGCAGTTTTCTTTACAACATACAGTAAAGCCACTGTATACAGAGCCGTCAGAAGAGTGAGACTCGCTCTGAAACGTGTTTTTAAACGTTTGCGTAGAGTTCCCTGGACACTAACCAGCCGCTGTGATGCGTTTTTTTTTTGTTTGGTTTTTTAAATCTAAATACATGTTCAAACCATAGACTGTATATTATTAATATACATAAATGCAATAAATATAAATAAATGCAGCTTATAGTAAAAGTGTTTATTTCTGTCTCTGTTCTCTGATTTAAAAGATGTGATTCCTTCTTTCAGGAATGAACACATTGATTGGTTATGATCTTGTACCTGAGCCCAAGATTCTTGAGGCAGCACTGAGAGCCTGTCGGAGGTTAAACGACTTGGCCAGCGCTATTCGGATTTTGGAAGCTGTGAAGGTGAGAGAAAAGGTGCACCTTCTGAGCTTGGGAATGTTGCCAACCAGCGTATTTGCAATTGGTAGTCATACGTTAATGAATAATGAGTTGTACATTTTTATTTCCTCAGGATAAAGCCGGCCCTCATAAAGATATCTACCCGTATCTGATCCAAGAGCTGCAGCCAACATTACATGAGCTTAGCATCCCTACACCTGAAGAGCTTGGCATTGACAAAGTGTAGATGAGTATGTATTTAAATTCTCTCATCATTAATGTGTTATTTTCAAGGTTTGTCATAAGAGGGCAATCTAACAGAAATGTTGTTTGTTTTGTTTTAGATCTAATGACAGTGGATATCCCAGGACACAGAACCCTTGTACTTTAATGTTTGCCTCATATAAATTGTGTGATATTTAATTTGGCCTTTATTAAGTTCTTTTGCTTGTAAACTATTGATGAACCTAATAAAGGAAAGTGTATCTTTATTAAGTGCCACACACTTTGGGATATTTTAATCAGTTTCAGTACTTATTGAAGCAATACACTCAAATCATTATAAGTTGCTTTAATGGAAAGCAGAACATTGCTTGTATGGTGCATTTTGTTTAAGTGTGTCTGGACATTCTTGTGAGTCACATTTTGCCACCAGGGAGCAGCGTTTTCACGTGAATGTAAAAATCATGTTACTGTATTCAATCATCTGTTTTCATTTCAGGGAAAATTGACATGCTTGTAAAATAAACGTGTTCTAATGGCAAATGGTGTAATGTTGTTATCAACATATAACTAGAATATTGCCTGAAGCTATACTAAATATGACAACTTCAATGTTGTTGTTGAAACAGGCAATTCTTACAGTCCAATGGACTTTGCAAGATTTAAAAGTTAATGGGTTGTATTATGGGTAATGGTAGATTCTTTGATTATTGGCACTTTATGCTTATAATACCATTAATCAGGCTTTACTGGGTTGGAGCAAAAAAATACCTCCAAGGTGTATAAGTAGAAATGTTCAATGGGCTTGTCTCAAACGCAATTGTAGTTGTACCGTTTTGAAATGTACACAATTTAAAAAAGCTTATTCTTGAATAAAAGATTTACTCAATGGTTAGATTATTTTACTTAAAGCGATTAGTGTCGGAGCTCTTTTTTCACTGCAAATTTATTATTTTCTGCTATCAAGCAAAATTGTGTGCAGTAGAGTTAAAGGGGTATTAACAAGTCAAAGGTACTATAATGTGTTAAATGAGTGGTGGCTCTAGTGTTGTGTTTTGGTATCTTGACACGATTCAAAAGGTAGATAGCACATGATGTGCAAATACATACTTGTTGGAATGGGAGGATTCAAATTATTGTGATAATTGTATAATAAAACAAGCAGGTCTATTTTTTTGCCAATTTCACCTTCTCTGATACTGCATGTGATTTATAAATTGGTGCAGTACAAGTAAACCATGATTTACCAGTCCAAATATGAGTAACTGCTTATACTTGTTAAATTGGTCACTGTTATGTTTCCGCTCCTCCTACAAGGTCACTGACTGAATCGATATAAGAGGAACAAATTTCAGATTCATGAATACACCATTTGACTGCTAGAGTGTGAATAAATTGTGATTTATTTCTTAATTTAAGTCATGTCTGCCTAACTCCCTCAGAAAGACATATGGAGCTAATTGAAAGCTAATTCTAGAAAAAGATTGTTTTGCTCTTATCCTGTAATCAATCAGGTCATGTCAACAGAATCTGCCTTGGGCTTTTCATAGAGGGGTTTGAGTCTCTATAACCAATATTTCCAGTATTTTCCCATATGGCATTGGGCTGTTCAAAATAGAAGCATATGTACAGTAGATGTTCATTAAGGTGCCACATTGCAGTTAAAATTGGTTTTGTAGCTAAGCAAATGGCAAAAAAAGCCCTTTTTCTATTGTTGGAGCTCCAAAGAACCCAATTGATAAGTTGATCTGACTGCAACACATACATCTATCTGTTAATGCCACCATGTGTATAGGAATTACAGATGGACAATTAGGGAGGAATTAAAAATATTAGATCAAATGAAGCGGCAATATTGCCGCTTCATTTGATCTAATATTTGTAATTCCTCTGTTGGAGGTATTGCCAATGCCTCCAACAGATGACCTCTTTTACACACGTTCTGTTAAATTGACTTAATCCTGCTCCAAAGGAAAAAGGACAATGACTAATGTACCATGACTTTTTAGCCAGACTGAATTTCCATGCAGGGTTCTGCTATGAAAGGCAACCCATTTAGCACTGGAGTGAAAACCAAGTGTCCTGTGGGTGTAGAGGTCAGACCCAGTTGCAATGTGAATGAAGACTAAAATAATGTCATGTTTTTAGTAGTGATCGTGTTACCTCAATAGCCATACAATTGTATAGCAGAAGGTGTGGTTTCCTTGTGAAGTGGGTGGGTAGTTCCACACATGCAGAAAAGAAAACCCTCTTTACGAGCTTTACGCACGGGGCGGGACTTTCATTCATGCGAGTTGGGGGTGTAGGCCACTCAGTCAAAGACAATCAAAGATGTTTGAGTTTCCATGCGCCCTCAGTGACCAGGGATGTAAAGCGCAGAGCAGTTTTACCCCTCCTCCTCCAGCTCCGATCACTCCGGCCTCCACACTTCACGGGCTTTTAAATCACATTTAATGAGAATAATCCTTTTTTCTGTTTAAAAAGAAACTGGTCATGCGATGCGATTTATTTCTGCCGGAGGGAAGAAGGGAAAACTAGATAAGATCTGTTGGCGATGATGGATTACTCAAAGGCGCAAATGGTGAGTGTCGACGACTGTTTGGTGGCGCTCCCACTCGTGTTTGTTACAGTAACAAAGCAAATGGCGATTTATGTATAGACGTTTTCCGGAACATTTGCACTTTAACGATTTCATTTTTGTATTTAATTGTTTTTCATGGTTATTAGTATATGCCTTGCATTCGCATTTATCTGTACTTTGAAATAAAGTTAGTTTATAAAACTGAATAATCTCTTTGTGAAATAACTTAACCCATCACCTTCATATTTAAGTAACTTATTAACATGGGGGAAATCGTAGACAGAAACATGTTCTATCCTGCTACTAATGTATCCTCAACTGAAGTAGCCTAATGTATTTCCTGTTAATTATTGTCTCAAGCCATCAAGCTTTGGTTCACTTAAATCCACCTTTACTGTGCTTTCTGAGGCCAGGGCAGCCTCTCTTAAAACAAGTTTTACTTTAACATGCCGATTTTAATGAACCAAACAACAAATATGTATAACTTTATTCACTCTACATTCCTAGTAGGCCTATTGAAACAATTTACCAAAAGTTGAATGTGCCTCTTTCGATCTTTTTATACTTGTTGAATGCAATTTTCATTATTTATAACTTTGGGTAATTTTCTGCTGCATATAAAAGCAAAAACACCTAATCAAACATTTTCTCAATGAAGTTGGGGATTTTTTTTTTATTATTTCTTGTCCACAGTCAAGCTTATCCGAGGAGGGCAGTTCAGCCGGGTGTCCACCGTCTGGTAATGCTGGGGTGAAGCTGGAGGCGGTGATGGAGCATCTGCAGAGACAACAAGAGGCCAAACTGGAGATGAATCTGCAAGAGAAACATCTTTTTCACGCACAGCTCCTGTTTGCTCAACACGCTGCTGCAGCGAGAGCCTCTGGCTCCAGACTAGACTCTGCATTATTTGGCAAAGCAGATGGACAGACTTATCAAGCAGCTCAACAAGCTTTGAACAGCCATATCAGCACAATAGATCCAAATGAGGAAGATGAGGACTCGGATGAGGAGGAACAGGAAATGGTGGAGCCTGAAGAGAATGATGAGGTGGAGGAAGATGATGATGGTGAGGAGGAGGACGATGGGCCTCATCAGCAGGCGAAGAATCCTCGACTCCAGCAGGTTGCAGGCTTTCCCTTCGCTCCTTATTCCACACCTCGGCCGTCTGCTGCGAAGCCAATGTCCAAATCTCCACTTTTGGCAATAAAACAGGAGCAGGAGGAGAAGGAGCTGCTGTCTCCTGCAGGCCAACACGCCTTCACGTCACCCAATGGCTTCGCTGACTGGGGCTACGACGAGCCATTTAAACAAGTAAGTTACTTTGATAGAACTTCCCAAATCAAGGCTATATTGTTTTTCTTTTCCGATTTGACCAAATATACGAAGAGGCAGAGATTGTGCAATACAAAGATCAATCATGAACAAAGACCTGAGTTAGTTCTGTAGAGCCACGGCCCAAAAAGTGCAAATAGGCTACATGATTATAAGCTGTGAAGATTATTAAAAGACACCCTCATCTTCCACCATCCTGATGTTAGCCCCCATCAGAAGACCTGTATCCCTCCTCGTTATTGCAACACAATTCTTTAGAAAACAGTTCTGAAAATAATAAAATGGTTTAAGCTGTTCAGGTCACCTCGACCTCTTGTTATGTTCAGATCTTGTTATTGCATTTTAAGATGTTATGCTGCATTTTACTGGCACTTTTTTGGTTACACATAATCAGCGTACAGCAGTTCACACAAAGGATGGGTGATTAAACACCATCCATATTTAAGCGTATGCCATTACTAAGATTTTCTACCACACTTTGATGTATTGTTAATCATCTTTTATAGAAGAAAAGTTCTCACATAGATTACAGATAAATAAAATCCCATTGTAATATTTCCGTCCACTCTTGGATATATTATAGTGATTTTTAACTGTTAAGTAGCCAGAGCCCCAATAATCTTTACAGAGAAAAAATGAACATCTGTAACTTTCTGTGTTGGCTGCTATGTGTTCTAACTGTTATTATTATTTGTTGACTTCTTCCTGCTGCCTGGCCTGCCTCCTGTTCTCTCACATGTCAGGGGAAGGAACGCGTCCCTTTGGCAAGATGCCCAAACTCGATAGTGTTAATGACTGGCCCGGGCCAGAGATCTTTCCTGCTATACCTCTCTCGTCTCACACTTTTGAAAATACATCCTCACCACCAGCCGAGCTAATTGGTCTTGGCTGGGGTCCAATCCTAACTGTTCAAAGCAGCCGGTTCAGGCCTGACAAAGATGAAGTTAAAATGAGAGCAGAGGATTAATGACATTGGATTTCATTTATGTATTTATGGACAAGGTTGGCTTGAAAGGGTTAACTGGTATTGCTGGTAGGGGGTGGACTTTTCTCTCATTGTATCAGACAGATCTTTTAAATGAGATGCAAAGCTAGGCAAGTATTTATGACTAGGTTTTCCAAAAGATATGTTTGACTACATATATAGGTATCAGAGGGTCCCTTCAGAGTTTTTTTTTTTCTTTATGGAGACCAATCGTGTGTGTTTCCCTTGAAAAGGCCCCACTTCAGTACAATACTTGGTCATAAATGAGGCCTGTGGCCAGGACAGCTGGGTTAGTGCCTCACAGCAAGCAACTACCCAAGAAGTTTACTTACAGTAGTTTCAGTGGAGCAGAATCAGCTTTTAAAACCGTTTTACACATCTATTGTTCAGAGAGGTTTTATATATATATATATATATATATATATATATATATATATATATATATATATATATATATATATATATATATATATATATATAAATAAATAAAAGATACTGGTTCTCTTGTATGTAATGTAATTTATGTGGTTGTTAGGCTCTTAAAACTTGACAGGCTCAGAAACCTCACTGCTGACGTA
Organism: Gymnocephalus cernua; assembly: GCA_023631565.1. Taxonomy (NCBI): domain Eukaryota; kingdom Metazoa; phylum Chordata; class Actinopteri; order Perciformes; family Percidae; genus Gymnocephalus; species Gymnocephalus cernua. Next base: position 23,781,148 of record CM042431.1, on the reverse strand, counting down.
GCTCAGTGGATAGCTTTGCATAATTTAGTCGTCTCTTGGCAACACTTAAATGGCAGCGAGTACTCAAAACATTATATGGCCACTGTAGTGAGAATTGCATTTCCTTTTGTCAGACCAGCAGACAACACCTGGAGCAATGAAGAACATTTGTTCCGTTTTAATTAAAGCAAAATAATGAGTTGTTAAAGACTGTTGTGGAAAAAAAACTTAATTGCATGTGTGCGAAAGGGTTTGTATTTTTTTTTCATCGCTTAAAGCACAAGAAACATCTCAGAACCATAATCTATTATAAGAACGTATGTATGTGCGGCGTTTTTTTCATTGACCCATTTGTGTCAACATTTAGGCTTGTGATATTTAACTTAATCCTCTTTACCTGTGTGTTAAGCTAAAACGCATTCTATGTTTCTTTATCATTGCTAACATTATTGAGCTTAGTAACTTATTGTTAAATGCAGCCTATAACCAGACACAAAAATGCCTTCCACTTTGGCTAAAATGTAGATTTTTGTTTTGTCACTGTTGTTTTTTTAAGAGTGAATTTTGAAACAGGACTCCTTCAGTGTTTTGCTTTGAAGCTTTTTTATGTGACATGCATATGATATGAATAAGTTCACTTTGTTACATACAGTTTGAAATGGCATCTTTTGCGAGTTAATTGGCACGGTTGTAAAGATTTACTCTTGTTACCCTCTCTTCACCCTAAAATGTGGTCCCTCTCTACTACTTCTTAAGCGTTTTTCTTTTCGTACGTTTAATTAAGCAATTATCTTTGAAGATCTGGGAATGTTGTAAAAGCCTTACCATGCTGGGCAGCCATTGTTCAGTCCTTGTGTGCGGTCTCACTATACGTCCTTAAATGTAGCGGAGGGGGGGGCAAATGGCCCCATCTTTGCTCTCAATCCCGGCTTACAGCACAGCAAGCGGCCAGATAAATTATCTTGACTTATTCGGGTGACTAAATGCCCAATAATTTGATTTGGATTAAAAATGTGGTCCTCCTGTGGTTATAATGACACCAGGAAATGGATACGTTTTCGCTGTTGCTCTGCGGGAGTGGCTGAATGATTTTGATGAAGCTCATTATGAGGCAGTTTCCACCTAGTGTAAACGTTTGAGTATTTCAATGGGACATTTCAAATAAGGTTTAATTTATTAACTTTTATCTTGACTTGCTGAACAGACATTCTTTCAAAAAAAACTACTTTGTGTATGCATTAACCTGATAATTTGTCATTTGAATATATAAAACCTGATAAAACTAGCCTTTTTTTTTAACAAAACAAAAGAAACCTTTTCCTGCCCTACATACTGAATACAATCAGGATTCCTAGGGCTGGATGTGTGAAACCTCTGGGAGCAATTAACTGAAAGCTCTTTGTTAATAGAGCCACAGTAGGTCTCATCAATAAGGGGGGGAGGGTTTTATTTCCATTTCATGGTGAAAAGACTGGCATGTTATCTACCTTCACATCAATAAGCGTTCTGCTGGGGGAGTAGAAGTCCTTTATTAGAAATTCTAAACTGAAGCCATTAGATGTGTCAACAGCTCTGCCACCACATACAGTTGTAATACAGTATTTAACTAGTTTAACAACTAAAAGCAGGAATAGAAAATGAAAAGTTGATGTTTACAGGGGTCCATTACACAGTGATTTTCAACCCGATGGGCAACTTACTTCTGCATTTAGTGGTACTGTAGAAAGAATAAAAAGAGACTTATAGTTAGAAATTGATTTAGAAAATATATCACCAGTCACCTGTATCACCTCTGTTGTAATGGATAAATGGTTAAAATGGATAAAAGTGATGGTTTAAAATACGTTCAGTTGACCTTTGATGAGGCTGTGAGCATACATCTAACAACAAAGGCTGGGAACCTCTGTGTTGCAATATTATGCAGCTGTTTGTGTCTCAGCTTTTGCAGTTTGAATAGTGTTTTTACTGTAAACATCAGGAGAGTTGGAGTTGGATGGAAGCCAAAACATTATTGGTTCCCATGTATTTTGTAGCTTAAAGGGTGAAATGTAATGGGTATTAACCCAAGGTCAAATCAGGTTGCCACACCAAACAATTTGTAAATGGGATAATGTGTTTAAAGTACAAAATGATTGATTGATTTAAATGCAAGTATCAAGTAAAATCCTTGAGGGAAGACAATGGAAGACAAAAATAGTCCATTATTTTTGATAAACCACAAGCATGACAATTGAAGCATTTGATCCTGTCAAATACAAAAACACATGCTTGTTTTAATATAAAACATGTTCACATAAAACAAGAGCATGAACTGAATGGCTTTTGAGCCCTCATAATCCTGCAGCAAGCAAACCAGTGATAGAAATCCACAAAGAAAAACTGCAACAAGATCCACAATAGTTGAATTGAAATGACTGAATTGTTATTTCAGTTTTTAATAAAGATATAGGGTGAATAATAGAATAAAAAACATCATCTACTTAATGTAATTGTAATGACAGACCATTCTTAAGACTGTTCTGCCAACCATGTTTGATTTTCATACTTGCATCATCGTGCGTTAGCAGGACAATAACATCTCAGCGGGCTTTTCCACACAGTTGCACACACTGCCCTCCACACACATTTTTAACCTTTAGCTATCACGTTAAGGGGGAGGAGATGGAGGAATAACAAGTCCCATTAAACTTCCTAATGAGCATTTGGCCTTTCATTGATCTTCCTTTTACTGTGCCTAGCTTTAAACGGACACTCCCTTTAAGAAATATAAGTTTAGTTTAGTTTATTTTTTATTTCATTCATTTAAAAAAAAAATGCAACAACATTTAACATGAATGAAAAGGAGCAGAAAGAAGTAAAAAACTTATAATGTCTGCCCCCGATCAACACAAATCATTTGCATTTCCAGTTCCTTTACATAGTCACATGCAGCAGTCTATTTTTCTAGAACCTCAAAACACAAAATACATCAAATCAAGTTGATCTGCTACTCCGCAGTATTATATTTCTGCAACATTGATAATTTAACAGACTTCTTAAACATATAAATGGACTCTAGAGTTTTAATTTTACAATCAAGACTGTTCCACAAATTGACACCTTTGATTGTGACACATTTTTCCTTTAAAGCTGATTGGAACCTAGGTTTTGTAAAAACCTCAGTACCTTTTAGGTCATATCTGCTTTTCCTCTTGGCAAATCTGTTTTGCAAATTATTCGGTAAACATTCCAAATGAGCTTTATACATGTTTTTTAGAAGGTTATAATTTACCAAATCATTAAATTTAAGTGTTTTTAGTTGTATGAATAAATGATTAGTTGGATCTCTGTATCCACTTCCACTGGTAACTCTAATAGCTCTTTTCTGTAAAAATAAAATAGGATTAATATATGTTTTGCAAGCACTTCCCCACACTTCAATACAATAGGTCAGATATGGAACAATCAATGAGTTATACAACAAAAACAATGCATTGTTATTTAGAGTATTTCAAGATAAGCCTTTTATTGATTGTCAGAGGGGAACATATAGTATAAAATAGTTGTTGCAGCAGCACGAGTACAGAAATAAGTAGATAGAGAGAAAGATAATTGGAAGTGTATAAAATAGGAATACAAATAAAAATAGAAACCATACAACAGCAAACTCAAAATTACAGTGCAAGCAGTACACACAGAGTACATACTGTAAACTAACAGTGCATTTCAAGTGACGTGACAGTGATGTGATTTGTAGCTGCAAAGTATATGTCAGAGTAATATGATACCACTTACTATTACAGCATAAACCAGAGTGATATATAATACGATCAAGTAATAATACTTAGTGTTTGTTTTAATATAGGCAAGGCAGCTTTATTTGTATAACAGATTTCAGCAACAAGGCAATTCAAAGTGATTTACATAAAACATTGAAGAACAGTTAACAACTAATTACAACATGCACACACACACACCAGCAGAAAAAAAGTGGTTTCAGTGCTGGGGGAAAAAAACGGTTTGGACACATGAGGTGGGAAGCACAAAGTCCAGAGTCCTTGAGCAAAAGGTGATATATTGAGAAGCTTTAAATAGGAATGGTATCTCACTGAGGATATAACATCCCAGTGTTTGTTTTTAATTGCTATTGTTTTTGCCATGCTCTTATTAAATTCATCATATAACGCAGACGCAGGACAATCTGGAGGACAAACTGTTCACTAATGTTTCTCTGTGGGTGTATTTACAGAGAGGAAGTGCCATCTGGGCTGAGGAGAATGACGGAGGAAAAGTAAAAGGAGAACCATCCAGGGACTTTGCCAAGGTCAGTAGATTTAGTTGATGTATGTGAACAAGAAAACGTCTAAAATAATCAAAGTAACTATTCACTAGCTATTGCTGATGTTTGTTTTTAACTTGCAGCTTTATGAACTGGATAATGACCCACAGCGGAAGGAGTTTCTTGATCAACTCTTTGTCTTTATGCAGACACGAGGTAAGATTCAGAGTTAGAGCCTTCAAACGGGACACACAAGTCTAATGTTTGCCCAACCTCCTCCCTATGCAGATTTGTGATGTCACATGTCAATGTGGCAATGCAGCTCGAGTTGACTGGCTGAACTAGCCTATACTTGCTCTATATATTTAAAATGATGGTGCCTTTTTATCTTTTGAGTTGACTATTATCTCACAAATTGATCTTACATTATAAAGTAACTCATTTAATCTTCTCTTATTTATTAGGGCTCCAATGATATACTTTTGTCCCGATTCGATTCTTTCACGATGTGAATTTCTTATCCTTCTTTAACAAAAAACTAAGTTGAATAATAAACTTCTAGAGACAGTATATCATGAGACATTTCTAAAAACTAATTGTTTTCTAAAAAGAAGGCACATCACATGTCAGTCAGTCTGACATTTATTTCATTTGTAAAGTACATAAGCAAGTGTGGTATGTATGTATGTATGTGTATGTATATGTATATGTATATATATATATATATATATATATATATATATATATATATATATATATATATATATATATATATATATATATATATATATATATTCTGAATGCCTGCCTGAATGATTCAAATGAGACATTTTAATCTAGATTAATTCCAAGATTACAGTGACATTAATCTAGATTAAAAACATGAATCTATGCCCACCACTAATATATATAGAGAGAGCGAGAGAGAAATGGCTCATTTGAATTCTGCCGAAGGCATTCAGAATATGTGTGCTACCCAAATAATGAGTAAGTCTTTGAGAATGGGTTTCTCAAGCCAGGTGGCGCATTAGACCAGGGGCTCATCTCCTGTTTCCAAAATGCATGACAAACTGCTTGAGAAAGCTGTTCTACTATGATAATTGGTGATGAAAATAAATCATGTTCAATAAGATGTAATACTTTTCAATACTCATCTGGGTTGAAGCAGCAAACATTCAGTGTAAGAGTAAAAAAATAACATAACATTATTTATAATACATTTATTTGATTCACAGCTGCTATGTATAGTGTTTTGACCTCGACAACCCAACTGCATTTTACCGCAAACTTGTGACTAGTTAACTTTCTAAAGCGGGCGAAATTGCTGGTTTGCTAAGAGTCGGGTCGGGACTCTAACATTAACACACTGGCAGACGCAAGTGACAGAGAGACGGAGGAGAGCAGGGAAGGAAATGCTGCTGAACGAATACGCTGCATGTTTTAAATGGCGTAAAAAAATTTTTTAATAAAGGCAAGTGCGGTGTTGATTGTGAGGCGCACCACCGCACATTAGTCTATATGTGGGAAACACTGTTACTGTTTATTCAGTTAAACATTCATTTTGAACTGTTTTACAGTCAGTAGGCTGTATACATCCGCGCTAAAATATCAAGGTGAAAGTCATCATAGCTGCGTAGTAGCCTATAGACCCAGCTCCTAACCTAACTTTGAGAATAGATTAACAGCGATATTTTTTTTTATCGCCCGATAAGAGTCTCACGTTAACGCAGCACGTTAACGCCAATAACGGCCCACCACTAATACGTATATATACGATATGGATAGGATAGGATATATATACGATTTTCGAAAATTTTTTCTCCCAACCCTATTTATAGATTTGCAATAAAAAAAAATGGAGGACATTTTAAATACGCCAGGAGTTCATCAAAACAATCAGAGAATGAAATGACTAAGTAAATTTAATTCTTGCCAAAATGTGTTCAATATATAATATTAGAAAGATAAATCCTGGTCCATAAATGCAAAAATTTAAAAGTTTAAATGTCAAGTAATGAATGAAAATGGTTTATAAAATGTGGCTGTTTTCTTGCACTGGATGTTGTTTCCAAGTAGGTGACACAGATTGTATTATCAATTTTAAAAGCAATACAAATAGTGTTTTGGTCCATAATAGAATGATAACAAACCTGAAGGTCTACAGGTCGAACCCTTTTAGGTTCTACGAGTCATATTAAGTAAAGACTCATATACTCAATAATAAAACTCATGATAAATTATTTTCTTTTACATGGAATTTAAAGTGACAAAAATTTAACACAGTTCATTTTCAAATCTTACAAAAATCTGGGCATTTTTAATTAGCTAAAAACAGTAATTTTTTGTCAGCATTTTGTCTATACCTTCAATCCTATAGATGTTTACCAGTGTTAAGTACTGTATGTTAAATTAATGCAGATGATTGTAGTCCAATTAAAACAAATCCCAGTCAAAAAGAAGTAAATGCAGCAGGACACTGTCTGCAATCTTTACCTGTGTGTGTAAAGGTCATGGCAAATGTATATCTGTGACATGTGTTTATCTTAAGCACAGATAAATCTTTTTACAACCGCTTTTAAGCCTCCTTGCTTCATTGACTTTACTCCAAATCGGGATTGGAAGGGTTAGCTGTCAACCCTGTGATTGGCAGGCACTGCTGGCTGTAACATTCCCCCTCCCCCATGCGCTCCAATCAATGCAGCAACAGAGCTGCTGTTGTGGAATTATCCCCACCCTTATCCATCTGAAATGAGCTTCATTAGAGAAGTCTATCCACGAGCTAAGCCATATGACCCAACAATATCATCAGGTGCTTAGAGCGATTTTCGTCCTCCTCGTGCTGTCCTTAATATTGTTCTTACAAGATCTTGGTCTTGTTTTATGCCAACTTCTCAGGAGTAGAATCCAAAGAAAATGAAAACATTTAGTGTTTCACTTGCTTATAGGGCTGCAACTAACGATTATTTTCAATGTCGATTCATCTGTTATTCATTTTCTCGATTAATCGATTAGTTGTTTGGTCTATAAAATGTCAGAAAGTGGTGAAAAATGTTGGTCAGTGTTTACCATAGTCCAAGATAACGTCCTTTAATATCTTGTCTTGTCCACAACTCAAATATATTCAGTTTACGGTCAAAGAGGAGTGAAAAAACTAGAGAATATTAACATTTAAGAAACTGGAATCAGATATTTTCTACACTTTTTTTCATAAGAAATGACGAACCGATTAATCGATGATCAAAATAGTTGCCAATTATTTTAATAGTTAACAACTAATCGTTTAATCGATTAATCTTTGCAGCTCTACTTGCTTTTAATATTCTTGTTTCATGTGTTGGTTTTAGTGCTTTATCTGTTTTTAATGTGCGTAAGATGCTGGTTTTACTGTAAAGTGTCTTTGAGTACCATGTAAAGTGCTATATAAATAAAATGTATTATTATTGTATTTACCCTCGTATGCTTCAGGGACTCCTGTAAATCGCATCCCCATCATGGCGAAGCAAGTGCTGGACCTGTACAGGCTTTATAAGCTTGTGACGGAGAAGGGAGGCCTGGTGGAGGTTATTAACAAGAAGATCTGGAGGGAGATCACCAAAGGTCTCAACCTCCCCACATCCATCACCAGCGCAGCCTTCACCCTCCGCACCCAGTAGGTGTCTCTCTCATTTGTAACAGAATTAACACTCGTTCTCTTCAGGAACAATTGGAAGAATAAAATCTGTTTCAGTATGAAGTAGAGTAGCTGATGATGTAATAGCTTGTCCAAATGTGAATCAAAAGTCTCTCTAAAGGGGTTAAAATGTATTATGCTCAAATGATTGCAAATATGGGGTCTAACATTTTCAATTGATTAAACTACTATTAGAATAATAAAAATGTATGAAATGTATTACTGTTTTAGTGTAGTAATGATTGCATTACAGTATTCAGCATGTTATCACATTAAGAGATATCATCTATTTTCACCCTTATTGAAGACACATTGATTACATTTTGAGAAATTATTAATTATTATTTGCTATTAGGTTTGCTATACATTTATTTTGTTTTACATCTTGAAGGCAGCTATTTAATTTTGTAAACAATAAAAATTACCATTTTTTTGCCGCTCATTAGTGTAAAGTAAACCCACCAGCTCTGTTCTTTCTTTCAGATTAGTTAAGAATTGGTGTCATTGAATGTCAAATGTCAAAGTTTTGGCCTCTCTGTTAAATATTTTAGTAATAGTTAACCTATATTTCTCAGCGTTATTTACAGTAGGTGACATTCAAAGTCACATGCTTCAGTAAGTAAAACAAACATTTCTTAATACTGAATATTTGAATTGAAGCTCTTTCAAGTAAAATAGTTTCTTAATATTAATAACATTTTCGATCTTTTACACCCAGATTATCTTTATTTTAAATAGTGCTCATTAGCACCAGGTCCGATGACTAATTTGAAACTTTTCCTTTCAGGTATATGAAGTACCTGTACCCGTTTGAGTGTGAGAAGAAGGGCCTGAGTTCTCCAGGTGAGCTGCAGGCTGCCATCGATAGTAATCGCAGAGAAGGTCGACGTCCCAGTTACACCAACAGCTTGTACCGCTACTCTCCCTCCCCGAGCTCCGCTCCACACACCCTCCACTCTTCACCCTCCATGCAAACCACCCCGACCGGACACAACAGCCTGAATACATCAGCTAGCCCAAATCTAAAGAGAAACGCAGGTATGACACAGTGTGTGCTATGTAAGAGAAATGGTATCCCTTATTTGATATTTTGAAAATCATTTTTTTTTATTTCATGATATGTTTAAAATAGTTTTCACTGTGATTTTTTTTTTTTTTTTTTTATTTATTTATTTTTTATTTTTCCCAATCAGATGAGATGTCAACCCCTGTAATACCCAGCCGGCTGCCCATGGCTCTGGCCCTGGGGCAACAACAGCAACAACAGCTGGCACAAGCTGCCACACTGGAGCATTTCAGAGAGAGGCTGGAACGAGGAGCTGGGGCAGCTTCAGCTGGCGCTCCAGAGAAGAAAATGATGCAGATTGCAGAGGAGCAGCAACGCCTCATGCAGCAGGCCCTCCAACAAAACCTCCTGGCCTTTGCGACTCACTTCAACCCCATGAACCTCAAACTTAACAACGGGCATGGTGAGTTGCCTTCACTGTAATGATGCAGGCGCTATCATAACTTGACATAATTTTTTGGAAAGTCAATTTAATTAGATTTTTTTTTTCTCCCCCCCCCCCCCCTCCCCCACAGAGAGCAAACAGGATTTGTCTCTGAGTATCTCCACTAATGGAGCAGCCAGTATCAGTGTATCTGTGGAGGTCAACGGCACTGTTTACTCAGGTGAGTAATTGCCTTTTAAAGCTTAGTTTAGTATCAAGACTGGAAACAGCTAGCCCGGCTCTGTCAGACGATAAAACATTTTTGCCTACCAGCACCTCTAAACATCAGCAATAACATGTTATATCTCGTTTGTTCAAACCATATAAAAAACTGTGTAAAAAGAACAAGTTGTGTTTTTACGGGGGTTATGTGTCGGACTATTTCATGGCTGGGAGCAGTGACTTCCTTCCACAACATGTCGTTTTTACATTTAGTTTTTTGTATGGATTAAATAAACGAGATATAAAACCTGTTATTTAGTGAGCTTTAAGGGTGCTGGTAGGTGGATGTGTTACCTTTTGGACAGAGCCAGGCTAGCTGTTTCCCTCGGCTTCTAGTCTGTATGCTAAGTTAAGTTAGCCCGCTGGCTGGTTTATGTAGTGCACAGACATGAGAGTGGTATCAATCTTCTCATCTAACTCCCAGCAAGAAAGCGAAAAAACCTACTTCTTTAAAAAACTACTGTTTTACTGTCTTATCTACCTGTTTTTTATTTTTTTGAATCTGTTTTTCTGCAGCACTAAATGCTTTTATTTCTCTAAATACAACATACTTAATGACACAAAATTCTCCCTTGAACTTGACTTTTTACATTTGTAATTTAAAAATAAATATTAATCAAATGAATCATACAACACATACTTTTAGATTTCTGTTGGTTTTAACTTTAATCTACTCTCTAATCTCTGCATTGCAGGAATGCTGTTTGCCCAGAAGTCAGCTGCAGCTGTGGCGTCACAGGTCGTAACTCCGGCAGGAACAAATGGTTTCAGTGCCATGTCCTCCTCACACAGTCCCTCCTCTTCATCTTCCACCTCCTCAAAGGGACCAAATTAAGCCTCACTGGTCTTTAAATCTGTCTTCAGCAAAATAATAATACAAAAAGCATACTTCTTTTGTCAGGCGATAACTGTGTGAACTCTAACTATACTGCTGTCTACTAGTACACCTCTAGTTGTACTTGTTGACCTCCTTTTTGCATTGCAGTTTTTTGTGAAAGTCAGCCGTAATGCATGAGGAAAGCATTGTTTTTCCAGTAGTTTAATGTACTTTAAATGAGTTTTGTCAAAGGGCATTTATGTTTAACCTCAAAGGCTTTCAAACTGATCATAATATAGATTCAGATCACACTGTATGCCTTTTCTTTATGTTGTGGCATCCATCTCCAAGGCTTTACAATGTTTGTTCAGAAGTGTCTTTAGATCCTCTTTGGGTGTCAACTGCATTTATAGCTAATTATCAAACCGTTCTGTAGCTGCCTTTTTCCCGTAACGGTGTGGTTGCCAAAGTGCAGCTAATGAAGACCAAAAAGCCTTGGCTCAATGACATAGCCCCTGTCTATATCTATTTTGCTGAAGTCTTTTTGTATCCCCCTTAGTAAACATTTGGTGTAACCCGAGTGATAGCTCATAGTTTATTCATTTTCATAGCAGCTTTCGGGGATTATGTACACCATCGGTTTCTTAAAGAATTAGAGACATTTGTTGCAAGTTGGTTGGATTTTGTTATGTTTTTTTATGTTTCATTTAACTTTTTTTATTTAATCACTTGGCTCAGCCTCAAAATTACAGAACATGTATTTCATGTCAGCTGTGAATCAAAGGCAAAACATTAGAAACAAGGTTTTGCTGGAAATTATATGTAGGTTGGAAGTGATTCAACATTTACCTCAATTAACTTCCCATGTTGGTAAGTTTCTCTGGAATTTGTTCTGGACTCAGGAATGTCCTCAGGACTCATTACTGTTATATTGTATCTCATAATATATTGCTGTGTTGTATTTGCATAACCGCAGAGAATGTATCGCTAATGACCTCAAGCTTTTGACAAGTGAACACTGAAACAGTGCTACCTCACTCAAATATGCAATACTTTAAGAGTTGATTTAGCCATCTGCTGAAATATATTGTATGTAGACAATCAAGTAGACATATCAATCATGCAAACAAATGTCACTGTGATCTCTGTTTTGGTCTTTAACGTATTTCTTGGACATGTGGCCATGAGGAATTAAACAATCTTGTGTGCTCTTGTGTGCACTTTTTTTTTGTGAACCCCTCAGTGCTTTTGCCAAAATGAAGATAAGGCGAAAGATCATTGTTCCAAAACAAATGTTCTATCATATTACATGGGGTGCATCTTTTTATAGTTGTTTCGGCTTGAAAAAACTGCATCTAACAGTCTTTATCAGTGACTGAGTTGAAATGATTGACACTCATTATTCCGATCCCAATGTCAAGAGTGAGCTTCCAAGTTCAAAATAATTTAGACGTAGGTTACACGGTGCTTCACGGTTACAAATGAAAGTACAAGTAGTAGAATGTAACTGAGTGTGTTTATTCATTTAATTCTACTTTATACATTTTCTCCATATTGTACCTTTTACTCCACTACATTTATTTGACAGCTGTAGGTTTTCTGTGAGATTTTACACAGAAAACGCATACATTAATAAATATGATGCAGTGTTGTGGATTAAAGTAATTATCTATTACAGTGCTATTTACACATCGTTGCATCAATAATGATAATCCAATAATATATAATAGTAAAACACACTTATGAGTATGTTTACTTTTGATAATATGCACTTTTTGACATTTGCAGGACTATTACTTGTAATGGAGTATTTTTATATTGCAGTATTGCTAGTTTTACTCAAATAAAAGATCTGAAAACTTCCTCCATCACTAGGAGGTACATACCAAAATAGAAAAGAATACTAAATAAGTGGCCAGATGGGGGTAGTATTTCCTCTATAAAAGACACCACACAAGTTCAGGGGTATAATGCATCCATAAACATTTATCACATTTATCCGTATTTAATTCTCATCTCTTAATCCTGTCCTGGATTTTTATTGTCAATTAAGTTTTGTTTCTATTGCTACATTAGTGACAAACCAATTGCAAGCGTTTTTATCACAATATTTATTTCACATCAGTTTATGTGTAAAACATTGAAAATCCACACATGATTATGGAAGAAGTACAGAAAGAGTCTATATTGAGAGTTAATTCCTTTACTCTGCAGCAGACCTATGACAGAGGTTATATTAATGGGCATAAGAGCTCATGGGTCAGAGAATGAGGGTGGGGGATGGGTCACATGATTTACTGTTGGGATAGTTATTCTATAGTGACACTGCTGGACTGGCATCTGGAACACTGTAGAAGAAAGGCTACAGGCACAATTCAGAGGTATTATGAGATGATATCTCCGCCCACGGCTCCCGCCCACCAGGAAAGAATAATACCAGTCAAGTCACTCTGCAGATGAGAAGGTCACTGTCCTGGGACGAAGACTGGAATATACTGTATGTAGCAAGTGAGGACAGCTGGAGGACTTTCAACTTTGAACAACAAAAGACACCTGCAACTGCTAAAGATTGATTGACTAATGAGGAATATATATATTGAAATCATGTAATGTGTAGGTTTTGTTACTCATTGTTGCTTAAACCTAAAACTTGTGATTCTAAATATCCAAGATATTTTAATGGGATGTTTTTGTGCTTTTGTGGCTTAGACACAAAACAATGGCTTTTATAAACTTGTGGGGAGATTTCTCCAGGACTGAAAGCCAGAATGTGTTTCCATAAATCAAACAATCAATCTTCTTCACTGGGACCTCTGGGCTTCTACTTTGGATGTTTTAAAATAGGCTCTGAGAAACCTTCAGCACACTGTCGGCACCATGCCTTACCATGATGAGGAGTACCCAGGTCAGCCTCTGTGGCAGTCTGTGCTGCTCTTCTGCTGTAAGGGTATGATTGAGGGCATCATTGTCATACTCTTCTTCTGGCTTCTGGTGCAGGTCCTTTTCACTAAACAATTAGAAGGTATGGGCTCAAAGGAGTCATGTTTTTTCAAGTCTAAAACAATACTTACATCTCCATGTCCTTTACATTAGAAGAGTTATTGACACAATGTTCTTTTCTGTGTACATATAGACACATGAATATTGTTTTAAGACAGACTTGAAAAAGTGTGGACCACTCCTTTAACAGTACTTTAATATGAAACATGGGGTCAGTAGTAAGATGATGTAAAATAGTCCTGTGTTATGTAATCCAGGGGTTGCATGAGAACAGTTTCTAAACTGCAGCCATCTGACTGATCTTATTATTCTCTTTTATGTCTACAGTTCACCTCCAAATTCTTCTTTTGGTGGGACTCATAGTCTTTTGTCTGTGTTTGGTCTTGGGATGTATTTTGTGCTGGAGGAACAGTCAGATGTGTACAGTGAAAGACAAAGATCCTGTGACATCAGCACCAGCTCCTGCCGAACCTGTGACCTTTGCCCATAGCCCGCCTCCATCAGCAGCGACGACAGCATCCAGGCAGCAATACCATGAGCTAGATGGAGACATAGTGGAGTACCCCTCCACTTTCACCAGTCCTGCACCTTCGGAGGGTGAATTTACCTCTCTGTCATTCTCTAAAAGAGCTAGAGCTGCCTCTGAACAGAAGGAGCAGCCAAAGTCTTATTTTTCTCTCCGCCGCCTCAGCACACCACCACTATCATCACCCCTTTATAAACCCATTGATCCCAGTCATGCTTCCCTGCCTACATTTCCCAAATTGGGAATGTTGTCCAAAACATGCAAGGATCTGCAGAGGCGCTGTATGTTGACTGGAGATAAAATATCTTATAATGAACACAGCAGGCTCACAAGCCCCAGTGCCGTCTCTTCTTCCATGCCTGAAGAACCAATCCCGCTGGCTCCGCTAAGCTATGGCTCCAGTGCCAGCTGCCAACAGCCAATACCAATGAAACCCTGCCTCCATTTCACTATGGCCTTCTCTCCAGAGCAGCAAACCCTGGCAGTCACTGTCCTCAGTCTCACTGGGACGCCCCACAAACTGGAGAATGTGTCTGTGCTGGGCAGCCTGCCGCCTCTGTACCCCTGTCCCATACAGGCATCTGCACAGAGCAGCCTCAGCCCTGAGACCCACAGCCTGGTGCTGGTTTTGAAGGTGAGCTCTGTGAAGGAGCTCCAAAAGTGTGTACTGAGAATAGTCGTATCCACACAGGAACCTCCCAGCATGAGAGGCACCACACTGGGTGAACTGGAGGCTGAATGTGGAGGAAAAGACTGGGGAGCAGATCACCCGTTTCACGTCATAAAAGAGCTTAACCCAAACAAGTGGAAGCTAAAAAAGGTATCGGTGGATTGAATTAATATATGTGACAATGTGTTGTCTATATTTTTAAGGTACATCGAGAGGTATGGGCAGATTAACCTGTTAGGAGGCCCTGAGGCAAAAATCTGTAGCTGGGCCCCTTTTTGGCACTTTTTACAACATCAGTTTAAGGTCAAGAATGAACAATCAAACTCTACATTCAAGGTCTACATGTAACATAGTGACTCACAGTGAACCTGGAGTTTTGGGGTCTCTGTGGATCTGGTGGCCCGAGACAGAAATTTGCCTGTTTTGCCCAGTTGGTAATACAGTTTTGCATGGAGGTTACCAGTTAAAATGATCTGCTTAAACAAGCAAAAAGGGGTAAACATGGAGACATGTCCATGTGCTGCGTTGCATATAGACATGTGATCTCTGTGGTCAGTGCAATTTTAAAATAATCCTTTGGTGATTTATGTGATTTTTGTTTGTTCCCACATGTTACAAAGTGAAAGTCTCATGCTGCATTTCCTGCTGATCGAGGTTTCCCTCTCTGCTCTTTGACTGCAGGGTCTGATCTCACAGGATGCACCGATGTGTCCTCCACAGATCTTCGTTTTGCTTCAGTATCAGACTCTGGCCCACCGCATCAAAGCCACGGTCCTCAGAGCAGATAACCTAGACAACCTCATTTACACATTGGCAGCTGCAGGTACAACCATCATTTAATGTCACTTGAATTTGACAAAATATATATTTAGAGATCCCATAAGGACATCATGCATGAAGGCATTATGTAAACATACGTGGGGAGAACTAACATTTTGCCTTTCAGGGGCAGAGGTAAAATAATTCCCTATGTTTGCTTTTAATGTTTAGGGGATTAAATGATGTCTCACATGGCCTGAATGCAGCAGGAGATCATCCCTTTTTATAATGACATTGTGGTTTAATCCCTCACTATTCACAATCCTCAGAAACATTTTCCAATCTCCTCTGGATCTCTGATCTGACAGATCTAATCTTGGTTTGCATTAGCCTGTCAAGGCATTACATTTATTGCAGACAAGCACATCCTGTATAAAGAGCCATTGGATTGTATGATATCAGTTTCATGTACATTATGTCAGATGCATTTGACTTGGATAATCTCTATATCAGATTCTGAAAGTTTTTGTTTATGAGAGAATAGACAGAAGTGCATAGTATGGATAAAGAAAAATATGTATTTTATGCATTCTAGCACCATGTTTTACCTGATAATGTATGGTGAATTTACAGGAGAAAAGGTGTGATAACAGTAAAAAAGTGGTTTAATTTTATTTTTACATTTTGTATCTATTTTTTTACTGGACTGGGCATACACATTCTTTTGTGATGTGATTTTTCAACATTTCCACCTTCTGATAAGTGTGTTTTAGATCTTAATAACTAATACAGAGACTCTGGATTAGAAAATGCATGCTTGTGTGCTACTATGATAGCGGCCTGAAATACAGCAAGAAAAGAAAGATTTAACAGAAAACTAACAAAAAATATTTTGGCTTTGTGGTATGTCAACTCAAAAATGTGATACCTGTCTTATAATTACAATATAGTGTTATCCATTTGCTTTTTCTAATTTTGTTTATTCGTAACAGTGGGAAACTTTCTCTCGCCAGCTTCCTTTTGTATCTTAGTTTCCATGTTTAATTTTTTATTGTACAATAGATTTTCTTCCACACCTTATAGTATGTGTGTGCCTGTGCACAGAATACCAGGTGGTGATCAATCTGCATCATGAAGGAGTTGTGATCAGCAGCAGAGAAACTAAAGGAGGGTCCTGTCCTGTGTGGAATACTTCTTTCCTGTTTGACCTGCCTCCAGGAGACATCAGTCAGCTGCCCCTCATGCTCGAGTTCATAATCACGCAGGTAAAGATCACTTTGGGGGCTCACAATTACAGAATAAAATGCATTTCTGCAAATAACTACATTCATTTGTGATGTAACCCTGTGATTTCCACATTCCTGTTCCTTTTTTTGTGACAAATTCAGGTCCTTTCAGAAGGTAAAGTTCTTGGTCGAGTCCTAATTGGAGCAGAGACTGCAGATGCAGGACGTGCTCACTGGAGGGACATGTGCAGCCTGCAGGTGGAGCAGGCACGCTGGCACACTGTACAACCAGACCTATAAAGCGCTGTACGTGTGCTGAAAGAACTATTTTGTGACCAGTGGACCTGACGCACTGTATGAACTCAGTGAGCATCCAAGCTAAGCTATTATAAGTCACCTTTACCACAAAGTGCACACACCTAATTTTTCACTTTGTATATCAATGATGTGTTTCCTGAGAGTTCTAATGGGTGTAAATGTGGCACTCAGCTAAAGAAATCTTTCGATGGCCTTATTTCAATGTATCAACCTGTGAATTCACATATGGGAAGGTACTGTATGTGCACAAAATTACCTTTGTAAATGTAAGTTCAGAATGTGAAGGCTTACAACAGAACAATGTATGTGTGTAACATTACCTAGAACAGACTTTCTAAATGGATCTTTTACAATTTCTGAAAACGTATCTCTTGTAAGCATTCGATCTCTCTCCTAGTAAACAAAGGGAAAATATTAAGGTAATTGAATGGACCTTTATCTAGAAATACTGAAGAGTTACTACAGTATTCACTAAACTTGTAACTAAAAAACATGTAATACACACAAATGTACTTTGTATTTTCTTATGTGTATATCTATATAATGCCACTGTTCTTTTGAGATTCTTTTTTTTTATGTAAAAATGATGTAAAGAACCATATCATGTCATATAAATAAAACACACTTTTGCCAGAGGTAGCTTGGTGACTTTTATTAACACTATTGTTGGAGGTAAAAGTATCACTTAAGCAGAATCTTGTCTTTAAATTGTTGAAGTGAATTAGTCCTTACATTTAATTTGAGCAAAAAAAAAAACATTCAGTATAAGCTATAAGGCACCACGTTGGCTGGTGCAGCACCCTGTGACTGGTCTATGTATAGACTTGTATATAGCAATGCAGGAGTCTTAACAAAACACATCATTTGTCCTCTCCCTCCTCTTCATCTTCATTAGGGCTACAGATATCTACAAGCTCAGCCAGGAATATTCCATCAGGGTAGAGGAAAGGTGGCCTCTTCTGCTGCAGGTCAATCTCATCTGACCAGTGAGAGGACTTGTCTGACGGTTTCTTGGCAGTAGAAGGGCAGTCCTGGGTTGGCTGCTTGCACCTTAGTGTGGCTAAATTAGGCAAAATTGGGGAAATAATTACACAAAGATTATTATTTCAAAATATCAATTTTGTATTCTGATACATGCAGAAGGTTGAAGGCCATAGAGAAGAGAAATGAATTAAGGTCAGCTGATAGGGATGAGAAAAGCTGGTTATTGTATTAAACAATATGCTACATATTAACTTAGGTATTTGTGGATATGTCCGTCTGAGTCTCCACAAAAAAAACACAAAACAGATTAAAACACACGTCTACACTAATGATTATTACACCCATTCATGCACAACTTCACCTTGCAGCAGATTCTCATTTTTTGCCTTCAGATTGTGGATTTCTGCACTCATAGTTGACATCTGGCAGAGGAGAGAACAGTTTCAAATCTCTCATTTTATCTTTATATTAGATGCTTCTGTAAGACCTCTTTTACAGATGTAGTCTATATTTTTTATTTGCATCTCTTTTTCAAATAACAGCTCAAAAAGAATTGCAAAAGAGGGCAACATATTTTTTATTGTAAAGTGCAACTTCCTGTTTGAAATGTAAGACCTTTATCTTGTGTCACACAGTCTGTAGTTTTTAAGTTGGCATTGGAAATTTCTTTTATTATCGTCAGTCAATACCATTAGGACTTTTTATTTATGATACAAGCTTTATCATATTATGTCTGAATGTTACAGACTGCTTATCTGTTGTCATACTATGGTAGTCACAGGCCTTCAGTATAAGGACAGTGATGCACTGTAACTCTTTCCTATCCTCTTCTGGCAAAGTCAGATGTGTTCCAGCTGACCGGTTCTCTCCTCAGCTTCAAATCCGATTATTTACCAAGTAGAAGAGTCATATGTGAGATTATAGCTGAACTACGTTTCACATAGAGAGTTTAAGAGGTTATGCAGCCAGGCTGACACCCCTCCCAGAATGCTCTTTGATTAAAGCAGAAACTGGGATTAGTGCACGTGTGTGTGTGTGTGTGTGTGTGTGTGTGTGTGTGTGTGTGTGTGTGTGTGTGTGTGTGTGTGTGTGTGTGTGTGTGTGTGTGTGTGTGTGTGTGTGACAATGAATGAATGTGCGGGTAGTTCTGTTAATTTCATGATATCTTTATACCAAGATTATGCCATCAATGATATTAATTTGTCGCAGATGATGCATTATTTATGAAACATCCTAGCATGCAGGCAGGCAGATAGACATCATGTCTTTTGAGCGGTGTGGTGGCTGCAGGTTTTATGATGGTTAGCTGTTGCATATATAGCCTGTATAGACGGAGTTTCAACTTGGTAACCATTCCACTTGGTGTAATCTAAGCTTTTACAACCTGTTGGCTTTGGTTGTGGAAGTTTTCCTCAGCATGAGCCTCTTCTGCTGGCTTTCCCTCCTCCCCACCTGGCCAGTCACTGCCCTCCTCATCCTCCTCAAACACTGGCGTCAAACCTGAGCCCTGCTGCCAGCTCCTCCTGTCCACTGGATTCTGATTGAAAAAAACAACAAAGCAAAACAAGTTATTTCTGCACATATTCACATTGGTGTAATCTATTTAATCTCTATAAGTATTTGTTGGTTGCTTGAGAGGTTCCTTACCCTTACAACTTTAGATGTTTGGGACCAGTCTTGTAGTGAGGATGCTCCAGTCTGACCTGCTGCTGATCTGTTGTCATCCTTTTCCACTTCCTTTACTTCTCGCTCCTTAAACAGACTCTTTAACTACAAATATGGTAAGATCCAGTACATTCCTCTTGTGATGCTTGTTGACATTAACAACAGGTATAAACAAGACTAACCACACTTGCAGCCATAAGGGGCTTGAGCTAAATGCTAATGTCAGCATTTGAACATGCTCATAATGACAATGCTAACATAAAGATATCATTTTATGTTCACCTTTTGTTCACCTTATGTTCAGTGGTGAAAGAAGTACTTATTTAAGTAAAAGTAGCAGTACCACAGAGTAGAAAAACTCTGTTACAAGTACAATTCCGGCATAAAAGTTTTTACTAGAGGAAAAGCATCAAAAGTAAAAGAATGGGCTATTTCAAAATAATTTATATGATAGGCTATTATTGCATTATAATTATTGATGCATTAATGTGTAGAATACATCACAACGTTGCAGCTGGTAAAGGTGGTGCTAATTTTAATAACTTTATTTAATTCTGGGTTGCTTTAAGAGCATTAAAAGCATTACGATTCATCCTCTGGGGACATGAATGTACATAAAATTCCATGACCGATCAATCCAATAGTTTTTCATTATGAAGTTGTGGACCGACAGACCGACAGATGGACATTACCATTCCTAAAAAAACTAACTGAAATCATGTTGGTATCATGCAATTATACCTGCTCAGTGACCATCCTCCTCTGCTGGTCTGGCTCCAGATTAACTGGACAGACGGTTTTATCCTTTCTGCCTTCACCAGATGGTTTGTCATCTTTAACCTGTAGACAAGGAGTCTGTCATTTATTATGTTCATCACCACAATAGGTGTTTTTTTGTTTTATGAACTTTACCAGGTGAAGCTGCCGCAGTGTTTGAAGCTTCTGGATTGCTAGTGTTTCCCCCTCCTTCTTCCTCCTCCTGCTCTCTGAAAACGTGTGGAGGAAAAAGTTTTAGAGCTCAGCCAATGAGGAAAATCAACATGCTATCCTCTGTAGCTTTTTTTCAAAAGCAGACTCATACCTTCCAGCTGGGCCCTCAGTGAGTCAGTGGTCGGGATATTTGCTTGGCCTCCATCACCTTGATCATCTTGAGATGCCTTTTTCATGAGCATTCATGAGAAACAGATGATGAAGGAAGGAAGAAGAGATATGCTAGTTAATCCCCCATTCAACACACCTGCTGGTTAAGAGCGGAGTTAGCACAGATCTATTAAATTCATAGCTTGAATTTTAGGCTGTATGTTAAGAGTGTAGCGACTGCACCTTGAGCTCCAGAGCAGAAAACTTGAGTTGAGCCTAATTTTTTTTTTCTTTTGTTTTCTGTCTCTCTCAGCCTTTCTATACTCTTTGAAGCTTTTTCACTATCACAGTCAGGATGATTATTAAGATCAAATTCAGTTCAGTGAGGGAGGAACATCTTGTTACCTGAGGGACTTTGTTTTGGCTGCTGTGGGAGTCTGATGGTTGCTCCCATAACAAAGAGGATTCTGATAAGCTGATGAACAGACAGGATGGACAACACGATGAAGAGACAGATCACAGAATTTAATTATGAGCGTTTGCTGTTGATGCATTTTGAAAATGAAAATCTCATCAAAATCCACTCACTATGTCTGTGTCTCTGTGTCCTCAGTCTGCACAGAGGCTTCACCGCCTGCAAATACAAGGTCACAGCACATTAACACCCTCTTGTGTTTAAAGACAAGACTCTGACAATAATCTTGTTAAACAGTCTATGGAATATTTGCAGGTGCCACAGACTGCTGAGAAATATGTTCATTCACCTTTATCTTTATATATTTGAAGCAAAACCTGACTCCTGCTCCGTTCCAGCTCAAGCTCTTGTTTGCATGCGTCAAGCTCAACCCTTAGCAGTGAGTCTGATTCCTTCTGTTAAAAAGCACATAGTTAAATAATGCTACTTCTTTAACAATGAGATTATCTCAGTGCCCTAACACCGAGGGATACACTACCTTTGCTTTGGTCAGGACTGTCTCCAAATGAGCTTTGTGCTTCAGCAGATTCTCAATTTCTTCCCTATAGGTAGGAAAATATGCATTATCAGAACAAGATGTGGGATGTGTGTCTAAGCTAATTTGTGATTTAGACAGCAATTAATTAGGTTAAATTGTGATTTATAATATTGACTCACCTGCTTTTCTGGCCCTCTTTCTGAAGTTTTTCAATCTCAATTTCCTGAAATTAGATTTTAGATTTTTTATTTTTTTATTTAGATGCCTCTAAATCCACTGATGTAGTATAAAGTTATGTTCAAGCATTCTTACTTTATTTATGGAGTTGTTCTTTTTGAGTTCCTCTAGCTCCTCCTGTGTGGACTGCAGAGTCAAAGCCACCTTTTGCCATTTCTCTGCCCAGTGCGAGGCCACAGCTTTTAGTTCCTCGATGCTCTGAACGCTCACTGCATCTTGTTCCTGATGCTGTCTGATTTGCAGGTGTAGCTTCTCCTTCTCGAGAACCTCAGCCTCCATACACAAACACTGATCCTGCAGTTTCTGTTTTTCTAATACCATAACGGCCACGGATTCCCTGGATAAATAGTTTGAGGGTTTCAGTAAAAAGAGGGTAATTATACTACATTATAATATGTTCGATCAACATCTCACCTGAGCTGCAGGCACTTTTCTTTCATCTCCGTTAACTCCTCATGTCCACAATCATTAATTTTACTCAACAGCTCCTCTTTTTCCGTGATCAGCTGAGATCGTTCTGCCTCCAGATCGGTGATCTGTTTGGAATTGGTGTCCCTCTCTGCTGTTACCTCCTGTAGCTGAGACTGTGATGTTTTCAGTTTCTGCTCAATCATTTCAAGCTCAAATGACAGCTTTTCATTTACCTGGTGTAAAGACACAACAGGGATCATTTTAATAACTAATTCAAAAAAAGGTGAAACCCCCCAAAAAAGATGTCCACTTAGAACTTTCAACCTCTTTAAGAGCCTTAAATTCTCCCTTCATCAGAACAATTTCCTGATCCTGTTTGCTGTGGGACTCAGTGTCACAACCCTCTGAACCTTGATGGGCCCTCTGCAGCTGCAGCTCCAGGGCCTGGGCCCTCTGGTGCAGATCTGCTTTCTCCTATACAACACACATGCAAAAAAATAAAGCTAGTCATAAATCCAAATCATGATATTTTGATCTTGAATGCTTCATACATTGTAGTTAAGATATGATACCTGGATCAGGCAATCTTTGTCAGACAGAGCCCCCGTCAGTTTGGCCTTCAGTTCTTTTATATTATGCTCCAGCTTTAGCACTTGAGTTGACAAGAGGGCTTTTTCCTGAGAAGAATTAAAGACCATTTTCAAGGTGTCATTCCTATTAACACAATATAAAATGTTGTAATGTACCTGTAGGATGAGGTAATATTGAATCTGAGGTAAACTGACCAGGCATGCTTGGCTGATCTTGTTGTTAGCTTCACTAAGCTGTTCTTGCACTTCAGAGTGATTCTGTCTTTTACGATTCATCTCCTCTACTTGATTCAACAGCGCCCTCTGTGTCTAGATACATGGAAACAAAATACACAGAGTCCAGAGGTGTAAATGTAACGACAAAGAAAATGGCAGTACAACAGACAACTGCAGTGTAGCTTTGTGATTTCAACATTTTAAGATTTCCCTTATATATTTTCAAACTGACCTCTGTAGAAGTCTGGAGTTTCTGGAGTGCCTGGTTTCGTTCTTGTTCTTGTGTCTTTGCCCTCGTCTCAGCATCTCTCAGAGCCTCTCTCAGCTTGCACAGCTCTGTGTCAACCTTCTGCCTTTCCTAAATTAAAGTGTATAAGCAAGTGTTTGGCAAGCAAAAATACAGAATAATACAGTATTTAGAACACAAATCTATTTTCATAATACAAGAAGCTTACACACCTGCCTGTTAAAGTCTTCTTGACTCATTGGTAATGTTCTGCTGAGCGAGCCAGGAGTTCTTTCAGTTGGTTGATCATTGGTTGCTCTGTCCAAATAAGACCTCATTTGTAACAATTCCTTCTCCAGTTGTAGGACCCTTGTGAGTAAGTTTCACATGAGGACTTTCAATCTTTTCTAAAGTTTTTTTTTTAATTTCCCTTCCATGTCTTTTGCTGCACTTACTTTTCATGAAGCTTTCCACGTTGCCGACTCTTTTCAAATTGGGATAATCCAGCTGCCTCCTTCTCTTGCTCAAGAGCGTCCATCGTTTCTGACAGCTGCTGTGAAACACATCAATGCAAAATACTAGGATACTGTGTGCAAATGAAGATAAGATAAAAAAAAAATGTTTTATCCCACACCGGTCAAAATTTACATGTTGCAGCAGTTCAAAGTAATGATACAAATGAAGCAAGATAAAAATAAAAAAGAATAGAATCAGATTTCAATAATGCTATATATATATTATATAAATTAGAGTAAAATAGAATAAAGCTATACACACTAAAATCAAATAGAGTAGAACAAAAGCACACCTTTCACTTAAACAGATCATAGAATTAGTTTCGATAGACATCTGAATTTACTGTTTTGCTTACCTTACGTTTCATGTCAAGCAGTTGTGCAGTAGTTATGTTGTAGCTCAGCTGTGAATTTCTGGTCCTCAGTCGGTCCAGCTGAGTGTCTAAACACTTCTGAGCATCCTGCAGCCATTCCACCCCTTCTGCTTGTCTAAAGCTGCTTTCACCTCGGGCAGCCCTTAATTCTTCCCCTGGAGATGGAGGAAAAGGTCGTGGAGCACCCTCAGGTGCCAGATGGGACAATGATTGCCACTTCCTTAGACCTGGGTCATTCTGTCTGAAGCCACCGGTGCTCCCAGATGTGCTGGAATACAGTATATCAGCCAGAACTTATACCCTGACTTTAAAATGAACATTACTGTGTAGTTTAAAAACACACATTCCC
The DNA here is from genome assembly GCA_023631565.1 of Gymnocephalus cernua. Lineage (NCBI taxonomy): Eukaryota > Metazoa > Chordata > Actinopteri > Perciformes > Percidae > Gymnocephalus > Gymnocephalus cernua. The sequence goes on along the minus strand of CM042431.1, from coordinate 23,756,613 downwards.
CCCTCACCTTGCACTGACTTTGGACAGAAACCCTGTTCCAGAGACAGTTGCCATACCATACCATGCTGAGGTCTAAGAAAGATAAGCACAATTATTTTTTAAATAACTACACTTTGATCAACCTGCTCTACCCGATAAAAGACCATATCTGGGTCTTACCTGAGCTGAAAAGCAAGATTTGGTGTCCCACATGTCGAGGTCTGTGAGAGAAAATGGACTTGAACTTCTGTATGAGGGTCTAAACATTTTTGGAGTGTCTTCTTAGATCCAAGTTATTTCTTCCCTTTGAATGGGTGAGGCTACAGTCCTCTCCCCACGTATCTGCCCACGCGTCAGGGATAGATTTTCACACAAAGGTGGCAGCTCGAGATGTGTGGCTATTCTTAGATCATGTGTCTTGATATTTCCACCACATGCTTGATGGTCAACAACTAGTTTTAACACTGCATGATTATTACAATGTGTTTGTGATATACTTTCATTATAATAACACCCTTTCCCATATCAAAATGTATGTCTGTATAAAAAAAGCTGATTGATAAGAAAAAAACACAACATATGTTTTGATTAAATAGCTGTAGTCTGCACAAAATTACTTTCTGTTACAGTACCTTGCTGCAGAAACCCTCTCCGGTTCACTGACAATGGTCATTTGGTCACATTGTTCTGCTTGTAAGCATCACACAGCTTTGATTGCAAGCTTTTCAGTGTACAGCTCTTGAACTGAGTATCCATGGTAACCTATGTACACAGGACGCAGTGGGGTGGATGTGTCATGTGCTAAACACTTCTGGGATAGTCTCCACATGATCTCACTCAGCCTGCTGACTGGCTGTTTGTTGACATGAGTTGTTAAGAACATCTCACAAACACTGATCATAACACACATAGCTTACCTCTGATTAATTAGGCTATGTATGGCAGTGGATATGTCATGATTGATTAGGATTGTCTTTGGGCACACAGAGAGAAAAATGCTTTTATATTTATGCTCTTAAGGGCTTTGGTTTTGGAATGATGATGATGATAGTTTAGCTCCAGGGATAAGAAAGCATGTGATGAATCGTCAGATAGTATCATGGCTATATAAGCATGCTAATATTCTACATCTTAGTGTGAAATATTGCATGCAACTGATTAAATCCTTGTTGTTTCTTTGCATGTGACAGTCAGGCCATTATTCAGCTCCATCCTTCAAAATATTGCACGTCCCATCATTTATTCAAACAGTCATAAGCGTTACATGTGACCCAGTATTTAAAATTAAACAAAACAAAAACACAAGGTATTGATAATCAAATCCATTTGGATAATAGAAATCGCAGTATGTCAGATTTCGCTCATTTACATTTAGGTAAAAAAATATATATATTTTTCAGTTAAGCACTTATTTTGAAAAAACGCACCGGAGGCCGGACGTAGTCATCCAGAAGCTAGCAACAGCATCTTTCGACCATCTTAGCTAGCAGTCTAAAGATACTACAATTTCCCTTTTGGCACTTAATTCATTTGTGTTATTGAAAAGAGTGTGCTTCGCGTCAACTCCGAAAAGGTACAACATTTTAACACCAAGCCTTTAATCAAATACAGCTTTTGCGTATGGAATAAACACGAGATAGAAACTTAGCCAACGTTAATGCTAAATAGCAGACCGACGCTAACGCTAGTCAGTTAGCATAACGTTAGCTAAGTATTCGGTAACATCCTGATGTCCTACCGACATAAATACTGATAGATTATTAATTTAACAATCTTTTTTATTTTTACAAAGCTTCTCTAAAAAGTAACGTGAAATTAAAAGTTCTGTTTTGTTTTTTTTTCAATATTGTGCAGTCATGGCAGCGGATTGGCTGGGTAGTTTAGTGTCAATTAACTGTGGACCAACACTGGGAGTCTATCAAGGAGAGGTGGTGTCTGTGGACCAGTCCAGCCAAACCATCTCCTTAAAACAACCTTTCCATAATGGAGTCAAGTGCCCCGTTCCCGAGGTCACATTCAGGTAAAGCTCAGCCACGAGTATATGTTCCCCTGATGTTTTTCACAGATTGGGCTGATAGACTGCCACTGTTTCTTCCTGTTACTAAATACAGTACTTTACTTTTTCTTTCTTTCTTTCTGCAGTGCCATTGACATAAAGGAACTAAAGATTTTAGATATCAGAAAAGGCAATGCTAGGAATAGCTCTTCTACGAAGGTAAGCAGTGTTCCAGTTGCAGTCCCAAAGGGTGACCCCAGGCCTGTGGAGAAACTCAACTCTCCTCAGCACTGCTCCAAAAGCTATGGTGAACGTCACCTGGACGTACCCGGCCAGCCAAAAGGATTTCGTCAAAGACACAACTCTTGTAAGTGCAATTTAGTACAGCTCGGTCAGATATTACTGATTGTCTGTGAAGGTCCTCAGTCGTCCAGGTCATAGTTATCCATGGAAGGTTGAATTCAAGGGCAACTGGACTTGGGAAAGGTTCTCGAATGTTTAGTCTCTCATCCAAGAGACTTTGAGAGACTTGGGAACCCAGCTATTTAACCTCTGTGGAGTCGTTGTCAAGATGACATAGGCTGATACGGCTTTGTTCCCTGGCTGTTGTAACGTTGTTACAGTTGGGGTTCCCTATAGTTCAGTCAGAGCTAAAGAAGTCTCTTGTAGGACTGTGCAATTAATCGTGATTATGATTTTGTCTCCCAATGATCACAAAAACAGAATAATCGAGAAAAACAATTATTTAGCTCATTACGTTTTGCAAGTAAACTCTTATTTTCCCTTGTGTTCTGAATGAAAAAAAATAAAGTTTAAATGGGAAAAGAATTCAGGCTAATTTCACAGTTGTGTTTTTTTACTGTTGATTTATTTAACCTTTTCCACTGATTTTTAAGTTCAATAATTGCAGCATCTTTCCAGAAGTCAGCGAGTAATCGTGTTAAATTAAATTATTGACTGAAATAATCGTGATTATATATATTTTTTTCCATAATCGAGCAGCCCTAGTCTCTCAGATGAGACAAAACGGTTTTAAGAACTTTAACCAAGTCCAGTTGCCCTTGAATTTAACCTTCCTTTGTTATTGCTGATTGTTTTGAGATTGACTGTGTATCTTCCCCATCAGGGTCATCTAGTAGCCGAGGGGCAAACCAAGCGACACCGAAAAAGAATGGGGTGAAAAATGGTCAGATGAAGCACAGAGACGACGAGTGTTTTGGGGATGGCATGGACGACGGGCTGGATACAGACTTTGATTTTGAAGGAAACTTGGCTCTTTTTGACAAAGCAGCAGTTTTCTCAGAAATCAACATATCAGAGCGCCGCAATGGTGCAAGGTCGCGTGGGACGCCCCAAGAGCAGACCCCTTCACGGTACCGCCATGATGAAAACATCCTGGAGGCCAAACCTATTGTGTACAGACAGATTACTGTACCGCAGCCTGCGGCCCAAGAGTACTGCACTGGTAAATTGTTTCACATAGTAATTAAACAAATGGTAGTAAGGGCAAATTATCAGAAGTGTACTGTTAAATATACTTGTGTTGTTTTTTTCCATACAGACTCTGGGCTCGTTGTACCCAGTATATCCTATGAACTACACCAGCGTCTGTTGTCAGTAGCTGAGCGTCATGGTCTCTCACTGGAGCGAAGACTTGAAATGACTGGAGTGTGTGCAAGTCAGATGGCACTTACATTGCTGGGAGGGCCCAACAGGTAAGCATGTAGTGATGGTTTATAAGCATATATGAGAGCAACCTCAGCTCCATGACAGTTAAGGCCTACTTTATTGCCTGTGGAGCTAGTATACTACAAAAAAAATCTGCCAAGAATCTATCTGGACAGTATAGGTGTAATGCTCATAGAAAAGTGTTGTTAGCAAGGTACATTATCAGCTGTAACAAATATGAATTTACTGGCATTCAGTGCTTGGAGAAAGCAAAATCTCAGGAAAGCAACTTAGTTTATTTTATATTTTTCTTCTAGATTCACTCCAAAAAATTTACACCAGCGTCCCACAGTGGCTCTGCTGTGTGGCCCTCATGTTCAGGGTGCTCAGGGCATCAGCTGTGGTCGTCACCTGGCCAATCATGAAGTGGAGGTCATCTTGTTTCTGCCAAACTTTGTCAAGATGCTCGACTCGGTCACCAGCGAGCTCACACTCTTCAACAAGACTAGTGGCAAACAGGTGTCAAGCATGAAAGGTGGGCATATTTTTCTACTTTTATATTTCACTCAGTTTTTTTACATTTTGCATTCTAGGTGAGGTCATATTTTTCCATTTTTCTGTCGGAATCCACAGACCTTCCAGACACCCCAGTAGACTTAATCATAAACTGCCTGGACTGCCACGAGAACACATTCCTGTTGGATCAGCCTTGGTACCGAGCAGCTGCAGACTGGGCTAACCAGAACCGAGCACCAGTACTCAGCTTAGACCCTCCTGGTAGGGGACAGGGGCAGGCTGTGGAGGCCAAGTGGTCTCTCTCTCTTTGCCTCCCCCTTCCCCTGGCTGAGGGAGCTGGCAGGGTTTACCTGTGTGACATAGGTATTCCTCGCCAGGTGTTCCAGGAAGTGGGAATCAAGTACATTTCTCCTTTTGGCTGCAAATTTGTCATCCCCTTGCACTCTCCATAATGGGACTAATGGTCAACACCCCTCCATGCCCATTTGGTTGTGGCACCTTATATTCCAGAGTTCATCCATCAAGTTTCTAACTCATCAACATGTGAATGGGACCACTGTTTGGTACATTAGTTCAACCAGGACTAAGTGCATATGGGTTGGATAGGAAAGAGCTTTATTGAAAAAGTAAATGTGTTGACCATCAGAGGATTCAGCAATTATGTAGACACTATTGTATTTACATGATATTACAAGATATTTGGAAGATAGATTTTTCAAAAAAAATGCAGCTGAAGTGTCAAAAATAATACCACATAGTCTTCATCTGTAATCTAACCTCATTTCAAAGCCATTGGTTGAATAAAATGGAGATCCACCATATGATACATGCAGATGTATTGTTATTACTATAATCTGGATGAGACAACATAAATCTAATTTGCATTGGTGTTACCATTGCTAATGGCTTGGTTTGTAGCCTGTCATACTCTTCATCACTCTGTTACTGCTGTCTTATGTTTTATTAGGATAGAAAATCCATTTATATTCCATTTGATACGATGACACAGCATGCAAAACCTCTAGCAATCTTGCCTTTTAATGAAAAACCTTTGCTAACTAAATTTTGTTACAATGGGGAGCCAAAGTCATGAGGTCATGCCCGGGCTGGCCTCTGTTCCACTAGCTTCTGAAAGTCAATGCATTCAGCATTTATTTTATCGGTCGCGTCAAGACAATCAAGACAATTCGCCATCCACTACTGTAGTTGTTATAAGCAGGTGTTACAGTAACAAAGTTAAACGCTTACTATGTGAGCATAGAAAAAACAACTGCTCCCATGAAAGAACTACAAGCGCGTGGTACTTAGGTCATTGTAACTTGGTTTCGTCCATATCCATAAATCTTGTGTAAAGGCCGCTAAAAACAAATATTGAATAATAAAAAAAAAAAACGACTGGCCTTGTCTAAACTCTTGAAGCGGGCCGCACTACATACTTTTGAGAAAGACCGTCCCAAAGCTTGATTTTAACATGTAACGCATGTCAGTGAGATTTTGAATGACATTTTCTGGGAATAGAAAGAAGTTGCAGTTTCACTTTGGCTAACTTTGGCTCTCTATTGTATCTGTTAAAGGACCATACCAGAGTGTTTGTAAGTTTCAGTTCCTTACAAATCATGTGTAACAGACCTTTCTTTTAATTCAGACTGCTGTTAAAAAAATCTGATATATTTTTCTATTGGTTTCCAATTATTATAGTATAAAAGAAATTAATTAGCAGACTCCTAGAGCCCTGTTATGTTGCTAATCCATCGCAGTGAACACAAAGTCTGCAGTAGTTCAATTATTATTTTTTATTTTATTTTAAAAATCTGCACTGCATTACACTAACAAATGAATGCATACTTGACATTGTCTGCGATGGACTAAAGTTTCAAGAGTAGTAGATTTTCATGTTATATTGAAATGAATTGAAGCTAATAGATGCCTGAAAGACAAAATGCATCAACATTTCTAAACAGTAGCATGGTTTTCAGAAGGTTAGTTGTAAAATGGAAGTGATTGTAATAAATGGTGGTATGGTCCTTTACGTTTCAAACCACCTTGCAGGTCAGACTCTGCAGTTTTTTTAAACAAAGTTGTGTTGGTTGACAAAACAAGCAGCCTTTTTCTAAAGTATAAATGCTCTGTATATTTGGCATTTGATCAAGATGCAACATCTTGAGTAATTAAAGAAGAGCTGCTTGTTTTGAGCTGCTTCTTGAGGCCTTGACAGGTTGTAGGCATCTCTACTCCTAGATTTTTTTTTTTTTTTTACAACAAAAGTCAACCCCTTTGCTTGTTATTTAACAAGATCACATTCATTTTGAAATGTATCCAGGACAGATGCTTTACTGGACATGCACATTGTGTACACCAACACATACTTAAATCTTGTATCATTGAGGTCAGCGTAGTCTAGAAAAGACTAAAGTGAAGCACTTTCATATGATGCAATTCGGGATATGGTTTATGGTGTGGTATTGTGTTCACACATTGACTTGTTAACATCTCAGGAGGATTAAAACTAAGTTGTTGTTTTTCCCGCTGTGCACAGTATCTGCACAGGGTTCACAAACTGATTCAGTGAAAATTACTTTCATGCACAAAGGGTTTGTCTTTCCTCAACATTCCTCCGGCCTGATGTGTTATGTCACATCTGTTGAGACAAGTCTGGCTTGAAAACATCCGCCAGCGTTACTGAATGTAATGAGTTGTTTTTTTCCCTGTGGCCGCCAGGGGGCCATTAAACCACACTTTGGGTGGCTCTTCCTTATTCTGTTGTAATGGCAGCTTTATGTACTATTTCTACAAACACTAGTGTTATTTCTCTACGAAATGTGAAGCGTCAGAAACCATGAGGAGGTCTGGCTTTTTTCAGGAAAGCACACGTTTTAAAAAGAATAATTGTTTAAACGCAGGTTATGCTTCTTGAGAATTATTAAATTAGTTTACATGTTTTAAATCCTCAGATCTGCACTGGGTGTTTAGTCCGTGCGAGAACATCGCATGATATAACTGGTGGGAGGTTTCATCTATACAGGACAGCTGTTTTTTCTTTTGGGGTCGAAGTTCAAAATACTGTGTACAGTCCTCTTGTGTCATGTCTTCAGATTGAAACAATAAAAAAAAACTTCCACCGTTGCTCTAACTTTGTGGACTTTTTGTAATCATTGATGATCACATTCTTCACCAACTTGACCGAAATTAATTCAATGATCCATTTTTAGCCCGAATAGTGTATCATTAACGCGCATGTGCACTGCAAAATCAAGGTGGGGCAAAAAACTTGAATGTTCTGACGGGGAAAAGGAGTGGGCCAGTCTGAAGTAGACTCAAATTAGTCTGAATCGCGTTTATTTAATCGCTGCATTTTTTATCCGGAGTTACCGTGTTTTTTTCCTCAATCATTTTACTATTTTTCATTAGGAGGACCATCGAGGCTGCTGATAAGTTTGTAGGAACGTTAATTTTTCATCATATAGGCTAAGGCGACTTTTCAAAATGATGTTGACATGAGAAGACGCAGCAACAACAGTCTTGGCTGGTTTTATTGAGGTACGTTTGGAGTGCTGAAGTTTCGGGTCACCTTAGGCAGATATAACTTCCTCACCAGGACTTGTGTTTTGCGCGTCGACATCAACTGTCGGTTATATATTTCGTGAATGGCAATTTGTCTGCCGTTGCTCAAATGAAAACGGACTTTGGGCAGTAGCCGAATCACCTGTTATTGCCTCAAGCTTCTTGGTTTTTGCCTGCAAACAGGTAAGAGTTTTATCTTGTAATGCAGACGTAGCTTGTAGATGCAGTAACGCTGTTTTGTTGTGATAGTGCTGATACCTTTCCAAAATAGAGCTAACCTGTGGGCCTGTCAACGTTTACACTTCGTAGCCTACTGACTGACAGCTCTGATAAAGTTGATCAGAAAGCACTGGTCTTTGGAGCCTGTGACAGATACATAATCTACATAATCATTCGTTTATACTTAATGTATATAGGTGCAGCTCAAAGTGCTTTTACAGTAAAACAAAAATAGGCTTAATAAATGTGATTTCCTTATTAACATCCTCCCACTTCAAACTTCTGCCACTTCACATCTTGTGCCGCTGCACATCATGCAACTCCAAATTGCCTGTCACAACATGGTAGATAATGGTAGTATTGCTAATGATCATGGTGACTAAGATGGTAGCCTACATCTGAACTGTCATAGAGCCATGCGATCTTTGACATTTTTTTTTTAAACTATTAGGCCTACTGACTTTGTAAAACTGTCTGCACTTGCAGGAATGTGTGACTTGCAGAGAGGTTAGTGTTAAGTGGTAATGCCTTCCAGTTTGCTATTGCTTTTTCTCATTTAGTCTGTCATTTTCAGGAAACGATTAATCAAAAATTGTGGGCAAGCAGCCACTGCACCAAAAGCAAGTGCCAAACAGAAAACAAAAAGTTCAATGGAACCAGCATTTGACAGAACTGAGGGACTAAGGACCTCTTGGGTCTGCTTCAGGGTCATGCCCCTCCAGCTGAGGCAGCAATTAAGTTTCTGGAAAAGACTGAGTATCCTTAGAGCTTCTTCCATAGAGAAGTCTTGTTTTAGAGTGTGACAAAACTGTTAAGAAGAATAAAGCTGCTGAAACAAGCTCATGAAACCACAGCAAAGCTGCTACCCTGTAATGTGTATGCATGGCTGCATCAGCAGAGCAGCATTGCACTGCATGGTGTGCATTGCACCACAGCAAGGAAGTGTCCGTCCACTGCTCAGGCATGACGGCTTTGCCTTACATGGTGTGTTTTTCTGACATATTTACTTTGTAATATCATTCATTGCCAATAGTGTCATGCATGCATGTGTCAACATAATGAAGGTTCATTATGTTGTTTGAACTTTGAATACAAGTAAAATGGAAAGTTAACTGTAATGCCTGTATGCCAACTTAAGGGGGATTTTCCCCCGACTGAACATTTATTTTGTCTTCCTGAAGACAGCCTTGTTTTTCAGGGTTAGGTTTTGTATTTATTTATGACAAACAGGATGTTATTTCACATGTATACCCTGTCATTTGTTTTCGTGCCTTTACCGAGCCTCACAGGCAAAACTGACGGCCATTAAAGTGATACAATGACTGCTTGTGCTGCAGGCCCTACCACTAGACTCACACTTCCTGTCTTATATCCTGCAGACAGTTGTTTCACTGAGCAGCGCTGCTGCACCAGAGTCCAGCTGTTGTCCTGGAGGCAGAGGTGATTTCCTCCTCTGAGGTTCCTCAAGAACATCTGCAGGCTGTCAGACTCAGCTGGTTGAACTGTTGGCATGCGCTCTTTCTCTTAGTGTACATTTCTCACCACTCTGTGAGTTGGTTTGTCTACCAGCCAGATAAAAGCTCAGGAGGCATGGACAGAAATCATTGTTTCTTTCTCTCTGTACTTGGCCCTGCCACCCTGCCGCTGCAATGGTGATGATAACAGGGCAGCATCACAGCAGTCACAGAGCATCCTGAGGCTGAAGGGGTCAAGATGTGGGGCAGATTACCCAGACCCTCGTGCTGCACATAGAAGAGGGATGCAGGAGCAGTTATTACAGGATATCCAGTGGTGGAAGAAGTATTCAGATCCTTTACTTTAGTACAAGTAACAATACATCCATGTTAGAATACTTATTACAAGTTAAAGTCTTGCATTCATAATCCTACTTAAGTAAAAACAAAGAAGTATTATCAGCAAAATACACTCAAAGTATCAAAAGTAAAAAATAAATGGCCCTGTGACTGATATATATATATATATATATATATATATATATATATATATATATATATATATATATATATATGTATGTATGTATGTATGTATGTATGTGTGTATATATATATATATATATATATATATATATATATATATATATATAAATATATATGTGTGTATATATATATATGTATATATATATATATATAAATATATATGTGTGTATATATATATATATATATATATATATATATATATATATATATATACACACACACATGCATATATATATGTATATATATATATATATATATATATATGTATATATATATAGCTGTCAGATAAATGTAGGGGAGAGTAAAGTGCAATATCTCCCCCTTAAATATTGTGGGGTAGAAGTATAAAGTATCCTAAAATGGAAATACTTAAGTAAAGTACAAGTACAATACTTGAGTAAATGTACTTTGTTTCTTTTCCACAACTGAGGATATCTATTTGAAGGTTGCCCTGTTATTCCCTAAATTAACATTTCAAAGTCCAGCGCACAATGCGGATTTTGAGTGATACATTCGCAAATGTGTCCACAGGACCTCCAGCCATCCTCACTTCACATTAACACAGCAGCTTTTGCAACACCTTGCATGGTCAGCATTTTCACCTTTGCAGATAGACGAGGGACTGGGAGTGGCAGATTTAAACACGACCAAAGAAGATATTTCTACATTCCTGTCCTGTCTTGCTTCTTGCAGTCAGGCAGGCAGGCTACTGCTGATTTGTACAGTTTAGACTACGACTGACTTGCACAAGACAAGAGTCAAATGTTGATAAACTGGTTTGGTTTGAACACTAGGATTGTTATGGATGTCAAGAATATGTCAAATTAGACTATAATAGCAACATAAACTTTGTTTGAAGAGATATGACACCTATATTTATTAGTGACCACATGTTAAATGTGGAGCAAGTTTGTGCTCTTTCCTGACTCCATTCACTTAGTCTGTCACTAAGTTTGCTGGTTTCCTGTTGCTTTCAGTAGCTTATGTCATGCAAAGCTTCTCCTGTAGCAGACAATATCTCTCAATTAGATGTACTAATTCACTGACTACCATTGCTGTATCATGACTTTGTTAGGTATTGATCAGGTATATTTTTTGTCTGTTTAAAAGAGAATTTACCTCACAGTAAAAAAGCAGCAGACACAAGTTGATTGTACTCTGTTGATTGTAATAAAACGTGAAATACAATGTATATCTTCAGACCTGCAGAACTGTAGCATTGCTGCCTCTAATGCTGCTCAGTGGACAGACTGAGGTTGATGGATTTCTCATTGAGATGGGGTCAGTAGAAGCCCGTGGGTCAGTAGAAACTCGACCGACTCACAATGACAGCCTTGTCGGCTTCCTGAAAAGAGCAAGCTGTGGTTTCATGTAGAGCTCTCTGGAAATGTCAATGTTACACCGGGACAGACTGAGTTCTGTCCCATTCAATCGGCTGCTGGTGGCCTGCTGCTGAGATGCATTCAGAGGAATTAAAATGTGATGTTGTGTGTCAGCCTTGGCCCCACTGATGTGTTCTTCACTTGGTGAGATCACTTTGCTTCTTCAAGGACTTTGCCCAGACAGATTCTGTTTCGAGAGCATTGTGAGCATGATGTCCTGCTTCAAGTTATAAATTAGTCTTAGAGATTTAAGTCAGAAGATTTCTCACTAAGTTGTGATCACTAAGATGTGTCTTTAGCCACACTAGCAGCATGACTCCAGGCATGGCATTCGTTGGTCAACCACTTTGGTCTAGACTGAAATATCTCAACAACTATTGGATGGCTGCCTTAAACTTTTGTACAGACAATCATGGTCCCTATGGGATGAATCCTACTGACCTTGGTGATTCACTGACTTTACCTCTCTCACCACCAGCAGGTAGACATTTGTGATTCAGAGTGAAACGTTGGATAGATTACCGTGCACTTTGCTGCAGATATTCATGATCTTTGTTTAACAAGACCATGTGGTCTTTGTGTAAGTGTTTTACGTTCTTTTAATTAAGTAAAAGTACATGCATATTATCAAGAAAATGTACTTAAAGTATAAAAGTTGAAGTACTCACTATGCAGCTAAAATGGGCTCTGTTACATTATTATATATTATACTATTAGATTATTATTATTGATGCAGTAACATGTAAGCTGTATTTTTATGTTGCAGCTGGCTGCGCTAGAGCTCATTTTACTCATTCTTTATACTGTTGGCTGGTTTAATTTAATTTATAAAAATGGATTGTATTTTATATGCTCATTATAGGTTTTTATGTTTATGTTTACTTTTTTAACTTTTCTCTTATAATTTTTTTCTTGTGAAATACTGGATACTTTTAGCCTCCCAGGCCTCTAAACAAAATTTTAACGAAACAATTTGAGAAGAGAAAATATCCGCTCATGATTTAAGATACACATTTTAAACCTGCGATTGGGGTCAGCTGGGCAGATTGGTTTGGTTTCCTTCACCACAAGCATTACAGCCTTAAAGCACTACTAGCATGACTTCAGACTTGAAGTCTTCTATTCCTGTTAAGACCTTCTGCACAGTGAGAAATGTCAAAGTTTAACGTAGAAAAGATGGGTTTCGAATGAGCAGATGCTAAATGGGGGTGTCCTTGCTGGGTTGATGGGCGTGGGAAATGTGTTCAGATAGACAGCTGCAGTACTCTATGGGGGCAACATCCGTCTCATCCTCATCATACTAACTGAAGACAGTCCTTTCTGGGACATGTGAGAGTTCTTAGTCTCACATTTGGGGCTGGTCATTAAATGTGTGACATAGAAGACATGCCAGATTATGTTTTTAGTGAACGAAAGATGATTTTAAAAGGAAGAGCTCAGAGAGTGATATCATGTTTCCAAGAACCCCACACAAATATTAGAGTATTCTAAATCTGGGCAGGAAGTTGACTGCATAGTAACGGACATGTCGGAGGATGTGACCTCAGTGACAGAATTGATCAGAGCCAGGATTTTCCCTGAACTCTGACGATTGAGCTCCACCACTACAGGAAAAGAGGTTTTGGGGGAGGATTGAAAGGGGGGCTGTTGAGCATAACTTAATCCAAAGGTCATCCTTTCATTATAACGCCTCAGATTTGTTGTGCATGTATCATGGAAACACTGCCCCTGGGTGACTCAGGCCTTAAGTTACAGTCGTAGTGGCCGCTTTATTGACGTAAAGAAACGCTGGGCTGGATGAGTCCCTCGGGCCTGGTCAGATCTCACCACAAGTTTGCATTCCAGCGTTGAAGAGAACTATCTTGATTCCTACAAGGGCCAGTCATTGGGGTTTAGCTGGAGAATGTGTCGGGTTAACATATAGAATAGAAACTACAAGTTCTATGGCTTTTAGACATCTTCATTGTCCACTCGTGTGAAAATGTTCCTTTGGCTTGACACATGGGCATGCATTGACACAAATTTCACAGACATACACTTCAGACATAGACTTCCTCTGCCATGGGTTAGAATACATGAGATAAAAACAATAAATAAGTAAAAGTGGGCCAAACTGTTAGGATATTCATCAGCTAGAATGTTGTTCTAAAATATACTTTATAGTATATTTCTGAGTTATTATCCATCAAAACACTGAGGCCTTGTCTTTATGTACATGCTGTTATCCTGCGTCATGGAAACATTCTGCCCCAGTTGTGAAAGTGTGATTTTAAAAAAAGATTTAAAAAAAAAGAAGACTCGTTAGTTCTGCTTTCTGTATTAGTGAGTTAGTTTTTTACTGGCACTGTCTGAGCTGACACTACTCTATTGTGTTCTGATAAAACTGACTTGTTAACTATGAAATAACATGCACACCTACAAAGCCAAGAATTTATTGGTGGTTAAGTAAATATCTCCAAAGCAGGCTAAAAATTCTCATTCTCTTCTTCTGTGGCCAACGTGCTACCGTGTGTGTGTGTGTGTGTGTGTGTGTGTGTGTGTGTGTGTGTGTGTGTGTGTGTGTGTGTGTGTGTGTGTGTGTGTGGGTGTGTGGGTGTGTGGGTGTGTGGGTGGGTGTGTGGGTGTGTGTGTTTTTTACCAGCTCTAATGGTAGCAGCTAGAAAACATCACCTGTGAGAGGATTGAACCACCTCACCATGACAGAGGTCCAGGTAAGATAGGCCTCCAGAGTACGTGCATGTCAAAACTCAGATACACAACAAGACATGTCTGATGAGTAATTTGTGAGACATTTGTTTACTAATTAGTAATCTACCCATGTTCCCATAGACTCCATGGCCACAAGGCACAGAGTGTGTGGCCAGGTACAACTTCACAGGCACATCAGAACAGGACTTGCCCTTTAACAAAGGAGATGTGCTGACTATTGTTATCGTCACAAAGGTAACTTTTCATAGCGTAATTTATGTTCCTATAAATATAGAGTTTTGCTTCTGAGTTCTCATGCAATATGTGAATTTGACAATGCTGACACTTATACTGTATATGAAAACACATGGAATGACTTCATAGTTATGTTTCCTATTCCACAACATTACATTTATTCATTTTAACCATTTCTGACATTTTGTGTTTTAGGATCCAAACTGGTACAAAGCTAAAAATGCTGCAGGTCGCGAGGGAACCATTCCAGCCAACTATGTTATGAAAAGAGAAGGTGTGAAATCTGGAGGCAAGCTGAGTCTAATGCCGTGAGTACATCATGGTTTATTTATTTCTGATGCCCAATGTGATCTTATACTTTCAATACAAACAAGATTAGGTTAACGTATCTGCTGTCTATATCTCAAAAGTTTCCACCACACCAGCTTTGTGTGGCGTCTGCAGAAGCGGCTAAAATAGCTCGACTTTGCCCTCTTTCTATGGTGACGCTTAGTGAGTTATGTGAATGGAGACCACAGTTGGTGGGGCTGTGTTGTAATTGCAGTGCACTTGTGTCGGTTTCTAGCTCAGCTTTGCTTGTGTAGTTTCCTGTTGTTTCTTTTCTATCTCAGGCTGAAGTAATCTCAAAAATCTCCCTGTTTGTCCACGTGACGGGTTTCCGTGTTCATGCATGTGAGCATGAAAATGAATGACAGGTTTATTTATAGAGCCCTTGATCACAAAATTATGTCTCAGATGAAGACAAACGTACCTAGACAACAACCAGTGGCAAGAAAATACACAATGAAAAGTAACATGAAACATAACATGACAAAATATAGCCATTAGACATGACAGCCCTACTTGAGCTACTCTTAGCCTAATCTACCTAGTATTGACCTTAAATCATCACTTAGTTTGTGTATGTATGTTTACGGACTATAATGTTGTATTTATACATGCAGAACAGACAGAAGTGGCGGAACGCCAACTGTTCTCATTATTGCAAATATCACCTGAATGTGAGAGTAGAATGGTAAAGGGGATCTACGGACCTCTGAGTGGAAGCAGCATTATGTTTATGACATATCAAATCCCTGTAATACAGAACTGAAAGGAAAACTCCTCTTACTAAAACTCGGAGGGAAGCTGCTTCTGTTAGTGTAGGGAGAAAAAGGCTCTTTCTCAGCTTTCCAACAAGGTTTCCTGTGTGATATTTAAATGTACCTTGCTCATGAACCCAGATGCAAATGAATTGACTGTACATTCTGTGACCCTCTCCAAAATAGAACAGGTCACAGTGGATATGCAAATGACTGTTATCTATTACCTCTGGATCTTCAGAACAGAATTTGTTTTGTTTAATGTCTCAAAGGTTTATGGAGAATTCATCAGCAACACAGGCCAAACATGGATCCCGGCAGTCTTTTCTTATTAACCGGCAGGAATTCAGATTTGGCCTTCACTGCTTTTACACACTGATGTTGGTCTGATTAATACCTCTTAAAACAGTTAGAGGCATTCCTTCCGATGCTGACAGAGGACATACTTATACTACAAATAACTTAATGCTCATTTTGATGGCTGCAGTTTTGCAGTGCTGTTGAACTGTATTATGCTGAGTAACTGTGTTTTTGAGTCTCCCCTCATTGATAAAAATAGGGTGGACAAAATATTAGAAACACTTCTCAGTATAATACGGTATAATCAATATCAACAGCACTAAAGGAGTAGGTGCCAAAATGACCATAAAATTGAACCAACACAATAACTGAACATTATAAACTTCATGAAAGGCGTATTTGTTGCAGGACCGTTGTATTACACTGCATTAGTTTTAGATTTGTGTACCTTATAAACTGGCATGCTTTGCAATGATTGATGCAAACAGAAGGAAGTCAGCAGAAAGGATCCAAATAGATTTCAATCATTTGGTGTTTAAAATGTTATCATCGTCAGCATCATCATCATCATCATCATGATGAGTTGTAATGGTCTCCTTGAGATGTTCCCTCTCTTGTTCTTCCACTCACAGATGGTTTCATGGGAAGATAACGCGGGATCAGGCAGAGCAGTTGCTTTACCCTCCTGAAACAGGCCTGTTCTTGGTGCGAGAGAGCACCAACTTCCCCGGGGACTACACCCTGTGTGTGAGCTGCGACAGCAAGGTTGAGCACTACCGCATCATCTACCACAACGGCAAGCTCACTATCGATGACGAGGGCTACTTTGAAAACCTCATGCAGCTGGTTGAGGTAAATTAGGCTTTGTTTTATAAATAAAATGAGGTGTTTCTAGTGTTTGCTCTGGTGCTATATAGAGCTTTTGTCTACTATATGTTTGTTGTATTTTCCTGTTTTAGAGCCCCCTCTGTTCCACCTTACATAAAGTTCCTGGAACAAATAATGAACAGGAAGTGTCAAAGAGGAAGAGTGAACAGTATGCTGAGGTGTAGAGTTCTAACCTCAAAAAATACACCAGGCCGCTTACTCTCAAAATGAGTCTTTTTCCTGTTTAACATGCTTATTTTGAACAGAAGTGTACTATATATTCTACAGAGTTAAAATAGATGAGTAATTTTAGTCTGACCTATTTAAGGGGGAAGCTTGTCTGTCGTTTACAGCCCTCTATTGGTCATTGTGAAACACTGCTCGTTGCATAAACTGTACTGTACTGTACTATATGCTTAAATATTCCTAAAAATAACGCCAGAAAAGCATTGTGAATCAAGAAACAGTTAACAAAGTGAAGAGCTCAAGATGACAAAAGAGAAGGTACATAAATTAAATAAATGAAGATCCTCATAGAGATAGGTGAGAAGTGACACTTATCTTTCAAATTGGTATGGCTTTCTTCCAGAAAAGCAATATATTCCTTCAGAGCAAAGATAATTCTGTCCAGGTGGAGGATTACTTAGTCAGATTATTAGATCATTATTATTAGATTATTTAGCCAATCATGTACTGAAGGCGGTTCTGGGGTTTTCTAATAAAATTGTCAGCTTTTATAAGGCTATATGCAATGAGCTACCTTTTGGAGAGCCCTAAAAGTGCTGTGTTTCTTCTTAATTTTGTTATGTGTTGCTTCCTTTGTAGCACTACACCAAAGATGCCGATGGCCTGTGCACCAAACTGATAAAGCCAAAGGTGGAGGAGGGGACGGTGGCCGCTCAGGATGAGTTTTCCAGGAGTAAGTCTCTGTCTTTTATAATTTATGCAACCACATCATTGTAGCCTTTTTGTTTACGAGAAGCATGCATGGGCCTGTTATGTTTCAGCTGAATGTTGTTTCCTCTTTGAATGGCCAACAGGTGGCTGGTCGATGAGCAGAAAAGACCTCAAACTGCAGCAGGTTATTGGGAAAGGAGAGTTTGGAGGCAAGTAGCTTCAAGTTTACAACTGGCCCAATTTTAATTTATTGTTGCAGAGATGAGATATGTATGATGAATAAAAATTGAGAATTAACATTTGTGTGTATTTAATTTGTACAAAGGTTTTGTAAAGTAAAGTTAAACCTTAACCATGCAAACTTGCCTAACTATATTAGATTGCAGGTATAACGTTTAACAAAAATCCTATTCCCTCATTTCTCGTATGGTTTAAGTGAAGGTTATATTAGTTTTGTTGTTGGTTTTGTATCAGGAATAAATGGTGAATAAAAGTACATGTGTTAAATGTGAGTTACAGTTCATTGTTATTGTTTGTGATCATTCCAGATGTCATGGTGGGAGACTACAGAGGGACTAAAGTAGCTGTGAAGTGCATAAAAAATGATGCTACAGCGCAGGCCTTTATTGCAGAGGCTTCTGTCATGACGTAAAGAAAATTACTTTTTTAATTTTTATTTTAGAAACATGAATACACAAGTCACATGTAAACCACATAACATATCTGTGTGCTCCTCTTCTTCCTCAGGCAACTACGGCACGATAACCTGGTGCAGCTGCTTGGAGTGATTGTAGAGGAGAACGGGAGTCTGTTTATAGTTACTGAGTACATGGCCAAGGTAGGTAGCAGACTGTCTGTCTGACAATTTGTCAGCATCCAGAGTACTGTTATAAAGATGTTTTTTTTGTTTTCAGGGCTGTTTGGTTGACTACTTACGTTCCAGAGGCCGGACAGTACTTGGTGGAGATGCTCTACTTAATTTTGTACTGTGCGTATGACTACAGTTGGCTACAATTATACTGTATTAAAGGTAGACTGTGGAGTTATTGATTACTAGTGGGACTGTGGAGCAATGTTTTGATGAGCAGCTTCCCGAATAGTTTGTATTTTGTGATCTGCATGTCAAATTACTGAATGTGTTTGTAAAATAATCTCTCGCGTAGGCCTACTTTAAAAACGGATCATTATTACCATAAAAGGTACAAGAACAGCTGTGTGATGCAATTTCATGCAATTCCACATATTGACAGTTGGTGACGATTAGAAGTTTGAAAGGCAGCACGGCACCAGTTAAAGAGAAGAAGACAACAACAATAGGCAAATGTTTCATTAAGGTGGAAATGCATGCAAGAAATTGTAGGCAAGAAACACTGAATGAACTAAGCCATGTTTATTTGCAAAAAACTCCACAGTGAACCCTTAAAGATTGTCTGTTTTGTTGGATCATAAGGACATTTGTGTTGCATGTTTTTTAACCCAGGATTGAGAGTTTAAAGAGAAAAGTCCTTCAGGTTTGGAACTTTGTTTTCTTGTACTTTTACAGAGATGTCTGTGAAGCCATGGCATACCTGGAAACAAATAACTTTGTCCACCGAGACTTAGCAGCTCGCAACGTTCTTGTGTCAGAAGACAACATAGCCAAAGTCAGTGACTTTGGTCTGACCAAGGAGGCCTCTTCCACTCAGGACACTGCTAAGTTGCCTGTGAAGTGGACATCCCCAGAGGCCCTCAGAGAAAAGGTGAACTGTTGTTTACAAGAACTGTTTCCATGTCGAGTAGTGTGCTTTGCCAAGTGTAGCTCCCACAGATTGAAAAAAACTCTTACATGTGTGTTTTTCTCTTCATCAATAGAAATTTTCCACCAAATCTGATGTTTGGAGCTACGGTATTTTGCTTTGGGAGATTTACTCTTTTGGCCGAGTGCCTTACCCGAGAATTGTAAGTATCAGTATACATACATACAGAAAATATAAAGAAGGAATTAGGGCTTTGATTTAAGAGGGAGATTAATCAGCAATGCATTTACAGTTTAGACAGTTTAGACTCTTTCAGTAATACTTGATAATGTATAGTTTATCATGCTAAAGGTTACAATTTCGATGTGGTATTGTGACTTTATTGTGACTTATAGATCCTAACAATGTACAATATGTATACCATCTAAAAAGGTTTTCTTTGACATAATGTACATACCTGAAATTAAAAAAGAGACTATAAACTGAATTCCTCTAATGAAAATGTGAAAAGCAAAAACTATATTTTTTGTTTAGAAAAAGTACTGTATATAATGTGTTCTTTAATGTGGACGGTATTTTTGACCAGTTGCGTTGCTTGCCCGAAATACAGAACACAGGGAACACATTCGTTTTTCAAAGTAAGTTACATTTTCTGTAAACACTGTCTACTCTTACAACTTTTCTCCATTCTGTAGCCATTAAAAGACGTTGTGCCTCGAGTGGAGAAGGGATACAAAATGGACTGTCCAGATGGCTGTCCTGAAGTGGTGTATAACATCATGAAACAGTGCTGGAACTTGGATCCTGCTGCTCGACCAAGCTTTCAAATGTTGAAGGAGTGGCTACAACATATCAGCCAAGGGATGGGAAAAAAACAATGATACATCTGACAGAACAGACACAAAAAGTGACTTCTCCGTCTTTCATTTTGACCACTTGGACCATAACCTAGGAGGAAAAAATTGATTTCAAAGGACTTTTTTATTTTGCAAAGTGCACAACAAATTCTGCTTTCACACAATGTCCATGAACCGTTAATTAAAACTGTCAATGTTTATGTTTCTTAGCGTCATCCTTCACCTCAGGTTGTTTAAACTGCAGTAACTCTTAATTACTGGCTCAGTCGCTCTAGTGAGTATTTCTGCGCTCGGTTATCAAGAGTGAATGATTAACTGTCATATCAACAATTATTTCCTTAGAACACAGTGCTGCCTCAGAGCCACAGTGCCTTGATCTGTTTAAAACATAGATATTTTACGTCATTTATGTTGATGTACTTGGTCATATTGATGGCATGATTAAATTTTATGAACATGTAGACTGTAACATAATTTGACTATGTTGACTGAAACCATGGTATCCATTTAAAGAGGAGAGACGCTTTAAAAGTAGGAATACAGTTTTAATACGTCATTACTTGCTGTATTTTGTTCTTATTATTTTTTTTACAGTTTCCAGGTACACCTTTTTGCATGAAGGTTTAATTATTTTGTTAAAAGGACTAAGTTAAAATAACTATAATTATGCAGCTTTATTTTTGCATTGCTATATCATTTTGAATGTGTTTGGATCCCTCTATAAGTCAAAAAAGTAAGCACAAGTTTGGACAAATGGCACCTTTATTATTAATATATACACCATTCAGTTTAGTCATGTAGACATTATTCCCATGTACAGAATTTTCCATCCAACATAAATAAATGTTTTATTTTGGGAATCTTCAGATTGAAACAAATTTTCTGGATTTTGTATGTAATGAGAAATGAGAATGGTATTAAATGTACTGTGCTGGCATTTTCAGCAATAAAAAAAGAATACATTTTGAAAATAGTTTTGCAAAAGCAACTATTTTTTTAGCATCCTTTTTTAAAATCAATTGTCTAAATTAAAGTGTTTGCTATCTAATAAGGAAGTAGTAAATTGTAATTTAAACTAAGAATGTGTACTTTAATGTAACTCAAATTTAACAATTAACAATTTTTGTTATGTTATATTTTTGGGCATTTTAGGCATTTATTTGTATAGGACAGATGGAGACGTGAAAGAGGAGAGAGAGGGGGAATGACATGCAGCAAAGGGCCGCACGTCGGAGTCGAACCCACCGCCACTGCGTCAAGGAGTAAACCTCTATATATGGAGCGCTTGCTCTACCAAGCGAGCTAACCAGGCGCCCTACTTTCTATTTTTTTAGCTACTTTCTACTTCTGCCACTGATATGTTATCATGTGTTTTGCATAGAAATCCCTGTTCTCAAAATAAACTTAATAACTTGATAATTACAGCCATTATAATATTATGGTTAGTTAAGTTAAAAAGCACAAAATGTTTTCTGAAATTTTGTAAAATAAAGTTATGCAGTTTAATAAAAGCTGTAATCCAGTGCAGTGTGCAAACAAGGCAACAGTGCCATCAAGGGATGAGCTTTCTTATTTAAGAAAGGTGGGATAGTGGCTCTGTAATTTTCAATTTCTTAAAAAAAGAAAGAAACGGCAAACAAAATTTACATTTGTGAATATGAAATTCTGCCACAAAAATGCATTAATTAATAAGGAAATAAACGTAATTACCAGAAAGAATCCAATGATGATATTTTCCAAGGAAAGGAAAAGTCTTGAATAACATTGATTTTTACGCGTTGGACAGTTCTGCTGCCTGTCCCTCTTAGCGGAACCTTAACGAGGGGACTTATTTCTGTGTTGCACTTGGTGGTGCTACAGGAAAATTTAGACTGAAAACAGGCGAGTTGGTTGTCAGCGACAGACTCAAGGCTCAGGGATTATTACAAGAGTGTATTTAAGCCCATGGTTGTTTAACTTTGTGATGGATAGTGAGGCTGATGTCTTTTATCGAGAGCTGCCAAAAGTGGTAAGTCACAAATGCATTTGGTAAATCTTTAGAAGAGAAAGGACTCGGAGGAGTTTAGAAATAATTAAATGTATGTTAGTTAGCTAATGTGATAGCTGGCTACATGCTAACGTCAGTGTTTTAACCGTCACCAGGAGCTTCACGCTCATCTCAACGGCTCCGTCAGCTTCCAAACCATCGAGAAACTCATCAGCCGAAAACCGCATCTCAACATTGAACACGGCATGACTGCTATCGGCAAAGGCCAGCGGAGGACACTGGATGAGTGTGTATAACTTTAATGCAAAGTTTAATATAGCTAGCTAAGTGGCACGACACGGGCGACGAATTAATCATCAATTAGCTAGCTAGAGCTAACGTTACCTAGTTAAAGTTAATTGATGATTTTTCGACGTCATTTCATTAATTTATTTGATTATTTAAGCTAAGTGATGTGATATTAGAGTAGAAATTGTCCAATGGTAAGCAAATGAAGTGTGAAGTAGGGTTGCACGATAAGAGGAAAGTATGCCATATATGCGATAACGTGGGAAATCGCCAATTTGCCATAACGATATTACTAGTGCTAGCTAAATAAATAGATACTAAAATGTACTCATTTCTGCCTTTCTGCTGTTTTTAGAAAACTGATAAAATACAACAAATTGCTTGTTGAATAAAAAAAACCTGAAAGGAAATTATTTCTAACATTTTATCGAACAAATAAAAAAAACATAAACTAAACACAAAATACACCATTAAAAAAAAAAGAATGGCAGTTACATTTTAAAGTGCAATTTCTACTGATACTCTCTATTAACTAACTCAAAAAATACCTGAGTCTCTCGCAATGTGTTTATTGCCCAATGACATAAAAAAACGATTTATTGTGCAGAACTAGTGTGAAGAGGGGGGTCTTAAACATTAAAACAACATGGCGCGCATGTCCGCAGGTGTTTTCAGGTCTTCAAGGTCATCCATCAGTTGGTGGACACAGAGGAGGACATCCTGATGGTGAGGATGTGCTGTTTTGTTTAAACTAAAATAGGCTTTTGTTTACTTTTGTCTAACTTATCAGAATATCAGTAACAAGTGTTTCTTTTCTTTCTTCCCAGGTGGCTACAGATGTCATCAAGGAGTTTGCAGCTGATGGTGTCAAATATTTAGAGCTGAGAAGTACACCAAGGAAGGAGGAAAACACAGGTAAAGATGTTAACATGGAGCCTAATACTTTGATGATGTGATTTAACGTCAGGATTGTTTTATCAAATTATTAGGCTTATAAGTTTATCATCTTTTTCCTATAGGATTGACAAAAAAAAGATATGTTGAAACTGTCATAAAAGCCATCCGACAGTGTAAAAGCGAGGGAGTGGACATTGATGTCAGGTAGGCATAGACTGTATTAGGGCTGCATGATGTGAGGAAAATATGCGACACGCGGTAAAGTTGTTGAATATCGCGATATTACTTGCAATAAAGTTCTGCATTTCTGCTGCTTTCAATATTTGAATTTAAAACAAATGAAAGTAAATAATTTCCAACATTCTTTTATTGAACAAAGTGAACATTGATTAGAATATAAAAGTCACCACTAAAAAACAATGGCAGTTATATTTTAAAGTGCAGTTTTTTACTGATATTTTCTTTCAACTAACATAAATAGTCTTTCACGATGTGTTTATTGCGCCAGTTGATACTGCTATAAAAAACAATATATTGTGCAGCCCTAGACTGTATTATTTCAGTGTGCAACAAATCCAGAAATGTATCTCAGGTGTGTGAGGTGTGGCTGTGTTGGACACACTCCCACCACCATCATTGGCTGATGATAAAACCACCAAAACACTGCATAATGTGTTCCTATAATGATCCAGTAACTTGAGTGCTGGCCACAGTAGTGCATGGTTCTTAATATGCCCATTCGTCCTGAAGGTTTCTGGTGGCAATTGACCGCAGAAATGGGACTGAAGTTGCCATGGAGACAGTGAAGCTTGCTGAAGACTTCATGCTGTCCACTGATGGTTTGGTGGTAGGACTTGACCTCAGTGGAGATCCAATGGTCAGTAAAAATCATAGTTTTACTCTGAATATTATGCATCATTTGAGTTGAAACACCCCACTGTTTGATTACTGTAGGGTTTCTTGTAATAGCTGAAATTTATCCCAGTATGGTGGAGCTCAATTGCCAAAGAAAATTGTAAATATAATGACTTGGCTCTTGGTGTCAACATATTCTGCCTTTTACAGATGGTAGGTTTATTTCTCAAACAGATTAAAATTACAGTTTGACTTCTAATATTGAGCATCATGAGAATTAAAACACTTACTCGTTAGGTAGTAGGTAGGTCAGTTAGTTGAAAGTAAAAAAGCAGCATACCAAAACTTAATTTTGTCACTTACCGAAAGTATGATCTTTCCATCCTGCTGGCTGCAGTACAATTTGCCAAGGTTTTCTGGTAATAACTGTGACTTATCCCAGTATGGTGGATTACTTTTTTTTTTTAAGTGCCAAAAAAATATGACTTAGACCTTGTTTGTTAACAGTTTTTACCTCTTACAGTTGGTGGGTGTATTTCCTAAACCGATCAGAACAGGGTCTCTCTAGTAGGCTATATTTCTGCTTTGTCTTGATTTCGAAGATCCATTGCTGTTTTAAAATGCTGCTGTTTGATGATCTTGACTTTCACAAGTGAAATGCCATTGAGCGCAACGTTTTGGGATGGTAAAGTACAGCTGATACCTCCAAACCTCAGCAAATCATTTCAAAACTATCTAAATGGAATATTCAGTCAGATTACAAATAAGTGTGTTTTTCCTCCAAGGGGAGGATTACTGCTGGATTTTCTCACAATACTTCTGTTAATTAATTCACGTTTAATTTTAAGGTTGGTCATGGAAAAGACCTACTTCCTGCTCTACAGAGGGCCAAGAACAGTGGACTGAAGTTGTCACTGCACCTCTCAGAAGTATGACCATAACATTTTTAATGTTATTCGTTATCTGTAGTCACATTATCTTTGAGTGAGCTGACATTAAAACAAACACTGTTGCAGGTACCTTCACAGCTGGAGGAGTCAGATCTACTGTTGAACCTTCCTCCAGACAGGATCGGTCACGGCACCTTCTTGCATCCTGAAGTGGGTGGATCTCAAAGTCTTGTTGACAAAGTGGTGCAGAACAACATACCGCTGGGTAAGAGTGATATGAAATTATTACATTTCTTTGGTGTGCACAGTAAGTTGACTTGTTTTTTGATTTCTTAACTTTCTTTTTCTTATAGAGCTTTGCCTGACATCAAACGTCAAAGGACAAACTGTATCGTGTTACTCCAAACATCATTTCAAGTACTGGTACCAGATGGGGCATCCAAGTGTGATTTGTGTAAGTTTCTTTGCACCTCACAAACAGTGATGCCAACATTATTAATTAATTTATGTGTTACAGGTTTTTCACACATAATCCTTTTTTTCAACTAAGCCAAACTTTTTTTTTTTTTTATGACATACTGACATTTGTATGACATACTATACGATGACTTTTTCTTATGACGTACTATAACTTTTTATGACATATATTATAACCTGGCTATATGGCCATGACAAATATCAGAGATGCACCAGTTGGAAGTATTAAACAATGTTATTTATTTTATACAAGTCAATTGCAAAGCATAACAAAGGCATGTGAATGTCAGTAAATCAGTAATGTAGGGTTTGAATGTATGACAATGTGGCATGTGTGCATATTGTATGAGTAGCAGGTCCTACGTTTATAATCTTAGAGCACCGGGCCCCGGTGCCACCATAAGGCACTGATAACGAGCCCATCCCACAATCAACCAATTCACCACACAAACACTGCTGACTAATACTACTATGACTTTTTTATGACTTTTTTTATGACATACTATATTACTTATTTTATGACATACTATGCAATGACTTTTTTATGACTTTCTATATTATGGCTTTTTATGACATACTGTACTGAGTTTTAATGACTTTATATGACGTACTATACTATGACTTTTTTAGGACTTTTTATGACCTACTATACTACGACTTTTTATGACATACTATACTATGACTTTTTATGACATACTATACTACAACCCAGTCTCACGTCAGTTCGTGATGGCATCACGAAAATAAATCTATTAGATTGTTTTTTTTAAAGTAATGTAGTTTAATGGGAAGCATCTTTCGTGATCACAGCACAAATCTTTCTGCCAGTCCAGCTGCAGCAGAGAAGCTGTATACAGCTTCACTATTATTGGTGAAAAAAAAAAACTTTTTGTGATGCCATCACGAACTGACGTGAGAGTGGGTTGCATACTATGACTTTTTATACCATAATGTACAAGTACTTTTTTATGACTTTTTATGACATACTATACTATGACTTTTTATGACCTGGTGCCACCATAAGGCACTGATAACTACCTCATCCCACAATCAACCAATTGACCACACAAACACTGCTGACTAATACTACTATGACTTTTTATGACATACTATATAATTACTTTTTTATCACATACTATACTATGACTTTTTATTACTTATGACATACTATACTATGACTTTATTACTTTTTATGACATACTATACTATGACTTTTTATGACATACTATGACTTTTTTATGACTTATGACATAAACACTTTTTATTCTTACTTATTTCATACTATGCTATGACTTGACATACTATGACTTTTTATGGCATTCTGACTTTTTTACGCCATACTATACTATGACTTTTTATAACATACTATACTATGACTTATGACATACTATACAATTACTTTTTTTATCACTATTTGGACATACTATTCTGACTTTATGAAATACTATACAATGACTTATTTTGTTTTACATACTATACAATGAATTTTTATAACGTTTTGTATGACATACTATGACTTTTTGTTTTGTTTTATTGCATACTATTAATGACTCATGGCATTTTGTATGACTGACTTCTTTAAGCTACTATACTATGACTTTTTTCTGACATCCTATGATTTTTTTTTTTTTTTTTTTTTTTGGAAATATGCTGGCTCCTTAGATTGTCATCAAAACTTTGAGAATCCCTGATGTAGAACCTGAGATAATGCCTAATGGTGAGAAAAATCAAAAGTTCACCATGAATATTTTTATTTTTTGTCACATTACAGACTGATGATAAGGGAGTCTTCAGTACAGACTTGTCTCAGGAATATCAGCTGGCAGCGTCAACGTTTGGTCTCAGTCGCGAAGCCGTATGGAAACTCTCCCAGCAGGCCATAGACTATATATTCGCACCAGACACCGTGAAACAGCAGCTCAAACAGAAGTGGATTGATATACAGCCTCAGATGTTCAAGTGACCAGTTCAGTCGAACCTACAGCCAACCATATACCTCAAATTTCAGTTTAAAAAAACTTTTCCTTTAACTTTGTACAAGTCTTTGTAGAAATCATGACATCAACTAAAATACTGTGAAAATGTTTGAAATAAAGTAAATGATACCTATTTAGTACAAGTGTATGTTATTTTTTTTGCTGATATGCTGTTTCTGTACAGTGTTGCACACATAAATCAAAGCAACAAACTTGTTATGACATACTGTAGAATGCAGGTGTATTTGGACAGCAAAAAAAATGCTAATGATAAAAAAAGCTCAACAGATATCCAGTCTTTTGGGTGCTCTTCCGTATCTGCAAGTCAGTCCAAGATTATCCAAACTTTAAAAAAAATAACAGCTCAGATCGATGCTACTTTGTGCCTACACACTGTCCTGTCAACACAGCACCGTTTACTGTCAAGCCTTTTTTCCAAATTTGCCATGCTTGTCCTTGCTCTTCTTGAATTTGCTGTGTTGCATTTCCTTCTTCTTTAGTTTCCCATGCTCGGGAGCCCCATTGCTTGCTTTGGCGTTTCCCCCATCCAACTTTCTCTTCTTGTCACTGTTGAGAGTAAGAAATTGTTACGAACATATTTCCACAACAACCAAACAACCACACTTGCCAAAACTACTGAATGCAACTGCACCTCTTGATGCTGACGATAGCCGTGCTCCCTGCTTTCTTCAACACCTGGTCCCATTCCTCATCATCTCCACGGATCTTGTACCTGTAAATACAAAAGCAAGTCATTACAACTACAGTAAATGCTACACACAAATAATGACCAAGGACATCCCTCCCAAACCTCATACTCACTCTTCCATGTCCATTTCCTTCACTTTCTCTACATCCTGCTTGTGTCTCTCCTCAAACTCTTTAGCTGCTTCATTCTGTTAGTGACAGACACATTTTTCTCAAACATCATAAAAAGGTAAGGGGATGCATATAACATTTTATCATAGTGTTGATTCTTTTCACAGTCAATTGCAAGGTCTATGAAATGGAGAAAAAACACTCTACATTTTGCAAGGGATCAAGGTGACCCTGACAAACTGCTCCAAATCAAAAATATTTCATTTACAATTGTATAAAAACAAATGCAACACATTCTCACATGAAAAGCTGAAACCAGCAAATGTTTTGCATTTTTGCTTGATAAATGACTTGAATAATAATTCTAAATTGTTGACCACATACCAGATCATCATTAAGGCTTCTGACAGTCGGCTCCATGGAAACATCTTTAGTGGTCACCATCTGTGCCTCAATAGCTTTTTCTTGGATGCTGGTGAAGACCTAGGATAGTAAAAACATAAAAAAAGGTATTAATGTTGTTGCAATAGTTTTCATGGCATCTTCTTTATATCATATTACTCAATGGATTATGACGTCAAGACTTACTTGCACAAATTTCCGGATCAGACGGTTGAAGAGGCCCATGAGCTGTGAGCTTGGGAGTTCAATTTCCTTTTCTAACTGTTCTACTGATTTGTGCTGTAACCCTATGCCCAGCAGTAATGCCTAGAAAAGAACAGGGACAATCAACTGTATCACTATATATTCTATCGCAATAAAAACTGTATTCACGACAAACAACTGAGACCATAACCAATGGGGAAACTTACACACTGTGCGGCTGAGAGAGAGATGTCACCGAGCTGCTTGAGGAAAAACATGCGAGCCACTGTTGGGATCAGGTCCATGATGAGGTGGTAGTCCACCATGCTCCTCGAATACAACTCCAGACGTTTGAGGTCGTAGGGGCTGAAATGGGATGCCAGCTCGGAGCTACTGAGAGCTGTGAAGGTCAAAGACAAGTTAGATCGGGTCTGTGAGACGCAGAGAAAACCTGATCAGGTCAGTTAGTAGAGGAGTCTTACTGCTCGTCTCCTCCTTGGACTTCTTGTTCTGCAGGATGCTGAGTGACAGGCTCGGATGGAAGCGGCTGAACTGGTAGGAGAGGAGGGACAGGAAGCGCCGGCGGAAATCTGAGGAAAACAAAAACTGTTCAGTCAGTCTATAATAAGTCCGATCTCCAGAGGTAGTGCAGGAAAAGTTGTAGAAGTTCACCTTTCCAGAATGCAGACAGCCACTGGCTCTGCTCTGGGGCTTCGTCTGTGTTCAGCTCCTTCAGCATCACGCAAGAGTGCTCTCCTGTCAGGTCATTCTAGAGACAACCAAACACCAATCGTTACAGCATGTGACAACAGCACAATGTACAGAAACATACGAGAACATTTATTTTATACTTACAGGGGTTTGTCTTAAGTAGACTGGAGTATAACCCGCTTTCCTCCAGAACCTGTTAGGTTGCAAAAACAGGTTTTTGACTTTTCTAAATCTGCAAAAAAATATTACGACCCCATTCCCATTCTCCATATTCAAAGAAACTCACTTGAGTAGCTGTGTAGTAAGACCATAGGAAACTCCTAGATAGTCCAGTCTCTCTGCTCTCCTCTCACTCAGCTTCAGCAGCAGAGGAGGGAGCTCCTTCCGTGGAGTGATCACCTCCTCCAGCAGACTGACCGCCTGGACAACAAGAGACACCAACAAGGCTATTGTCACAAAAGTGTGCATTTAATCTGCTTTATGTAATCTCTAAATTGTATTCTCACTCTAGTTACACGTCATGCGAGTAATAGATATCTTTCAAATACAGCTGAATGCATTTAATTGTGTTACCTCACTGCTGACGGATGTGATCTCATTGTGATTTGAGTGTGTGCTCTCATCCATGGTGGGAAATTTGCCCTCATAGTACATCTGCAGCAGTTGGAGAGCTCTGGAACCGTAGCCCATCTGGTGGTTAGATGGAAAACCAGTTACATATAGTACATCCAGATTAATTAATCACTGGACAAATGCGCTGAGGCCTTTGTAAACTCTTACCCCTTGGTAGTCTGGATTGACAGCAATTCTCACCACTCTGCCTCCAGAGAGGCCCCCGAACTCTGGGTCTTGGAACTACAAAGAAAAGAGCAGATTCTAATTCATGTTTGCGTCTGTGGAAACGTGAGCTGTAAATGATTTTGTCAAAAGCTCTGTGACTGTGGCCGGGTTGGATCAGTGGGTAGAGCAGGCGCACATAAACATAGAGGTTTGTTCCTCGACGCAGAGGTCCAGGGTTCGAATCCGACCTGTGACGATTTCCTGCACGTCTTCCCCCCCCCCCCCTCTCTCCCCTTTATCACCTAGCTGTCCTATCCAATAAAGGCAGAAAAGCCCAGAAAAATACTCTGAAAAAAAAAAAAAAAAAAAAAGCTTTGTGACTAGTGTGTACCTGTTCTGACACCGTCCAGGGAATGAGGTCACCAGAGGCTTTCTTCCCTCTGGACAGACTGTTTAGGATGGACTGCCGAGATATTTCTCCCTCCAGACACACCTGAGGGAAAAAGGAAGAACAAAAACATAAATCCAGTCAATAATCTTGACAAATCAAAAAAAAGATTCAAACAACAACTAAAGCGGGGGGGCATGCAAAGTTGTGTCTGAATGCTTTTAAGTAAATTAGGACTGGCTGATTTGGTGGAAGTCTTTCTTCTGGAAGGGTCTCACCTGCACCACAGCGAGGACCTCAGGTAGTGAGTTCTGTGTGGGAGGAACAGGTGGCAGGAGGCAGAAGAGGTGATGGGCCGGAGCATCGGACAACATCTGCAGGTCGTTTGGTGAATTCTGGATCCCAAGAAAACATTTGTGTCAGTGAATAAACACAAGGGTGACACAGCACTGTATGCAGGACATTATGCTCTTGAGGAAAAACAAGTTATTTGAACACAAGCTAATGATGTCACCTTGTAGTGCGACGCCACGTAGAGGGCCATCAACCTCTGCAGGAAAGCCTCAGATGCCTTGTGGTAACAGAACAGCGTGTCTCTGTTCACATAATATCTGGACAGTGTGGGTTCAGGAGTGTGTCACTCTCAGACAAATCAGCGAAGAAGCTTTTAGTTACATGATTTACAGTGGGAAACCGAAAAATGACAGATTTATAACCTCTAATGATCCATCTGAGTATCTGATTCACATGATATTCTGTTTTAGTCCAATATGAGAAACTTTCTGGGTAAGCCCCAAGGTAAGTAATATATTTAGAAATATTTGAAATGGATATGTGATTAACAAGAGCACAGAGATGAATTGTTTTTTTTAAATATACCTCCTAATATTAAAGAGCAGGCGATAATCAAGTCATCATTTACTTTGGCTTTAATGCAAAAACACTAAACATCCTCTAGTTTTTCTTATTTGATAGTGAATTGAATATAATTATAATAATATTTCTGTATTTTCTGACAAAACAATTAATCAAGAAAGCAATCAGAAGACTGATAAATATTTAAAGTAATCATTATTTGCAGCCCTACCCTAAATGTCCATTTACAGATAGTGACCAAGGAAACACTTTCATTTACACCAATGCTGTTGGTCACACCATCTTTATATTGATTCTCCAGCTCTATCACACATGTCGCCTTGCTTATTGTTATTTTGTTCCCTTTTTTAAGTTATGTTCAAAAAAAACCTTTCTGTCAGTGCCCCATGACCAAACAAGTACTGACAAAAAGACTGGAGTTGGTCCTGGGCGGTTGTGGCTGCCCACTGCTCCTATGTAGGCCTACAGGATGGGTTAAATGCACAGGATGGTGAGAGCCCTTTCACGTGCATAAAGGATACAGGTCACAAGTCTGTGGAAGTGGGCAGCCAGAAATGAGCCTGGGTATGTTCAGACAGTCCAGACAGAGCAGGTCATTCAGCCACTTCTCAACAGCGTCCCCTGGAGCATACCGAATGGACTCGTGAAGCGAAACCTCGTGGAGAGAGCGAGCTGTGAACAGAGACAGAGAAACAGCAGTCAGTCCATCCATTTTCCGGGGCCACACTGGGCAACTCCAGAAAAGGACTGAGTTTGGTTCCAGACCCAGTGCCATGTGTAGGCGAGCCCAGCTAAATCTAGTCCACATTACACACTAGCGCTGGTTCCACGTCCCTAGACCCAGTCTATGATCCCAGAGGGCAGCATGCCTAGGTCCCCGCCTTTACCTGCCACCAGACCCTCACCAGCGAGCTTCCCTTTTAGGTCTGGCTCCAGGAGGGGGGGGGGGGGGGGGCATGGTTACACTGAGGTATTTACCTGCCGCTAGCCTCTCCGTGTTGGTGCTCCTGTTCTCGGCTGACATGCTCTGCTGACTGTCAGCACTCTGCTGCCTCAACTGCTGAATCAGTTTGAGGGAAAGAGAGCGCCCAGTGCCTTCATAGCTGCGAGACGAAGAGAGGCAAAGCAAAACTGGTCAGAGGTGAACTGATTAGGCAACTCATCGATCGACAGAAATATTATCTAACTATTTGTAATCACTGGTTGCAGCTTTTCAATGCTAATTTTCTTCTACTATACTAACTTAACTGAATGTCTTCGAGGTTTGGGCAACTGGTCAAACAAAACAATTTGCAAAGCTATTTGAATATATAAACTTACGCGAAAGGCGTATATATATTTCTTTCGTGAATTTCTGACAATTTATATACTAAACAATCGAGAATGAAAATAATCGTTTCTTGCAGCCCTACAAATAATAAATCATCACTATTGCTTGTATTTCATTATTCATTAAATCCATTATTACTCAAAATAGTTTCTTAAAATGTCCTTGTGTGTTATGTTATTTGAACAAAAGTGGGTGGCGTTTGATTATGTAAATATCATGCAGCTCTATTACTGACCCGTTGATGGTGGAGGCCATGAACACCAGATAAGGCCCCAGCAGTTTCTTAACCACAGGAAGAGGGATGGCTGCAGCCTCGTCAATGACCAGCAGTTCAGCCTGGCCCAGCTTCAATGCGTCACCTGGGTGGATGTACTGTTGGTCAAATCAACAGGATGGTCAGATAGGGGTAATTCACTTACTATTGTAAAGAACAGCAGAGATGGAGAAGAGTGGTCTGGTCTCGTTTACCTGAATTGTCTGCCGGTGCTCTTTAAAGATGTTCACCCGCACCACAGCTTTGTTGAACTCTGGATTCAAAGACTGGATGATTTCATAGTCAAGATGCTCCTACAAATGCAAAAAGGGGGGATATGAGGTGGTGTGTGCTAACAGCATGAGCGTACTGTCGCTGATGCAGAAAAGCTTCTCAGGCAGCCTACCTGATACTGCATGGCATCAAAGCCTTTGAAGATGAACTCAAACATGGTATGGAGGTTGTCCGGGCTCGGTGAAGTTACAAAGATATTGGAGTAGCTGTAAAGAATGACAGGAAATCATTAGCAAAACAAAATTGAGACAATATAATAAAACAATGCTGACAGACAGACAGACAGACAGACAGACAGACAGATATATTTGTATGACATTTTGTATTACAGAAAACGAATCTGTACCCAAAAGCCACAGCTCCAGCGACAGCCAGCCCCAGTGCTGCAGACTTGCCTCGGCCACGGGCAGCAGTCAGAGTCACGGTGCTCCTCAGAGTCTTCTCTGAGATCGCCTCAATGAACTTCAGCACCCCTTTAGCCTAAAGGACAAAACAAACCTCAAAAGTTACAATTTATAAATGCAGATATAAAATGGGAGGCCTATTGAGGTGTTACTTCTCTAGGAATGCTGTCGTGATCCGTTGCTGAAGCACTGGTTACTTGAAATTGAATTGGTGCATTGATCAATAGTTGCAGTTTTTTTTAAATGTTTAAAGTGAGAGGTCCTCACCTGGTCCATAGTCCTGCAGCTATCCACCAACACACCCACAGGCTGAGTGTCCTGAAGGGACTCCTTCAGATCCTTCAGCTCCTGTTCTCGTGGAGACAAACCGTCCTCCTGAAGGGAAAGAGACAACTGCTCAGAAATCAGGGAGCCTTAAGCCAACAAGGAAGCAAATGTTTTTTTTTTTTTTTTTTTTTTTAAAGGACACAAAGTGTACACAACTCAAAATATTAACTTATAAAATCAAAACAGAATACCACAGAAAATAAGCGAGTTTGAAGATGCTTTGTAAAAAGTGCACTGGTTTGTCTTCATGAAGCTATTCCAACGTCAATGAGCAACAACAGACCTTTGAACAGCCAGACGTCTCCTAGGGAGACCTGAGGCTCCTCCAAGTGGTAACAACTCATTAAAGAGGCATGAACACAAGAGTAACGTTTTGAGAGCAGTCCTAAAAAGGAGACATTGAGCCAGTGGAGAGAAGCAATAAGCGATGCATTTTGTACAAACAAGCGTTGAATTGTGCTTTTATTGTCTGGATCTCCGAGCTGCTGGATGGAAACAGAAATGTTCTTCATTTTTGGTTGGTAATTGACTCGCTTATCAAACTAATTGCAGATCCATTGTCTGTTGATCAACTAATTGATAATTACCTGAGTCTTTGGAGCAACAGGCGTGATGTTTGCCATGTGGCTGGAGATTGGCAGGATGTTCAGTTGGTCATCAATGACAACGCAGTTTTTGCAGGACGCAAGTGACAGAATAAATCTGGAAACAGTGAAACAAAATGTGTAAATATTGTGACACGGTTGGCTACAAACGCACCAAATTCCACTAGAGCCAGCGGAACACTGCTTACCTCTCATTGAACCTTCCCACCACATCCTGGTGAGCTTCGGTGCGGTAACGAGAGTGCACGTCCTAGATGACAACAAGCCACAGTGTCACAGTCAAGCAAACAGAGTCTGACATGTGTGGAGATGGAACAGGCTATAGACTTACCATAGTCATTGTGTACAGCTGCTTGAGAGAGTTCATCGTCCTGAGCAGAATCACCACTATACCACCTCCTTCTACAGTCTCAACAGTTCTCGCCAAGAGATTGGGAGTGAGAGCTTCAAAGTCCTGTGTGACACAGAAAACAAACGCTCTTAAGAGTATTTTTGCTACATCAACTTGTCTACAGCAGTGGTTCCAAACTTTTTTTTTTGGATTGTGACCTAGGGGGTGCATGATATATCGACTCAATATCGTTATCGCGATATCACGTGGCGCAATATTATATCGAAAGTGTCACGATAAGGATGCATTATTTTGTGGAGCGCTGCGTCCCGTCCGTTGGCCGTGTGGCTTAGTTGTGTTAGATTTAGAGGCCGCTCGAAACGCTATAATGATCATCATTTCATTGGCCAGTTACCGTGCCGCTTGCACATGTTAGTGCACGTCAGTGCACGGGTCCACTACGTGACAAACCCTATGGATCGTACCACATGTGCATATTTCGACAGAGTGGCAGTGTAAGTGAAGACATACAGTAGCTAGAGACAACAAAACGGAAGTAATCAGAGAAGCGAAAGAAAAAGTTGAGTCCTGTTCTCTTTATTTATTTATTATTTATTTGATAATGTACAACCAGTAAAACATGTCCTGTTCTGCAGACATGCTCGTTATTTATTTATTTATTTATTCATTCATTCATGTTGTACCAGTCCAATATGACAGTCGGTTGAAATAAGCCTTGCGTTGTACTTGTTACGAATCTATTTTGATGAGTTTTCCTATAACATCTGTAACTTTACATGTTTAAAAAAAAAATATATATATATATATTCAAAAAAATGAATATTGATAATCGCAATATTCATAATCGATATCGCAATATCACATTTTGTCAATATCGTGCAACCCTACTGTGACCCAATCCAATTAAACATATTTCGTGTCCTGTGATACATCCTGGGAGCCCCTGGTCTACAGGTGAGAGGAGTAACTCACCTGCAAGACGCACATGCCGTAGGTGTTTCCCAGGATCTTGTGCGTCTCGTTGTAGTAACAGTACCGGATGTTGGTTGCGGCGATGAACAGTTCAAACGGGTCATCCTGATTCAGATTCAACGTGCCAGTTTTTATCTTCTTCTGCAGCTGTCTCATGCGCTTCTTCCGATTGCTGTTTCAGACATTTTTGACAAATCAAATAGATAAGATACACCTTTATTGATCACGAGAGGGGAAATGTGGATGATGCAGCAGTGCAACAGAACCACCATACATTAATACAGATAAGTATAGATATCTCCTTTTTGATACAATAAACAGCAAACAGCTACATCTCTGAGGGGAGTTTACACTCACCTGCTGAATCCCAGGTCTTTTTTGTAGCACCAGAGTACAGAAGGTCTCGCTCTGACGGCAGCTTTAGACAGCATGTGATGCAAAATGACAACCTGGATCAGAGGCAGATTTAATTGGTTTTAATGTCAAATGCAAAGACACTTAAGTAAAACTGAATTAAAACTGATACATTTGCCCGAGAGAACAGGAAGGGAAAGATTACCTGATCTCTCCCTCGATCTCCCACCACCACAAATATGGACCGATGCTGCAAAGCGACTCCATTCTCTATCTGGACACGAATCCGGTTGTCTACCTTCTTGCGGACTGTTGCCATCGTCTCACTACTACTGAGAGAGGGCAGAAAACACGTCACGTTAAAAGCAAATTATCAAAAATACAGTGCGACATAAACGGCGCAGTAACATCCAAGTGTTGTCAAACCGGGAGGAGGGAGGATTGAGTGGAGCTAACTTGCAGCCAAAACAAATGAGAGTTAATGGCAGCAGGGAAACTCAAATCTGAAGAAACGCAGAATTAGAGCATCGTTTCAAACACTTATTATTTACCTTCTGTTACAGACAAACTGGTTGTTGTTTAATCTTTATGAACTTCCAACAAGTCGAGGGCTGAATTTACACGCCAGCCATCATGCTGTTGATACACTCACGTGGAGTCAGACAGCCGTTAATGGAGGACCCCCGGCGTGACGTAAAAACTGCGCGACGGTCTTCTAGAAAGTGTGCAGGATGCCCCGAATTTGGTCTGCTAGGTATATATGTCTATGGGTGGGATTATCTACAACTGATCCGATTAGTGATATAACTTTAAACTGCAACCATCTTGATTATTGGTCAAGTAATTTTTGAAAGCGTTAAGTGTCGAATATGAACTGGTTGTTGTAACTTTTCAAATGTGAATATGTTGCTGGTTTTCTTAGACTGATAAATAAGTAAGTTAAATATTTTTGGGGGGGTTTGGACTGATAAATGGTCAAAGATTAAGAATGCAATTTTAAAAGTTTAAAAATTGTGATGGGCATTTAAAGTTTTTTTTCCTAATATTTTATAGAAATTGTATTTTATACTGATCGTTAGTACATTAGCAGATCTATTATTCTCCAAGCAAACTACATAAATGACAATCATAGCCTAAGATCAGAGATAATTGAGAGATCCAATTTTAATGGTTTAAATTAGGGACCAAAGGAGGAGGGGTTGAGCACGCGGTTGTCGGTGGCAACATACCTACCAAACACAGCATGAACAATGAGTTGAATTTAATTTCGCTTTTCAAAGCAGTTTGTCTGGAATTTGTTAGCACTAGAAATGACATTTAGCAACGGCCAAGTTACACTTCCAATACACAACTGCTTATAGTCGTGGTAAAAAAATAAATAATACTTAAAAATTTGGATGACTAAAACTCAGGTCTCATAAAAAAATTCAAAGGACATTTGTAACTTTAATTTATATTTGTCAAATAAAAAAAAATGTTGGGAGCAGAATATTGTATTTATTCAGTGTCATGTCAGTATCTGTACTCTGATCAGCCACAGTGGTACCATTCATAACAGGCTGCTGAAAACTAAGGTAATAAATAAAACTGAAGACGGAAGACTGTACAGCAGAAAACTGAGGCTGAAGCATGGGTATGCAACACAACTTTATTGAAACTCATGAAGCAACATCAATTTACAAACAAGGAAACAGGAGCTCATTGAACATAAAACGCCTTTTAAGAACCAAAATGACAGAAAAGAATTGAGAAGGGGAATAAACTCCCAAGGGTTGGACCAGCACTGGCAGGTGCATTTTTTTATACAAAAAATAACTTATGAAATCTTTCAAGTTTACAGGAATATGTTTAACACATGGCTTGTGTAACTCGATGATTGGATTTACAGCTCAGCTTGTGTTTCAGACTTTAAATTATTTAATATTTCCAAATATCAAAGCAGGCATTACTTTGATTTAAGAGACAGGAAAAATACCACTGATGAAGAACAAAAAAAAGAAAATAAAAAAAATATAGGAGGACATGAGTGAGCTGGGGCAAATGCATTCTTGAATTTTCAGTGTGGTGCAAGTTAGTCAGTCACAGTCATTATGAAAGGCCTTTTCAG
The DNA here is from genome assembly GCA_023631565.1 of Gymnocephalus cernua. NCBI lineage: Eukaryota > Metazoa > Chordata > Actinopteri > Perciformes > Percidae > Gymnocephalus > Gymnocephalus cernua. The sequence continues at coordinate 23,718,086 of CM042431.1, read as the reverse complement.
GATCGTATTGCCTGAGAGCTGCCTCTTGACACTCCTCTGGGTCCTTGACCAGCTCCACGTTTGTAGTTTGGTTGGTAACCATCCTTGAGCAACAGAGACAAAAAAAAGAAAAGGAGACATTTTAGAAACTACTCCAACATATGGCAAAATCACATAGCCAGTGTGAAATCCGAATGCTTCTTTCATACCCTCTGATAATTCCCATTTGAGTAATCCCGAGGTGTGTTGAACTGAGTCTGCCCATAACCAGAGTTTGAAGTGTTGGCGAAAGGAGGACGATAACCATCATAACCACCTGGAAATAGAAAGATTTAAAACTTAAAATGCTTTACAATAAAATAAACTATCTTACTGACTCTTTAGCCGCTTTAAGACATGCATGTAATTTTAAGTGTTAACGAGTGCCTGCGTCACTTTTACGTAAAAGTCACAACAGCAATGTTAGAAGGTCGAGCTAAGTAACATCTCCACAAAACTAATCTGAACTGAATCAGAATGCCTTAAAATGAACTTAAAGGCAACAGCAGCATGAGGTTAAATACACAGAGAAATTGAATGCAATTCCTCTTAAGAGCACTGCAATATATTTATCATATCATTTTTATCCTTAATACAAGACAATAACATTTGTTTAATTAACATAAAATCCATCACTGACATAGCCTGTAGGAAAACAGAAACACTTTTCCTTGATATCAAATACTTTCCAACTCACTGATGCCACTTCTTTCCATTAGGGTCCTGTTATGTCTGAATAAAGCCATAATGTGACACCCATGTCTGAATGAAAGCAAGCCATAACTAACATATAAATGAAGCCAGCAATGTCACATATTCCATGTCTGAAAAGGGCTTCAGTGAAAATAAAGGATTCATTTGTGGCTGTAGGTTGGGAGCTTACCTCTGAATCCATTCGATGAGCCTCTGTAGCCATTGATCATGCCCCTGGCGTTGCGAGGTCCACCACGAGGCATTCCTCTGCTGTTGTAGAAGGACTGACCCTGCCTGACGAAGCCTGGGCCCTGCTGGGGAGGCTGTGGATGGCCTCCTGACTGGTCTTGGGAATGGAAGGCACCGACTACTAACAAACACAGAGGTGTGTGCCCCAAAAACAGATAAACGTTAATCTCCAGTCATTGCAGGAAAACAAATCTGGCACAATCAATTCAGTAAGTAAATAATGGAGAAAAGAAAAATCTGCCCACCAGACTGCAGTTGTTCTGACTGCATCTCTGTCTGCTCCACAGGATGCTGTGGCTGGCTGCTGAAGGCTTGGTTGTAGCTGTTCTGGTATTGGTTGGCCTGGTTCAAAGCCTCTGTCTCATTAGCCGGTGGGACTGGGGCATTGAGGTTGAACACCTGAGGGAAGAACAACAGTCACATTGTGGTGAAGCCAAAACCAGAGGAAAGTTCACAGGCTCATTAGGAGTAAAGTCCATTACTCAGTATTTCCTGGATAAATCTGCTTCACTACAAACCCATACAACTGCAATATGATGAGAGGGCACTTAAGGGCTCCACAAGCAATTTCTAATGGAAGTCCTTAATGATTTTCCACTTTGATTCCACTGGCAGTGACGCACAAAGTCCTGCAAAGACCTCTTTTAACTGCATGACAGGCCAGATATTCCGGCCTTTGGGTTAACTTAAAAAATGCTTTTAATACAAGTTTTATTTGACAACACTGGCAATTCCTCCTGTAAGTCTGATTGATTTTTTAGTAAGTGTCGTCACAAGGGCCTTACTGTCTGCATTGACTGGAATGGTGCTGCGTTGACATTGATGCCACTGCTGTGTGGAGCTTTGGAAACAGGCTGGAAAACTTGAGTTTGAGGGACGGGTGGGAGAGCTGTAGAGGGAGGAGGCTGCTCTGACGACAAGGACATGGAGGTCTGTTGAAGAGGGGAAACACAAGTATGCTGATAACTGAGCTCATACACTTTGTACCAACCTACAGTTAAATATGTACACAAGGTGGGCATTTTACAGACCGATTCCAGTACGTTTAGACTCCATATACCTAAATTTGACTACTTTTAGTCAACTAAATACAGGACTGGGGATGGGTCTCTTTATGTATGCTTATGCGGTACCTTGCTTTAAAGATTATAAACAAATTTTGACCCTTTTTAAATTTGAAATATATCTATGCAATGTAATGCATGTTAAATAAAACCTTTCCCTTAATAAAATAGTCTCAAGTTAGAAAAGTTTCCTGAATTAAAATCAGGTTGAATTTGAACAAATACCCAGTAATATTTTTCTCACAAAAAGGTACTCTTTAAAAAACAGCATGGTTTACCTGGATGGGGTCGATGGTTTCTGTTGAGGGTCGAGGATCTGGCGTGTGCGAGGTCTGATACATAGGGGGCGGAGTTGGAGAGACGATAGGGACCTGAAAACAGAGAGAGTAAAAGTCAAACTAATTCACATGGCTACACAATCAGTGTTGACTTTTGAAGTTTGATTACTTACTTGTGTGGGCTCAGGTTGGACAGGAACAGTGTTGGGTTGCGATAGCCGGGACTCTGGGTGAACTAAGAAGATTTGAGCATTGCACCTTAGTAAACCAGAAAAGTAATTTCAAGCTTTCAAGTGTCATGTTTACACAACACAAGATATCAGAACTGACTTCTCTTTGATAAACTTACCTGGAGGACACACCATCTGTGGTAGGTCCATGTTCTGAGCAGGTTTCATAGGCTGCGCTGAGACAATGGCAGGATCAATGGGCTGTCCGTCAAACTCCAGCATAGAGTCCTGAGAGCAGAGAAGTGATGAGCACCGTGCTTAATAGCTAAAGTAAACAGTCGTTCCTAGGACAAAGTTCCCACCTGCATGAAGTTGTACGTTCCCTGCATCTGCGCCATTAAGTCCTGCACCACCTGCTTCCTGACCAGGGGGTCAGCAGGCGGCACAGGAGACGCTAGGTTTAAGGGGTGGGTCTCCAGGGCAACAGGTGAAGCCGAAGGCTGCATAGGTTGCTGCATGGCACTGACTGCCTGAGAGTGGAAGACAGACAAAAAAAACAGGTGAAGAAGAAACATACAGGAGAAATAATTGGAAACTGGTAGAGTGCTTATTAGATGCTACCTGTGGGTTTATATTTGTGGGTGTAAATTTATACATCGCAGCTAATAATTAAACGTGATGTAAGCATTCCAGTGTAGAAATTTCACACAAAAACCTGGACCAGTCGGATCAAATTACACGCTGCAGACTTCAATCCTCACAAGGGATCACACCTTCACAGGGTGGTGCTCAGATACCTGACTGACAGCCCTCATTGGAGAAATAGCCTGTTAATACAGTACAGTGTAGTGCCCATAAGGGAATTCACCACCCTGTTCAACTTTGAAACATAGATTAACTTATCCTGGACAATGTGCAACAGAAAAGCACTGCATGTTGACACTGTGTACAATACATACTTGTATTTGCCTAGATAATAAAAGCTGCACACAGTTTTGTTTGTTTACGAAAATAACTAAGTAGACAAAGTAACTAAAATATGTCTTTAGCTTAATACAGTTAACTCAGTGCAGCTAGCATTTTTGTAAAACTCACATATAAAATCAACTTCTACTTAGAATGGTGTAATAGCTTCTTTTAACTTTGGATGGGATTAAGGTGATTAGGTTGACTGCCGATCCCGGATAAGTTTTAAAAAATTGCCCATTTCAGATCCGATACTTGCAATCAGGATCGGGACATTCCTACTTAGAAAACAGGCTACACTGCATGTCTTCCAGGGACACCATGGCCTTTTTGTGACTTTGTGGCTGCAGCCTAAGCTTGGGTGATCGTTTGTATTTTCAAATTATGCAATCACGGTTACTCGAGATTGCCGATATTCTTTCTGGCTACATTGCACACGTAATTGGACAAAACATTATGCATATGCGGAGTGGCTTCCACTTTAATCAATGAAACTGGCTACAGCGGCTTGGCTGTCCTGCCTCCTGCTTGACTGACATGCAGCGGTAAGCATATTGCTACATTTCCTTTTGATGATGCTTTCTGTGTTGTAGATAGCGTCTTGCTACGGTAGCTTGACACAATGGATTGTCATAGTCTTCATAACAGCAGCTAATTATCCGCTTTATATTTAAACCTACACTAGTTCACTCAAGCATTCATAGCTTTCTCCTTCTTTCAGCGACTTTCTTGCTAATCCCACAGTTATTTATATGCCAATAGCTCTGTTAGCTACTTTAGTTTAGCAGTTAGCAATGGCTTCTCTGTTGATCTGCACATCAAATGTTTAGCTATTCCTCTGCCTCCTATAGAGATCATTTTACATGTAATAACTGTAGTTTATTTGCCGTGTTGGAGGCGAAGCTCCACACTAGGGAAACTCGATCGTTAACGTTAGCTGCTGTAACTTAGCCCCCAGTAGTCAGTGCTGACCTAATGTCGCTCCGGTTAGCCATCCACCTGCAGCAGCCGGGAAGCCAGGGAGGCTGAGTGTCTGTCCTAAATAAGCATAGCCCATCAGGTGTCAGATCCATGTAAAAGAGACAGCAAACGGGTTTGTAATTAACGTTAAGGATTTAAAAATCACTTGTGCTGATTAACGTGGCTCAGCAGGCGGACTTACCGCTTCACCAGAAACATCTCTAAATGAACAGTAAGGCGCAGATTTTTAGATATACAGTTATCTCACAAAAGTGAGTACACCCCTCACATTTTTGTAAATATTTCATTATATCTTTTAATGGGACAAGACTGAAGAAATTACACTTTGCTACAATGTAAAGGATTAAGTGTACAGCTTGTATAACAGTGTAAATGTGCTGTCCCCTCAAAATAACTCACACAGCCATTAATCAGTCCCTCCAGAAAAACGCGATTATGCGATCGCAGAATTCAATGCATAATCAGCCAATGTCCGCATATTCATGCGGGGGCCGCATTTTTTTTAAAAACGCCGCACTTTCGCCGCATAAATTGCCGATTTCCGCGCAAAATATGCGGGGCTTGCATGATTTCATAATCCCCGCATTTTCGTTGCAAAAAAGTCACATATATCTAGGGTTGGGTACCGAAACTCGGTGCCAATGGGCCCCCGGATCCGACGTAAACGGTAGTAATTAACGAGACCGAATAAGAACGAAGATTTCGGTGCCTTATTTCGGTGCCTGACTTTACACTACACTGGACAGCAGGTAACGTTAGCCTACCGTTAGCTAGCAGCGTGATTAAACACGGTTAAAATGCTGACAGGTGACGTTAAACAGTGTAAAGTGTGACTGCGCTGCAGCGCAGCAACTGCCGACGTCGGAAACGCACAGATGGTGCATTCACGGACACTGGTAATTGTTTGGTTTTGGTTGGTTATTGTAAAATACCCTTTTCCCATCTGGTTGCTGTTTTTGTCGTCCAACAGCAATTTACTGGTGAAATAAGTTATTGTTTATTATAAGTTATAGTTATTACATTACTATTAAATCATTTAATTTTGACCATATGGCCTTAGTAATAAACAACGTGTCCTTAATGTCACCGACTGTTGTTGAGTAGGCCTATCCTTCTTGTTTCTTCTTTTTAAAAAACTTTCTTAAAAAGTATCGGTTCAGGCACCGTTTTAAAAGTACCGATTTAGCGCCAGTATCAGAAAAAAAACCAAACAATACCCAACCCTACATATATCTCAGCGTAATTTCACCTACTGAGAACACGGTGTTGGGGGAATCACTTTTTTTCTCTTTTTCATCAAACCGCAGTTTTTCCAAGTTCCCGCAAGTTCCCGCAGTTTTTGCAAGTTCCCGCAATTTCATCGCATAAAATGGCATAAATATCCCGCATATTCCATCGCATTTTTTAAGAAAACGTGCCGCATAATCAAGGATTTTTGCCCGCAACAATCACGAAAAAACTCCGCGTTTTTCTGGAGGGACTGATTAATGTCTAAACCACTGGCAACAATAGTGAGTACACCCCTAAGTCAAAGTGTGTGTGTGTGTGTGTGTGTGTGTGTGTGTGTGTGTGTGTGTGTGTGTGTGTGTAAGTTAGTTAAAATCAGTTTAATACAGGCATAGAGGAAAAAAAACAAATCGCCGATCATCTCTTTAATCGTCAATATATACGATCTGATCACCATCGCCACAAACCTACTACCATTAAAACAATCATTTACAGGATTCTGCTGATCTGATGTCAGTAACAACCCAATACCGGCCAAATGGATAAAACATCAGACATACTGCACCACTACAGTCACTATCAAATAAAGATGAAATGCCTTTTTTTTTCTTTTCTTTTTTCTGAGTCTGATATGATGCACTGACAAGTCTAATCTGAACATCACATTTTGAACCAGTTTGAACATGACTGAAGAAAATGGTGTTTGGTGTTTTAAGCCCCCATGTTGCCTTCCAGGCAGCACGGCAATGGTTATGTTTAAGGGTGCTCCGATCGATCGGTCACCGATCGGTATCGGCCGATAATGGCTTTAAATAGTTTGATCGGTGGTCTCCATAAATGCCGATCAGATAGGCCGATCAGATGACGCACTACCATGGATGTATGAGAGCGCACTACTCCTGAGAACTTTTCCTTTTCAACATGGAGCTAAAATGGCGGCGTCCCTACATTCAGCGGTCTGGCAGTTCTACAAGGTGTCTGAACGGCGGCAGAACAGCAGTTGGCCCGCGGCCGGCCGCGGAACAAAGGCGGTAAGAAGGCGGCTAACGCTTTTAAAAAGCATCTGCCACCGGTGGTGCTCCGGCAAACGTGTTTGCGATTACGCAATTCTGACGCTTCTACTGCCTCTGGAGCACCGCTGGTGGTCCGCCGACTCATTGCTATCTGGGAAAAAGACAATACATTAGCGATTTGCAACGTGTGTGCCGAGGAAATACCACGAGGCGGGAAAACTCCAAAGACATTTCAACACCACCAACCTCATCAGACATTTGAAGGTTAGTCACAGAAAGGAGTATGAGGAGTTTTCAAAGTGTGTGTGTGTGTGTGTGTGTGTGTGTGTGTGTGTGTGTGTGTGTTTTGAAGAAATGTCTGCAGTGATTGAAAGGACATTTTTTTTGATTTTGAGCTAGGACAGAAAGCCAAACAGTTACTGATACATTCTCTAAACATGTGTGACTGTTACGTAATGGCGTAATTTTCAGTTCATAAAAGTGATCGGTCGATACGTCTTCCAGCAATCGGTGATCGGCCCCAAAAATCCTGATCGGAGCACCCTTAGTTATGTTTACGGTTAAGGTTGGCTGTCTGGAAGGCGACGTTGGAGGCTTAAAACACCATTGAGCTAAGAAAATGCAGATGTCCCGTGATAACAGCAGTAGCCACTTATTTAGAAGGGTATCCACAAAAAGAGAATTTTGTTGTTTGATGAAACATTCAAAGGTTTTTCATGCAAAGGTTTTGACTTTCTTGAATTTCTGCATAGTTTATTATGCTATAAAATTACCTGAATTTATCATTTTTAAAATGTACTTTTTTTTATTTTTATTTTTTTATTATTAGATTAGGATATATTTCCAACAAAATACTTAGCGATATGGATTTTGTCCCAGCCAGCTAAAATCAGACTTAAAACTGAGGTAATTTGAGGCCAGATTGCTTAAGGATGCAATAAAAGCGGGAATCTGAAAGTAAACTTCAAGAAAAACATCCCTGCAGCATACCTCTGTTTCCGTGGTCCACTCATCCCCTTGCTCCTTCTCACTGCTGCTGTATGTGCCGTCTGGAATGAACTGTCTGTTTATAAACTGGAGGGAAATGAGCACAAATCAGCACACTGCTAAACAATTATATCATCAACCACAAGGCTTCACTGGAAAGGGGAAAATTAATCTCACCTCTGTTGTTTCCATCGCAATGGGCTCTGTAAATTCCTCAATTATTTCAGTTTCTGTGAAGAGAAAATCTATTTAGAGAATGCAGTGCTGGTTTCTGTATGACTTCATTACATTAGCATTTTAAAAATAGCAAGTTTAATGTAGCATGACTTCAGAGAATGGTCAGGACCTGGATCAGCAGCCTGCTCTTCTGCTTCTGACGATTCAGCTGCTGCTGCTGTTGCTGCTGTTGCTGTTGAGGCTGGCTCTTCCTCCTCCTCTTCTTCTTCTTCCTCCTCCTCCTCCTCTTCCTCCTCCTCACACACACCGTTTTGGTGAGATGGAACCTGGTCAAAGTACCCACTCAGCAGAACCTGGTCCAAAGTCTCTCTCAGTGCCTTGTCTAGCAGAAGAATAACATACCGTAGTAAGCAATTTATTGGAAAGGCAAGTTGCACAAATCACAATGATCAAACCATTATGTTGTGAGCTTGGAACTAATAACCATCGTTTAGGGTGGAGTGATGTTGAACAGATTTCACAACACAGCTTGCAAAACAGATGAATATACCCTTTAAAAAGTCCTTTAAACTCCTTAGTAACATTTAGAGGAGCAATGACTGGTTGATTAATTGATTGAAAACAAAATACAAATCTGCAACCATTTTGATTATCAATGAATTGTTTGTCATTTTAAGCAAAAAATACCAAACGTGATGGTTCAAGGATCTTAAATGTGAGAATTTGCCGTTTTCTTGGTCTTACGCTACACTAACGTCAGTTTTTGCTTTTTTTGGGAGGGGCTTTTTTTCCACATACAGCAAACATCTCCTCACTATATGCGAGCTCCCTGTCCCCTGAACACACTGTAAAAAACAGTGTGTCTGTACTGTCTGTAGACAGCCCACAAACGCCAACAAAAACAAACCGTGCCAACCTGCACCATCAAACATAAGTCTTCCAGCCAATAACCGACAAGAAGGATTTGGGGGTGGGGGTTGGGAGGGAGGGGTGAGCTAGCCTCAGTTTTGTTTGAAAATACTTCGAACGTCAACAAGAAGTGCCGTCACCCAACATCACTTAGAGCACTTTTAATCAATTACATCAAGAAAATTGCAGATTAATCAATAATGAAAATAGTTTTATATTTTTCTGTTGCAGAAAACAACGCAACTATATTCTCTCAACTGGTGTGTTTTCAGTTTGCTGTCAATAAAAACATGACTTGATTCCAGCTTCTCAAATGTAAATATTTGCTAGTTTTTGTAGTCTTCTATGATAGTTAACTGACTGTCTTTGTGATTGGGACTGCTGGTCAGATAGCAGAACAAAAATGCAAATAGCTGAAATATCCTAAAATAAATATATATATATATATATATTTATTAGGGCTGTCAGTTTAACGCGTCATTAACGGCGTTAACGCAAACCCATTTTAATGCTGATAATTTTTTAACGCATAGAGAGAGCAATATATATATATATATTGCTCTCTCTATGCGTTAAAAAATTATCGGTTTAATTTAGCGCATTGAGATAGATAGATAGATAGATAGATAGATAGATATATATATATATATATATATATATATATATATATATATATATATATATATATATATATATATATATATATATATATATATATAGTGGGGAGAACAAGTATTTGATACACTGCATATTTTGCAGGTTTTCCTGCTTACAAAGCATGTGCAGGTCTGTACTTTTTATCATAGGTACTCTTAAACTGTGAGTGACGGAATCTAAAACAAAAATCCAGAAAATCCCATTGTATGATTTTTAAGTAATTAATTTGCATTTCATTGCATGACGTAAGTATTTGATACATCAGAAAAGCAGAACTTAATGTTTGGTACAGAAACCTTTGTTGGCAATTACAGAGATCAAACGTTTCCTGTAGTTCTTGACCAGGTTTGCACACACTGCAGCAGGGATTTTGGCCCACTCCTCCATACAGACCTTCTCCAGATCCTTCAGGTTTCGGGGCTGTCACTGCGCAATACGGACTTTCAGCTCCCTCCAAAGATTTTCTATTGGGTTCAGGTCTGGAGACTGGCTAGGCCACTCCAGGACCTTGAGATGCTTCTTATGGAGCCACTCCTTAGTTGCCCTGGCTGTATGCTTCGGGTCGTTGTCATGCTGGAAGACCCAGCCACGACCCATCTTCAATGCTCTTACTGAGGGAAGGAGGTTGTTGGCCAAGATCTTGCGATACATGGCCCCATCCATCCTCCCCTCAATACGGTGCAGTCGTCCTGTCCCCTTTGCAGAAAAGCATCCCCAAAGAATGAGGTTTCCACCTCCATGCTTCACAGTTGGGATGGTGTTCTTGGAGTTGTACTCATCCTTCTTCTTCCTCCAAACACGGCGAGTGGAGTTTAGACCAAAAAGCTCTATTTTTGTCTCATCAGACCACATGACCTTCTCCCATTCCTCCTGTGGATCATCCAGATGGTCATTGGCAAACTTCAGACGGGCTTGGACATGCGCTGGCTTGAGCAGGGGGACCTTGCGTGCACTGCAGCATTTTAATCCATGACGGCGTAGTGTGTTACTAATGGTTTTCTTTGAGACCATGGTCCCAGCTCTCTTCAGGTCATTGACCAGGTCCTGCCGTGTAGTTCTGGGCTGATCCCTCACCTTCCTCATGATCATTGATGCTCCACGAGGTGAGATCTTGCATGGAGCCCCAGACCGAGGGAGATTGACTGTCATCTTGAACTTCTTCCATTTTCTAATAATTGCACCAACAGTTGTGGCCTTCTCACCAAGCTGCTTGCCTATTGCCCTGTAGCCCATCCCAGCCTTGTGCAGGTCTACAATTTTATCCCGTATGTCCTTACACAGCTCTCTGGTTTTGGCCATTGTGGAGAGGTTGGAGTCTGTTTGATTGAGTGTGTGGACAGGTGTCTTTTATTCAGGTAACAAGTTTAAACAGGTGCAGTTAATACAGGTAATGAGTGGAGAACAGGAGGGCTTCTTAAAGAAAAACTACCAGGTCTGTGAGAGACGGAATTCTTACTGGTTGGTAGGTGATCAAATACTTATGTCATGTGATAAAATGCAAATTAATTATTTAAAAATCATACAATGTGATTTTCTGGATTTTTGTTTTAGATTCCGTCACTAACATTTTAAGAGTACCTATGATAAAACGTACATACCTGTACATGCTTTGTAAGTAGGAAAACCTGCAAAATATGCAGTGTATCAAATACTTGTTCTCCCCACTGTGTGTGTGCATACATACATACACACACACACACACACACACACACACACACACACACACACACACACACACACACACACATATATATACATATATATATATATATATCTCAATGCGCTAAATTAAATCAAAAAGGAAATGTGGATCGGTTATTTCCAACTCGTCCTCTGAACACAACAGGATGGTGCTAACACACACGCTGCAAGTAGTAAGTTATATTTCCCCTCTGGACTGATTTTGTTTCACAGAGAATAACGTTATCTCACATCCCGGTCACTCTTCAGGTCGCTACTCCAGGCTGTGCTGCTGCGGCCGACAGTAACGTTACACATCGCGGATCAAATTGTTCGTAAAAGTCGTTATATTGTTTCGGGGACAATGACATGGCTGGATAGCTTGCTTGTCTTGTTGTTTAACATACTGTCAAATTAGTTTTACTGATTGCCAACTTTACACAATGTTATTGACTTTGGATCTTGCTAGCATAGCGTTAGCCTTCTGGCTCGTAGCTGAGCTGAAGGATTCTATCAGCTGAGCGGACTATAAACATCTCCGGTTGCTAAGGGTGTCAATTTCGTATCTAAGGTCCTTCCCATTTCCTGGAGGAGTGAACAACATTTGCATTGCATAAGAACCTGATGGATGGGAATGATTGTTCCAGTCCGTCAGGCGTAACCAGGGAAACAGAGTTATTGTTTGTAAAAACTTTAGATTTCGATTGTAAAATGTATTAAAATGTGAAATAAAGTTTTACAAAGATGTTATTTGGCAAGTGACCATGGTATAAGCGGGTTAATGCCCTTCGAGGTGTCCATTGTCAGGTATTAATGTACTTCGGCGGACGGTTCACACCTCGCCGTCGTCCATTAATACCTGACAACGGACACATCGTCAGGCATTAACCCTTACATATATGGATCGTTGGTGACAGGGTATTGGGGATAAGCGAGGTGAATGAGGCCACACAATCATTTAAGTTCAGCTAGCCAGACTGTGCACACTGCAGCAAGCAAAGCCAAATACAGTGCTTTTATTTGATCCCAAACTCAACACTGCGTGCATGACCAGAACTAAATTTAAATATCCACTTTAAAATCCCCCCCAAAACTTAGTTTCAAATCTTCATATCTAGATATAATTCAGTATTTAAAACCAAATAAGCAACAACCAAAGCTTACGTTCAGAAAAAAAACATCTTTAGGTATTATTTAACACAAAAACTTCTCCAGACTCGAGTATGGTTTGACGGTGGTCTGACAACATTAGCAAGGAACCCCACAACTATCAACAGTTCCTTTATCCTGACTGGTGCACAAATGTAGGGGACATATTTTCCCCAACTGTTCAGAAGAAAAAAAACGAAAGATGAACCGAAACTGTGGCAACATCAACAATACTCATGATTTAAAAAAGGTTCCACAAGGTGGTAGGAGCTAAAGTGTCCTAAATTGCTGACCAGATAAGATATATGCTAGTATAACAATCATGACTTGTAATTAACTAGAAACCCTAAAAAGATCCTTTAAGATAGCTCAGACAATTACACTTTTGGCTTTTCAGGCAAAGCAGGTCAGTGTCATTTCCTTAACTTCCTCGTGCCAAGTAGTCTGCTGCTGCCTGAATAAATAATCACCCTGAGTCACCAAGTGGGACCTCCTTGCTGAGGTGAAAGGGTTGGCTGGTGTCACTACAGTGAACTGGGTCACCAGTGTCCTAATATGGCTCCAGAGATCTGACCAGTGGAACCACCGGCGACAGGGCCACTGGCACCCTGCCCCGCTGCTGAGTCAGGATAAGCCCACAGCGCTCAGCCCCCAAGCAGAATGCAGCAGTGCGAGTCCTGAGGCCAGATCGCTGAGAATGCAGTATGCCAATATCCCCAAGTCCTGATTATTCACATCACTGCACACATGCTGCATTAACAAAAAAATGCACATGCTAAATGAACATATTAAGACTGGTTAACGGCCTGTAGTACCTTATGACAAGGTTTTGTTTAGAGCATTTGACAACTTTATCTACATTGCCTTGGGATTACTCAAACGTACAGTATTATGTTATGTTACAGTTATGTTAATTTTGCTATAAATTACAGTACAGCTGCCACTCATGATTTTCAACATTGATAAATCTGACGTGTTATTTTCACTATGAATTGATTAATCAATCACCAGTTTTCCAGGGCCCCGAGTTAATGTCTTCAATTTGCTTGTTTTGTCTGTCCAAAAGCCAAAGACCTAAAGATATTTAGTCCAAAAAAACAGCACAGTAGGAACAAGTGGATTTTTGGAATCGCTTTCTCATTCTTATGACAATGTTTGTGTATACGGCTTTTTATTTGTTATTTAATTTTTTTAATTTTTAATTTTGTTTCTTGGTCTTTTCTCTGTTAAATTGAATGTTAACTAACTGACAGTCTACCTTTTTGTTTGTTGTCTCATCTGAGAAAGGGGCTGGTAAAATAAGATTTTTTGTCTTCATCCAGCTCCTTTCTGATCATGGATGTGTAATATAATATAGCAAATAATTTATGGTTGGATTATAAAATGTGTCCGTTTCCATGAGCGGAATAAAAAATGTGAAGTGAAATATTAAAATATTCATTTTCTGTCAAATGACACTAACCGTTTCAGCTTTAAAAATTTTAACCAAAATATTGAGCTCTACTGCTTGCAAACATTGGAGGCTCCAAGTTACATTTCACTTACATGTTGTTCCAACCACAGCCTTGTCCTTCCCTTCCAGCAGCTCCCAGAGGTGCACAGATGCTTCTTCATACTGGTCAACCAACCTGCAAGTGTAGAGATAGGTTATAAAAAAAAAACAAAAAAAAACAAGTCTTTTGTATTTCAACTTTATCCAGATATCAATGCCTCAAACCTACCTGATGTTTTGATCACGGTCTGGCCCCACTAGCTTGTAGAACTCGTCAAAAGCTGCGAGGTCTGCATCTGTCAGCGGCGTTGAGCCACCGACTCCTTGCTTCAGGTCCTGCCGCACAGTGTCCTCTCCCAGCCGGTCCAGAAGGAACTGCAGCTCCAGAACCGTCTTCAGCCTCCTCTGCTCGGCCTCCTCCCGCTGCAGCTGCTCCCTCCGTGCAGACTTCTTCACCACCTTCTGGATCTAGTGATAATATATATGAGCCACACAAAGTCAAGTTACTACAAGGTAGCCCAATTTACGTTACGTTAAATCTACGCCGTAGGTACGCGTAGATACAGACTACGCCATAGCCTGACGTGCACCTCTTAAAATGAAAAAAAAAAAACGTAACTACATGGCAGCGTAAGCTCTGCGTAGAGCCCCCGCAGAACCATAAATTCCGCTAGAGGAAACATTTTCACAAAACAACAGTCACCCTTACATCTTGTCCTAGTGTGATGAATGTCTTCTGCAACTCTCGGCCAAATTCTAAGTTATTTGTGATTTCCTGGAATTTGGAGAGGGCCTCCTAAAAAAGACAAAGGAAAAGAGACATTTTATACATTGCTAGATTGTAAAGTCTTTGTAAGAATAACAGGATTAGTTGTGCTTATGTACAAATTGATGAAGGGTTCAGTGCACCCACCAGCTGGTCCTGATTGAGACTCTCCCCTTTATCCTTCCTGACTTGATAGTCATCCAGTTTACTCTGTAATAGAATATCCAAAACTTCAGCTATGGATTGCTTCTAAGTGGGACACCTGTCATGCCTCATATTTTACACAACCGAAATATAGATAGCTACATGTTGTTATCAGAAAGGATCTGGAACAAATGGCGCTCAACAGTAATCACCTTTTTCTTCTCCATGTTGCGGACCTTCTTGTCGAGGACACACAGCACTTGCTTCATAACTTCGGACTGTCCACCAAGTGCAAAATTAACCATTGACCCTGGAGCGGATCCCACATCTGGGCTGGCAGACTGCACTGTCCTATTTGCATTCATCGCTGAGGGCATCTAGAAATTAAAGTGTGAAAGGTTACTGTTCGGTGGTAACAAAGAGATGCATCCATCAACATAGAACTTGAAAATAAATATCATGAGCACGAGTTGAAACATGGCAAAACTATGGTTGAATAGACAAATATAATATAAAAGTCAATAGAAGTCAATAAATGCTGCATGATGACTGGAATGAATGTCATGGGATTAGGGCTGCCTAACAAACTATTTCCATTATCGATTATTTTGCCGATTACTTTCTCAGTTTAATTAATCATTTGGTCCGACAATTGTAGAAATTCTCCAAATACTCCAGATCGGTATCAATGCAGATACAGCTCTTTATCAATGTCCTTATTCATTACATTAATTCAGCCACAGAAGACCCATAACTGAGTTATGGGTACTTAAAGACAATTCCAATGAATTTCATGCAGTAAAGTAAACAGATTTTAAATTTAAGAAAAAGAAAGCAAATATATTTAGCAATATATATATATATATATATATATATATATATATATATATATATATATATATATATATATATATATATATATATATTAGCAATTGCCATCAGCAGCTGCTCTAAGTTGAGTTATCAATGCCGGTATCAGGAGAGATAAGGTTGGATCGGTGCATTCCTAGAAAATAGTGAAAAACTGTTACTATCACAATTTCAAAAAGCATAAATCCACATATTCAAATTGCTTATTTTTAGCTAACAAATAGCCCAAAACCTGAAGGTATCAAGCAAGTGAACCACCAAGTGTTCAAATTTGAGAATCTGGAACATGTAAAATGTTTGGCATTTTGCTTAAACAATAACTCAAGTGATTGTTTATCAAAACTGAGGCTGGTTGATTTTCTTCAGTTCTATATAAAGAAATGTCAGATCGCATGATACAGTGGGTCTAGATAAATAGATTGACAGAAAGTTAGATGCCACAGGAATCAAATGTTAGAGAGATTAGTTATGTATCGACAAAAGTAAAACATTGTAACAACAAAAGATGTATTGAGGTGACAAGCATAACAGTACAGCTATGGCTAGGCGATATGGAGAAAATCAAATATCACAATCTTTTTAAAGAAATACTTCCATATTGATATTGTAGGGGTGCTTTCACAAAATATTTACACAATTACATTTTTTGACAACTAATCAAAGTATAACTAATAACTAATCAAAAATTACATCACTTTAACTGTAATGCAGCCTGTAAAACCAGAAAAACAACCCATTACGATATCCAAAATCTAAGACGATATCTATCTAGTGTCATATCACGATATCGATATATTGCCCAGCCATACCAAGTACAGGTGGTGCATTATCAATCATATATCTGTTAGGTGTAAACGATATTCAAAACGTGAAGTATTAGTATAGGTTCATAACAAAATAAGTGCACCAGTCAGACTATATTATCCATAAGCCTCAAAAACCCATCATAATAGCAACTGGCTAACTTCAGTCCGAGCTGTGTGTAAACTGGAAGGAGATGTTTTTGAACCCTTCATTTCTCCTCATCAACATATTTTCACTATAACTGCAGCTACAGAGCTATATCTACCACCTCTGTGGTCAGAGCCCCCCTAACAGTAAGGCCTGTGTTATCTCTGAGGTTTGGTAAAATGGCCCTGGCCACACAACCGTTAGCATAGACCATTGCCGTTAGCTAGCATCTTCACGCATTGCTAGCCTGGTTGTCTGATAACGTTAGCTACAGCGACGCGTGCTAACCAGCAGCCGGGCCGGGGGCTGCGTTACCTTGGTAGTACGAGTCCGGATTCACCCACCTTGATGGTATATATCCACAGGGGAGCTTGCTAGTGAACGTAAAAAAAAAACGGCCAAGTTGTTATTTTTGTTGTGTTGCTTTATTTTCTCTTTCACTCTAGCGTGGGATCCGCCCCGCCGGCCTCACCGACAACTGAGACGGTGCGAAAGACTGAGAAACTCTTTATAAAGGCGAAGGTCCGTTTTTAGCTGTCAAAGGTATGCCTGAATAAATAAACTGCAAAAACAAACCTTGATAGAGCTTATTTTTATAAATAACAACATGTTCATATATAACATAAACATATTAATCCAACTGTTTAATAACTGGTTAACCTTGCCGCAATTAAACATTATGAAGTTGCTATTTGTAGTCAGGCAAAACATTCAATAGCCTCTTGGCAGAAAATCTGCACAATCATTAGCTTTGATAAAGCTATTCTTCCTCTATCCCTCTGCCATATACAGTATGTTTTTTTTCCTGCAGCACCTGTCCCATCCCGCTGTAAGCATGTGCTGGTTTACAAATGCCTCACTACACAATTAGTCATAACTCATGACAATACTGTACTATCTTTTCTACATCACTTTTGAAGTTCAAGTTCAACTGTAATATTGGCATTTAAATATCTGAAGATGACTGTCACTAAAAATACCTTTTAAAGTTAAAGTTTAGTTAAAGTTAGCTACATTGTGAAGTTAAAGCTGTATTTACTACTTTGCAAAATATTAAAAATATTAAGTTGCAAGCTGTTAGACCTGAAAAGCCTATTCCAGAAACACCAAAACATAGATATTTAGAAATGAACAAAAATCCTCCATGAAGCAAATAATAATAATAATAATAATAATAATAATAATAATAATAATTACAAATTATTTAATGCATTTTAAACAGGTCAAACAGTTATTTGGGATTTCTGAATAGGCCCAATAGGCTGCACGAAGCCATAGGGACCACACAAATAAACTGAAAGTGAAAGTCAAAAAGATCTAGGGCTGTCTGACTCAAGTTTTTCACGGTTGTTATTAAACAAAAGTTATAAATCTGTAACTTGGAATAATAAAAACATGTATAATCCCATTAAATGTATATCTGCTCAGAAATTGTCTATATGATTGGTTACTATTGGTTTTCCACCAAAAAAATGTGAATTACTGAACACTCCCTTCTCTGTGCTGCTAATGTGGCCTGCCCCTGCTGGAGAAATGCTTTCAAGTATTCTAAATTAAGATGGATGTGAAATTGACCACTGAAAGATTGCAAAATTATACTGTATGAGTGTATTTAAGCAGTTGGTCTTAATGATAAATTATTGTAAAGCATTTGTACCTACTTTACACTGAGAGAACCTGTAATAATTTCACTACAAATATGTATATGGGGAGTTGGAGTTGACAGGTATGGCCTTGTTTTTAAAGTCCTAAAATTATTACTCCAGCATGAAGAGAGATCTCAAATCATCATGTAAATATGAGTAGGGATTTCTTTTGCATTGTATTTTCAAGAACTTAAAGGCTAGCTCCAAAAAATATGTTATATAAATCCTAACCCTGAGTATTTTGTAATCTATTGTTCACATTTAGAACATGTCAAACAAATATCGATTTAATTTTACAACCACAAAATCCACTTGTATCTCATGCATCTCTGTTGTCCTGACTTCAAATTGAGAAACCGTTTATACAAGAACAAAAACTACATTTAAACTCACAATTGAAGTGTTTCCCATATTGAGAATTAATTACATAATCATATCATATAATGAGCTTAGATATGTGCAAGAACAAAAGTGGTTCCAGAAATCTCTCCATGCAATGCTGCTACCTTTACTGCCACCTTACACCAGAAGGTGGCAGTAAAGCTCAGCAGTATGATCAACAACAAAACAGATACAGCGAAACTGAGAGAAAGTATTGTTTATGTGCATCCTCTGACTCTGAAATCTAAAACTAAACTAAATAAAACAATAAATTGATTGACACATTTACTATTATAAGACAACATGAATAGCTTTCCAGAGGAAATATGCATACACACAATGCTGAAAACAAATGAATACATATTTGATTATCTAACTTTTCCAATATCTTTTGGGCCACTAATATGTGTTTCTGTTTTTTCTTCACCTTTGAGCACAGACTTATCACTGCTTAAAGGGCAGCAAACTAACCACAAGAATGTGAAACCAGCCTTCTTTTGTTTTGCCAAATACAGGAAGCAGTTAACATGGCTGCACAGCTTTTTGATTGCACTGTTCCACTGAAAGTGTTTTCTTTTAGGGATAATACTGATTATGGGAGGATCCCAAGGGTAAGTGAAGCTCCCTTTCAACGAGTGACTCATTTCCGCAGCCTGCTGTATTTCAATCAAACAACAACACTGAACACAGTCCACCGGCCATTTTCTAAAAGAATTCCAGGGTGTTTCCTCGTCTGACCTCTGACCTTTACACCTTGACATTTTAAAACTCACCATAAAACTTACAATGAATCCCACTCTAATTTAAACCAATGTGGTAACAGTGAACAATAACATATTCCCACCTTAGTTGTCCTGTGACAGTTCAGGAGGGCTTTGAAACAGTTGCCAATTATCACTTCATTTCAGATTAAGCAGGAAGCGGTTGGCTTTGCTATTGCTGTTCCAGAGTTTGTGCTATCAAAGCGTCAATAATACATCCAGAGTCCCCTTATTTCAGGAAATCAGCCTGCAAGCCTGTGCCCAGATAGTCCATGATGTATGGATAACCATCTTTATTCCACTACTAATGAGATCTATTTAACGAGCCATCTTCAGCAAGATGGTGGATATTGGTTGTATATCCTGCAACAGCCTTGAATAATGAGAGAAATAGCTGTATTGTTTGTTTGCTTAGTGCTGACACTCATTTTCCAGCCGCCTTCAAATTCCACACTGCTTTCAACTCCATAATACTCTCAGTACCAAACAGGCAAAACAGGAAACTGGGCATGAGTGACACCACTTCCCAAATGGTTGTACATTCTTAACTGTTTGTTCCCCAAATTCTATCTTAAATTGGAATAAAAGTGGAAAAGATTGTCCGCTTGACCATGACATAACATGTATGATTGAATATTTACAAATCTTATTTTGAAAATTCAGATTGAGACATGAAGTTTACACCTGCTTTCTTGTGACATTTGGGAAGCCTAAACACACAAATAAGGGTTTTACCACCTAATGAGCTGAAGCTAGTTTTTATGGTGCGCTGTAAGCCATGTTACTCCTATCATACTTAACCATCTGGAGTCAACCTGTCTATCTGGGAAGCAATGAGAGGGGTGCCATCATGCACGTGAGAGAGGGGGGTAGGAAGTGATTGCAGCGTGCAACAACCCCCCCCCCCCAGGAAAGCTTCATCTCTGCATGCCAGTTGCACATCCTCTGGGCTTTCTCAGTCAACTCCACAGGAAGTATGACTTGGGTGTCATATCAGTACTAACTTTCTCTACTCTTGTTTCTCGTCTATCGTAAATTTGATGTTGAGCTTTGCGATTGTGCAATATGACGTTTTGCAGGGTTGAGACATCATGGTAATGATGTGTGCTTCTGATTAAGCTCTTCTGATTAAGCTCCTCATAGACTATCAGTTGTGTTCAGCATTGCAAAGACGTGTGAAAACAAACACTGTACAAACCCACTAAACTTGAATTCAAATTCCTGTTGAGAAGCCAATCATTCTATAGACAAAGAATTATGCAAAAGACATTTCATGTAATTGTGCAGAATGATGTTGATAATGTGGATAATTATGTATTGTGACATGGCATTTGTTATTTAGTTAAGACTAAGAAACCATATCATACCATACCATATCACCATAGCCCTTGCACTGTGCTGTCATTTTGTACAAAGTCTGTAGGCAAAAACCTTGCACTGAAAATGTTTTTCATTTGTGGGATATGAAGTGAGTTTTATCTCTGTCAAGCTGCTCTGCTTTCTGTGTAGCTGGCACAACACGGTGCCATGCTCACCTTGCTTCTGGGCCCCTGTATCTATTCAGTGAGACTACGCAGTCCAACAACTGTTTAGCCCAAGGGTGCATTCAACCTGAATTTAGAGTTTGCCTGTGATCTTCCACCATTGCATCTGGCTGAGGAGCTGAGTTGAGGTGCTTTATCTCCCTGCCCAGTCCAACTGCTGTCAGTGTCCCTCCCTCCGGCAGGCAGCCTCGAGGCATTGGCAGCAGATAAGAGGAAGAGCCCACAGCAGCTCTGGTTTGAAAGAGAAAGGCTGGGAGGACATCAACTACAAATATAATTGCATTCATTTCTCAGAAACAACTTTCAAAAGATCATATTTTGGGTTATTTTTATAGCAATAGTCATATTCTCTCCTCCACCAGTTTACTAGTTTGTAGACCTATCTTGTAAAAAAGATGAATCATATATATTGGAAACTTCAATGTATCAACTTATGTTGACATAATTATGTGATGCAATTTTTATTTCTAATGTATTGTTCCTATAAAGAAATCAGTGTAATCAATCTGTTTTTTACTATTCCGCCCTGATGAGGTTGAAACCGGTCAGCGTTGTACGCCCAACTAAATAAGGGCTTTTCATATAACTTCTCTTATATCTTTAATTAGGAGCACCCCTGGACTTGGACTACATTTAAAACTAACTTCATTCTTTTAGTATGTATATACTTTTTTTTGACAATTTTGCATATGAATAAACTGCATTCAAAATTCTACTTGAGAGTAAAAGTACCTAAGTATTATAGGCCTACTTCAAGTATCAAAAATACAAGTACTCATTATGCAGAACCAGAATGTTAAATTGTGGAGCCCTCAGTGTCGAATCTTTAATCCTCTGTGCACACAGAAGAAAAAAAAAAGAGTAATGATTTTGGGATTTCAGGGGCTTTCCTGTTAGTTTTGTTGTGGGACAAGTTACAAATTGGTGACCTTATTTAAATCCCAACATAGATGTGTACAACTTCAGCCTGAATAGGTCTAATCAGCCACATAATAGAAACACCTGTGTGGTTATGCAGTACCTCTAATCTATAATCTATACAATTAGATATTTTACAAATTAATCACGTTTTATGTGAAATCAAAGTAACTAATAATGTAACTTTTAGATAAAAGTAGTGAAGTAAAAAAGTACAATATTTCCCTATGAAATGTAGTGGAGTAGAAGTATAAAGTAGCAAAGTAAGCCTACAAGTACTACCTCAAAATTGTAATGAAATACTAGGCTACTTGAGTAAATGTAGTTACTTTCCACCACTGTTAATGACTCACCAGCCAGAGAGAAGTTTCACAACTTGTTAGCCCAAAAGTTGTTCTAATGAATGGCATAGGCTAACTGATCTATAAAACATTAGGCCTAGGACATTATTTATTATCCCTTGATAAAGTCATTACAACTTATACATCCGTTATAAAGGTTTAAATCTTCATTTGAAAGTGGGACAACTCTCTACAGACTGCTTTTTCTCGTCCCTCGTTAATTACAGTCCACTGTATTTACCAAGAAAATACACGAAGCCTGTACTAATTGTATCATGCCACTCTTTATCTTTTGTCCTATCGGCACTTTGGTGAAGCAAAGCATATAATGAACTCATTAGTCTCAGTCACGACCTAAAACTCCCCGCCTGGCGTGACAGAGCAGGCTGTGCAGTGTTTAGCTGTCGCTTTAAGACCGATTTCCCCCCATTGTCAAACAGTCGTGAGCAGGAAGAGGGAAACGAAAGCAGAGACCGAGGGAGCCCGACGTATTTAAACACGATGCTGCTGCCGCACAATAACGGTGACCACGGCTGCATGCAGTGGAGCTCATCTGCAGCCCGCTCAGTTAAAAAAGACGCACGGGCACGGAGATCCCCGCAAGTGACCTTTTGATCGGATTGATGGTGTTTTAATTTACTAAACGGACAGTCCGCAAAGTCGCTGCAGGATGATAAAATATAGACTTGTGAGACATGAAAGTGTCACCGCGGGTCATTGCCTCAGGAAATGATGACAGCCTCCTCCATCATCGCTTAGCTGTTTAGAGCGAAATTGCCTTCTCTTGCGGCCATTTCCTCAATTGCTTATTAATTTAACACACGAAAAGCTTAAACCGGCGTCTTGGAGGCTGCGGGAGCAGGTGCAGCGCGTCTTGGCTTCGGTCTGCCCGCAGGCAGCTTCACAGGTAGCCGCTGCTGTGGACTCTGAAACCTAATCTGGATCCGACTGGACATCATATCTTAGACATGACATCCACTATAGAGAGGAAGACACTGGAAGCCAATGAGTAAGTAGCTTAGGCATAAACAGGCAATGTTATTATTTCTGATCTAAAAAGACATTCAAGGATGCATGCATCATCATTGTGACAACTGTCTCACGTGCTATAACTGCAGATGGCTGATAGCATGAGGTCAGGATTCTCCTGCTGATGGGCAAGAAAAATGACCACGCTCATGTCCAGAAGCAGATTGTTAAAAGGGAATAAAAAATAGCTCAAGTAAGAAAAAGTTCAGTGTTTGAGTGAAGGCTCCTAAACGTAGCCTAAGATATTTAAGTGTGCATGCGGTTTATTATAGGCTATATTGCATAAAGGCATAATATGCTGTATATGAGAGGGCTTTCTCCTTCAAAAGCAGCTGCCGGTGTCGTGCCAATGTACTTACCCCGGCCAGGGGTCAGTACTTGCAAACGTGCATTCAAACATGATGAACTTTTTTTTTAAATTTAAATTTACAATCTATTGGAAAAATGAAATACCAAATTTGTCAGGCTTTGAGCTGGTCCACAAGACATCAAAATGTATATTTGATTAATGGTGAAGCCACAAAAAAACATGAAGAGGTCTTGGGTTTGAATATTTCACTAACCATCATCAATGAAGATTTGGAACAACATATACAATATACATATACAATATACAGACGATGTATAAGATTATTTTAACATTAAAGCTTCCTAATGGGAAAGAAAACGGCAAAATTGAATTGTAAGGGGTTAATAAAGTAGCATTTGTTTTGTGGCTAGAGTAATATATTTTACAATATCCAATGGCTCCCTCAGGTGGACAGCATCAAACTGCAATTTTAAGTAACTCAGGATGGACAGATTAGAATCAGTGGACCAATAAATGGCATTGCAAGACCATTTTGAAAGCCTGGGCTCTAATAATAATAATTTATACTTTATTAAACCTGCAAGGGAAATTACAATGTTTTCACTCTGTTGTTAGAATACACATTACACACAGACCTGAATTACACACACACATGCTCAGTACCTCTACATGCACTAATGGAGAGATGTCAGAGTGAGTGGGCTGCAGCTGTCGATAGTCAGGCACTCCGAGCAGTTGGGGGTTCGGTGCCTTGCTCAAGAGCACCTGTGCAGTGCCCAGGAGGTGAACTTGCACTGCTCCAGCTACCAGTCCACCAGCTACCAGGCCATACGAGGAGCGACCCTCCAGTTTCCAACCCAACTCCCTATGGTCTGAGCTAATGCCACCCCGGATTAACAAACATTTTTTCAATCATATTCTATTGTAGATTATAGGGGTAATTAAATGAATTAATTGAGAAGAAAAAAAACTAACATTTGGTGTATCCCTAGAATATATTTGTTTTTCTGACCAGTTTTCTTTCTGGTCTAGGGAGCCGGTGGATGAGGTCCTCCAGATGCCCCCGTCTCTGCTGACATGTGGTGGGTGTCAGCAGAGCATCGGTGACAGATTCTTCCTAAAGGCCATCGAGCAGTACTGGCACGAGGACTGCCTGAGCTGCGACCTGTGTGGCTGTCGACTCGGGGAGGTGGGCCGCCGGCTCTACTACAAGCTGGGAAGAAAACTATGTCGGAGAGACTACCTCAGGTTGGTTCGATGATGCAGTGTCGTAACATCATGATTTAATTAAGTGGTTTGTTAGTTAGCTGTTTTGTTCTTATTGTCATCAAATCCAAAGAAAAGAGCAAGTACAGTATGTCTATGTAGCCGAAGCATGTCATAGCCAGACCCCCATTGCTGTCAATCAGCAATGAGCAACATTGTTGCATTAGGTTTCTTCCCTACGATGAACATGGGCACTTTGAGTCACATACACTGTCCTTAAAGTTTCATGTTTTCGATCTTCTTCTCAGTATTATGTTGATATCTTCTCATCCATTCAGGCTTTTCGGTCAGGACGGTCTCTGTGCTTCCTGTGAGAAGAGGATTCGAGCATTTGAGATGACGATGCGTGTGCGGGACAAGGTTTACCATCTGGAGTGCTTCAAGTGTGCCGCCTGCCAGAAGCACTTCTGCGTTGGTGACCGCTACCTGCTCATCAACTCAGACATTGTGTGCGAGCAGGACATCTTTGAGTGGACCAAACTCAACAACAACATGGTTTAGCAGAATCTCTTGCTCAACATGAAGGAGCGTCACCCTGTCTTTTTCCCATGCTGGTTTTGAAGGGAACAAACCATTGGTAAACTGACTTTTTGCAGCCTATGCAGGCTTTATGATGTATCTGACATTTACATGGAATCATTTTAACATTAAAAGAGAGGCTATATCTCTGCATGGCTCCCTGCTGGAGACTAATGAAGACTGCACCAGCAATAACAAAGCTTTTCATCTAAGGCTTCATCCTTAAATACAAAAATGCTCAAATACTGGAAACATCCAATAATAGTCGTTTGTTATACACATTGGAATTTTAGAACTTGAGTAATGAACAAAAACTAAATCTTTGTCAAGTTTCTTGTAGTCAAACACTGTTTCATTACCTCAGTCTGGTCTGGAGTCTGAAGTGAGAATTTCAGTAAGGCTTTATTTTATGGACAGGTCATTTCCTGAGAATTATTACTATATTTGTATTGTTAATCTGAATCTGCAAAGTAACTTAAGTTATCAAATAAATGTAGTACAGTAAAAAAAGTCCTTTATATTTCCCTCTGAAATGTAGGCTATTGGAGTAGAAATATATAGTAGCAGAAAATGGAAATACTCAAGTAGAAGTACCTCAAAATTGTACTTAAGTACATACTTGAATAAATGTACTTGCATTCCACCACTGGTACTAATTATAGGGAAAATAGAAACGTCATCAAAGGAACTGCTCTATTTTAAATCCAAGTAAATATTGATTAATTATTCATTCATTATTGGAAGTTTAATATTTCATATATGTTGAATTATACTTGCATGTTCAACCTGCTGCACTGACTCTCTGCTTTTTATATGACTAGTTTTGTATGAAACTTCCCTAGGAAAATAGTGATAATTTATTAGTAAATTACAGACCTGTAAAATCCAGCATTACCAGATTTTCATGTTACAAATGGAATACAAAGTCCATATTGAAAAGTCCTGATCAGAATGATTGCACTGTATTGCCAGGTTCAACTGGTGGCGCCCTCTAGTGATCGAGGTATCCCATGCAATACTGATTTTACTGACTGGAGCTGTTTCCAGTCTGTCTTTTGTAATTGTTACACCTCTCTGGATCTGTTACACCCATGGCTTTTTGAATATTTACTATTAAATAAATTTCAATTAGAGAAACATTGCTAATCTTTGGTGTGAGTGTATTCCTGTGAGTTACAGAGAAACTTAAAAAAACAATTAAGACAGCCACCAACACACCATTAACACTCCATACTACTAATTCTAAGCAGGTTTTAAGTATACTATACTTCAAGTAAACTGTTGAGGGACAGTGATCTCTCACAATGCAGTGCCAAAAAGAAATGAAGGAGCTTCTTACAATTGGAAAAAAAAATTATCTAATTTTGAATGTTTAATTGGCGGTTGTATTGAAAAGTTGCAGTTTAACTGCTTTTGCACTATGCACATATTGTATAATTTCCTGTCAGTACAAACTATGTTGGTTTATTGTATACTAACTGCAAGCCAACAATATAATATACACAATTAGTATATATGAATAGGGACACAGCTATGACTGTTGCTGATACAGCAGATCCATATGGTGAAGTAGTAGTTATACCGGCCTTAGCCACAAGAGGTCACTAAAACATTTATTCATACATTCCAACCATGAATAACAGTTCAGTTATCAGGGTTGTTTTGGCCAGGGCAAGGAGAGCTGCTGGATGTTATACTATTAATTATTGCAAAACCATTGTGGGATGCAGCTTTTTCTCATAATAAACTCTCCTGGCAGGGCAAAAAGAGAGAATGAATTCTTGAGAGAGAAACAGAAGAAATAATGATAATGAAGTCATGATGTTTTGGCCTGTAACATTCACTGTCTCTGGCTTTCCCCTCCTTGCTGTCTGTCTTCAAAGCTGGTACCCTGACAGAGTTTCTGCTCTCTTCTTTATGTCTGCCAGCTGCCAACTCACTCTGACAGCCACAAAGCGTACTCCTCCAGTGCCATCCCACAACCTCCTGCCATCCCCAGTTATATTTACAGGCATAACATCAATAATTGAATCCATAAATTGCTCTTGCGTGTGAGGTTGGGAACGAAGGCGCCTGACCACACCATATTAGTGGGTGAGGGAAGCAGCGTTAAGTGACTTTAAAAAATGAGTGAAAAATGTTTGCAACGTAGACAAAGGAGAGAGAAAAAACAGGAGAGGAGTGTAAAAAGGCAGAGCAACAACACTCTAGCGTGGCCTGACAGTCGTTTATTCATAGACAAGGGAGGAGCGAAGGAACAGAGTTAAAAACCCACCCAGGCTGAGATGACGCTTTAGCTAAAAGAGATGCTTATGGTGAAACTAACGAGTTTTCCCACAATAGAGATGGGAATATACTGTACAGGCACACATAGGGATACTGGGACTTTGCTCATTTGGATGTCTGCAGAATCAAGAATCGTCAATGTGGCATTAAGCAATGCTTGAGGAATGACTGCAAAGAAAAATCTACTACACGGTGGTCTCAACAACAAATCAGCTCCATATTGAACACCAGGCTTAAGATATGTGTGGTGAATAAATAACATAGTAACTACATAAACAATAGTATTGGAAGCAGCTCAGCAGTCTAAAACATCTACAACGCTGGTGACATAGGACTGTTAACCCCTGTGCTTTGTTGACATTACTTCCGCATTGTTTGAAAACTGTTGGATGCATTGGCGTAAAATGTGCTACATATACCCATGGTGCCTGGAGGATGAACCCTAAAGGTGATTTCTCTGACTCTGAATGACATTTTGTACAGACATTCATAATACTCACAACTTTGATGATCCCTGAACTTCTGGCACCATCATCTGGTTATACTTTTAATTTGTCAAATACTTTGGTTTACTACCAACTACCTGCAAAACTAATTACACTCAGCCTCATCTATAGTTAGTGATTACTGCTAATTACTCTCAATTTAAATGTTAGCATGATAACATGGTAAACTAAGATGTGTGAGCATTTAGTCCAAGCACTGCTGTGCTGACTCACAGCCTCAAACAGCCACTAGCATGACTGTAGACTCTTGTTTACAGCTGGACCTCAAACAGAAGTAAAGCACCTTTTTATCAGGCATGGCATCAGTACAAAAACATTTATAAGAAATGATCATACAATCAGGGAAAGTTATTAAGTTTCAAGCTGATAATCAACGTTAAGTATGTTTTTTGAGCTGCCAAGGAAAGCTGGGACTCCCAAACAGAACGTGAGTGTTAAAGGAGGGTGTTGTACTCTTTATCTGTGGCACCCTTTCTACAAAGAGTTCACTGAGTTTAATGAGACTGGAGCTGAGGGGAAGCCAGGTCTCATCTCACGACATTCACACCCTCAACAAACCGGCCTACAGAGACCCACAACATCAACCAAGCGGCCTGCGTTCCATCGGCCAGCTCTCCTCTGTTGCCCTGCAGGCTGAGCTTTACCAGAGCACTGCCCTGACTTGCACAGCAGCCTGGACTCAATAAAGCCCTGTGCCTCTTGTGTCATCCCTACCAGCTGTACACAAGGCCGGGAGTGTAGTGCCGTGTTTGTGTGCTGAGGGAGGCCTGTTTCATCTCCAGTGCCCATGTCACAGCAGTCTTGTACGGGTAAACCTAAAAACATCCAGCTGTGGGCATGAAAACCAAGGAGACCTTCTGAGGATGAAACCGCAAGGCTCACAGCTTGTTTTTATCAAATAACTCACTCCACTGAAACAACCACCACGCATCGACTTCACTCTGCTGCAGTGTGCAGTGTGACCACCAGATGGCGGTTCTGGTCCGGGTAGATGTTCTTGGGGAAAATGCACAAGATGTCTTAGTCTTAGTCTTAGTGTGTGTGTGTGTGTGTGTGTGTGTGTGTGTGTGTGTGTGTGTGTGTGTGTGTGTGTGTGTGTGTGTGTGTGTGTGTGTGTGTGTGTGTGTGTGTGTGTGTGTGTGTGTGTGTGTGTGTGTGTGTGTGTGTGTGTGTGTGTGTGTAAAATAACTGACAGGCAGATTAAGGGAAAGCTGGTTTTCGTATGGATGCCAGTTCAAGAAAAGAATAATTAGAACTGAACTGAAAGTGACGAGCCATATTCAAAGCACTACAGACATGACAGTGAGAGTTCAACAACACCTACAAAGGAAGATGTGGTTGGACAATTATCTGCAGCACCGTGGTGATTAATCACACGCGGCCTGTCAATGTCAAACCCATCTGACAAAATGAGTCAAGTGCTATTGATCATGCCCGCCTTGGGTTTCACTTGCACTCACACTTTATCAGATGGAGCTAATTGGGAACATATTCAGTCTGTGGTCCTGAGAGATGTGTCTGTCAGGAGTCACATTCCTGCTCCGATTCTCTGATAGCGCCTGCAGTCTGGATGGAGGACAGGCTGTGGGAATAGTGTTTTGGGGGGTGGGGGTTATGGGGTAACAGCAGCACATTTAGAGGTGGATAGGTGAGTAATAAGCGTGCATCCTCCGCCAGGCTTGTCCTCTGACTGGATTAAATATGTGCTGAGGATTTATTATGTAGGAGACCTCTGGGGCCACAGAAAAATGCCAAAACTGAGCTGCCTCCATCTCGACTTTTCTGCCACCTTATATTTTCTCTTTTTCTACCTCACACAATCTCTTTCAACCATTTTCATCAACCTTCCCATCAGCCTTGTGTATATATGTGTGATGTGATGGATTCTGTGATTATTATGATGTTTACTGCTTCAGCCTGCAGGTTTTTTTTGTCAAACAGAGAGACTAGGGACTAGAGCACAGAGCATAATCAGAAAAATGTACTTTAAGTTTCAAAAATAAAAGTATTCAATGCAGAAAAATTATCCCTGTGGGTGTTATCTATAATATATTATGTTATTGAATGGTTCATACTGATGCATTAATGTATAAGCATTTTACTTTGTAGTTGGTCAAGATGGAGCTAATGTTCTATACTGTAGTTAAATCATGTAAATACACCATATTTTACAAGATGATCATATGTTTTGTATGTATTTTAATGTGTAGTAACTTTATTTGTCAGAAAAATGTGATGTAGTGAAAAGTATAATATTTCTTCCTGAACTGTAGTGGAGTGGAAGTGTAAAGTAGCATAAAGTGCGAATACCACACAATAACTGCACATTTGTTCATAAAGGAATAGTTCTACATTTTGGGAAGTATCCCTGTTTGCACTCTAACTGAGAGGTAAATGAGAAGATCAATAGCACTAGTAAATATGAGGCTACCACAAGCAGCTGGTTAGCTTAGCTTAGCACAAAGACTAAAAACAGGGTGAAACAGCTAGCATGGGTCTGTCCAAAGGTATACAAAAATTAATTTATATATCCTATATAAAATATAGCTCATTTGAGCTGTACAAAAAGAGTAAAAATAGTAATTTGCTATTTTACAGGGGGATATGTGGGACCAGTAACTTCCTGGACTCTCTCCTGGTTGCCTGGCCCTAAATTGTCCGTAGGTGCTTGTGGGCAGATTTTGTTATCATTGGACAGAGATAGGCCAGCTGCTTCCCTTTTTTCTAGCCTTTGTGCTAAGCTAAGCTAACAGGCTGTTTGCTGTAGCTTCATATTCAGTGTACAAACGTAAGATTGTTATCGATCTTTTCATCTAACTCGGTAAGAAAACAAACAAGCAAATTTCCCAAGATGTCCCATAGCACTTTAGTACATGTACTTTGTTACATTCCACCACTGTCAAAGCAGTTTGTCTGAACACACACATACACTGAGATACCAGTGTAGTAAATCTGTTTTGAGCCAATCTACCGTATGTTTTTTACATACGTTTCTTTGGCCATAAGTCATTTTTCCTCCCTAAAATGATCCCCATATGTTGAGCAGTGTTCCTGGCTTCTGATGAACCAACTACACATAGCACATGAGGCTCTGTCCCAAGATCTGAATCAAACATGCTGCCCTTATGGGATGGGGGAAAAAATTTAATGGGTGGGGTGATAGGAGAACCATTTTTTTTCTCTTTCACTGGCACAGGCAAGCAGCAATATTGCAGAATAATAAATGTAGTTGCATGTCAAGACCACATAGTATAGATTAGAAACTGCAATCATGGATGTTATGCGTTTTATAACTCCGAAACCACTAACTTCTTGTACTTTCATGGATGAATTGCCAAGAAAATGAACCAACATGACACATGAAAACATTCTTGAGAGTTCAGTATGACCATGAGTGAGTGGATACGGTGTTACAGGTCAAAGGTGAAGTTTTTCTGTGCTGCAAGCAGAGAGAGTGGCTCGTTATAAAGAGTAAACCTGTCCAATAATGTAGAAAAATGATTTTCACAAGTGAGACTCTTACATAATGTTTGTGATTTATTCTCTTTTGCATGTGAATACGTAAGCTATTTCAGTTATTAACAATTTAGTGATTGATTCCTGTGGTTTCTTTTCATTCAGCCAACAATCCCCCATGTTCTCATTAAAACCCAACACTATCATGTATATCATATTTTATCTACACATTATTTCAGTGACAGTAGGTGACCTCTTGCACCACACATTGTGGGGACCTCATACGTTTGGACCTGCTTTATTTAGATGAGCATAAAAAGACCTCCTGGTATGAATCTAAACCTGACTCCCACCTCCTTCTCATCAGACATCAGTGAAAAGCCAGACCGTTACCAGGAAGCAGACCGTAACAGAGTGTTTCTCTTTCAAGCAATCAGCGATGGAAACTCCAATTAAGGTGGTGGAAAAAGGTGGCTACTGCTTTTAAAAAATCAGTGCAGATGTGCAGGTAAGTGACCATGCGGCAAACTGGTGGCTACACAGCGTCGGGCTCAGTGCAATTTCCGTCTCTAATTGGACTTCCCACGCAATGCCTGCTTCCAATCACTGCAGAGAGCCAGCGCAGGCAGGAACACTGGCAGGATGGTTGGACAGATCACGACCAACTGGGCAGGGATTTTAAATTACACATTTGCAGGCTTCATACGGCTTTTTTCAGTGATGGAAGAAGCAAAAATACTCCAAGTAAAAGCCTGCGTGTGTGTGTGTGTGTGTGTGTGCGTGTGTGTGTGTGTGTGTGTGTGTGTGTGTGTGTGTGTGTGTGTGTGTTTGTGTGTGTGTGTAAGCATCCCTTTTATGTTGTAGCTGGTTAAGATGTGGTCAGTTTTAACTGTATCCTGGGTAGTTTCATCTAAATGTATAATCTTTAATGAGCTATTCCATGAGTTGCAACGATTGGACGTCGTTTAATCGATTAGTCGTAATCAGAAAATCATGGACAGATTACTCGATGATGAAAATAATCGTTAGTTGTAGAACTAATGAAGCTGATTACATGTCTTATGTGTAAAATCCTAATCTGCAATATAAGTAGTAACTACGGCTGCCAAATAAATGTAGTGGAAGAAAAGGTACAATATTCAACTCTGAAATGTAGCGGAGTAGTAAGTATAAAGTAACATACAAAGGAAACACTCAAGTACTAATACCTCAAAACTGTACTTATGTACAGTACTTGAGTAAATGTACTTAGTTACTTGCCACCACTAGTTTTCGTCTGTGAAAATCTTGTCTATGATTAAAAAAAACTGTTGAAGGGGAGTTGCCACCCACCACAATATAAAATATTTGAGCCTCATCGATTCTCTACACCTGCTGTTCTAAATCTTCTCTTAATGCTTAAATCCCGGCAATGCCATCCTTAGTTAAGCATTTCTCTCTTCCCTTGGATTTCCTCTCTTTCAGAGTTGCCTCACCTGGAACCAATCTGTAACACAATCAAAGTGTCCTAACATGAAAGCTCAGTTCCTTCCTTTGATAGTCCATTTCTCTCCACACTTGTTCTTTTTTCTTTTCCTTGGTAGCTCAAGCAGCCATGTCTGGAAAAGATTCATCTTAAAATAGAGACTCGTAGTCACTAAGCATTATGCAAATGTACTTGAAACAATTCACTGGTGCTCTGCCTTTTGCTTTTGCAGACAACAGAATGGGCCCTTTGTCTAAAAAATAAGCTGTGCATAATGAAGACTAAGAGCCTGGCTTGTTGAGAGATTGAAAACACTGTTGCAAAGGCCTTGAGCATTTGAGGTATAATAAAATATAACTCTGTATACTGCACTGCACTGGCCATTTAAGTATCATTTAGTATAATACAATGGCTTCACACAGCAATTGTTCCAAAGCAGGCCAGTTTTTAAGTGTGAAATGTGGAAAGAAGAGTGTAACTTCACTTTTTTTCTATTTTGTTTCCTCATCATTGGATTGCACTCATCCATCCGAAGCGCTGATTGCAGCTTCTGGATGAGTTGATGCCTACAGTTTGTATGCTGCATGCTCATCAGTCATCCCTCTCAGCTTTACAGTGTGTCCACGATCGCAGGATGATTAAACACTAATAGCAGCCTTTTGAGAAGTCTGGGGGGATTTACTCTTGAGTCAACATGCCAGACCCCATTTCCTCCTCACTCACTGCTGCCTCTCAACACCCAACCGGCTGCAGCCACAGTAGATCTCCACATGGAACTTGTATAGATTGAAAAAACCTTGGAAGTGACCCTGCATAAGGCCTTAGACATACATGGGGAAGTACGCCAATAAATTACCCATTCCTCCCAAATATTATGTAATTTACTTTGTTGCAATATCAGCATATGATTAAGACGCTTCTGTCTGATTATCATGATAAATACAAATACATTGTTCTACCAGATCCTGCTCGTTATCCAACAGGAGAAGTAATTTCACATACTTTATGTTTTATAATGTTTGAATATATGCACAAGAAATTGCACCAAATTGCATTTATTAACGTAAACAGTTAAAATAAGTAGTTGACTAATCAATTGGCTAGTCACCAAAAACAATTTTGACAATCAATTTTTTTCAAAGTTTAAGTCATTTTTCAAGCAAAAGTGACCAAAGATTCATGGTTCCAATATCTAAAACTATGAAGCATTTCCTTGCTTTGGTAATATGAATATGGTTGGGTTTGGGACTGTTGATTAGACAAAACAAGCAACATGAAAATGTCAACTGAACATTAAAAACTGTAATGGCCATTTTTGCTATTTCTGTATCATAACTTTAGACAGAGGTTATGCAGTAAAAACAAAACAAAAATACCTTCTTTTGGAAGATGTTGAAATTATGAAAACACTTTGTGACACTTTTGCTCTGTGTAAGTATTTGGACATTGCCTGGTCATTAGGAACAAATGTGTTGTATAAGTAACTTTACATTATTTTTCTGTGAAAAACATGTTTTAATGGTATGATGCAACAATTTGAAATCAATTGAATCATCTCATATTCTTATATGTTACAGACCAAATGATTTATCAAGAAGATAACCAGCAGATTAACTGCTAATGACAATAACTGCTAACTGAAACCCTAACAGATAAGCACTCACCATACATGTACCTCTATAGATAGGATAGGACACCGGCATCCCCCAGAATAGATATAGCATTTTCTTTTTTAATTAATTTTAAAAAGTGCCAAAATGTTTTGCAAAAATATTTGTTCATGTTGATTTGATATTACAGCAGCCTGTACAGCTGACACTACATAGGAGGGATGCATATACTCATGCTGTTTATGCAAGCATGAGCATATCAACATGATTCATTAGCAACATATTCTATTTTCAGACCCCTCGATTATGAAATCTTGGTGATCGCTTGCCCAGGGAAGACTGGTCGTCTTGTTGTTATTTGACAAGAGACAGGGTCTTCTGCTGCTTCAGCCCAGACACATTCAAATTAAAACAATTCTTCGGCAAAGCACTGTACTGAGATGTTAGTTGACAACCCGACAAGCTTGAGTCTCACGATTCTCTTCCTAACTCTTTTCTCTCACAGGATCATTTTTGCTGATCACATCATTCTTTGCAAAGTCTGGACACTAATTCTATTCAATTATAAATAAATACATTTGAATAACTGTCTAACTATATGAAAGTTTGGCAGATGTTATATAATTATTGTATATATTAAAGACATCTGTATCATCTAATCTGTACAATCTAACTATGTGACTTCCTACTATGTGAGCTGTTTGTATGAATGGGATGTAGTTTTTAGAAAAATGCCGTGTTTGATTTAGGTTCATGGTGGTGCTTTTCCAAGATGTCGTCAAACAAAACCGATTGCAGCCAGAGATTGAGACGCTTGTCACAGTGCTAACATTTCAGACATCTTGTTTGGAAACTTCCCACGAACAACAACACACCACCCGTTATCCATGGTCCAGTGGCTCAGTTGAGACAACGTATGCTGCTCCTCCATGTGACTTTAATTGAGTGATTAGATGTAATTCAATAAGCAATCGAAGGGCAATGCGCGTGAGTTTGAGGCGTAAAGCAAAAGAGCACTGGTGAGTGGAGCCTTTGTCCATGACCCTCCATCATCGCTGCTACCTTTCAGGCTAAATCACGAGGCCTGATCGGCCTTGGCCAGCACTCCTGTGTGGACCCCTCCACTCTAATTGTCTAGGCCACCAATTTCAGGAACCACGCAGGTTTAGTGCTCTGGCCTACCATGTCTTGTGTTTGCCATGTGAGTCACTATCTTTAGACTGGGATCAACCACACAGAAACATCTCAAAATTTCTACAAATCCTTTTGCTGAGAGACATCAAGTTTATGGGAATGTCTGCCATCAGCTAACTCCGATAAGCCTATATTCAGTCTAAAGCCATAAGCACATCGACTTGACTGCTTTCAACAACTGAAAGAAGAAAGCTCCAAATTTAAAAACATCAGTGACACAGGATTGTGAAATTACCCTGAATTGTGACACAACTTATCCCAGTTTGAAATTTTACCCCTGTGGACCCTTTAGCCCCACATTCACACAGCTGTTTACTGTCAATCTGCCCCAGCTCATGCAAATTTGGCAGGAAATGGCTGGCATGATAGTAAAGAAAATGAAAATGGCCCGCTCCATAGCTTTACTATGATGCAGTGAAATAATTCCATAAATTACTTCAAGTCTGCTAATTCTCAGAGTAAATCAAAGTCCCTAGAGGAGCAGTTTGTAAAATATGGCTCATTACTGAACCAAAAGGACACAAGCCCTCATTGGAATTAGAAAGTCAAGGCTTGTTATAAAACATAAAAGAAAATGTTAATCCTAAATCCAGGATAGTAATGTCAGAAAATTCTCGCCACCATTTGAGGAGCTGACTTGTGGAAGCAATCTTGGCAAATGTGTGTGTAGACAAGTGTATTATCCAACATGTGTCTTCAATGCTTGGTCAGCCTACTTGCCAACTGTCATATTGTTAAAGATAGACTACACCCTCTTTGGATTGTGCCAAGAAGGCCCATAGATTTACAGTAATACCCTGCAGCACCATAGTGAGAGCAGAGGCCTGCGGGGCAGCCAGAGGCCCTATTTTCAAGTTATATGTTGTAAAGCTTTGTTACTATAATTGTTACAGACTCCTGGATACAATGACTACTGCAGCTGACTCAGATCACATCTGAACCTACAAATCACAGTTAAGTCAACATCGTGTGTGTTTGTAACAGCATAGCAAAGTGGGGTTGTAATCGACGCTCAGACGCTTTATGACTGACATACTCATTTCATAATATCTAATATATTCATTCCCTTGTACGATAAGGAATGAATAGTCTTTAAAAAAATAAAAATTGTTAACAAAAAATAAGAATACTATTACTGCTAATAGTGAATTCTCAGTATAAGGCATCAGACCTTCAGGGTCTGTGTTTCCAGAATGATAAAGCACCAATATGTAGGCATGAAATACAAGAAAATAAATACTGGATAAAACCAGATCAATGAAATATAAATATTATGAAAGAAATACATATGTGACAGGCAAATCACCAAATCGTGTATACACTAAGTATGCCATAAGCCATAATTTGCCATTCTTCCAAGCTGCACTCATATTATTTTTATATTAACAATGCACCAAATGAAGTGTCATGTGAAAGGAGTTGCTTGTAGTGATGAACATGGAGAGAATTATCACCCAACTCTGCAGTTCCCCTCAACACTATAGAGAGTTTTAACATCTTTCAGCTCCTTGTTTTGGTTTTACGGCCTGCAACTTTAATGTTTTGGTTCTCTCACAAAGCTCTCATCAACGTCCTTTTCAGCTGCAGCAGGCAGTTGTTTTCAGTGAAAAGGCTCTGATAAATCCACTGTACTTTACCTGCTCAGCACCAAACAGCAGACAGAGAAAGTCATCAACTATAGCTGGTGAACACCGCTAAGCATTTAGCAGCTAAAGAGCTGATTACATACTGCGCTGACTTATGGTTGTACGTCTCTAGCCTTCAAAGCTAACCACCCGAGCTGTTGGAATCTGTTTGCCAAAGTGTGTCCTTGGGTTCAACCCCAACACAACCTGATTAAGTTATTCTGGGAGATCTGTAAATTCTCCTTGATTGTTTTTTTTTTCAAACCATGAACAAATAGAATAATCAACAAGAGAAGAAGGTGACACGTTGTTTGTGGCAGTGAACGGATGTGACATTACAGAGATTGAGATATGGGCAAGGAGGCTGTGAACTAACACTGTCCTGTGGTGGTTCTGCAGGGGTGAGTAGGGGTGACACAGCCATTTGAAAGAGGACAAGGCAGTTGTTCAACAAGTGTTCTCCGAAATTCAGTCCAAGGAGCATGACTCTGATTATAAAGCCATGTGAATGAGCTTCTTTCTTGTCTCAATGAGGACATTCCTGACAATTAGAAGGATGAGTACTGCTTTGTTTGTCTCTCGGAGACAACCTTTTCTGTTGGGTCAGTGACCACCTGGGAGGCGAAGACGCACAGGAACAATTTGATGTATCTGTATGCAGCTCTGCACTGTCAATCTTAACAAACGGCAGGTGAAGAGCCACAATCTGTTAAGTACTATTCACCCAAATTAAAAATTACAGCAATTACAATAAATGCTATTATTATTGATCATGACGAGCAGCAAATACTTTAAACAGATAAGTCTGGTTTACAAAGAGAAACTTTAATTAATTTAATGTAGCCTTTAATATGACTGGAGTTGGGTGGCTTAAAGGAACACGCCGACTTATTGGGACATTAGCTTATTCACCGTAACCCCGACAGTTAGACAAGTCGATACATACCCTTCTCATCTCCGTGCGTGTCGTAACTCTGTCTGACGGCTCCACCGTTAGCTTAGCCTAGCACAGATCCTGGAGGTAACTGGTTCCAACTAGCCTACTGCTCCGAATAAGTGACAAAATAACGCCAACATGTTCCTATTTACATGTTGTGATTTGTATATTCACAGCGTAGTAACAACGTACAAATAACAACGTCACTTGAGACACAGCCATCTTCTAACCGTATATAAACTGGGAACTATATTCTCAGAAAGGCGAGGTGGAGTGATATGCTTGCAGCTCTGCTCCAGAGCTGCAAGCATATCACTCCACCCAAGTAGCGCTGCAAGCATATCACTCCGCCCAAGTAGCGCTGCTTCGCCTTTCTGAGGATATAGTTCCCAGTTTATATACAGTTAGAAGATGGCTGTGTCTCAAGTGACGTTATTTGTACACGCTGTGACTATAAAAATCACAAACAATGTGAGCGATGAAGTGTCAGAGGAAAAAAGAGAGATAATCAAAGTGGTATGAGTGGGGTTGGTCAGAGATGAAAAAGGAAAAGAGACAAAGTTTGGGCAAGGAAGGAGAAAACTGAGTGAAATGTTGTCTGACACATAAACATCCCAAAATATTTTGGGCCCAACCCTCATGTGTGCAAAAGCAACTGAGGAGCAGGGGTCTCTTTAAGACAAGAACACACCTGGTGACCTTGCAGCTTCATCTTCACTTCACTAGAAAAGCCAACATAAGGACAGATCAGCCAAGCAGAAGCACACCAATTCATTCAACTTTCTTTAAACCAAAAAAAGTATCTCTGGGTGATGGTCATGTTTAGTCATGCTAGCAGCATGGTCCACACTGAAATATCTCAACAACTATTTAATGGATTGCTATAAAATTTTGCGCATACAATCGTGATCCCTGGAGGATAATGCCAGCATCAGATACAATTTTTATTTCATCCAGCAGTTTTGTTTATGATCATATTCCTGCAAACTAAATGACAGTCCCATCAGTCTCAGCTGTACTTCGTGTAATTAGTGCTAATTAGTAAAAGTGAGCATGCACACATTAAGCTAATGTACATGTTAAACATCAACATGTTGACATCGTCATTGTGAGGTGTGCAGCCTCAAAGAGCTGCTAGAAGTGCTGTAGACTCTTGTTCTATTGTCTTAATAACATTCTGCACTTTTCATAATGGAAAAATATGTATAATATTAGGTGTTTTGGTTAAAGATGGAAATCAAAATCTTAATTTTAACGTTTTCTAAATTGTGAGTCATTTAACGGTCGTACTCTGCCACTTTTAGATGAACAATTAGGAAACACTTATGTGTAAAAAAATAAAATAAAATAAAAAAGGTTACAGGGAAAAAATATAGAACTGACTATGAGGGGGAAACTGTCTTGTTGCAGAGCTGGAATGAAGTGTAGGTAACCTGGGGTGGGCCACGGTGACGATAACGATCGGGTCAAGATTCACCCTATCCTTGTGTCCCCCGTGGAACATATGCAGGCTGGTGGGGAGGAGGGGGAGGCTGGGTTAGTCAGCCGGTCACCCACAGTGTCCTCTTGTTCAACCTCCTTTAAAGTGAGCGCTCATTGGATTAACATTGGCCTAAGGGTGAGGGTGGGTAGAGGTAACCTGAACAGAGGGGAAGGGGGGGTCAGCCAACTGTTTCAAGTGAAAGTGGAATTTGGGGCATCTGTGTTTGTTTGTAATTGGGTGTGTTTGGGGCTGACTCTGACATCCTGCAAAGCCTAAGGGCTAGGGCAGAGGTTAGCCATTGTAGTCCTGGTATACACGGTGCTCATGCCTGAAACTGCACATTGACCGCTGCTATTGAACTTTGAGCATCCGTACATTTCACATTCAGGCATTCACATATCAGGTTCGGGCATAAAAGTGATTTTTTTTCTGACCTGTGAAGCTGCATCTCTGCTCCTCTTTCATCCCTCGAGCGAGTTATCAGAGGCTGCTGGGTGTGATGATGTCAGCAGACCGTCGCTGGCAGACATTAAAGGAGCAAACAGGTTTCTGATGACAGCTTCTGTCCTCGCCTCCATGCACAGATTTGATTTTCTAGAGCCGAGACATGCCAGGCTCCTCACCGCTACTGGCAAGCCAAACATGAATATCATGCTGCCTGTGCAATATGCTAAAATCACATGACAGTGATTTGAACTCAGATACATATGATTTTCAGCCAATATTAAAATATCAAACTGTGTCTTGAAGCAAAACACTGACAACTGATTTTCAGATTCAAGATTTGTTGAAATATTAGTGTGTTGCCAACTCTTGACACGGGATAGCACGGCGCTCCAGGAACAGCCGTCTATGGCCCACCTCTGAAACTCCTGGGGTGAAAGGTTACTGCTGTGACAGTGCCGGCTCATCTAAGGGTCTCTCTTTACCCCAAAAGCAAAACACCCAAAGGGCAGAATGGTGGGCTTGTCAGGCCACCCCAACCCGACTCCCCAGGATCCTGGCAGGGAGGCAGAGAACCCAGGATCAGGGCTCCCCCTGCACAAATACAGACGAGGTCGTGGGTCATCTGGGGAGCTCACACAAGGCTTTCATCCCAGAGAAGCTCATTTCAGGGGAATGTGGCTCTTTCCCCATCTAGATAGGAGTCTTCCTTGAGCCCTGTGTGGCTGCGCTGAACCCTGGATCAACAGACATGTTCCCTCAGACCCATTTGTTCTGTTTTGGTGCTGCGTCTCTGCGCACATTGCCTCGCCTGGTCCAGACACTGCTGTGGGAAGATCAGGCTGGGTCAGTACACACATGGTGTTCTGTTACAATCCAAACACCAACTAAAACTGTATCAAATGGGCAGATAGAGACCTGGGAAGACAAATAATGTTGCAGTATTTTTGGCTATTACCTTGCATGGTCTTGAGATGACAGCAGTGGCTGATTTACAAAGAGATTCAATGAATAAAATGTCATTCATTTCAGACTTTAAAACACTTAAGCAAACATGGCTAGTGTAATTCCCTGTGTATTTATTTAGTTCCGAGACTCACAAACCCAAGTCAAATGTAATTGGGCAATTACACTGTTTAGATACAATGCAAGCCGTGCTACGTTTAAATTAAATGAACACAGCCACTTTCCCTGCAGAAATACTGTACCGACATATACACCAAATAGATTCTCATTAGGCTCAATCATAATAATTTAGACTTAAGTACACAGATATCCACGGAGAGGTCTGCCATCGTCAGCAGCTTATTCCATAATGGTCTGAAAGGATGTGTGTTTGAAGTGTAATCAGTCCTCCAGGTAATTTGGCCTTGAGTACTTATTGTGAATTAGAGCTTGGGTAAACAATAAACATTAGTAGATGGAAATGTAACAAGTGCTATTTTCAGATCGAGAGCATTTGACTCGCATTAGGCTGGACTTGAATGCGAGTCTCTGTATGAAATCGCTCAGAAGGTGCACTGCAGCAGCTAGAAACCATTGTGATTTGTGTCTACAAATAGTTTATAATCACATTTGACTAATAGCAAGATGAGGAAGACCGTACAATACAATAATCTCAGTGGTAGACTTGTAAAATTGTTGCGTATGATGCCTTCATCGTTGCTTTTCATGATGATTTGTGAACAAAGCACATTTGGCTTTTTCCAACGATATTAAAGCTAACGTCAAAATTATAGGATCTCAGTGCAATCACATGGCACATTCTCTGTCTTCAATTAATTTGCACAGCATTAACAGTGACACTCATTATCTTCATCATCTCCTGTGTTTGTTTGCAGCGACTGATGACTGCAAGCTCATGGCGAAGATGCCCTCTGGCTGTCATCAACTAGTGCTCTATAAAGACATTTTACACCAGCGCAGATACATTTGTTCTTTAGGAATACATTACTAGTGTGTGTGTGTGTGTGTGTGTGTGTGTGTGTGTGTGTGTGTGTGTGTGTGTGTGTGTGTGTGTGTGTGTGTGTGTGTGTGTGTGTGTGTGTGTGATCTCTTGTGATATTTGCAGCATGTGGCCACAACTGTTCAGCTTCTTCCTCTGAAGTCTTCCATATGTCGCATGTTTGACCGAGTGCTGCTTCAATTCTTTTCGTTATTAGAGTGAGGCACATCCATGAATATGTTAATACAGTGGAGCGATAAATATGTTCCACCTTCAAACTTCCACATGCAAAACATTTGATCTATTTTCAGCAAAATCCCTTTGTAATATGCATTGATTAATTTAAGTGTTCCTCTGAGGTGATATAAGCATTGATTTAATGGGCTTTTATTTTAGATTATAGATTTTATGTAGATCAATATTACAGTTCAGTAAGGAAGACAGTAAATCTGGCTTGATCGTAATTGATGAATTGATGATAATAGTAATAACAATTGAGTTGCAAATAACGATTATTTTCATTATCAAATATTTTGCACATTATTATTTTCTTTTAGAATCAAAATTTGAAAAAAAACGTATTCTGATTCTGGACTAACTAATGAATTATTTGGTCTATAAAATGGCAAAGAATAGTGACTGAAGTGCTTTTTATTTTATATATTTATTTTTAAATTCCCAGACCACAAGGTGACGTCTCCAACCTCTAAAATATTCAGTTAAATGTGACAAAGAACAGCAGCAAATCCTCACATTTAAGCAGTGATTGAAAAACAACTGAAACAATCGATTGTCGAAACAGTTGTGGATTAATTCAGTCGACTAATTGTTTCAATTCAAAATAATTTATAAAGAACATTAGCGATAATAAATAATCCTAACCTTCCAGCAATGCAGAGCTAAAACAGCTATAAATTGATAATAAATAAAAGTGAACACCACAAGAGAATAAATCACCAGCACAAAAAGTAACCCAGTACTTTCAAAAATACATCAAATTATTTATTTTATAAATCCATAGTTGACACTAGTATGATGTAGGGCTGCAACTAATGATTATTTTCATTAGCAATTAATCTGACAATTTTTTTCTCAATAAACTGTTTAATGATTTTAGCAGTAAAATGTCAGAAAATAGTCCAGTGAAAAGAGTCCAAGGTGAAATTTTCAACAATTTAAAAAACTAAAATATTGTCATGTAATTGTCATATATAATAAAGAACAGCAGCAAGTCCTCCAGTTGGAGCAGCTGAAACTAGTGAATGGTTGACATTTTTGCTTGAAAAATGACTGAAACGGTAATCAATTGTCAAAACAGATGCAGATTAATTTCTTTCAGTTGACTAATCAAATAACTGACAGCTTTAAATATGAATAATCCTAAACTTAACCTTGAAGCTCCCAGCAATGCAAAGCTCTAGTTAATTAATTACAAAGTGAAGACTTCAAGATGATCAACAATCCTATATCTGCAGATTATTTTCTCAATTAATTGTTTAATCCTTTAGCCAGTAAAGTGTCAGAAAATAGGTAAAAATGGCTTATTTTGTCTGACCAAGTGTCCAAAACATTTAAAAAATATTCAGTTTATTATCACACAAGACAAAAGAGCAGACATACAATTGAGAAGTTGGAACTAGAGAATGTGGCGTTTTTTGCTTGAAAAAAGTTGAAAAATGATCAATTATTCAAAGCTTTCAGTCGATCGACTAATCAATTAACTGACTAATCGTTTCAGCTCTATTATGTACATGTATTACAAAAAGGATGTAAAAATGGTTTGCTTGGGTGAATAAAGTAACCTCAAGTACTTTATCTCTACATCATTTGTTCTATGTATCTATATCTACTTTACATGTGTAGTGACGAGTGTCAGCTGCTGCAGTGATGATGGATGGAGGTGTAGGACTCCTGTGCTGTGTGTCTCCCGATCATGGGTTAACGGTCCGTGGCTAAACCAGATA
The DNA here is from genome assembly GCA_023631565.1 of Gymnocephalus cernua. Taxonomy (NCBI): domain Eukaryota; kingdom Metazoa; phylum Chordata; class Actinopteri; order Perciformes; family Percidae; genus Gymnocephalus; species Gymnocephalus cernua. Next base: position 23,674,015 of record CM042431.1, on the reverse strand, counting down.
TAGAACAGAGAGATAAAGGCAGTACAGCATCCACTCTGTCTGCCCCCGCTTGGTCCTGTTTATTGAATTATAGATCAGTACAACCGCTGCCTCTTTTTGCTCTCCCCTCATCTCTGCTTAATTTGATCAGAGAATCTGCTGATGCAGTGTGTGCCCAGCTCATGTGAAACCAATTTAAAGCTACACATACAAATCTGGTGTTTCTTTATATATATACACACACACACACACACACACACACACACACACACACACACACACACACACACACACACACACACACACACACACACACACACACACACACACACACACACACACACACACACACACACACACACACACACACACACAGAGAGGTGTGGGTGCCATTTGTCAGAGATGTAGAAACCTTCTGAATCTGTCGCCAGGTCATGTCCACAGGTGAGACAGAGAGAGGTTTCTTAAATACAGTACAGCCATGTTTACAAAAATGTATGTGGTTTGAAGGGTTGTGTATTTACACCACATAATACAAATTGTGGCAACATCCTGAGGCTCATCGTCTTGTTGCCATGACAATGGATCAATAGTTTTTTTGGATGGAACAAGCTATGTTCGTATGCTGAGACCGGAGATGTAACTGCATCTAATTAACATGAGAACTTGACTTTTGTCTCTGTTTACGTATTAAATTACACAAATAAAAAGCACAACAAATCAGATGCTTCACATCCACAGTCAGTAATGGCTGTCACCCCCGTGTGCAATATACTTTCAACTGCAGCTATGAGTCAAAAGATAGATTCACATGTTTTCTTCTTCTTAAAAACACTCACATATGGGAATTTCCCATATCCAAATTGAAACTGTTGCGAAGGGATTCTTGTGAAGGCCACTTTGTGTTACTATCCCTCCACTAGGCTCAGTAAGGAAACACTGTCCACAGACACAAAAAGACGGAATTTCACATTAAAAAGGGGTAACAATGCAGTCTTCTGGCAAAAAAAACTGCAAAGCAATTCAACATCATCTGGCATGAAGCTGCGTTGGCCAATCAAATACGTGTGCACATTACTGGTATATGGGCTATTTTATGATGTGAAAAGTGTATTTTTACTGATCATCTCGTGACAAAAGATAAAATGATTGTCACTGTGATAACTATCCAGAGTTGTAAAATCCTGTCTCATTTAGTATTATAAAACGCTGTGCAGTTTTAACCCGGCCCTCATGGATCATATTTCTTTGTCTCACTGTTACCTGAAAAAACACACCCCCACCAATGCAGCACTGTTTTAACACATGCTGTTTTCTGCCTGAACACCATTTGAAAACGCATTATCAGTCTCTTCAAAACCACTTTAGAGAGTAGAAACAATTACGGCATTAAAAACAGTTTCAATATGGGCATGCAAGTGTTGCTTTAGGATGGACTTGAAAAAATGTCAAACTAACCTTTAACATAACCTGCAGCCACAGGAGACGGAGAGAATGGAGGACACTGCTACAGCAGGGATTACTGCGGCCGCACATAGAGGACACAGAGACACGTCGCCCCAAAATAGACTTTGGGACATATGACAGAGTGAGATCTGATCTACAGCCGTTATGTGACAGATGGTTTATAAATTCCCAACATTCGTCTAATTACTTAAAATTCCCATATACAGCATGAGCGAAACTCCATTACAGGAAACACGTTCAAGTCCAACTCCAGCTTCAATGAACTGCTCTTAGTGCTGTTATGTGCTCCTGCTTAATGACACGTGAACATCGAATTTGAAGCTGTAATCTCGAAGATTTTTGTTTCTATAAATGTCTGTTAAGTCACTATACTATCACTGAAGCAGGTGACTAAATGGGGATTGAGCCTATGGCCCATTGATGAAAGTATTGCAATATTTATACTGTATACTGTATCTCCCGGAAAAAAACAAAATGCATCCACACACAAAATGGAACTATGCAATTATGAAAACTTGAAGCTCATGTATCAACAACAAGACTCTGGACCATAGACATAGAGGGAGATTCATTCTATGCTCCAGACTCATAAACTTCCAGCACTCAAATTCTAAATCAACCAGGACTGAAGGACTGCTACTTTAAATCTTACACAACTACAGACTTTGATTGTCATTGTTCAAGAAAGTTTCTATACATGTGCTGTTTTAGAAAAATACTATTTCAATATATCTTAACACTAGAAAATGTTCCCATAACAACAACATATAGGCTATGTGTTTCCCATGCCTGGCCTTTCCCACAGCCAAACTGCATGAAGTCTAACCTAAAGCACTTCCTCCAGCCCACTACCCGCACCGCCACGCCTCTCATACAAGAAACTGATCGCCAGAGGAGTTTTCGGGGACCCTGCTGCTGATACACATGGAGACCTGTGCCAACATAAACCCCAGAGGCTCTGAGCTGCTGCATCAGTGGAGAGCCCGTCCCCTCAGCACCGAATACCTGGACATGGTTCCTGCTGGAAGTTAAACAGACTAGTCGCCATTTAGTGGAAACCTTTTAGAGAGTATGCCACGCATGAGTGATGCATATCTGTGACAGCTGAGACTTTAGCCTGTAGCAGTGGAGTGGTTTATATTAAGGGAGGCCTGCTGCACTCAGAGTAGAAGTCTGTCATTCTTGATTGTTTATCTGTGTGACAGCCTTCAACTAGTCATTTCTAGTTTCTTTACTGCATGTGACATTGTTGTCTTAAAATTTTTGTCTCAGCTTTTTCTGCAGGATAGTTAACTGTGAAGAGGAAACAATGGCAGAAAGAAAATGAAATGCAACCAACCTCCAATTCACTGGTACTCCCAAAACTCAGGCATGTGCAAAGGTGCATGTACAGTATGTGTGTCCACTTTCTTTTTTACATGCCCTGCGCACACAAGTATGAAGTGAAAATAAAACATTATTTTCACTAAATGTTTGATAAAATTATGAGAGCCGGTTTCATTTTAATGCTAAAAAAATCGGAATAGATCTAATAACATTATTATTTATAAGTCAAAGGCAACATCAATTTGCTATTTTAGAGAACAAATCGAAATGTTTCACTATATAATTCTTTGAAAAATGTAAAATGTACAAATTAAAATCAGCTTACAAATAACTTAGGTGTTTCTGCTGATTTGTGTCAATCACACATTGATAATGATATTAATATGCAGATAAATAATGCAGACAAAAGCTATCAAAAAATAAAATCGACTGAAATAAACTGCAGCATTGAGCGCGAAAACACGAGGATGAAATGAAAATAGGTCGAACTTCTCCTCATATTAAAAAGCCGCAACAGAAGTTGGGGTCGCAGCCAAAGTTAAACGCATTACGTTATATTAACGGGAGACATTTAGTAATAAACCAATAAAGAATATAGACCAAAGTCTCGTTAACGAATACCTGCACAGCGAGAGAGAACGAGACTACGCGGAAGAGACTGCACATGCACGGGGCCTAAACCAGTCAACTGGTTTTGTTTGTTTTTCACAACAATTTTAAAATGTGACCTCCTGACAGCGAGACACGTATTGGATGCTATAAGACTACTGCTTTAGGGAAAGTGGGAAAAAACAGAGCTTGTGATTTTCATCGTTTCATTTGTATCTTTTTTTTTAAAAGAAATGATATTCTCCTCTTGGGTGAAGTTGGACTGCGAGTCATAATAAATTAGTTAATTATGCCGGAAAATAAGAGAGAGAGAGAGAGAGAGAGAGAGAGAGAGAGAGAGAGAGAGAGAGAGAGAGAGAGAGAGAGAAAGAGAGAGAGAGAGAGAAAGAGAGAGAGGGAGAGAGAGAAAGGGCGGAGTGAAATTTCAGTGTTCAAACTGAATTAATCTGACAGCCGCAGTTCAAACAAGAAATATTTCCATATGCCTATATTGCCATATAATTCAGGCATGTCAATTTGTATAGGCCTACTAATAATATGTTCGGTCCCCAATTATTAACTTACACTCTACTTATTATTGGTTGGTTGGTTGCACACTAATCAAAACATTTCTGTTGTGTCACATTTAATATGATGGATATTTTCCTAATTTATTTACTTTACTAACACCTACAAATATAGATATTGTCTTTAAAGAGAAAAGAAATGAAGGACGTGATTTGCGATAATGTATCCAATTGAACTACCGGCCCGCATAAAGGCCTCTTTTCTCCTTAAAGTAAGCTTCAATTCAGATTGTTATAGCCCAGGAAAGGCCAGGAATTGCTGGCGCAGCGTCGTTTTGCAAAATTGTGAAAGCGAACGAAGCCAAGTATTTTAATAGGCTAAGCATCATAGGCTTAATGGTTTACAATTAATTCAATATTAAGAAGTAGCAAATGCTCAAATTGCAGGGTTGAAAGTTGTTTGCGGTGATTGGCTCTAATTCTCCATCATTATAAGTGGATATATCCGCACCGACAGACTGACTTCTCACATAACGTCCTGGTCAAACGGTTAAGGATGTTTGGCTTAATAGGTCTCTTAAACAAATACACAAAGAAAATATATATATAGGCTGATATTAAAGCCTAGCATCGGTTTGCTCTAAGCACTGTTATTGGTCCAAATTACCGGCTTGATCCTTTCATTTACACTTCATTTTACGGTCCTCTTTAAGACACGTTAATCACAAAGTCTGGCTCCTGTGACAGAGATGGAAACAACGCTTTTTAAAATGCTTTCAAGTTTGATATAAAGAAAAATGAGATCAACAGATCATCAGTCATGCAACAGCAGGAATCAAAGCCGACACATTCATCCTCTAATTACATTAATGTCATGTGTTGTCCCCCGCGTGTTTACCCCAAAAGCTTTTCCCCTCCTGAGCTTGACCTCCCATTTCTACAGGCTGCATAATAGCGCAGGCTGGAGCTGGTTGGGCCTACTTCAGATGTGTGTGGAGCCTGAAGGTCGGAGTGCTGCGTGTGTGTGAGTGTGTATGTGTGTGTCTCAGATTGGCTACTGAGGCGGCATTAGCTTGAGCAAGGCATTTCTTCTTACCCCGACAAACCTTCAGGGGGCTTTTAGCATTTGTTCAGTCTGCAGTCTCTGGAAAACATCTGATTCATTTTTTAACCAGTCCCAGATGCGGCAGCGTGAGAGTGTGTGCATGAGCGCGTCAGTGTGAGTTTGTCAGTGCATGAGAATTTGGGGAGAATATCTGCTGTCTAAAGAAGGGGAGGGAAAGAAGAAGCGTGTGGATTTTTTTTTTTTTTAATATTACTTTTTAGGTATGAACGCAGCGTGCGTCTCATACTGCGATATGACATCGATGGATTCATATTATAGCACGTCTACTGCGCAAGGTAGGGACCAGGCGAACCCGTTCAGGACTTTCCCGACTACTGAAACCAAATACAGCCCCACGTTCATTCCGGGTAAAGGACAGGCTTACGGAGAGAAGTCCCGGAGTCCTTTCCAGTCGGAGTGCCAGTCATTGGATGGCGCAGAAGAGGGCACCTTCAACAAATACCAGCTCTTCATGCAGCGACCGACCTGCAAAACTCCGCCCGAAGGCAGCAAGCTGCACTCGGACAGCGGACACAACGGGACGCTCATTCCCTGCTATGGTGAGTGCACATATAAGAGAGGCACAAGACTATATGAGGAATTGAGTTGAACGGAAATGCATGAAAAAAGGATATTGGCAAGCAATAATGGAAATTAACTGTAGTGTGTAGCCTAATAAACCTGATAGTCTGTCAAATGTGTGAGCGCAGAGCAGAGAAAAGGAGATGGTAAACCCATGACTCCCATCAGTTTTTAACTGAACAAAACTGTGTCTAAAATAAATTATTATTTAATGTAACAATTTAGTTCTTTATCAAACTGGGCAACTGTGAGCTAAGACGAAAAATAGCAGAATCCCTTGGATACCTTAAAAGCATTAAACCCATTAGAAATTCAGATAACATTTGCATGCAATAAGTGCTTTAAGGAGAACTGAATTTAACCATTTATTGACACAATAACTCCCTGAATGAATTTGAAATATTGCAGGGAAAGATTTCCTGCAAGAGCTATAGGCCTAGTAGTATAGCGTTACATAGGCTATATAAACGTATTTCTTATATGGAGGTGTGTGCTTAGACTGAGAGGTGAAGAAGGTATTTAAAACTGTTTTTGAATGGATGTTTGCCCTTTTGTATTTACCTTATGACGTTTCTATAGGCTACACATCACTAAGTTTACAATTTCTTCCGGAAGCCGCAGCATCACTGTCACTGATCTCACTGGCCTATACAACTGCAGTGTGCTATTGACTGCTTAAGTCAAACTCTCTTTACCACTGGCAAATATAGGCATACATGAATTAGTTGAATACTTAAATATGAACTACTAACAGCCGAGGCACGCGCGCACAAACTGAAAGTCGAAGCGCTATGTGGTAGCCTAATATTTCAACTGGACTATATGTATCACATAGTCCATATTATGTTTTTTTCATTTTTTTTAGCACTAGTGATTTTTTAACGAGAATAACTGATAACTGGTGCAACTATTTAAGGGAGTATTCATCCAGCTGCAGTTCTATAGGCCATTTGTCGACCATAATACAACAGTCAATGACGAAATTAAACAGAGACTGCTTGGACGTCCTTACAAACATTTAAAACGAATGATTTACAGCTTCCGACAATTCGTTGCACTACAAATGTATCGTTTGAAGAAAACGACCCATTTTACTGTCCCTTTTATGAGACGTGGGGGGCTTAAAATAAAAATAGAATCTCTCTTACTGAGCAGACGAAGTGGACTCAGTGTGACAACAGGTCCACACGAGAGGGCCGATAGCCTAGACAAAGAATCCATTAGCCTACGTGTAAATAATTAAGTTTACATAGGCTAATATATGCATATGGTAATTATACAATATTATATCCCACTAGAAAAATTGCATTAAAAAATAACATCAATGTAGACTCGTCCGCGCCTATATTTCAGGTCCAGATGTTTATCATGATGCGATATTACAGAAGAAAACATCTGCTATGATCGTGGCTGAAATTTGAATTTGTTTAAAACTTAAATATGCAGTAAACCAAACTTTAGACATTTTAATCTGCGATTCGTGCTGGAAACTAGATCCAGTCACTGGGAGAAAATCAGTTTAGAAAAAAAGACTAAACAATGGTAAACATTTAAATACAGTAAATACTTAATTATATGGAAGTAAATGTAAACAGTAGGTGTAACAAATTAAATGGAACTGCCCCAATGCTCAGTGGGATAGCCTGAAAAATGAGTATTTTTATTTGCGCAGTAGCCAGTACTACACTTTGCCAAAATACATCCACAAAATGCACAGTAATCTGTTTTCATGCAACAATTGGAGTCACTCCTTACTTTAAGCTGAACTGTCACTTTTTTCTGGAGTTTGGGAGCAATGCCTCCACACAGATGGGAGCCCCCCTGCACTGAAGTGAATTGATTTGGCAAGTGCATTGACAGAACCATTTAAACAACATCATTAAATGCAACATGCCTCCCTCAAGGAGAGCTCTGCAATGTTATAATTGAAAATGTTGCAGCCAGATGAAGGCATCATGGCCCTGGAGAGGATGCTTTTGGCTTTTGCCAAAGCCTCAAGCGTCAACAGGCTTGTGCTGTTATGTGTGGTCCTAAATGGGCGATATGTTGCTCAATGATGACTCTTTATCTCCGTCATGATGACAAAAGTCTTGTCGTACCCGAAGGGAGTTTTCTGTGTGGCAACTTCAGCTACAGTACAACTGTAATACTGTTTACATGTCAACCTAGCATTTTTTATTTGTGTCATTCTAAGGATGTTACATGCAAAACTGTGTTTGGGTACACCAAAATGGAAGAATAAAATGTGTAAATATAGGCTATGCTAAAATAACTGATATGTTAATATTTACATTTAATAACACAAATAAGAGAAGCAAAGGTAAAGATGTGGATTAATTGTGTTAAATCTGTTAAATAATGGGAAAATAATTCAGGCATGATATTCACACCTCTTTTCACACTTTTAATTTATACAAACAAATTATTTCTTTACTTTTCTCCAATGACAGTAAGTAGGATTCAGCTGTGGTAAAACAATATACATATTTAATAGCTTTAAAACAATTGTAAAATGCATATTCAGATATTCTTGTACATTTTTACTGTTTAATCTCTAGTGTCTTGCCGGTTGTAGTACCGGTTGTTTTGCGTGGATGAAAATCCTACGTAGTCACAACCAGATTTTTAAATGATGTTAATTAAAATGTGTCTCTGGAGGAGTGAATGAACATATTTCTGCACAGTAGTGAGGGGTGGCAGGTTTGCTTCCCTGGGCCAATGTTAATCAGTGAGACTGTCCCACAGCGAGAACAGGGATGGAGCCGTCTACCTGCACACACAGCGATGAATGAAATAAAACCCCTGGAGCTGATCGAGTGCTGAGGAATGCAGGTCAACACTGCAGGAGAGGTCTGCATTAATCCAAGGCAGATGTGCATTACTGGCTCCTATAGTTATTATTCATACTCCCCAAACATCAGATTTCCAAAGCTACAGAGAGTCACTGAGATGACAAAGTGGGACTGGTTTACATAACCCTGTCTCAACAATACCGTGTAGAAATAAGCAACGAGTCAGAAATGGACATCGAGATTGGGTAATGATTTGAGGGGCTCGGGAGAAATGAGAGGGTTTCTGGGAAAGCTGCACACGTGTGGGAATGACTGTTTACATGCATGTACTTTACTAAACTCTATGGCTTTGAGATGCATATGAGTTTTTTTTCCGTTTCATCCTTGATACAGATTGCTTGCTGCCATAGAGAAACCATAACGTTTTGAAAAAAACAAACTTATGATAAAAATACTATCACACTCTCTTTAGACATTTGAGGGAACGTAAGTGGAGCTATGGCTGAATGTGAAATGTAGAAATCATTGTGTTTATAGGCCTGTAGTTGATACTGAGGTTGATGTACAGTAGTGTTTGTAGGAACACTGGTGCTCACTAAAATTTATTTATGACCCATCCTCTTTGTCTTTTCACAAAATGACAGTTTAAAGCAAATTTAAATAAAAACATTTATAACATACAGCTTTGTCAATCTTTGTACTTTCAAACCACCCCTCCTCCCTTCAGCAGGATACTGAATCATCCTGTGATATGAAAAACATTTTTCTCTGCGTATGAAAACCAAAACAAGACCCCCCCCCCCCCCCCCCCCCCCCCCAAAAAAAAAAGTCCTGGCAGCGTTTTAAAAGCCTCTTGTCAAAATATAGTACTCTAAGTACATGTTAAAAGGCTCGGGGAAGTGATGTCACAGGATATGCATGTACTGATGACTAACACATTGTGTCAATTTTAACAACAAGCCTGAACGACACCTGTGATCGTGCAGGCGTGTGTCTGTGAAGCAGAATAAATTAGAATATAGAATGAGAACGCGTGAAAGGATGAATTCCTGGCTTGTTAAAATGGTTTGTAATGGTTTGTATAAATGTGTGACCCAGGAGGTGAAGCAGCAGCAATCTGCCTGCCATTGAAAGAAAAAAAAATTAAACTCTGAGTGTTTGTTTCATGAGCCGTTATTTTACTGAGAGCTCGGTTAAAACTCCTCTTATCGCCACTCATATTTGTTGTCATACTGTTGTGTAGCTAACACAGCATGGTTTGGCCTTTTACTCTGAGCCACCTGGGGAAGCTAACTCCCCACCGTCTACCTGAGAACCGTACGCAGGCCAGATTAAAGAGATGCATTGGAAACTTTAACCAGCTGGTGCACGTTTTGATCTGTGCCTTTTGTGTTGAGGCTGGTGTTGTGTCTTTTCCTTGACTTCCTTGATTCTTATCATTTGATTAAATCTAACCTCTGTAGGAGTTCTTGAATAATGTAAAATTCCGGACCCACAGTACTATGTTTTGGTCAAAAGAGGGACATAACACGTCACAAAATGTTCACTCAAGAAAGCCAAGTATGACAGACTAACAATGGAAACTACCGGGCAACGCAAAAGTAAGAATGATCACTTTTGGGTCCGTGAGTAACAAGTTCTTGTTCTCTTTCTGAGTTAGCTTTCAGCAGATAGACACAGCTCATTTGATATATATTTTTAATAAAAGCCAAGGCTGGAAAGTAACCCGAATCCTCATCGAGTGACACTGCCTGCACCACAAACTTTCTTTATGCTTTTCTATGATTTCAAAGAGGCAAAATACCTCCTGAAGACAGGATTCCAATATGATCTCTAGACAGTACAAATGTGGTCGTGGAATAAATTCATGACTACTGGAGGACAGGGAGAGGCTAACGGATGATTGATTACATGACCTATAATCACATGTGATTTCAATTCCTCATTTTAATGACTTGTCTGCTTTTAACTTCATGTTTATCACCAAATCTAAACTTACTTGTAATATTGATAATACAGAACACAATCACAGCAATAAAAAGATTAGTCTGACAAATTATTTCATCATGACCTTGAGAGGTTAATGCTTTAACTATCGACTGCTGTATGTCATTAGGTTGAACATGCACTTTTTATTATGGCACATGCATTAAGCTGCAAATACTTCAAAACTCTCCTTTTAAAATGAAATATTTTTTTTACCAAAATACACTTTTCAAGAAGCTCCACAAGTTGTTTTCCCTTAAGAAAAAAATGTGTGTACTTACACCACTATTTCCTGCATTTCAACAAAACCCTTAAAATCCCAAACTATGTTTGAGCTCTTTGATATGAGACAGTGACAGCCACGGCCCAAGGTATTATTACTGTATGACAGTAGTGAGGTCATGATCGTGTCAATTTATCAGGAGCTGAGACTGAACAGAAAGATTTTTTGGTTTCCCAGGGAATCTGCATTCCTGCATGAGCCGCTGGCATAGATCTCTCCTCAGGAACATCTGGGAGCCTCCCTTTCACTGAGGAAACAACAGTCAACATCAGGTCTTAGCCTGCTGCGGGAAAATTAATCCAGCCCAAAGCATGTCTGCGAACCAGCAATGAACATAAAATTAATAGTCACCAAAGCCAGTAGAATATTTGACTTTATTTGGTCCATATAAGGTGTGATGAGTGGAGAGCCATTGTGGCAGACTGCTGTCAGCTTTGAGTGTTTTGAGAGAACATTTTGGAGCACTCTGTTTAAAAGCATTCCCTTCCCTATTTAGTGTTTGGTCATTAACCCTTCCCCAGGTTACTAATTTATAGTGTTTCTTTTATTTGGCTTCACTTGACCCTCCCTGTCCCATTCCATAAAAATGGAGAGGGTGCCCTGTTGCTTTACAACCAGTTAAATTACACTTTGATGTTTTCTCTCTGTTTTTAGCAGTGATTAAATTGCTGACCCTAGTAAACATCTGACCTTGGCTAACTGAAGAGGTCTGCGGTTTGTCACAGAGTAACTTTGGCAAATTGCAGGATCAACCGGTGATATTGGCTGCATTTATATATACACATTGATGAATCCTGAAATGAGCAGTCAAAAACACATTCCTCTAAATGCCCAAAAAAAAACTGGAGCCAACACAGTGGAATCTTGGCTCGCAAAAGAAAGTGTGTGATGGCTATGTTCTCCAGAACAGCGTGCAGAAAAGACAGCTCAGCATGCGGGAATACTGGAAGATGTTTGTGGCAAAGGACTCTGTGTTGTTGAGTTTGGAGTACACCGAGAAATATGTTTATAAGAGCAGATTTTAGTTCTAGTTCATTGTGGTGATATAAGTCTGTTTAAGGCTGGAAACCTTAAAGGACATTTTGGGAAATCTGATTATTAATTTTCTTGCTTAGAGAAGACACCACTCTCATATCTATATATGAAGCTACCACCACTAGCTGCTGAGCTTAGCACAAAGACTGGAAACAGCTAGCCTAGCTCTGTCCAAAGGTAACAAAATCCAACCACCGGCACCTTTAAAACTGACCAATTAACAAGACGTGTGTCTGTTTAATCTGTACTAAAGCTTAAGTGTAAAAATGTCAACTCGTCATTTTACGGGGGGTTATGTGCCAAATTATTTCTAGGTCGGCACCAGTAACTAGGCTACATGAAGTCTCTGCTGGTTGCCAACTGGTCCCCAGTCAATCAATAGTCACATAATCCCTGTACTGTAAAATGGTGAATAGTCAGCTCTTTATGCTAAAGTAACCAGCTGCTCAAGGTAGCTTCACATTTACCATACAGACATGAATATTATTCTCATCTAACTCTCAATAAGAAAGCAAATAACTGTAATTGTATTACTGCAAAACAAAACATGCAAGAATGAAATCCCCCTTTCAATACCATGGATATAGTGCCACACGGCCAGCCATGCCAAAACACTTATGAACTTCAATATGCAATGGAAAATAATCTCAAAATTATATACCACAACGTGGTGTTAACATATAACACAGCGCTTTCAAGCCAGACAACGGAGTTCACTTTGCGAAAACAAAATAGGCCTACTGTCATCGCCACATGATGCTAACTTTTTCTGGCTAAACTCAACTTCCATGGCTGCTGAAAGGACCGCCATCATTTACAGCGCCCGGGGACCAACTCTGAGCCAGTGCCTTGATCAAGGACACAGACTGGAGAACCTAGTACATGTTTTTTGATGGTGAAGGAAACCGAAGCACCCAGAGAAAGACCCCACGCAAACATGGGGAGAACATACAAACTCTGCACAGAAAGGCCCGGAACGACCTGGATTCGAACCCAGAACCTTCTTGCTGTGAGGCCTGTGCTAACCATTGGGCCACCATGCTGCAATATGGTCTATTGGTGATGCATTGATCACTTTGAGGGGCGATACATTTAGTCCCCACTGGGGATTAAAATTATTCAGCAGAGGCAGGGATATATAGACCAGAAAGGGGGACATCCCCTGCATCCCCCCTGGCAAATCGCACCCTGTGTATAAGACTGAGAACATTTTCACCCACTATCCCACCATCTTCCCATCCCCTCATTTGTGTGCCCAGCTGCACCCGTTGCCTTACAGGATGTATATCTTGCTCAGGGGCATAACTGCATTTTCTCTAACAGATGCAAATACCAAGCAGGAACCTAGAGTTGGCCTGTCTTACTTCCTAACATTGCAGCCATGCTCCTGCCCAGGGGTAGAAAGAAAATATTGCGCAGTGCATAAGCATTAGAGGCCAGTGCAGGGGTAGGTGATGTCAGAACATCTGCCTGCGCGGAGACTGTAAGAGGGTCTGACAGGTGGGCCACAGCGATATGAGGTCATGAACTCCAGCTGGGCGAGCTGTGTTGTTCCATTAGCGTCTCTGTCGGGGTAGGTCTGAGCCAGAGAGCAGGGGAGGGCTGCAGCAGTATCAAGAGGATGGCTATTGACATCTCATTTAGGGACACACTAACCAAAGGCATGCTAAGCCATGAAAACAAATATGCATGTTGCAGACGGCCACCGCCTTGCTTCATCACTCTAAAACTATTCAGTCATCTTACTAACCACTAAAACACTTGGCTCAGAGTCACCAGTGCCACAAGGTGTCAACTCTCTTTCCCTCATTGCTCTGGGTTTCCGAGAATTACAGGAGGCCATTACTGACATTCATAACAAAAATGCAAAGTGACAAAGTAAAACGTGCGTTAATCGTCCTAAACTCAATCTAACTCAGAGACAAATGTTGTTGGACTAAAGAAATCCTGGTGTTGCACAAGACGTACAGGTCTAGTTATGTGGCGGAGACCATTATGAGCTGGTTTCAGACCAATACAGTAAGCATGGTGGGGCTCCCCTTGCCCAGTCGCAGGAAAGGCAAACACAGAGGCTGACAGAACACACTGTTCTTACTGGCCCGCAACCAGAGCCCTTCAGCTTATTTATTCACGCAGCTGTTTGTTTATTGAAGGAGAAGGGACAGCTTTCTTCATCTCCTAAAAGGAAACAAAAAAACTAGCAAGCGCTGACAGGAACAGAGCGGGGTCTGTCACAAAATGGACGCTCTCGAAATTGAAGGTGACAAACACAATGTTGTTTACATCTTAGGGGCAAGCCTGCGGGGCAAACGTGGTCGTACACAAGGCCCGCCATACACGGCTCGAGATGGAGCAGGTTTTGAGTGGCTTCGGGTTTCAGGTGGCGTGATTGAGAGATGTGAGGGAGAGGGCTTCAAGGGTTGTGTCACAGGTCACGCCAATGTATAGTGACATAGCTTTCAAACAGAAAGAAATTTCTTCTCTTCTTGCAAACAGACAAGGCCTTTGAACCTTAAAATAAAACAATACAGAGGTGATGTAAGCTGAAAGTAAATGTCATTTCATGTGGATGTTATAACGTGATAATGAGCAGATGCACTCCCCAACTTAAAACTGAGGCACCATGGTTTTATTCAGCCACATTTGAAAGAAAGTATTGCTCTGCTGAATATTTCAATTGTAGAGTAGTAATAGGACTATTATTGACAACATGTGGCACTCTTTTTTTCAGCACTAAAATGGTCAGAAAGTTGATTATAATTTCTTTTTTGAAAATAATATTAAAGTAAGAAAATGATTTTGTATTATATTTGAAGCCACAGTTAAGTAAACTGTGAAGGTTATTTTTATGCTTCATATGAAAATCGTAAGAACGGCGCACTTCAACCAAAACCAAAATTGCTCAAATGTTGTTGTTTTTTTTATGAGAACCACAGTGTTTAAAATCTCCAGTATGTTTTATGGTTTTTTTAGAATTAAAGGGACTCTTCCCCACAGTGAAAATGGACAGCGTCTTTCATTCAACCCACGTCTTTCAAACCCCACACCTTCAGTGTGTAATGCAGGCTTTCTGTTAAAAAAGACTTGAGTCCAAGAGGAGAAAGTTTTTCAAACTTTGGTGCCTCCAGAACCACAGAAACAGAAAGAAGAAATTAACTGTATTAACGGTTTTCACTAGCCGAGTAGTACTGTGACAAGTAAACTAAAATGCATGTCTCAAATTGGTGAAGTGCCACTTTAAAAGGACAAAATTGATTACCGTAATCCTTCACACTTCTGTGTCTTTCTTAATCTACTTAAAGGAAAAGACAACAGTGGCCTGACAGAGTCTGAGCTGACCCAGAGTGTCGACTCTTCTGGGATGGAAGGCAGCTATCTGAACCTAAAGGCGCCCGGCGAGAAGGGGCTGAGCGAGCGGCCGGGCTCTGACCTCTCCAGCCCTCTGGACAAAAGTGAGGTCGAGAGCAACAAAGGCAAGAAGAGACGCAATCGCACCACCTTCACCAGCTACCAGCTGGAGGAGCTGGAGAAGGTTTTCCAGAAGACACACTACCCAGATGTTTATGCCCGCGAGCAGCTGGCACTGAGGACAGACCTGACAGAGGCTCGTGTACAGGTAAGGATGGGGGAATAGCACCAGGTTACACGTGAAAAACTAAGTCATCTGATTTTTTTCCCTGGCTTCAATCAAAATTACTATGGCCACTGGAGGGCTTTGTCACTTCAGTGTAAACATACGTGTTTTGGGGCACTTGCTGAACAGCGAATGCTGCTGTTCCTTCTCCATGAGCCATGTTGAATGACTGCAGTCCTTAAGGTTTGCGTGCTAATAATTACTCGGGGAAATGACAGAGAGAGCTGGGAGAGTTAAGACTGGCATGTTGACAAAGATTGTTCGGAGCAGCAGACAGCGAGGCCTATTGTTCTCCATCTCTCTCTTCTGCCTGCCAGTTTTAGATCAGAGTGGGATGGGTGGGACTAAGGGAATACTCTGCTCTTAGCTCAGACTCTACAGAAGGGTCAGAGGCCAAGGGTTTCTCCCCAGCACTACCACGTTCAAACTACTTCACCGCACAGCTCTGGAGGCAGGGAGGGAAAACACATGGAGAGAAAAAAAGAGTCATCAAAGCTATTTGGCAAGGATATAAAAAAACACTTTGAGATGCCACTTTCAATTTCCACGCATGGTCCAAGACATAGTCAGGGACAGAGAACCTGGCCTAGTCCTTGTGGTGGTACAGTAAAATAAGTACATTCATGCTGCGTTCACACAGACCCATCTATTCCCCAGATGAATATAATTAACTTTCTCATCTGACAGGCACACAGCAGACTCTGTTGAGTCACTGTGAGGTTTGACCCATACTTCTAAAATCAGACCCTAAATATGTACGCAATCAAGACTAAACCCCACAATTTTAACTGAAGGTCTATCAAGACAAAGTCCAGGGATATCCAATTGTTGAATACCAAGGGGCACTCGAAGCTTGGCAAGCAATCGGAGAATCCTTTTCATCTCCGAAACAACAGCCACTGAAAACCAGAGTACAGATGTTTTCTGCCAAAATGCCAATGTCAAGGTCCTACAGTTTCGTCCTCAGTTTGATGATGAATGTCTTCATAAAGTCAGGCTGCAGTTTTCCATAATCACATCTGTGACTTCTGCTGCCATTAGTTTATTTAGTACAATTAGCTAGGAACCTCAGACTTGAACTTCACCACACTGCCTACATTTTATGGAGAGGGAGGCTGTGTGTGAGTGACTGCTGAGGCAGTCTATCAATCGCCGTGGTCCTGGATGACAGAGATGAGGTGAGACGGCTGGACTTCAAAGCTGCTTTTGGAGTTGTGCACTCTGCCCTCCCTCTCTCCCTCTTCCTCTCTCTCCGACTGCTGGCTCTGGAGCATAAATAAAGCTCTTTAATGGCTCTGTAAGCTGCCTTTTGCTGTCAACGTCTTTAGCAATTACTGTTTCACCACCAAGCACTTTGAGCTCCGAGAGCTCTGAGCCACCTTCCTTGCAGATGTCTGCTAGATAAAATAAAGACATTTAGGCTTCATATATAGGACAGGTCATTGTGGATAATTATGAGAAATAATAAAAATGATTTGTGTTACTTGAAATTCTGCGTGTGCAAAAACACCACTGGCGTTCTAACAAACTTAGAAGTTGGGGAATAAGAGACATGGAGCCGCAAAGAACACATCTGACTTCATAATGTTCCCCGAATGATCTCCCTGCCAAACTATTTGGCTTGGGTCTCCTTCCTACTGCCGTTCAAAGGCAAAGCTACGTAGAGCAAACCCTCTGTGAAACATGACACACTCAGAACCCAGAAGCCAAGACAAGGGGCATATATGTGCTCAGACATTGTTTGCTTGTTTATAAAAGGCTCCAGTAAGTGTGTGAGAGCGTCCAGGTTAAAAGAACGCATTTGTTAGTGACTGACTTTGAATTTAGTATATAACATGGTATGTTAATGCATGTGCTTTGCGTG
The DNA here is from genome assembly GCA_023631565.1 of Gymnocephalus cernua. NCBI lineage: Eukaryota > Metazoa > Chordata > Actinopteri > Perciformes > Percidae > Gymnocephalus > Gymnocephalus cernua. Next base: position 23,656,847 of record CM042431.1, on the reverse strand, counting down.
TACACATAAAAATGTGTGTGCGCGCTTAGTCCGCCGCTCTCGTCTGCACGCATTCAAAAGGTCAAAGAGGTTAGCTGCGGAAAGCCAAGGGCTTAGGTGTCAGGAAATTAAACATGAAATGAAAACAAGCTCCAGTTTGAACATTCTCCCATCTCACTTTCCAATATCCCCACTTCCCCTCGCTGACTTAAAAGGGAGGAGGGAGGAGAGAGACATGGAGAGAAGGGTCGGCGGTGTGTGTGTGTGTGTGTGTGGAGGGGGGGGGAGCAGGAGGATGACAAAGAGATTAAAAGTAAGTGAGGAGTAAAGTTGGGTTATTTTGATCCATCAACAAATAAAATAACAGCTCTGTAAATGATAAAACTTTATATTTTGAAAAAGGAGCATGGAGCTTTGAAATACTTGCACAACATTAACTCCGTTGTGCCTCATGTATTACTGTTACATTTGAGTCACGGAGCTAAGCATCTGATTTTCCTTCAAATAAATTGCGGGTGATCTTTTAAAAACCAAGGTGGTCATTTAACAACACTAACCGCAGCTCTGAAAGTATTCCCAGAATCTTAAGACTTCTAACGATCAGCTGCATAATGAAAAAAATATTTGACCCGTTTCCTGAAACTGACAGTATTTCCTAATCCAGAAAGTCCAAAATGACATATGTCTATACTCTTTTTGTAAAACAAGCAAAATAGTGGTGCGTTATATTGTATGAAAATGTGAAAAAATTGAAAAGAAACATCATAACAACCAATATATAAGACATTTTAATTTAAGTTTTAATTTGTGTTCATGTTGCACAAATTAAGCAAGGCTACTATTTTTGTTTTGATTAATACATTTTGGGAAACAGGTTAAAAATGAATTTATCGTGCAGCAGACCAAATATATTTTCATCCAGATGGTTAGAAAAGTCTTTGAGAATTGCTTTTTTTGGTGATTTTTCAAATGTAGGTGTGCATTTATTATTTAGGAAAATCAGATGCTTAACTCTGAATTAAATGTAATAATACGTACGAGGCTAAACCTAAACCTCTGACAAATCAAACTGTGTCATAACTTTAAAACTAAAACTATAAGCGAGTTTTACGCCAATCAGGGCCTTTTGTGTTGAGGATCATATTTGGAAACCTGGGATGTTATGAGCTCACATAATCAAAGAAGAACCAAAGGAAAGAAATGACAAACCTTAAACAATAATAGACCCTAAATCCTCAGGGGGAGCATTACATAGACTCAGAGCCCCCCTCCAAACATATGATATAATTCAAAGGGCAACAACCCCTCACCTTGACACTGAGGTTCAGCCACAACCTCAGATATCAGTTTACCACTTTGCAAGGGTGAGCTGTCCTCTAAACTCGCCAGCTGACCCGAAGAATGTCGGAGTCAGAAGACATTTCTTTACGTCACCTTCTCGCAAAAACACAGTCAACGGCTATATATGCCACAGGAGGCCATATATGGTTTTGTCTTTGAAAATGAGCCAGCTAGTTGTTTTATCCAGTCAGAAAATATATTTGTGTGCATGTTGCAGTGCTGCTCATAGTTGGTCTTATCTCATTTAATAAAAATTCACTCCTGCTCCATAAGAAATACTCAATATGGGATCATATCTTTGTGGGACACTGCTCATGTTTGTCACTATACTCTATTGTGTTTAAGTGTATTGAGAGAAATGGTGAGAGAGAGAAATGGGGGGGGTTTGAGGAGGTTGACTGAGGGGAAATTGCATGTCAGGGACTTTGAAAACCACAAGCTGATTGGGCTGGGAATCAACCCACAATCCAAGTTCAAACCCGTGTGTCGAGGCAGGATCGCTCTCTCTTTTCTCTTTGAAGAAGTCTCTCTTTCCCTCTTGGGAGAATAAGATTCAGACAACCAACAAATGCATACAAATAAACATGTGGAGACATCCAGTACCCCCCTTTGCTCCTCTATTCTCTTGCACAGAGACGTGAGAACGCTTTGCAGAAAAAAGCTGAGCAAAAGTTACAACTGATTATATTTTTTAGGAACTGCAGATATGCATGGTTAGGAAAGGAGAAAATGTGGAGAAATTAATGGCTTATGTTTTATTAAAATGAATGTAATAATAATATCATTGTCTTAATTTAAGTTATTGAGGTACATTAAATCATATTATTTGATAGATGATTTTAGTCTGACTTTACCCCACATTAAATGATTATTGTACACGTAACTTATATCTGGGCTACGTAAAATATAGCATGCTAGGAATGAAACTAACCAGTTATTTCATTATTGAATATTCTGGCAGTTACAAAATTGCTTAATCTATAAAAACATCCACAGAGTCCACAGTGACATAATTAAATGTCTTGTTTCGCCTGACCAACAATCCAAAAGTCAAAGATATTTAAGTAACTATGATAAAAACAAGTAAAAGCATCAAATTATCCAACACGTCCTCGTACCTAAACGACAAAATTGGTCCATTGTCGAGACTCCCAAAACGACACATAAATAATCCGATCGCCAATCTGCACAAGCAGTGCATTCATGTTAGAGGCTACGTACAGTAGGTGTCCAAATAGCTATTATTTAACCAATTATAAAGCAATGTCACATTTTTAGCAGAACTTTAAACAAAAGAAATAGCATTAGAGGGGTTAAATCTATCATCAATATCAATGTGCCAAGTAAATTTTGTTTATATAGCCCAAAATCACAAAACAGTAAATTTGCCTCAAAAGGATTTGCACTCTCTACAACATATGCCACCCTCTATATTTACACCCACGATTTGGATAATGAAAAAGTCCCCATTAACAAGGAAAAAACAGGAAGAAATATCAGGAAGAATAGAGAGAATTCTTCTTCCAGGACAGACATGCAATAGATGTTGTGTATGCAGACATAAATTACCATAGGTAGAAATGATTACATTACACAGCGTTGACAGTGAATACCAAGATTGCAGTAGGATACAAATTTAACTTTTCTGCTCATAGCAATCATTCTTTCATAACTGCCTTTTACCCTTCAGTCCTGCTTCCTCTAGTGCCTTTCACAGCTACAGTAGGGAGAAGTCAGCTATGTACGTATGTTGGTCTGTCAGCAGGTACTGAAAGTACAACCTTTTGCAGAGTAGCAACCTAAGCCGCATCCAACACTTACTAATCCCAAAGACGGACAAAGAAAAACATGTACTTGGTCAAAAGTTGAACTTTTGTTTCATGGATTATACAGAGGGATTCCCCACTGTATCCCACTGTGCCGACATGTGGGGGACAGCACACCTCTCTCAGAGTGATTTATGAATGGCTACAGGCCCAGATGTGGATCTGTCGACGCTGGCAGCCTGAAGGGAGGCAGACGCCTGTGTATCAAAGGGAGGAGCTGATTCATGCAGCACCAGGGGAGACTCACCATTTTCACATCAATAGCTCCGTGTGGATGGCACTTTAAAGACACGTCAAGTCTTAAAACCTGGACCTGGACTTTCATGTGCTGCAGAATTTATTTGCTTCACAATCTTCATTTTATGTGGTTCAGTTACTTTGTCTTGCTAAGGGGAGACCATGACCCTTGTTTTTCGCAAAAGAAAGTACTTGGATTGGCACGTGACAGGAGATCTATGAGAGCTGCGTTTAAAATTATGTTTTATTTGGTAATGGCTGGTCTGTGTTTTCCTGATGGATTGTTTTCTTTGCAGGTGTGGTTCCAGAATCGCAGAGCCAAGTGGAGGAAGAGGGAGCGTTATGGCCAGATGCAACAGGTCCGGACACACTTCTCAACTGCTTACGAGCTGCCTCTACTGACTCGGCCCGAGAACTATGCACAGGTAAAGGAAAATAAGTGGTAGTCGACTCATTGAATATAACACAGGTACTCGTGATCTGAGATATCATAATCATAAATAGAAACCTGCAATAACAGATTTTTCTAACCATATGGGAGCTGCAGAAACAACTTGTGAACACAACATTGACATATCATATGGCAAACTTGTTGCTTATTTACACACCCAGTAGATACAGAGCAACATTATCATTCATTTGGAGTTGTGTTTGTGGCCACCTGGTGAATGCAAGTCCAGTATTTAGCTCTGTATTTGGTCTCTACCAATGTGTGTGGTAAATAGCTGGCTATCTTAAGCTGCTAAATGCTCCACTATGTCCACCAGCTCGACGCTAACTGTGTCTGTCTACTGTTTGGTGCTGAGCAGGTAGTGTACAGAGGGTTTTTAAGAGATTTTTTTTGCTGAAAACAGCTGCCTGCTACGGCCGAAAACAACACAATATGAGAGCAGCAAGAGTGAACCAAAACAGTAAAGTTGAGGGCCGGACAGCTAAACAATGATCTGAAACTCACTATAATGTGCTGCAGATTAAGGAGTTGATTCTCTGTAGGTTCGTCCCTACTAGCAACCTCTTTTACATCGTCATTTGATTTTGTTATTAAATAAAAATATCAATTCTAGCCACTTTAATTTTTAATCCCTGCTCTTCTCCTCCAGATCCAGAACCCTTCGTGGATTGGGAGCAGCAGTGGAGCATCTCCAGTGCCGGGTTGCGTTGTGCCTTGTGACTCCGTCCCCTCCTGCATGCCGCCTCACCCTCACGGTCCTGGAGGAGTCTCTGACTTCCTGGGTGTGCCTAGTCCAGGGAGCAGCCACATGGGACAGACACATATGGGCAGCCTTTTTGGGGGTCCTGGGATGGGCGGTGGAATCAATGGCTATGATCTCAATCTTGATCCAGACCGCAAGTCTTCCAGCATAGCTGCGCTGCGTATGAAGGCCAAGGAACACAGTGCAGCCATCTCTTGGGCTACATGATGTCTCAGCCCAGTTCCACCCTGCCCCCTATGGCCCTCTTCTCTGGAGCAGCCATCAGCGAGTGCTGTGTGTGTGTGTGTGTGGGGGGGAGACTGTGGAGATTACAGAGGCCATTACAGCGGCCAACGCAACCAAGATAACAACTGTGGCTGTGACAATCAGCAGATGCTGAAAGTGAGAGAAATACAGAGGTGTGACTCAGAAGATGTTACTGAGACGTGTGCATTCTCGATTCCTTGATCTCTCAGGTCTCATTGAAATATTGTGGTTTAGTCTATAATTCATAATAGTAATAGGTTTCAGAAAAATAAGAATACAAGAATTCAAGAATTCAGTGCCAAAGCCAGTCATATCATATAGTATTTTAATTTACAGAAGTAAGCTTGATTCACGTTTTAATTCCTTTAGCCTATCTGTTTTTATACCACCCATCCTGCCCCACTCATTTAGTTTGTGTCTATTTAGACTTGCCTCTCATATACGTACATGAGTTCAATTGCATATTTGAACATTCAGTATTTGCATTTTAAAAGCCATTTTAAAAACAAGGCCAAGCTTGGATGGATACCAAGTGCTGAGAGTTTCTTTTCTGTCACTTGCCATTGCAAACTCTCCTTTAAAGCAAACAATAATTGGTTATAAAAGAAAAACATAAAATTTGTTGAAGCCTGCGGTGGATACTTTATGTCCCTGCAAAGAAGGACAGAGGTTGAATGCAATAAGTGAACAGTCTAATTGAGCAGACATGGCCTGTGCCAATTATTCTGGAGGAGGGCAGGCATTGGATTGGCAGCAATTTCAAACCAACGTGTCATTTCCTCCCTCAGGGGTGCCTCCACAGGTTCCCCCGCTAGGCTCAGGCCTCAGGTTACAGGAAACACTGTCTCCACTGGCAGACAAGGCGAAGAAATGCACAGCAGCAGCCTTCAACACCAACTAGCCACGCCAACTTCAATCAGCAACCAACAGGAATAGACACACTTAATTAGCATCAAAGTGAGGCGTCCAGCCCTGCGAACACCGCAGTACATCACAGCGTACACGGTGAGGACATTACTGCACACACAGTTCCACACGCTGTTATAATCAATTCATCGTTAGATGTGGGCTCAGCAGAGATGACTCTTGGATTTGTAGCTCGCTCACAGAATCTGTCACACGCCAGAGACTGCAGGCCAAATCAGTGGCTCCAATGGTCCCGAAGAGCACTCCATCACGTTTAGGTAATGTGATGACTTTAGAGCTGGACTGCAGGAATGTGGTGAATATGTCCCGTGATTGCAGGGGTGTCTCCGTGTGTTATCCCGCCGGAATAAGCTTGTCACCAGAGCTGGGCTGCAGGCTGAGGCTAGAGACAGGCTTCATTAGTCTTTTGACTGATCTCTCTATGACGCCCGCTGGGCTACATACCGTATCTGCTTTCTTTCCCCGGTAAGGACAATGGCAAGAGAGTCCGTTTCTGCTCTTCATAGCTGGTTGATCATTGTAAGATATGAGTGCCCAATCCAGCCCTCTGACTTGAGAGAAGGACTGCAATTAACGACTATTTTCAATATTGACTAGATCGATTGGTGGATCAATTGCTTGGTCTGTAAAATGTAAACATTTTGTTGCCCCAAACCCCCAAAATATTCAGTTTACTATCACACATGCTAAAGAAAAGCAGCAAAGTGTCTGGAACCAGAGAATATTTGCAATTTTTGTTTGAAAATGTATTTAAAATTATTATGAATAGTTGTTGATTTAATTTTCTGTCTCCATTCAATAAAGGAAAAAATATTTTGAATTCACTATAGACTTTTTTGGATGTGAGGACTCAATGTCAGAAAATTACCTTAAAAATTTCAAGATAAAAACAGGATGTGGTCACAAAATATATTGCATGACTACATGTGACTGAAATCCTACTTTGTCGAGTTGAGTTTGTCTTCTCGCTGGTCCTCCCTCAGTTAAGTCCTTTGCAGCTCCGTCCATGTTGATACTACTGAAATAAAGCAATTGAAATCCATAGTTATAATGTTGTATTGTGTGAATGTGCTTGTACATTTGTTTTGCTTATTTGTCAAATAATGGACCTCCAGAGATAAACCATTGAAGTATTGCAGTAATATTGCCAAAAACTGTAAACTTATGTTTTGTGTGTTATTTTGGACTTTTAAGTTGAAAATTCTTTCTAATTGTCTTATGGCTTTAAGCAGCTTTTTGTATATTAATCAAGTATTTCTACTTTTGATTCTGACTTTATAAAATGTACCATTGCAATAAGTTATTGCACTTACAGTGTTGGAGAAGCTTTATTTTTATTTTTGACTTCCACTGGGACAGTGGTCTCTTTGCTACAGCCAGAGGTGTGTGGTTTTGTGTCCCAAGTCTGTTTATATTTAGCAGCATGAACAGCATCACATCTGTTAAGGTGCTTGACATTCATTTGTACAGAAGTAACTTGCTGTTTCTGATGATGGTTTTGAAGTGATGTTGAAATAAATGAATCTCCAACAGTTGAATGAGCCCTGAAAACCTACTTACTTGGTTTCTTACTTTATCCTACATGATCACACTATTCTTTTAAGTTTTTTAATTTGTGACATACTCAACATATTTCTACATTGTGCAGAGAAATGCTTTGTTGCCCTCTCCAGTACAGTGATTTAAATATATATACACAATACATATACAATATATATAAAAAATACAATATATGCACCAAATAAAAATAAAACATGCAAAAACTGATATAAAAAAAACTATATACAACAAAGATATGTGCAAATATTAAATATAGTGCAAATAGGGAGAAATGCAGGGGAATCGTGGAGGTAACATTTGTCTGCCAAAGATGGAACAGTTTTACTATTATTATGGGCAGGGCTTAGGTGGAAAAGGTGATGTCACTATATTTATACACAACAATCAGGATTTAGCAACATTTGAATCAAAATCTAATGTTGGTGTTGTTGGGTTGTTTGGTTTGTCGTCAGGCCGCTGTCAATCAAATCTGATCAAACCACACCCACACAGTCTTGTGAAGCAGACTATATTATACTTCCTGTATAATAGCCCCTTGATAGGATTTATAAAATGTGACCCATGGCATTCTGGGATTAAATGTGTTCCTGCCATTGACACTGGTTTTTTTGTTACATTGTGTCAATTTGTAGGGCACTATATATAGAGCACACAGATTCAGACAATATAGTACACTATATAGTAAATGTTGAGTACATTCGGACAGTCTGAGTTTGAGTGTTAAAACCTTAAAAGGAATAGTTCAACATTTTTGAACACTACCAAGAGTTGTCATTTGTGGCATCATACATTTCAGTTTTTGAAGAGATTAAACAAACAAGACATAATGTGTTAATTAGCGCGCTGTATTATCGTTACTGTTTAAAATGCTTTCCAGGTTAATGGGGGCGCATACCGCTCAAAAACAACATTAAAAACGTAGTAATCTTCCCTCAGCGTTTACTTTTGTTGCTAAACTGTGTGTAAAATGAGCAATGACGTTAATTCATCTGTTTCAGGTAACGGCACCCTAGGGTACCGTCTATTTGCTGGATTGTTCCGAGGTAACCGTCGGTTAGCAGATAAGCCTGTTGACAGCAACGGTATTGTTCATATGCACAATGACAAATAAAGCAAACTTGCTAAAAATGGAACTACACACTGTTTTCAGGTAACGTTACTGTTGACGGTCAAACAGGCCTGTGTGTGTGTTTTGAGAAATATCTTTATACTGCAAGGCTATATTTATTTTATTTTTGTTTTATTTTATTTAATTGCCATTACCTGTTTTCATACAGAATTTTAGTTTGCTAAATATATCACATTTCTTTAGTTGGATATTGGATGTGAAAAGAAGGAAATGGTTCTTTCATAACATTGCACTAGATGTGTGTGAATTTCCCACACCGTCATTTATATAGTTCTATTTTATAGCGATCGATTACCTGTTCAAAAAATTGTCTATGTTCTATGCAAAATATAAAATGTTCTATTGAAGAAAAGATAGAAAATAAAAATGTGTGTGTGCTGTAAAGTGGTTAGAAAAAATGATAAAATTGGTATCGGCAGGTCAAACTCAATGAAAAATCTAAATTGGCCTAGAAAATTGTAATCGGTGCATCTCTAGATCCCATTCTTTTCCTTGTATCAGTAGCTTCCAGATGGGATGCTCTGCCCATGACATTAGGCCCAGAGTTAAGCCTAATAGTTTGAATGGGACTTAAATACCTCCAGGTGGTCTTTGGCTAACAGTGTAGTTATGGCTGGGGAAAGAGAAAGCTGTCATGCAATACAGTATGCAACATCGTTTCACACAGATGTTCTTTGTTTTCTTTGCAACAAAACAGTCCCCAAAAAAACATTTCTAATCACTTCAAAACATCTTTCCAACACATCAAAAACAATGTATGTGATCAATCCACCCTTTATTTCAAGCAACAACTTGGGACAACTCTCACATAAGACAAAGGGAAGCCATGGCCAGGCAAAAAAGAAAAGAAAAAGATAACCTCTGCCAATTCACATGATGCCATCGCTGTGGTCTTTGCCCTACGAAGAATGTTGGAGCTCTCCCATTTCTGCTCGCTCCCAGTAACAATTGCTGTCTTTTTCACAGTTGCGCAACAGTTTAACTGGAGCACTTTGATTACACGAGAATGGGAAAACTCAAAAAAAGCCTGTTGTCACCCACTAAAGCCTCCAGCTCCAGTCGAGGAACTGGAGATCATCAATAGGACTGCAATGGAACGGTTGAAGAGGACCTGCTTCAGTGCAGGCTTGTAAATGCCAAAAATACTTCTCATGCAATTTTCCTCTTTTATGTCCATAATGTTAATAATAAATGGTAATAGCAATAAACCTAACTGAGATAGAACTCTTCTGGTTATATTCTATACATGTTCTGTATGAAGGAACATGTCAACTGGTGTAACAGTGTGGAGTATTGATGAGTTGGAGGTCTGTGGCACAGAGGAATGAGCCATATCAGGTTTTAGCAACAGAGACAATATTGGACAAATTCAGTGAAAAATATAGAATATCACCAGACTTATCTCTTAATAACCGATGAGAAGAAGTGATATATAAATACACTGAACAAATAAAAAAGGCTTAGGCCTCACTCATGACCCCAATGAGGCCATCTGACGCAGACTTCGTTCAATGGTTATCACAGGACTGATACAATCAGAGACCCAAATGACAAAACGGGCCACTAGTTAAAGAGACATTCCCCCTGCCTCTACACTCCCCATCTGTCTAAAACACGGGTAGATGAGATAAATAAACACTCACAGAGAGGAAGAAGAGCAGCCCACTGTGCCCCAAACAGCACTCATTAAATCTAATGGGTCACGCTGCTCCAGCCAGGCTCCACTGACACCCTTAATAGAAGGCTGCATGGTTAAGGGACCATGAAGACCATTAGGGCACTTCAAAGTTCACCCCACTACATTAGGGCCCTGCTGATATGGCATAGAGGGGACAGATCCGATTCCTTATTCACTGCTTTATTTTTCCATTGGTTGGCCTGTCAATCAGCCTGCTCCATAAACAAGTTGATGCTTGAGCTGCTCATTAAAGGCCATCGTTAGCAAGGCCAAGGCTGTAAATCAGCGCTTATATCAGCTTTCAGCAAAAAAAAAAAAATCTTATAGGTCATATTTTAGAGCCGACACTTTGGCTTAGACTGTTAAATGATCCCTTTGGTTTGAAAATAAAGCTGCTGCTTGTACTGTAAATCAACTTTCTCCACTTACTTTTGGACCAACGAAGGGACTCGTATAAACTGTAGAGGACTGGAGCCAAAAGGAAAATGACAAGCAAGCAAAAAAACTACTACTAACAGACTCAGACATGTAAATTCACACAAGCCATGTTTCTACTATGAAAACAACTACTAATACTACTACTACTGCCACTAAGTCTACCTCACTCAAATAACTTTAGGTGACATGTTGTCGTAAATCAAAAGAGCCAGCAGAAGCTTAATATATTGATGCTGTCCTAAGGGACATAAAAGGCCGAGCAGTCTCCTGCTGAGGTCATAAGTCAGCACTACAGCCCCTCACCACGGCTTTGTGGAGAGGAACAGGCGGCTGAAGAGGAAGAACACCACATTCATAATTTTGTCCAGTAAAATGTCCCTCATTACAAGCTGAGAATGCCAGTAAACAGCTCACATTTAGCTAAGCTTTTGACATACATAAGAAACCAATCATAAACAGCTTAAATATACCACTGATCTAAAAGTAGTGGTGACTTCTGTTTTTAGCAAGATTAGCCAACCCAGTAAAGAAGGAAAACAGAAAAAAACACCAAGAGACAGGATGGTATTGTCTGAGCTAATATGTGTTTTGTATGCACATTGTAGGATTTAACTCAGAATGACAGAAATAAACTGAACCCAAAACTGTGTATTTGCATGTCACCATGTCTCTGCATCACAGGATCCAACAGGTCATTGTGTCTGCAATAGGAGGCAAGTGTAGGAGGAGGACTTGGCTCAGAAGTGAGATCAGAGTGGAGGTTTACTGCGAGAGGAGCATGGATACCTTACTTCCCTAAGCTCCTTCTATAATGGGGGCTCTGGCTCTGGGCCAGACTGTCCTAACTTATCTACAACTCAACTCTATTAACCAGATCAGTTTCATCTCTTTTGATGCTCCTACAGTGAAGCACATCTGCAGTGTTGTAAATCTGCAAATACAGTGGTCATAACTGATCAAAACGACTTTCATTAAAATATAACTAATTGGTCCTCTCCTTGTTCACTTAATATGCATGTGGCTGAAGGACATACTGTTTAAAACCTGCAAATAAGAGAAAGCTAAATAATAATTGTATAACTTCATGAGCCATTATATTTTTGTAGCAATTACCTTGAACTTGGCACAATCTGCCTGCACTATTTTTGCTCATCACTCTTTTGCAACCTCAGCAGCAATATAGTTTTGAAGGTCCCATGGCATGAAAAATTCACTTTATGAGGTTTTTCAACATTAATATGAGCTGCCTCAGCCTGCCCTTGGTCCCCAAGTGGCTAGAAATGGTGATAGGTGTAAACCGAACCCTGGGTATCCTGCTCCACCTTTGAGAAAAAGTAAGCTCAGATGGGCAAATCTGGAATCTCCTCCTTATGTTGTCATAAGGAGCAAGGTTACCTCCCCCTTTCTCTGCTTTGCCCGCCCAGAGAATTTGGCCCACCCATGAGAAAGAGAGAGACATCACGGCTTGCAAACAAGCAAAGCATGGCGGTTGGTCAAGGCCACACCCCCACCCTCCACCTTGCCCCCCCCCCCCGTCTCCTCCTCAATAGCTACAGACACAGAAATGGCACATCCTAAGGAAAGCTCATTGTAGGACTGGCTCTAGTGGCTGTAATTCTGCACCAAGGCTGAATTTCGGGAAAGAGACTTCAGATACAGTAGATACTAAGGCCTATATAAAAGCATCCAAAGAGCAGCATGTCATAGGACCTTTAATCTACTCAAGTAGGTATGCAAGGTAACCAGTCCATCATAACCACCATTCAGCAGCACATTAAATCTTTGGGAGGCCACTGTGTGAGTGTTGCTGAGACGTCCCATCTGTATTTTTTTTCTTTTAGCAAGTAACAACAACATTTTCTTTTCTATCTGGTCTCAAGGCTTATTTGTGTTACTACTGTGTCTGCAACAAAGTTAATATAAAAACTGTCTGTGGTGCAAAAAGAGGCTGGGAACCCCTGGTGTACAATACAACCAACAAGTACTGTTGCAATTATCAGGCACTGTGCAAGCCTAGAATCCAAACTCAGAGCGAGCTCAGAGCGAGCCGATCAGCGCATGCATCTTCTCATGTTTGAGAAGGTATTAGCTTGCTTTGTTAATCTGTGGGCTCCTCCATTTTCCCATCAGCTGGCCACCAAACAGAAAATGCCCTGCCAGCTGCCTGACAGGCATCACTGTGGTCTGTAACCATGGAGACAGCCTCACGATGGCTCACATCATTCACTGACTCCTACTAATAAAACTCCAGTTTATTAGAATGTGGAAATGTCTAGTGTGGCTTTTTGACATGCTAACATAAACAGAGAGGGAAAGGATTTAAAGTGGCACTGACACATGGGTGGAGGTTTGGGTAGGCTGAGGTGAACGGCGTGGATCTAACCACTGGCTTAGTGGGTGAAATCAGCACTCGCGCATTGTTGTGAGCAGCAGCACTGTTAAAAGTAACAGGCAAATATAAAAGTGCATATTTGCAGAAGCATTACGTATAAAGATGAGATTGGTTAAGTTTATAAAACAGTTTTCTTTTTGTATTTACAAGACGCATCTGGTAAAATATAAATAATATGACTGATAAAACATGCTTCAACTGGCAGCTGGCATGCTGTAGCAATGAAGTGACTGTTGATTCTTCTAGTTATTTCTGTGCCTGTGTGCAGCCCTTTAAAATTTAAGTCACACTGAAATTGGCAGCCTGTTTACCGATTCCATCCTAACACTCTTCAAGTTTGTTATCAGAATGTGTTTCTAACCCCCTCAACCTCTTTGCTCAAGAGCAGCATTTTGTCTCTCCTCTCTGCAATATGCTTCCAATTATGAATCTTGTGAATATGGGGGCGGTGAAGCATCCTTCTGATTTATTGTGCACTCAAGACCAGCCTTGTTCAGTGCACTTGCACATGAAGCCCTCCTGCTGCAGAGCTCAAAGGTCAGACATACACAACAGTTGACCTCTTGCGGACTCATGTGCAACGGGTCACTCTGGACCTGATTGACAGGCAGATGACGGCTCAACAGCGAAGGCCACAGGGTGAGAAAATGTGGCGTGCAATGAGGAGCTAAGCGCTGCATTAGCCTCCAGCTGTGAGGAAACTTTGTAACACAGGGGGAACAGAGAAAGTGGGAAAAAAAACAAAGAGATAACTAATGAGAAAAAATGAAGTGGCCTCATACAGTCACTATCACTCGGCTGACGGCTGGCCGCAAACCATTTCTCTTCTCCTTTGTAACCATAGAGCACTTTGTGGTCTTCTCACATGGAATAGCTTGGGCTAGCTATTTGTAGTCATTATCTAAAACCAAGTCCTGTGGACTGAAAACACATGCTCCACAAGTGAGTCACAGAGCACAAGAGATCTCTCAAGACAGTCGTGATGCTCGGCCTGAGAAACGTCCCATCCCTACAGACTCATTTCCTGGCCTTTCCAGCTCACTTCCTGTTTCATGCAGGATCATGGGCACCACACTGTGCGTCACAAAGGCTGCCCTGTTGAGTCTGAGGCCACTGGTTCTGTGGGACTCAGTAGCTGTGGGACAATTCAGTCATTCTATACCACTACAGCAAGGCTGTTATGTGGGCTGCAGCATTATTTGGTTTACTGTGTGTGTGTTTTTTTTTTAATATTCTCACATTTTCACAATGGGTTTTGTGGTCACATCGCAGCAGATGTGAATCATCTGCCCCCGGTATGGTTTGTGTTGAACGGTCCTCAGGGGCTTCTCCGGGCCCTTCAACTCCCCACCGGACCTAACACCTTTCACACTGGATAAACACAACACAAAAGGAGAAACGTAAGTTTCATGTTAGAGGGTGGGTTATTACATGCAGGAAAAAGGACTCTCTAATTCCCCTGGGAGTCTAACCACTCATATATCATCAAGCAATGAAAGTTTCCTCTCCAAACAGGGGGCTAAAACAAACTGAACGTGGAGCCCCTCAGCCCCATCCCTCGCTCTCTTCTCCCTTCTTGCTGGTAGGAATTTTTATGAGGAAAGAAGAGATGTAGTGGTGCAAGACTACACTAGAGCAAAGAGGTAAATACTACAACATCAATCTTCTGCAGTGACCCCAAACTACAAAAAAACAAAACATTATTTTAAGGGCTTTTACAAAAGTTCCTCAAATGGCAGTAGGAAGACTACAAATCCTACCCATGTAACTGGTAATGTGATGACAATAAAGGAGCATTCTTGAGTGTTGCTCAGTTTCTGCTCTTCCGCTAAGATTTGTTACTATGGTGGGGATCTGAAAGCTTTTGCAAAGATGTGGCTGGTGGCCACAATTAAGATGGAAAATGCTGACATAATCAAAGATGCTCTGAGATAAGTTTTACCACAAACTATCAATTCATGTAAACAAATTCAGAGCAGAATAAGTCCTTTATTTTGGTATTCTTCGGTAAAATGACAGCAGCCTTTAATGTGTACGATACAACAAACAGAAGAAAAACGTCACAGTATGCCAACACACTGGTTGGTTTTTGCCAGATTTTGAAATTCAACTGCTTTTCCATTTGATTTTTCACGGGTCTAAATTTAATTCATGCATCATTGTCCCTGAGGCAGAAGCAAGGATTATTACAAAATAGCTGTTACAGTACTGTATGCGCCTGCAATGATGCCACCAGGAGGGTTGCACACCCCAGGCTTGTGTTAATACCACTTGTATGTGATGTGACTGGAGTGTGCTGGAGAGAGAAAACCCAACAGGATCAGGAGCTGCACATGCTGACCACCAGTAACACTTAGCAGCTGTTAAATACTCCTGATCCTGACCTGAATCAGTGCAGACACTTCAAATGGGAGGTAAGAGATGGTGGGGTGGGGGGTGCTCTGACACCGACTGCTACTGGTGCTTACTTTCTGATCAGCAGGTCAAACACAAAATGTGCCCAAAATACCAAAGCCACACTGTTTTAATTTGAGGGTCTGGCCTTATAGTCATGTCAAATTTGCTTCAGTCAACACTTGGAGTTTGTAGGATCAAAATGTCCAACCTCTTGAGATTGAAGCTAATGTTTACAGAGGCAGTGAAAGGGCACCATGGAAAAAAATGCATACAGATGGTGTTAAATCATATTTGTGTGTAGCAACATTCATTTCTCATTTTAACCTGTGAAAAAAAATCTATACATATAACTACCTACATATTAAATAATTAATGAAATTGATGAAAAATGCTAAAAATCCTAATGTAGATGTCACAAACAGTCTATAAACAAAGGCCCCTTCTTGTTGATGCTTAGAAGAAAATATACATTTACAAGCAGTTGATGGAGGAGTAGTAGGAATGCTATCGCCCTCATGTGGTGAATTATAGGATTGTGAGCTACTGAACAGAATGCAAACTGGGTTGAATTCGTCATCCATCGCTTAACATTTTATAGACATTTGGGGAAGGTACACTGTACGATAAGCGTAACATTTCAAGCAAAATTATTTGTAAGAAGTAAGAACATCGAGGGGCGTTTTCCATCCTCAATGAGCAGATAATAGATGTAATCTTAAAGTGAAAAACTAATAAATACGAGCCAGACTGAAGAAGTTGATAAAAGTTATTGTACGTTTTTGAAAAGTGGAAAACAATATATAGTTTTGTGCGATGCTGTACAGGCTTTTGAATTTATGATTCAGTTTGGTTTCGATTTACTTAACACCACCACTGGTTACTGTTTTGTGGCCATTATTGATTGCCCTCGGCGTATATGGCACAGGAAACAGAGCTGCAAATTTCTCTTTTTATTTGAGGTGACTGTAATGAGCTCCAGTATATGGTAATGAGGCAGAGAAACTAAAAGAAGTCAGCTGGCCGTCGTTCGGTTTACTTTGAGCTTAACAAGTATTCATACATGAGCAAAAGTGTGTTTTTTTAATAAGCCTGTTAGGAAAATTGTAATCACATGTTCTGTTGTGTAGCACACTTCAGTCAGTTTTATCTTTACTATTATAGAACAACAAACATATGAATAAGATCCCAGGGAAACACAATGTAATGAGCGCATAATATTGACGAGTCTGCTTTGAAAGTACAGTTAATTATTATTAATATATTGTGTTAAAGGAAGTAAAAAATAAAATTATTTTTGAATTGAATTAAGTTTGCAAAACATGCACTGCCATATAATACAAAACATTATAAAAAGCCTGGGTATCTCTGCATTTTATTTAACAAAATATTCACTGTGTTTACAGTCATGTAAAGTCATACTAGATAAATAAGTTACGTAAGTCTGGTCTTAAATGCAAATCATATTATGTGTTCTGGGTTTGTTAGAGAAAGTGCAAGAGATGTTTGTTCATCACATTTTCATTAACGCTCTTGTCTATCAGAAGCTACAGTCTGGGTCAAAACAACAAGTTCAGGTTCTTTAGAAAAAAGGTAGAAGGAATAAAAGCTCCCTGATATGTAAAAAAAGAAGAAGAAAAAAAAGATGAATTATTAATAAGCCTAAAATGTTAACAAGTCAGTGCCAGGGCAGGCTATCCCAGAAATAATAGCAGTGTTTCTATTCAGCAGTCACCTGCTGGCAAAAAACATAGCTAACATGCTAACATGTGGGTTGTGAACAATGTTGTGGATGAAACAATTACTGGAAAGACATATTCCAGATCCCAGTTACTTTTTCTTCTGCTATTCTTTCACTCATCAGTGCTGAGCAGCACATTGAAGCTGTAGCTATCTCTGCTGTTTTTTTTAGTTTGAAAAGAGTCCCAATTTACCCAGAATGCCTAGCAAACATGTCCTATTTAGAGGACAGCCAAAATAGACAGCTTTTTGCAAATGAAACTCAGTGTGTGCCATTGAGAAACCAACCGGGAACTGAATAACACTGAACATGGAAATAACACCTACAGATAGATGAGTAAAAAAAACTCCAAAAGAACAGTGCGAGAGAGGTGAGGAAAAACATGGCAAAAATCTGTCAGCAGCCAGGACAAATGATGGAGGGCAACCAGGAAAGAGTGAATGAGTAACACCTGTTTTGTAGTCAAGCTATGTCCACCCCCCCAAGCTCAGCGGGCCGGCCTTCACTCTCAATATTTCACTGTTACATTCCAGCTACTTTACACACCCAAAACTGTAGGTTTGGGTCTCCCAATTGAGAGGAGAGCTGGGGAGCAGTAAACCTTGCTTGGTGCTGAGAGCATTTAGCAGTCAGCTAAGGTATCTCAGCACATCTTCAACTCATTCTTTCACCTGATGATGGTGCTCTTTGCCAAATAATGGATGCCCTAATGTCTACAGGCCAGTGGAAGTGATGTGGTAGCCTACATTACAGAAGCTGATCTGGCTGCATAGATTATAGTTGTTAAAAGATTACATCCCTCACAAGACAAATCAGGCCTGCAATAGCATAGCACAATAATTAATAATTAATTTAGTCTACAGAATGTCAGAAATAGATGGATATTTAATTGTCAAGGTTACCTTGCTTGCAGTAATTCTTACAAAATGAGCAGAAAATCCCCACTAATGAAAAGCCGAAACCTGTGAAAGTATGGCATTTCTTTCTTAATAAACGATTTACAATCAATCATATTTGAAAATCCCAGGCATCTGTTGACTAATCGTATTGAGGTCTAGTTATTTTCTTTGTATCTGCTTCACAAGGCTAGTTCACTATATCTGATAGCCCTATGAATACATTACATTATAGACTGTTAATGTTAGTCAATGGTTACATTCCATAGATATAAATTACGTAGGCCTATATAGGCTATATATTATATATATATATGGTTACATTCGAATCCAGACGTTACGTAGGGATGAGGTCACACACAGCCAGGGCCGTTGAATGCCTAACAAGCTAACTTTAACCAAGATAAACCAAAACAGAGCTAGATGTAGAGTGGGTGAACATTGTACTTACATTCATCAAACATGACTCCAGATGAATATGTATGTTGTGCTCCGTGTGCACTGAATGTGAATATAACATAGGCCTACGTGCACGCAGGGGTGACGACTGCAGCATCCATCTTGTTTTGACGTTTTTCTGCCTCCTAGTGGCCAAAGATCAATCAGCTTTAAATGTGGATTTCGCATTTGTTCACCCGTACTGGTTACACATGTGGAGTTAAGCCAGAATAAGGATTGCACTTTTAGCTGCACAAAAATTAAGACGTAATTTTAAGCAAATTCGCCATTTTGTGCCCAGGCTATTTCGGAGCCAATATTATTCCAGCAATCAGTCACACCTGCTGGCAACTGATTAGAGCCAGTGCTGACAAATAAAAATAAAAATCTGATGAGGGAAGAGTTGTTAGACCACTAGACTCTATGTATTTACTTTTCCTCCCTAGTGTTTTTCTCACTTGTCAAAATGTCTGAACATTTCAGAAGGCACAAGTAGGTCTACCAGCTGTAGTGAACAAAGTCGGACCTGGAGCTCAGTGTCAAACATGTTTAGAAAGTGTGAGGCTAATCTACACCATTAGTGCAACTTAAAATCTAAAAGGTTTTTTAGGTACAACCAACAATGATGCATCAATGATGTCTATAGTCTTATTTATTTGTTAGATCTAGTGAAAGTGTGTCGTTTGTGAAACCACTCCACGTTTAGAACAATAGGGGGCAAACTGTTACTGCATCATATTATGTTATGCATATCCACACAGGATGTGGACTAGCCTACCTTATTCATTTTTACAGTAGGCCTATGTTCACACATCATAGATTTTTCTTGCAGGAAAAAATATCAATACACTAATGCATTTGAGGTCAAATTGAGTTCAATATCACAATAACACAAGAGTCATTTGTGGACCATAACCACATTTTAACATGCTTTGGCTTATACTTCAAATGTCAAAAAGGTGCAGCAGAGATTAATTATTTATTATTAAAGGACACCAATCACCAATGCCACAAGCTGTAGTGGAAAACTGTCTATTCTGACAAATATCTTCTATCTAGAAAATTGATCTTTTCATATAGCCTGAAAAACATCTTAAAGCTGTTTTTCGAGGAAGAAAAAATAGCATGGCTTTTGTCTCTAATAATAAAATCAAATCAGGCTGAGCACCTTCTGTGCTGTAGTGTTTCCCTCAAACTAGGATACATAATGAGGATTATTTGCAGAACACTACATAAGGTTAATTCTTATAAATATGATTTGGAATTGTGCAATCATAAGAACAAAACAAAACCATAACACAAGTCATTTAGAATGCCATTTATGTCATTGACTTTTCAAGAATCTAATACAAATGCATACACATACATTTCACCACCTAAAACCACATTATAACCACTACGGCAATACACATCACCATACAAATAGAAAGAAAATCAGAGGTTGGCTTTAAAGCTTGGGAAGGGTCATGAAGAGTCACACGCAAACATGCTCACAAACTAGTTCATACATTCAAAAATAGCATCCAGTACACACACACACACACACACACACACACACACACACACACACACACACACACACACACACACACACACACACACACACACACACACACACACACAGCTTATATAATACAGCAGAAGAGTGGCTGTAAAAAACGCGTACGGAGGGAGGGAGTGTTACAGTATGAGCAGGAAAAAGGTAACAGCCAAAGTCAAAGTGTATATAAAACACTTCTTTTTTTCTTTTTTTACAGTTAAGCCAACTTTACTTAATATAAATAGTCTTCATCCAAAAGTCAGTGCAGTGCCTTCTGCTCAGGCTTCACCTGGTCCTCATGCCTGGTCCACTTTCACCAGTCTGTGCTAGACCTGGTCCAAAAAATTACTGTTTCCACTTTACACACAATTCTTTTTACATCAGTTTTGTCTCTGATCTCCCACTTTTGGTTTGTGTGTGTGTGTGTGTGTGTGTGTGTGTGTGTGTGTGTGTGTGTGTGTGTGTGTGTGTGTGTGTGTGTGTGTGTGTGTGTGTGTGTGTGTGTGTGTGTGTGTGGTTTTTTTTGCCACCCAGTACCTCAAAAGTCCAGCTGTGAAGTACAAGAGTTTGTGAGTTTGTTTTTCTACCAATTAGCCAATAGAAAAAGAGATCAACAAATTTACAAGTGTCCATTTTGTTCTTTTCTTCTAAATTCCCTTTTTTCTTAAAAGAAGTTCACAGATGGAGCAGCTCTATTGGATTCCCCTAAAGAGACACATTGCAAAGACCATGGCAAAGAGCTGAGGAAAGGAAGAAAAAACAAACAAATGATTAGCACACGGAAAAAAGACATAGGTTTATTTTTACAGAATTATGACAAGCATGTGGAACCTGAACAGCAGTGTATTACTACTACTCCAGATTGCCATTTTATTTACAATTGGTTACACCCATTTCTCAATACGAACTTCCTTCTTTACACAACAACAGTCAATGTGGACTAAACTGAATACATTTGCATTGCTTCGACACAAAATACATTCAATGACCACATTTTTCAAATTTCATGTTTTGTTTTCTCGCTCACACTCAACCACTACCAAAACACTGCATCTCTCTATTTACGGTCAAATAACTAACTACTGTAAATTAGACTGCAGCATCTACACTGACACAAACATGAACCACTACTTGGGCCATTCAGTTTATTACAATGAAATCTTGGTTTGTGCACAGTTAGACAACATTCAAAAATAAATAAATAAAAGCTACTTTAAAAGGGAGTAGTGATACATATTGTAATGCTATTGGTTGTTACTGTTGTTATAGCTCATTGCATTATGAGTCACAGTGTTTTGGCTTCATTAGTCCATTGTGGTTGTGAGATTAACTGTGATGAGCTGCATGTTGGTAAAGAGAACAATGTCAAGAAAAAGTGAACTCAGTACAGACTGAGACATGTGCATAACCATTTGTAAAGTCTAATCTATGTTCCTGTAGCACCAAGTCCCACCACTAGATGGAGATCTTGCCATACAAAGAGCTTTCAAACACACATTCAGACAAATATCCTCAGCTTAATGCAGAATTGAATATTCACATTACTGGAGAGACAAAGAAAGTGCTGCTTATGTGATGATTTCACTAAGATGAAAAACCTTCATACCTCAATGGTCAGCACCACAATGGCCAGCGCTCCCGCCACATAGATGTACAGTTCAAAGTAGTCAACTACTGCAGAGTAACAGCCCTGTGGACACACAAAGACATGATGCTCAGCAGAGAATCAATTGGCTATAAACTTGCAGAATTACAGAGACAATTAAAGTAACATCACAGCTTCAATCGAGTGAGGTTCTGAACAAAGGCCTAGTTGAATGAATGGAAAGCAGGGCCTCCAGCCTCACCGCCTTTTAATGAGGGCTCTTTGTGTGAATGAACAGAGCGAGACACACATTGTGGACATCTCACATTGTTCTAGTGGTTTGAAAAATAAGAGGTGTAGAGTGTGGTGAAAACCTTACATTGTTCTAGTGGTTTGAAAAATAACAGGTGGAGAGTGTGGTGAAAACCTTTTCCTATCAGCTTTCACTGTAATTACATTTCACTCCAAGGCTTTCTTTACACACATGGAAGCAGAGATGTGGGTGTACATGTGTGCAACTGTGAAGCAGACCTAATTTTCACATATTCATATACTTATTATACTCTATTTTTGCACACATGTATGCTCCACAAAAATCCCAATTTACCAATGTATGCACACACACACACACACACACACACACACACACACACACACACACACACACACACACACACACACACACACATACATACATACATACATACATACATACTGGTGTCTCCACACACATAGAAAGATGGCCTCCCATGACACCCAAAAGCACTAATCAGCCATGGAGGAGTCAGAATGTCCCTGGATGTCACCCCTCAGCTGTCTGCTGCTCTAATTAGGCCTGGAGGTGGTTTGGAAGGAGGGAGAAAGAGAGAGGGCAAGGGAGAGAGAGGATGTCGTGGTAAATGTCAGAAGTTACCTTGTTATTGCGGAACATCATATTGCCTGTTAAGCACTGCTCCTGGCCGATATAGGCCAACTCCCCGGTCTGACTGGCACGCTGGCAGCAGGCTTCTGGCACCATATGATTTTGGTTGATCAGCCTGAACCGGCTGTCCTTAAAGTCCTCTGGGCTGTTCACTCCACAGCAGTCAAACTGGTGGGAGGAGAGGAGAGAATAGGAGAAGAAAGCCTTATTTCTGAGTGCCTATTTGTGCACTGGCCTGTGGTCCACTGTATGAGAGCACCAATCCAGCATGAATATTGACCTAAATGTCTAGGATTTTATCTATAAAATATAGCCCCCTGACGCCAGGCTGCAAACCTTCCTGTCTCCACAGACTGTTGGTGAAAGCAATGACTTGGTAAAAGCTACAGTATGTAAGCTCTTTGCCATATGTGCTGTGGCCTTACAGTAGTCATGATGGCATTCCACGTGGAGGTGAAGACGTCAGTGTTGTTGTAGCCCTGATAGTGTCTCTTCAGCTCCTTGGTGAAGTACTCTCTGGTCAGCTAAAACAAAGTAGCCAGCGAGACAAAAGGTTAGTGTCACCACATGGATGATATCTGTTTCTATCACATCAAAAAAGATCACTGGACACCAGTGCGCCGATGAGGGAAATAATGAGGCAACTTACATGCTCCCGAAATATAAAGGCCAGGATGGCAGCAGCCAGCTCTGCTAAGAAGATGAGGAGGATGAGCATGAAGAACTGCAATAAGACAAAAGAAATATGAGCGAGTGAGAGAGAGAGAGTAGAAGAAGGTGGATGAGTGGCAGAAAAAGTGCATGTCAGTCAGTTAAAATCACATTCTGGCTGTGCCTGCTTCACTCAGCATTAACTATGCATGAGGCTTGAGGCACTAGGGCAAATAAAAGAGCATTTTGCTCTTTTGGCTTTTGGTTTCAAGCATGACAGTCTAAAAACTGACAGAAAGAAAAATCAACACATATGCACACAAACAAGATCAGTAACAGAACAACATTTTAAATTTGTCAGCCAACTCACAAAGAGGAGCAGACACTTGTTTTCGCGGATGGCTCCGCAGCAGCCAAGGAAGCCCAGAAGGAAGAGCATGCCTCCCATGCCCAGGATGATGTAGACACCAGTGAATAGCAGGGGGTTGGCTGCTACAATTTCCCTGAATCCTGTGGGGTCCACCAGTACCCACACTCCCACTCCCAGGAGGAAAGAGCCCCCCAGCTGATGAAGAAAAAGGAAAGAAGATGCTAGTTTGACAAAACAGAAATTGGCTGTATTTTGAAAATGAATAGGAACTCAGTAGCACACAAAACATTCAACAAGATGTCATATAATGGAAAATTGTTTTGTACTTTTTTTGACAGGTTGGGGTGAGAGTTGAGGACAGATAAAAGGCTGGGTATCTACAGAGCCATAATGTCTTTGTGGGGGGTGGGTGGAGATATCTACCCTGCTTCAACTAACCCCCTAACCTGCTAAAGAAATGCACAGCACTGCAGCCTCCATCCTCTCCCATTCTCCCTTTCACTAAAACCCTATCTGCAGCCACCGTGGGGTGACTCATGTGATTAAGAAAAGAAGGTATTGAGGTAGGGGGTGGAAGAGATCGGAGCCTTATACACTTCTACCATAATCCCCTTCTTCCTGTCACAGGGAGAGAGAGACCTGGGCTTCTGCAAATGAACGACTCTTCATGTCTGAGGCAGAGGTTATGGTATGAGGAGAGGAGGTAGCCATTTTGAAAGCTCATTGGGCTTGGAAAATGCTGTTGTGTTACATGCATGTGAAATGGTCATAGAGAGAGAGAGAGAGAGAGAAACAAAAAGTGTTTTTTATTGAGTGATTCGAACAGTCAAGTTCATTCTTTGCTCTGCTGGGTGCATTATTACCCCGGCCTTGAACAACCGCGTCTGAGTAGAGTCTCTAAATGGTTTGGTTGCGCTTAATAAAGCAGAAAAAGAGACAAACCTTTCTTACTGAGCCCCCCCCCCCTCTACAGGCTCAGACTAACAGGATTACCCTTGATTGTCTGATCAAGACTGATAAACTCAGGTGCCAGTCACAAACTCTTCATGGCACAGTGTGCCTCAGATGTGTGTCAGCACACTGAAATCTAATCAACAGAGAATTTGATAGAATCAAGATTGCCTCCGTCTAATGAAATGCAAATGTGGCTCCATTAGTCAGGTGGGCGGGGGGCAGCCAGAAGCCCATCTCAAATCATTATATTGACACTAACTTCAGAGATAGACAGATTAAGGGTCTTTGAGAAAGAGATGAAAAAATACTTACAAAGATGAGGAAATTGAAGACAAACATGAGGTACTTGATGCAGCTGAGACAGTCCCCCTCCATGGTTGTCCCCCGTGCTGAAGCCTCTCCCTGCCCCTGAAAAAGAAACATCAACATCAACATGAAAAACAAACATAAAAACGTGCCTCTTAATGAATCCTCTAAAATGCTCACAGTATTCCCGTTCTCCTGCACTCTGGATAGGCGTTTAGATGAATCTGCCAAGAAAATAATACTCTGCTCACATTTTTAATGAGTTCTGCCACTCAAACTCACAATATACACTTACAGGCCAGTCAGTTCATTTGGTCCAATTTCAGCTGAAAATCCTTGTACTATCCCCTCAGGTGCACGGTACCTCGGTAGTCTCTCAGCAATCCCTAAGTAACTACAAGTTGGGGCTACACAATGTCATCCCAACCTGACACAACTCAACTCACCACACACTGTGACAACTTATGTCATTTTAAAACATGCTTTCACAGTCAGGTGGCCTGATTCCGTATCAGCACTTCCTATCTCTGGACAGATGGGGTCCCTAGGTTCAGTGTGACTCCAGGGGCTGTCTATCTCTGAAAATTTTACGGATATGAGTTCTGACTGGGGCTCCATGCGTATTAACCGACAACGTATAGCCTTTACCATGGAGCTTCTTCTACTTAATGTAATGAGAGGCAGGATCCCTGTGCTCCCATCAGCCAAACCCTCTGACATAAACACACTTTCCCTGATGAGGGCCCGTCCCGGAGGCACTCCTTGTTATTGAACAACACCTCTTCTGTATTAGGAGACAACGTGGGTGCCTCAGTATCAATGACCCTGTATACCTATATATATCTGATGCACCACAAAGCCTTCATTGAAGCCTGTGTTTAACCTACCAAGCTAGAAATAAAGATTTTCCCCTCAGGGAGGATAGGAATTGTCTAAGGAATCATCTCCACATAATCTGCAAAAGTTGAAGTAGAAAGAATCTGTGGGGCAGTTATAATTGCAGTCTCAGTAAAAGAAGAAAATTAATTATTTAGCAGAAATGAACCGGCACTATTTGCTTTGTAGTTATGATTATTCATTTTCCCTCCCATAGTGATAGCCAGGATTGAGGCTGAGTAATAAGCAGATTAAAAAGCAACTTACAAGAGGAATTGTAAATAGGTTTACACAACTGGGGCAGCTGGACACCTAATTGAAAACAAAAAAGTTGCACAAAAAAACCCGCCTCCTTTTCACTTCTTTTGTCTGTACTTAGTAGTAGGCTTTTCAATGCCTGATGTGCTGTGAAATGACTCCTCTGGGTGATCTCTCTGCTTCTCTGAGGCAGTGGTGAAGCTTGGGTTATGATCGATGCCAGCTTTGATCCTGTCCATCTTTGAAAGGGCTCTGCTGTCACTCAAAAGGAATTCAGCCTTGACCCTTTCACCTCTTCCAACACAGAAATTCACATTTCCAGGTGAAATAAACCATAATCTCCACCAAACCACGGTCTTTAACAATAACTGCTCAATTGCTTGCTGCAAATTATTATTTCACACAGAAGTATGGCAGTTGTGCGAATAAGAAAGTCATGACCCATATCTTTTTTTGTCTGATTTTCTTTTATTGTGGTGTGATTGCACTGGTTTGTTTTTCCTCCTGCTTCTAATTTCAATGTGCAATGAGCTACCAAGTAAGTTTTTTTTTTTCTCATTGTTGGCTTATGTAAATTGCAGTGACAATAAAATTGAACAATACTAAAGATGTGAAGGCAGTTTGGTGTGGGAGTGAGCTAACATAGAATTAGAACATTTCCTCCACTCACCAGCCTGAGGGCTTATTCTTTTTTTCCTCTCCTTTCTTCCCCAGACTCAGGGAAATTGATTTAGAGCTATGGTTTAACACCTCCTCTAAATCATAATGATATGCTTAGGTATTGATCACCCCCCTAGTGGTACTCTGAGAGCAACCAATAGCCTTATTGCCCAAGATGGGTTTTAATTAACATCCCCCCCCCCCCTTTACTAAGCCCCACTGAAAAGCCTAATGAGGGCACAGGGGGTCTTAATTGAGATTTGCATACATTACAGTCTCACAGAAAAAAAGCATTAGAAAAGACCCTTTTCTCATCCCTCCACTGTTAGTCATGGGCCGCTATGAAGTGTGCAAACTGTATTTATTGGAGCAGGGGATGAAGAGGTGGGACGAGGAGGGGGAGGAATGGGAGAAAAGGGTCAGATGGAAAAACTCTCAGGGCTCAGCTCACATCTTCTCCAAACAAAAATGTCTGATTTCTCTTCAAGCTTCCCCCTTTTCCTCTTCGCTCCCATTTCAGGGTCAAACCCACTGTCAGATCTGGAGCCAATTTTCTTTTCTGCATTAAAATGCATTGGATGCTTAAGAATGAAGTGGACTATATGGACCTAGCCAGGCTCCAAATAACAAGCCTATGGTGCAAACCAGCAAAGTATAAATCAAACTGCCACAGAGACCCTGGAGAAAGTGCAGAGTAAACAAACTGGTATATTCCCATGACTCCCATGGGATCGCAGGTCCTCATCGATCACAGCCCAGCTGTAGTGATCAGACCACTAAGTCTCTCTGAATATTCTGCAGAGTACATTATGTAGACAAGAGAAAACATGGTTCACACCCCTGGAGCTGCAGCCTTACAACAACAACGACAAATTACTACGAGATTAAAGGCAGATCCTCCTCAGGTGTGCTGCTTTGTTAAGCAAGCATTGTGTCAAGATAAGGAGTTGTGTGGCATTGTGTTTGTATAGCAAAAAACACCCATTATAAACATACATGAGGTAAGGAAGGAATACTGCACTTCTATATTTGCAGACAATGTGTTTGTTAGCTGGAAATACTGTATGCATGTCCTCAATCTGACAATCTAAGTGGCAGTCTTTGCCCTGAGGTATCCAGTAAATGTCAACTCTGTCTACGTCTGCAGCGTCTCCTATTACCGACATCATGAAATGCCACATGGCACTAAGATCCCATTGTTTACTCTTTTGGCAAAGACCAATCCATAGACAGCTTGGGCTGTGGAGCCAGGCATGGTTGAGTTTGATAGTGGATTAATAAGAAGTGATCCTAAATCAACTTCACAGTACCATCAGAAGCCAGAGCTCTGTAATGAGGACAAACCCATCTGACCTACATTCTTCTCAGTATGAAGGGAGGGAATTCTGACACATTGCTACAAGCCTGTTTTCATGCTTAACTCGGAAAACCAGAGATATGTTTGACCAGCATCTGCACTATCAACCATGATGGTCATGTTAACGTACTGTGGTTAAAAGATAAGGAAGACATAGACTGCATTTAGAGCACCCCTACTTAATAAATAGTACACCCTTGGGTGCTTCTCCTTGAAGTTGACACTTTCGGCACGATTAATGAAGCGAGTCCATATTCCCCTGTTTCACTAGCCACCACGCCGGACAAATGGATCAGCACGACAAGGACACTGTGTCTGCTCCTCGCCAAACTGCCCCCCCCCCCCCCCCCCCCCCCCCCCATAACTAGCCAGTTCACTTCATCTTGAGCGTGAGTCTGCATAACAAATAATCATTAATACTGAAACTCTGTTGAGACTATAAGGATGGGAGCTTGACCCCTTTAAATGTCATTGACCCTTTAAATGATCACCTGCAGTTGAACCCTGGGGACGGCACATTTTGTCCTCTGGCTCCCTGATGCAGCTGGAGCAGGTTTTTTTTCATCTACTGTATGCCACTCTAAAGCTCTCTCCGGAGTGCGCTAATACCCTCTGACAATGACATTAAGGGACCACACACATGCTGCATCAGCCTTTATCTCAATTAAAAACCCATTTTCATATCTTTCCATGACTTCCTAAATCAGCCGCAGCAAGTGAACACCCCAAAATCTGAATAAAGACAGACTCCTCTGGCAGTGAGCAGGGCTCCCCTGAGGTGCACCATGTCCCTTAATGAACCTCCAATTAGGAGAGAATGAGCCCTGGGCTGTGCTGTCACACTGAGGAGCTTTGAAGTGTACTGAATGCTAAGCAGCTATAGCACTGTATGCTGCTTTAGAGGGCATGCAGCTTGCAGACAACGGTGAACAACCACAAAGAGAAAGTGTACGAAAGTAGCTCAAAGGCACACAGTGTGTGTGGGTGTAGCTCCCACAGAGAGCACAGCGTAGATATTCAGCCGGGTTAGGAAGTTGAAGAAACTGCTAGGCTCGTAGCAAAGGTCCTAATGTTGGTAAGATGCTCAGGTGGAGACATACAAATGCTCTAGCCTCAGGCAAGCTTAGCCTAATGAGTTTTCACAGTACATATATAAGAATGGTAAACATTATCAGCGTCTGCACATTACGGGCATTGCTAGTTTACCACAAAAAAAGTAGGCAGTCTCTGATGAATTTGCTCTGCCTTGCAAAGCCATTTATCATTTCAGTCCATTGTTGCAATACGTGCAGTGAATCTAAAGCAGTTCTTATCTGAGCCTGCGAGTGGCGCTCTCCTGACCCATTCAGTTTGGAAATGAGATTGTGTGAAACCCCTGAGGGCAGAAGTCCTCTGACCAGGCAGCTGACACACTCCTGAACAAAAGGCTGATTAACTAGAGAAGACTCCCAAAATGAACACATGCACAGTCAGAAACTCAGTGACCATGTGTTGTCAACAGCACTGCAGGCCGCATTCTTGACATCCCAGCTGGGCACACATCCAGCTGTTAGTTCAGTACTAACAGTTGCTCATACTCCTACAGAGAAATCGATTCCCAAAGCTCCTTAGATAAGAAAGATTGGACGGGGGAAGGGCATTGATAGCTTCTTGGTTAACTAGAGAACGTGATTGAGATAAGTAGATTTTGGCTTCTATTAAACAGTAGTGTGTGTGTGTGTGTGATCCTTGCTGTCTCAAAGCATGGGTTCTCACTTATTTGTGTTGGCACCTCTATCTGGCTGTGTGAAAATAGAAACTTGCTGCGCAGGGCTGGATCAATACCAGGCCCAGGCACATGGTCAATGATGCATTGATCCCCTGAAGTTCCAGCCCTTAGTCCGCTGGTTGTCTGGCAGTAAGGGCATGAGGTAGCAGCACACAATGAACACATAAACACTTCTGCATCTAACTGCCTGGTAGGACTCAGCGCAGGCTTTTCCCAGGGGGTGCTTTGCAGGATGACACATTGCCATTGGGGCTTTCCACAAAAATGAGTTATAACTCAATTCAAAACTAAATGCTCAATAATTACAGTGACAACAAAAAGGGGGAATTGTTTCCCTGCAATCCAACTTGTACTTGTGCCTTCTTTTCCCCAAGTTCCCACAATCTCAGTCAAGATCCTTATGTCAGGGTCATGAGGAGGGCAATACATATCAGTTTGACAAAAAGTTTGTAAAACCAATCAATGATCTCCCCAACTCTAGTTTGACCCTCAGGAAAGAGACAATGAAAATGTTGGTGATGTTTTCCCCCGGCCGTTTTATACCTAGACCGTTGGTTGTTTTTGGGTGTTGTTGGTTGTTGTCTTCGCCAAATCTCCATATAAAGAGTTTACATCACAGATGGCCTTGGCAGAAGTAAACAATTCTTTTAAAACTTTCAGCCTCAGGGGACTAGACACAAAAGGAAAATTAGGAGGGTAAACATGCACAGAAGCACAAAATACACACAGACTCACACACACACACACACACAAGTGCTTGTAAGTCACCAAATCCTGACAATGAACAGAAAAATGTGCGCTATGATGAAACAAATAATCAGAGTTGTGACTTTCTTATGGCTCAAATACATAATTTTGTGAAATCCTTTGGGGTTGTTTTTAGCACATGTTGGAATCTATCCAGCCCTCCAATAAGGACGCTGGTCAACCCGGATATGTGGTGAGAGTGGCCTTTGTCTGCAGAGCAGTGTTTGGCATCTCCACTTAGCACCAGTTCCTGTTAGAAAACAAAGGGGAACAGAGCCGAGCACTTTACGACAAAGGGACAGCTTGGCCAGTCATTTGTCTAATGAGCGATCACTCACACCCTGTTGCAAGGCCATATGTTAGTTTAAATACAGCTAGTTCACTAGTGTGGAAGGCCTAGAAGCTGTTTCATCACTTACTGATGACTCTTTGTAGCACATACACACACATCTGAACCTTTATACATTCAGTTGAAGTTCAAGAAAAACAGCAAAAGTATCAGTGTAACCTAATTTGTGTTACAGGCTGGAGTTTTAAGCGCAATGCAAAGATTAAAACAAAAGCCTCGAGAATAAAGTGTGTGAATGTTTGTGCCTCAGATGAAAGAGATATCCAAGTATATTGGAGGCCCCATTGCAAATAAGAACTTCGTAGAAATAAACCAAATGTGTGTTAATGTCTGTGCATGAACAGTGCAGCAGAAAGTTCATGATTCTTTTATCTTGCCTTGTAATTTGCTTCAGCAGAGGCACCTTGTACTGAATGTGGTTATTAATGTAACTGTGTGACTGTTAGACTGTGTGACTATGGAGCAATGCATGCTTGCTTAAAGCCTTTATCACAGACCTTAAAAGGATAATTTTGATGTATTACTGGATTTACTATACTGGAGCTTTTAATTGTCTAACACAATCTCACTCAGCAGATGTAGTTTGCCCAGTTGCAAATGTGGATGCTAAAATTTCTATTTCCTTCTGATGAGGTTGTTTTGTCAACTCTAAGGTAAAGAATGAACATTAATCTCAACTCTTAAGCCAACATGGACAAGAACTGTGAAAATCCAACTGTTGAGGCCGACTGTGATCAAAAGCTCAGGAACAGCTATTAGATGGACCTTGTGGTGAGGTTGTTTTGTACTAAGGATTCCAAAAGGTCAAGAGTTAACTTTCGATCTCAAAAAAAAAATTAAACAGTGTCATCATAATCAGTTCTATACTGATGAATTTATTTGGAGGTAAACTTGAAAGTGAGCACCCAAAGTATTGGTAAAATCCCTCGTTGCACAGGAAAACTGTACTATGGTAGCTGTACCAAGAAGCTGGTCTGTAAACTGTATTGGATGTTTAAACCTCACAGTTTGGGTAATAATTTAGAGATTTTGCCCCTAATCAAGTTTGTTAACCTTTGTTTGAAACAGGTATGGTCTCCGTGTTTCTTTCCGTCTGACCACTTTTTTTTTTAGCAAAGTTGCTGTGGTCCCACAGCTTAGCAACTCATTAGGTGAGTACAATCTAAAACTAAGAAAACAAGACCCAATTTGTAATAAACCAGAATTATCCTTTAAGTCAATTCTTAAAAAATGAAAAAGAATCTGGTTATAATCTTACATGTCATTTGCATATGTAACACACATCTATTTGTCTGCTTGGCCTCTTTTTGGTTATGTGCTATGACTGATTACAGCTGATGTGTCTGGGTCTAAACTCCCCTTTAACCTTTCAATCTATACATGTCTGCTGCTCAGCCGTGCCTGGAATACTAATATTACAAATGCCAATGCAAATCAGAGGCTAACAAAGACCAGTGCTGGCCTTCTGTAAAGGACAAAAGCACTTGTCTGCCTTTTCGCACGACCCGATTCCGCACCAGCTCTCGCCAGCACCGCGCCTCCTGTTGACGGCAACAATGGCTTTGAGCCTGTGCTGTCAGCATCTTACTGAAAAGAGTCTGTCAACATGCTCTTTCTGCTGTTTCTATCGCTGGTTTAGGATATGTCTGCTAGAGTGGAATCACTGCTGGATTTGGTAGAAATCATTCATTGCAACACCCCCACATTACAGATGCTGAGGGAGAACACTGAAGATAAAAGTTGTGGCTTTTTTAAGAGCATGTGTGCTAAATTTATAGATAAAATACTACCATACCATGTGTATCTGCTTGTGCCTCTTCTTTATTCAGGTGATGCTGATGACTTCTCTCGGTTCTCTCTCCTCTCCTGTTTTCATGGGCTGTTGGACAGAAGCACAATGGAAGAAGCAGAGGTCAGGACTGAGCTAATGAAATTAATAAACTGGCACCGGCAAGAAGACAGAAAAGTGGCACATTTGTCTTGGTGTGTGCAATTCCTTTAGGCAGAATAAGACCAAGCTTAAAACAAAAAAAAATTGAAAAATTCTAGGACATTTAAAATGACAGAGTTTGCATTTATTATATATGAAGCTTCCAGCAGTGAGCTAATTTAAAACTGCATCAGTGTTTTTTGTGTGTGAATGTTTCACTTCTCAGCTGGAAGTAAAACTAACAAGAAAAGAATAAAAGAAAAGGTACTGCCTTTAATAATAGCAGTCCAGCCCTGTGTTCTGTGCAGGTAAACGTTTAATATCTGGCTTGAGGTATTTGAATGTGTGTATCTTCTCACTTAATTATCTTTTATTAGAAGACCCAACTCACCACAGTCTCCTCATCCAGCTTCCAATGTCACCTTGATGGGTATCTGAACTCATGCATTATTCACCGAAAGAATACCTTGCTTTCTTACTTGCTGGCTTGAACTGACAGTGAACGGTACATTTCCTAACAACTGTGTCTAATGAGCATAAATGCTTTAAACCTTTTCCCTGTTTCTAAACTGCTTTGCCACAAGTGTCTCCCAGCTGAAAATAACAATAGCAATAAGAGCCAATTAAACTGCTGGTATTCCAGCCTCAATGTGCAAAAATAGTTAGCAGCACGGTTCTGAATGACAATACTTTGGAGCCGATTTCAAAGCACTGGCACAGACAACTACAGCATCAAATATGGCGAGAGCTTCCTACGGAGGCATGAACAGCATGCGGCTCTTGCCACATTAGATGTTGAAATACAGACAGGGTATTCTCAGTCTGACAGGGGCTGGGGATGGAGAATATCCCAGGAGTATTCTGGCTGGTAGAGCCAGCCACATCATCCCGCCGACACGCTATATTGCCAGCAGAAATCAGATTCACCAGGATGCAGAACCTAACAGACAGTGGCAGCAACACACTCTCCTACATACACAATACAGGGGCTCTGATTACATCTAGAAAAGGCAATCAAAGCCTGGGTGAGGAAACGGACAAATCTGAGAAGTGGTGAGATGCACTGGAATGATACACTCCCTTATCCTGTGATAAGCCATGAATTCTGAAGCACAAGCTCAGGGAATCAATAACATCTCCACAGTGGCTACACATGCATGGGGAGCCAAAGGATGGAGCCTGTTTGATAGAGTCATTTACAAAATGTTCACCATGTGGCTTAGCAAACATATCCCCAGGCAATACAACACTGTAATCCTTTTCCATTTTGTTTCAGTCTATTACAAGAGCAGCGGATAGGTACATAAGCATCATCCTCATGTCTTGTAATCTGGTACTGAGCAGTAGAGTGGTCAAATTTTACCCTGAAGCCTGTTGCAGAGGTGTCTCTCCTGAGCCCGTTTAGAGAGTTATTAGTTGTTGGAGAGCAACAGTGGTGAGGGCCTGCATTATTTTTTGGTTTCCATGGAAACCATTTTACTGGAAAATGGAGCACCAATAGGATCGCAGAGCCTCACTGAATCGGTTATGGGGGTGAGAAGAGGGATCAGCGCAGACGGCTGAGAAAGCACAACAATAGGACGAACCCTCGAGGGAGACTAAAAAGGCCAGGCCGCTGAAGGTCCAACAAAGCAGGAAACGACTCAACACTAGAGAAAAGGTTTCATCTACATCTGCCCAATGGCTTTCCTTTTAAATATCTCTCTCGTCAACTAGTCATTGACATTTAAGCTCACAAGCACTGTGGGCAATTTGCACATCAGGGCAGCCACTAATTGATTAGCCTCTGCTGATATTTCAGGCTCTGACAATATTATTGCATCACCAACATCTATCCAGTGTGTAAGACAGTAGCACATTATAAATTACACACATACATTACGTACTGTAGTTATCCCCTACAGTCCAAGTCACAAAAGTGATAGCAGAGGAAACTGTAGCGGCCTTAAAGGAATAAGGAGGAATAAAGGAGTCAGTATGCTTCAAATAAACTGCTCCTCCGATCGTCAAACAGCGTCCAACTTTGGACATTGGGGGCTGCAGACCCAAGTTGGACCAGGTCCAAATTATACTCAGTCTAATCAGTTCAAGTTGGGTCTCTGCGGGTCTCAAGTTTGTTTGTTAATATTTCACATACCCAGGTAGATCTGAATGGATCCAAGCTCAGTATTAGCTCTGATCATATGGTACATCATAATCATGCAAGATCTTAGGAAATCAGTAGCAAAATGTAATCTAAAAACACGTGGCCCAAACTTGTTTGTTTCTAGCATACCCCGACCTTTACTATACTGTACAGTATATGCACTATTGGCTATAGACTCGTCTTTTATGTTTTCTCTTCCATAGGTCTCTTCATCCTGCCAATCCACTGGCCAACCTTGACTGAAATGTCAGAGGTCAGAGAACAGCAGGGAGTTTGATCAGCGACACTTCCTCTGGGAAAAGGAAGTGGGCAGAAAAACAGAGGAAGTGACAATTCTTCCATCTACACCTCCCAGCTAGGTTTGACCTCTATTTCTCACCAGTGTTGATAAAAGCAAACCTCTAAGCTGTAGAGGTAACTGCAAATTGGGAGATGATGACCTATGGGGCCTTTTTTACGCCTTGAATCAAACCTTTATAAACACACTCTCTAAAAAATCTACAGCTCTGGGTGTCAGCTCTCCCTGGTGAACTTTAAGTATGTCCAAGTCCATATACATCATGGGATAATATGAAAGGAATGAGAAAGACGGTAATTGCCGGAAGCCATATATCTCCATATATATGAGGGCAATACTGAGGCAGAATTATCGCTTTACTTACCCCGTCTGGATTAATTGATCTAGTGTGAATCAACCACTTGACATAAAGATAAACCACCACAATGGAGACACAATCCCCATTCTGATCAGAGGGCATCATTCAATCTCGGGTTACACACCGGGCAAGAATGTATTCACTCATTTGCAGGATACAATTATTCCAGCTAAAGATGCAGATTAAACTCACTACTGTGTTTGGTGCTATTTTGATGTGTGATGAAAGCTGACACTGTGTAAACCTCTTTGGTAAGTCAGCGACAATCATTAGCCAGGCCTTTTCTCTTTGTAGAGGTTCCTCAGACAGCAACCCTTATCTTTTGCCTCTACAAAGATGCCCTCATAAAAGAACGGTGAGAAGTGTCCTTTCAAACTTCTTCAACCTGCTTCTATAATTACAAAACACCAACTTCTTTCTAGTGACACCATGATGAAGAACAGCAACAGCAACTACTTGTTATTTTCTTTAACCCATGCCTGTCTAACTTAACAAGCCGCCTTGTACACCACCACACTTTCACCCTACTTCCCAGGCCCCAAAGGCTAGCCCCCCCGGTCTCTGAGGAGCCAGGGGCCTGTGGGGCAGCACAACTCTGCTTTGAAGTTGAGCGATTAAAGAGAGACCTGTCCATTTGTGATGATGGGGCTAAGGTTGGAAGAGGGGGGATCAGTATGAGGGACAGGAAGGGCTGTGAATACTGAGAGCTCATGGCCCCGTGGGATACAATTAAGAGCAAGGGTTTTTAGTGAGGGTTACAAAAACACAGCAAGGATACCAGCAGCGCAGCCTTCCAAGCCAAGGTAAGAGTTCATTACTGCATACACAGAGGGGGCTGGGGCTGTTAAACTCTCACCAGTTTGTTTGCAGACTCCCCAACCCAAGGGCCCTACGATGAACAGCCGAATAACAACCATTTCTATGCCAGTTAAATTCTAAAGCCCAGTAAATCTTGAGAATCACACAGCTTACAGAGCCTCAAACTTAGAAAAAAATGAGATGAAGATCCAAGCTGCTGGCAAAAAGAGGAAGTCTGCATAGAATCTTCCCTCAGGATGTTAAAACATTATGACAAAAGACAACACACCACAATTGTACTGTAGTCAAGTCAGATTAGACGAAAGACAGGGCAATTAAATGACCTTAAAAAAGTCAGGGCTAGATTAGAGCTGCTACAAATGATTGTCTTCATTTTCAGTTAATATTTTGTCATCATTTGGTCTATAAAATATCTAGAAATTGTGAAATTGTGTCGTCTCTGGAATTCAATACCACCCCAACTTAGAAACATCGATTCATTCTCGCATTTCAAATTGCAACTCAAAACACATCTGTTTAAAACTGCCTATTCCACTTGATGTCAATTGCTCTGCCTGATTCTGTTGTTGTTATTGTAGTTTTATTCTTATTTTTTGCTGTTTTTAAATGTCTTATGTATCACTGTACGGTGTCTTTGAGTGCAGAGAAAGGTGCCTTTAAATAAAATGTATTATTATTATTAAAATGCTTGTCACAATTTCCTCAAGTCCAAGGTAATGTCTTCAAATTGTTATCTAGTTTATCTAGCAAATCTCTTTTTGAATTTGATCTTTGGCATTGCGGTTCTATTTTAGGTTATTGTTGGTGTGTGCCCAGGAACTTGAAGGAGTCTGTCATTGTAATTGGTTGGCTGTCGTTGAGGATAGGTGCCTTTCAGTACATGTACTCAAGTACTGTACTTAAGTACAAATTTGAGGTACTTGTACTTTACTTGAGTCTTTTCTTTTCATGTCACTTTCTACTTCTACATTACATTTCAGAGGAAAATATTGTACTTTTTTACTCTACATTAATCTGACAGCTTTAGTTACTAGTTACTGTACAAATTGAGATTTCTGCACATAAAACACATGTAGTTTGTAAAATACAATGTTTTATTATAAATCAAACTGCCCAACAATAGTACAGCTGAAATGATTAGACGATTAAACACTTAGTTGATTGACAGAACTGTCTGCATTGAGTACTTTTACTTTTAATACTTTAAAGTGACTATATGTAACTTTTTAATGTTTCTAAAGCTCTGTAATTGTTCATACAATGGTCTTAAATTACATGTAACAGCAAACAAGACTAACGGATATCATTTTTAGTAAGGCATCTGCCCGGGTTAGATTTTTTCCGCAAAGTCACATAATGATTTGCGGCAGGTAGACAGCATTACAGTGATACATTCTGATGGGTCACAGATTTCTATGTAAGAAAAGCCAGTGTTAGCGTATGCCAGCGGAGCCAGGTAAAAGGAAGCAGGAGATTTCTTTATAGGTCTAATTGTATTTTAATGTTATTTTAGAAGTTATCTGTTGTAGTTATGGCTGATACTGGGGCAGGGCCATCACAGAAAAGAAGGAAATTGTTTGTGTGTCTAACTGTGTGTCAATCACTGCTCATGCACACGCATTCATTCTCCCTTGTGGGGAGAGGGGCTTAGGAGACCGTTTTGGGCTTTAGCGGAAAGGGGGGAGGGACTGAGAAGTTGTCCATGTTGAAATTTTTTGGCTAAGTCCTGGATCTTCACAATCCTGCCTACGGCACCTTTAAACCAAGAACAACTTAAAGCTAAAAGGGAAAGTGAAAGACAACGGGCGATAACGTGAGTCACACTTGGTCGGGCCATTAACAGATGGAGACAATTACAGGATTGTAAATGATTCAAAATCGACCCTGAATTGGCCCTCAGGTATGTTATCTGTCTATTTAATTCATAAAATAACTTTATAATGCACAATGTGGTTGTACGTCAGTAGCTGACATTAAATCAAGTCCTCCTTCCATTTAGCGTGGATGTTTTCCTTTTAGTCTGTGTTTGTGTTGACTTACTATTTTCTTTGCCCTTGTCCCCCTATAACATTACTTGTGAAAAGCATCCATGGGTTTCATGAAATGCGCTATATTAATCTAAGTTATTATTATGTTGGTTGCTTCAACAAACTCTTAATGCTTTGGCTCGTGACACAGTGATAGTGATACCTGGTTTAGCTCACGAGACATCCAAAGTAGGCTAAGTTACCGTATGCAACACTGGAAATGCAATGATGCATCTGTAACTTATTCTTTTATTGTAAATGAATGATTTTCTGGTTGAGCAAAACGTTCATCGCAACTATATAGACCTCCCCATAACACTAACTCAGTAATCTACGGTGGGCAATACAGCACCGTAAAGAAAAGCCATTTACGACAGCAGGAGTGGTAAAAACACTACCACTTTTGTCCAAAGAGGTCGCTAGAATCAACACAAACTGAAAGTTACATATAGCCACTTTAAGTACATTTTCCTGATGATACTTACATACTTTTACTTAAGTAACATTTTCAATGCATGACTTTTTACAGTGTGGTATTAGTACTTTTACTTAAGTAAAGGATCTGAATACTTCTTCCACCACTGGTGCCTATATTGGCCGTTTTGTTCTGAATTTGATGATCAGTAGTTTCAGTAGTTTCTTTTCATTCAGGACCAGGTAATGTGGCCACTGTTGTCCTATAAGTCAAACCAGCCACTTACACGTGTTAAGAACATCTGGTAACCATTTCTAGGCCTCATTTCTAATTTGGCTACAATACCATAAAGCAGTGGGTTGTGTATATTTGTCGAAATCAGATTCTGTAGCAAAGGCCACTTTAGCCATGATCACAACCACACAGCCCTTATCAGAGGGAACTGTCCTATACCTGTAACTTAACCTGTAATTGTGAATATGTGTCCTTTAAATGCCCTCAGATTCATCCTTATACCTGCTGAACACACCTAAAGCCGTTTAGTGTGCTGACAAACAATGCGGTAAACATCCCAATACAGAAGAAACACATGAAGTATTCTTTTCTCAGTGGGACCAGATGCAACTGATTTTGATCATTAAAACCAGTGGAGGGCATTTGAGTTTGGACTCCTCCATAAGCAAAACCTCCTCTCTATAAAAAAAGCTATGCCGAAGCAGTGATGTTTTGCTTTTGTTAATCTGAATTTTGCTTCATGGTCGCTTAACAACTGCCTGTACATCACATGGCAATGCAAAAAAATAAATAAAAAAAAACTATGACACATCTAGGATTATTATAAAATATAAATCCCCCAAAAATACAACATAACCAAAAAATGGACTGAAGGACACTTTGATCGCTGCCTGGTAGTTATGACATCAGTTCGGCTAAAAATCTGAGGCCCAGTGGATCTGAGTCTCATAGAGAGACAAAGTCCTTCCCCTTCCGGTGGACCATAATGGGACATTAATTTTGAAAAAAATATGAGCAGTAATTAATGGGGAAAGACAAATAATTTTCCGATCGCATTTGAATTAAGCCATGGATTACACATATGTTTGTCAAGAAAGTTTGTCTTAAAGACATGCTGCTTTTGGATGCTTTTATATAGGCCTTAGTGGTCCCCTAATACTGTATCTTAAGTCTCTTTTATATAGGCCTTAGTGGTCCCCTAATACTGTATCTGAAGTATCTTTTATATATAACTTAGTGGTCCCCTAATACTGTATCTGAAGTCTCTTTTATATAGACCTTAGTGGTCCCCTAATACTGTATCTGAAGTCTCTTTTATATAGACCTTAGTGGTCCCCTAATACTGTATCTGAAGTCTCTTTTATATAGACCTTAGTGGTCCCCTAATACTGTATCTGAAGTATCTTTTATATATACACACCTTAGTAGTCCCCTAATACTGTATCTGAAGTATCTTTTATATAGATCTTAGTGGTCCCCTAATACTGTATCTGAAGTCTCTTTTATATAGACCTCAGTGGTCCCCTAATACTGTATCTGAAGTCTCTTTTATATATACACCTTAGTGGTCCCCTAATACTGTATCTGAAGTCTTTTATATAGACCTTAGTGGTCCCCTAATACTGTATCTGAAGTATCTTTTATATAGACCTTAGTGGTCCCCTAATACTGTATCTGAAGTCTCTTTTATATAGACCTTAGTGGTCCCCTAATACTGTATCTGAAGTCTCTTTTATATAGACCTTAGTGGTCCCCTAATACTGTATCTGAAGTCTCTTTTATATAGACCTTAGTGGTCCCCTAATACTGTATCTGAAGTCTCTTTTATATAGGCCTTAGTGGTCCCCTAATACTGTATCTGAAGTATCTTTTATATATACACCTTAGCGGTCCCCTAATACTGTATCTGAAGTCTCTTTTATATATACCTTAGTGGTCCCCTAATACTGTATCTGAAGTCTCTTTTATATAGACCTTAGTGGTCCCCTAATACTGTATCTGAAGTCTCTTTTATATAGACCTTAGTGGTCCCCTAATACTGTATCTGAAGTCTCTTTTATATAGACCTTAGTGGTCCCCTAATACTGTATCTGAAGTCTCTTTTATATAGACCTTAGTGGTCCCCTAATACTGTATCTGAAGTCTCTTTTATATAGACCTTAGTGGTCCCCTAATACTGTATCTGAAGTCTCTTTTATATAGGCCTTAGTGGTCCCCTAATACTGTATCTGAAGTATCTTTTATATATACACCTTAGCGGTCCCCTAATACTGTATCTGAAGTCTCTTTTATATATACCTTAGTGGTCCCCTAATACTGTATCTGAAGTCTCTTTTATATAGACCTTAGTGGTCCCCTAATACTGTATCTGAAGTCTCTTTCCCAAAATTCCGCCTTGGTGCAGAATTACAGCCACTAGAGCCAGTTCCACAATGAACTTTCCTCAGAACGTGCAATTTCTGTGTCTGTAGCTTTAAATGCTATTCAGGAGAGAGGGGGGGCAAGGTGAAGGGTGCGGGTGTGGCCTTGACCAACCGCCATGCTTCGCTTGTTTGCAAGCCGTGATGTCTCTCTCTTTCTCATGGGCGGGCCAAATTCTCTGGGCGGGGAAAGCAGAGAAAGGGGGAGGTAACCTTGCTCCTTATGACAACATAAGGAGGAGATTCCAGATTTGCCCATCTGAGCTTACTTTTTCTCAAAGGCAGAGCAGGATACCCAGGGTTCCGTTTACACTTATTGCCATTTCTATCCACTTGGGGACCATAGACAAACTAGGGGAACTCATATTAATGTTAAAAAAACTCATAAAATGAAGTGCCATGGGACCTTTAAAACTGTTGAAGTACAGGACTGTGAAAACACGTAATTAGAAAGACTACACACTTCAAAGTCACATGGATGACATCTCTCTGAAGCTCCGATGTCTGTGTGTTTTGTACCGGGATGGAAAGTAACTCACACGAGCAATGGACCTTCTCTGCTGATAAAACTTTGCTAGATGAAACACATCAGGTAAGATAACATTACATGTGTTGTGGAACAAAGCTAAGCTAGCTAGCTAGTGCATCAAGCAAGGTGACATAAATTGTGGGAGACGAGATATGTAGTTCACTGAGTGGTTTTACACAAAACTAAGCGGTACTATAACAAACCTACGACAAACAGACTTTCTTCAGTTGCAAAATGATGCTTTAAACTGACGAACATCATATGTGTAATTCATGGCTTAATTTAAACAGGATCAAAAAGGTCTCTCCATTCATTATAGTACATATTTTTTCCGAAATAAGGTCCCATGAGGTTCACCGGAAGGTGAGGGACTTCGCCTCTCTATTGTTGATATTTTTCACAGCATACCGAACTGATCACACCCAGCAAAGCCAAGTACTTTTTACACACACCTTTCTGAAATCCAGATAATAGTAGTGACTAACCGTGATTGATTGATTGATTCCAAAATAATTTTTTCTATTTAGCATATATGAGGCATGGAATTGTTGTTTTCAAACATGTTCAGACAAGGTAAAACAACACCGTAAAGCCTGGGCTAAAACAATGCACTCACTTCCTTTGTTTATGAGTATAAACATGTGGGTCACATTACTATACAAAAACAAACATGGAGGAAGATGGCAGGATTGCTGCTAAGCTTATAACCAAGGTCTGGTCGTATTTTGGATTTCACAACTTTGTCATGACAATGTTAATTGTTGCAGCATGACAGCCAAAGTCTCTTTAAAAAACCATGTCGAGATAAGCCCACAAGGAACAGACATGAAGCAACCTGTAGCCAACCTGTTGCTTAATCTGGACAAAACATTCAGAAACACATAGAAGACAAACTACCTAGGAGTTTCCCGCAGTGTTTTATAGCGGACCACCTTCACTAACATCCTAGAGATCAATACACCCTTAAGAAATAAAACATTAATCTTCAGGGGAAAAGAGCAGATGCACTATATGTGTGTTGAGTGTGGCTATTTTTAATCCATTAACGATTAACTAAATTGAATACAAAATGAAATGCGTTCAGATCTGGGGGGGGGGGGGCTCACCACCACCCATACCTACTCCTTACTGTAACACTTAAAAAATTGCAGGAAATACGGAGTCAGCACCTCATGCTATCAATACTATATCATATTAGGAGGTCCCT
Organism: Gymnocephalus cernua; assembly: GCA_023631565.1. Taxonomy (NCBI): domain Eukaryota; kingdom Metazoa; phylum Chordata; class Actinopteri; order Perciformes; family Percidae; genus Gymnocephalus; species Gymnocephalus cernua. Next base: position 23,613,904 of record CM042431.1, on the reverse strand, counting down.
GCTGATTGCAGTCTAGCATCTAACGAGTTGACAGTATAAATCAATAACGTTTTGATCTTATACAGACAATTATGTGCAGGCTAAAATCATTTATTGTGCCTCAATTTATTAAGTAATAAAGAAGGTACGTCTAATTTATTATCCCCCAATGGAAACAAATGCATGTTATCCAACACTACACACACGCACACACACACACACACACACACACACACACACACACACACACACACACACACACACACACACACACACACACACACACACACACACACACACACACACACACACACACACACACACACACACACACACACACACACACAAGGCTCTTGCATTAACTTGTAGTTTGTTTTCTGTAGCACCTACAAACACAAGCATCAATTAATGTATACACTTACTTGTAAGTCATATTTACAACAGTATTTTATTGTAATTTAGACAATTGTAGGCTGGTTCCTCCTTAGTTAAGCGGCATTGTGTTGCTGACATATGTTATGTTGTATATGTTTGAGTTCTTCTCCAGCAGGGCTTCAAATCTATCAAACCCCTGGGAAGAAAACAAGTCTTGTGTTGTAAATGATGTCAGTTTCAGGGTGCTTTCACTTTAATGAAACAATTCAAACTGCAGTAATTGGATTTGTAAAGAGTTTACATTCAGGTGTATTTAGGAGTAACTGACGCTACAGGCTGTTTGAGTCGAGATGATCTTAGTGATAATTGTGCTCCATTACATGATTGAAAGCCAACACACTAGAGCTGGGCAATTTATTTCCCTAAAAAAATCTGCAATTTTTTCATTAAAAAACTCGATTTACGATTCGTTTTCCCCCCCTCCTTCCATTTAAAACAAAATAACTGCGAACTGTAAATATATTTTAAATATATATATTTATTGTATTTAATTAAAGTACATCGACATAAACAAAATTGCAAAGGCAAACCCTTTCTCTAACTGAAAAGTCACTGTGCAGTGTGCAACAAAGATTGTTAAACATCCAAATTATTTATACTGTATTTGGATTGAGCTAATAAAACCTAAAAAAAATCTAAAAAATCGATTTTTTGAAAATATGAATCGATTTGACCTACCAACTCGATTTTTAAATCAAATCGATTTTTTTCCCCAGCCGTACAACACACACGTATTATACAAACTGCATTGAAAATCTGTATGCAGCGTTTGCTTTAGGATTTTTTTTTAGCAGTGGGGGCAGGTATGTCTGAACAACAACGCCCCCCCGACAACACTGAAACAGCACTTTATAACAGTTGGAGATGGTAGTCTGCGGAATCTTTGCAGTGGATGTTGCAGAAGGCTGTACAGGAGCAGCAGGGCAGGTGTCCCACTGGGTTACGAGAGCCAGAAGCTTTGCATCTGGATCATTTCCTCAGCCCAGAGGGGCTCCACACTGGGACCTCCTAATAAAGCTAATACATGTGCCAAAGAACCCCAAACCCCTCTGAATTCTTCATCTATGTCAGCTTGTATGTGGCGGCTGTGGTGATGGCAGATAACAAGCTGTGACAAACTCACATCATCACAGAGGAAGGCAGCAGTGAAAATGACGCATGCTTTTTGTCTATTACAATGCTCAAAATGCAAAATATGCTCTCACTAATGGCAAAATAGCCTGAAAACGTGTTCCTGCATGAGGGGCAAAAAATGTTTTTGTCAACTGTGTGAGTAAGACTTCTAACTGCTCCAAACACCTTAAGGTACACTCCTTTCCACATGGGTTCACTCTAAGCTCAGTACTCTGGGACAAGGAGTTGAAAGATATCCTTTGAGGAGATATCCTGCCTATAAATCCCAAGAGGAAGCCAGGAGAGAGTGAAATGTGGAAAAAGAGGGTTGGACATTTTCCATAGTACAATCTTGTGAAAATGCAGGAGTGCTTTAAGAAACATTCCTTCGATAGGCTGAGGGAGCCACAAGCGGGGAGACGTCAGGAGAAATCATGCTTGGCTCAACACAAAAAGCACTCAGAGAAATGAGATTTAATCTGCTGAGCTTAGAGTGTATTAGCCAGATGTAAACAGTCAGTACCAGCTGTGAAAAAGTTAACTTCCACATCCCTGCTGCTTGGAAAAACAATGCAAAACATCAAACATTACCAATGAAAGAAACTCTGCAAACACAGATATTTAAAAGGCAAAAATAAAACTTTCACAAGCCAGGGACATCACACTCGTGGGAGCCAGTGGGTTAAGGTTAACTGGCCACACTGAAACACTTTCTCTCTGAAAATACTCTGCCTTCAGGCCCGAGCTGTGGGAAAGGGAGTTTATGCAATTACATCACATTGATTTATGGGAGACAGAGGAAAGATGGGGAGAGGATGGAAACTGAGCTGCTTGGAGGCGGTCCAAGATTTAGTCCCTGAAGAAACACAAGTCAATAGGTTTACACCACAAAACATGATGGATCGGAGACAATTGTGTGGGGATGAATGTGGTCAGAGAAACACTGGCAATACCGGGAGGTCAAACCTATCTAAAATAATTGGTTTTGATTTACGGCTGAAAACACACAAAAACTATGAAAAACAGCCACCATTGTAATACAGAAGCTTCTTGATGAACCTGCTCATGGAGAACATGCAGATGACAAGTCCGGAATAGCAAAAGCACCACTGCTGAGCGTACATTTAATTCTCTCAACTCTGGGGAGCTGATGATGACTGTCTTGCTTGAGCAGATGCCGCTGACGCTGTCTTGAGTATTAAGTGGGTATAGTGATGAAATTGTGAGTAATGCGCCCAAGCGTGCACTGGAGCGTTAGCAGGGTAGCATATCTCCATCAGCCCACCCCAGCCTAACAGTTATAAATAAACAGTCCATTTAGTGCTCTCCACTACTGTAACAGGACCACAGGAGTGACCACAGCTGGGATATTTATGGTGAAACACATTACTGCTCTTCTGCTTATTTAAACAGTTGCATGTAACAAAAAATCTTCCATCGACTTGTCTAGGAGACACGTACAGAAGTCCTGTTAGCTGAAGCCAAGCCTGTGTGAGTGAAGCGCTAATCACCTGTAGCGGTAACTAAAGCAGCGTTCACCAAATTGCTACGGATGAATGTTGCAAAAAGCTAATATCTATTCAGGATTCCTGTCATATAGTCCAGAATAACAACGTAGGAACAAAGAAGAAATGCAACTCATTAATTTTCCCCACATGAGACTCTGATATACCAGGCACCAAATGGTGAAGATGTGAACAAAGCAGGAGGAGATTACAGACGGTTTTTCAGTATAATGAGCTGCAGAGTTACAGTATGAGATATTAAAGTGTTTTACTTTTTAAGTTTGCAAAGTCTCCAACTGTCTGCAAAGTCTCAAGCTTCTTGGAAACACAACAGACCTTTGGTTCAGGCCAAAAACAACAGAATAAATATATGAAGGGGGTGTTTTGAAAGCTCGCAGAATAGACTGGATTATCAAGGGTAGGTGGTGGCTGTGTGAGGTGGGGGTTGCACTAGATGTGGCAAATGTATGGAAAGCTCACTCAGAGATGTTTTGAGTAAGACACGTTTGGACATCTGTTCCTTATTACATAAAAAAGCAGCTTGTCCAATTCCAAACTGCCTGCAGAGATAAGCGAAAGTGGTTTTGGAAGTTGCTCACAACAATGGCTTTCTCCTCCTTCATTGTATCCTTTTTGCATCATTTTAATGTGGGGAGATCAAATGAGATCATGTCCGGTTATTGACTGAGACACAATTTCATTTAAGCATTAAAGAAAGTGGTCTAAAAGCCGTTTCATCTGTGTGAAATCCTGTTTTGTCATCCGTCCAATTAAAGCACCAGTTTGGAGCCACCAGTTAAGAAGATGATTTTTTTTTTCCTGTATGGCTTGACAGATAAAGCTAAAAGAAACTTCACAGGGGTTTTCAGAGACACCCACAAAATCACTTTGGCTTCATCATTGGTGCTGAGGCATTTCACATGGGATCTGACTCCTGCCAAGTGTTATCGGGAAAACGAGCTGGGTCTGTTTCTCCTGGGAGAAAACTCTTGGAGAAATGCCTGAGCGGTCTGTTTTTTTGTTTTTGCTTCACAGTTTAGAGCGTCACAGCCAGGTGGTCAAGATGAGGTTGGATGACTTTGCTGCTGTCCTGTCGTCCTGACATGGGACAGGTGACAAATCAGTGGGAAGCTACTCAAAATCACCTGATGTTCCACTGAAAATAAGCATCTGTACTCTTTTTTTTTTATACCTAAAATCAATGAACATTGCAGCCAATTCAATTTCACATACCGGAGACCCCTGCCGTGCCTGTGCTATCTCTGACAAACACATGTGAAGGTGACCCCTGGATGCTACTGTCAGAAACGTACGCACTGAAATACACTGTCATGAAAATATCAAACTCCTTTAATATACTTCAAATAGTTAAACATTGGCTAGCTTCCCTATGCAGTGGATTTTCTTTTTTTCCCTAAGCTTCAAAGAAAAGATGCAGTGAAGGGAGGATTAGGGTAAAAAAAAAGAATTATGCTTCATGGTGTGCATGTGTTTACCCTAATAACTAGTAGAGCTAAGAAAATACATCCTCATTTCTATTTTTGCTCTTCTCTTCTTAGCAAACCATAGCTTCTTAAGAATTCCTTGTTAAAGTTGAGCCACTGCATTTATTAAATGCAGCACACGCTGCACAATAATGCCGTGGTTTCCTTGTGGCCGTAACACATCGGTTGGCATTAACCGACTGCCCAAAGGACAGAGGCCGCGTTTTAGTGCTGTGTCGTGAAGCGCACTTTTAAAGTGGTGGTGGGCTAAAAATTTCATAAAGCGCCATCAAATAATCATGAGGCAGTGAGGTGCTCAGTCTTTGCTGTCTAATTGTTTTCCCCTTTGAGGAGTAAAAATAACTGCCTACAGCGTGTACAGTTGATCTGCTGTTAAAAGGCGAAGGCTATTATTCAGTCAGACATGCAGAGGCTGTGAAGACAAGTACATTCATCACCGTAAGAGAAGCATACAGGGAAGTTGTCCAAGAACCACCACTGCAATCTTCACATAAACCAGTCTAGATTGCCGGAGGATACCAGGGTCTCTTGAACGACCTCAATTGGCTTTAAGGCTACATTGTCAGTAACAGTTCAGCACCCCTTTTGTGCTTCACTTTTCAACCACATGTAGTCTAATGGTGTGATTGTAGGCTATAAACAGAATGACACCGAAGTAACACTAGCTAGAAAATCCTGCAAATAAAGCAACACCTGTATCCCAACACAGCAGGACTTTATGTGCCGTAACCACAGTTGAGATAAGATTATCACTCACGCAAAGCAAACCACAAGAGAGCCTCTAAATGCAAACAGACAGATGGCCCTCAACCACACCGCTATTAGTTCATAAGCTCTAAAGATTTTCAGTTCCTGTTCTTTAACAAGCTGAAATGAAACACAAGCATCTATCTCAGAGGCGTATGATCCTGGCAGGAGAGACATCATTAGCCGGCCCTTCCCCCAAGTTTCCCCAGGTACAAGTTGGACCCCGCTGTGGATTCTTTTTTAATCAAACACTGATCTGTCCCTCTGATGCTGCGAAGGCTGACGGGGAGCCCATGTGTCTGATAGACCTGTGGCGAGTCTCGCCGTGGGAGGGACTGTAACGTTGCTGTTATCCCACAGGAGCTGCAGGGAGCAGTGCTGTGGACAAGGTGTGTGGGCTTCAAAAGGAAGCAAAAAGCAGCCAGCAGAAAGAAAAATGCTGGGGCCTTTTAAAGGGTACTTACTTTCAAATTATCATTTTAGTTTAATACAAATGCACATAATCAGATTGCAAGCAGGAAGAAGGAGAATCACATTAGCCCAGATATATCTACTGAAGTTTATAACCTTCACTTCTAAGTCAAAATAAAGACATTTCTGCTTACCAAGGTTTTTCTGTTCCATGTTTACGTGTTCAATGAAAAATATTTAACCGAGATTCGAGCAGATATGAGATCCATGCATATTAAATATGAAACAACCCTATTTCCGGTTAGGTTCTGCCAGCAGCACCCAGGCTGGATTGATCTGTGTGTGTGTGTGTGTGTGTGTGTGTGTGTGTGTGTGTGTGGGGGGGGGCTTCATGCACATTTGTGTTTGTGTATTTGAGGTTTGTATGGTTATCTTAGACTGGAACAGAAGTGTTATTAGCAGACTGATGCAAACCCAAATCATGCTCAAAATAAATCTCTTAGGAGGTCCTGCATAATTCAGACACGCTGGAAAAGCTGGGACAGAAAACAAGACTACGTCATTATACACTAAGTAACAGTCCTCCCTGTGTCCATAAATGTGATGTAACTGCACCATCTCTTAATATCACTACTTCCAATCAAGAGAAAGTGAGTTAATGAGCTAACATCCAGCTCCAACACCCAACATGCATTTAATTTGTTTAAAATGATAATAGGCTAATTATCTGGGTCATCATTACCAAGCTACTGTCCATCACTACAATAATTTGTGCACTCTACATTACCAAATCAATTTGTGATGAGAGCAAGTGTGTGTTTGTTTTTGCGGGTAACAATTACCATATTACATACCGTGTAGCCCATCATCAGTGATTAAACATAAACAGGGGCTTAGATCCCCTCTACGCAAAGGAAATAAAAATGCAGAGTTGAATATATAATAAGATAGGACACATTAAAAAAGCCCCAGATGACTAATGAGGGCATTCTCGTAAAGCTATATATTCTCTTATTCCAGAAACGTAGATGGAAAGAGCAGGCGCACTCGAGGAGGAAAACCTGGTAATAGAGAAGGAGAGAGAGGAGCGAGGGGTGGAGTAGAAGAGAGTTAGGACACAGTCGTGGCTGGAGCAGCAGAAAAAGAGAAAGACCAGAAGCTGGGAGAGAGTCCCATTTCATCTGAAAAAATGCCTGTCAGGAGACGAGAGAACCATTAGGCCCAATGAGTCACAGGGAGAGGCTGAAAAAACAGATCTGAGCTGAGCTCGGCTCGCAGTACCATCCCCGAACAAATAGCCAAAGAGAAGCAGAAACCGTGGCCCAAAATGCAGTTCAATGTTTTTTAATCCCACAAGTGTGCCTCCTCATCATTGAAGCCTGATGTCATACTGTATACTTCTGCAAATGCACATGTAAACCTCCCTGAAGATCTACACAGAAAGGGGTTTATGGGTAACCGTACGTCACAGAGGTTTGCAGAGTAGAGTCCGGATCGGGCCGAATTTTTCTGTCCGAGCCCGGGCCAGGTTCGGTCACGGCTCTGTCGGACGCGGGCCAGGCTCGGACAGAAAAATTCGACCCAATCCGGATTCGGAGCCCAACAGGCATTAAGAGATTTATGTCCGAGCCAGACACAGTTAAAATCTCATTTTTTTCTCATACTAATGACACATGTACGTTTGTTTGTGTGGAAAGCCCGCTTTTATTAAGCAACTATAGGAAGGCATTCGGAAAAGTCAACAGATGGGGCATCAGCGCACACGGGGCAACAAGCACACGTTAATAAGCTGTTAAAATGTTCAATGTGTTAACCTTTCCTGCTTCGTTTCCGATCGTGATCAGAAAACCAGGGGAGACTCGTTACCTCCAGGGCCGACGTTATAAAATTAATAACTCTGCTCCGGTCGCATCTACACGTCTGCTTCCTCTATCTCTCTTCTGCCCACCTTCCACACAGACACACACACCCCCACACGCACATGAACTCTCTTAAAAGGAGCCGCAGCACCATTTTACGACAAATGCCTTATGACGCTGATGTGACCGAGCCCAATTGAACCGACCATAATTTCTAAATATCTGTCCGAACCCGGCCCGGCCCATCGGGTACCGTCGGGCTTGGTTCGGGTATCCATGTCTTATTGCAGAGGGCTGCAGCTAACAATTATTTCATTATCTCTGTATCTGCTAATTATTTTCTCGATTACTCAATTACTTGTTTGGTCTACAAAAGGTTAGGAAATAGTGAAAACTGGTGACTGCTGTTACCTAAAGCCCAAGGTTACATCTTTCAATTGTGTGTTTGAAACAGAACACTGAAACATAATTTTACATAATAACATTGTACCCAAAAGTAAAAAAGAGATCCTCCATAACTCTTCTTTTCTGCAGTGATTCACAAACAATGTACAATCCTTCATTTGTATTGATAAATGATTCATCTGAACATTGAGTCATTATCGAAATCCTTAACAAGAACCAAGCAATTTATGCAAGAAATAAGAAGTCGCAACAGAGTTCTTTACTATAAAACGTCCATCTATAGTGAAAAGCTCCAGTGTTAGGCAGTGAGTGTGGGAAACAATCACACATCCATAAAAGGAGCTCTTCCTCCCTGGTGCTACTTCATTAGCACCCAGCTTCCGCCTGCCCAGTGTGCCAACACTGCACCCAGAGTGAGTTCACACTATTGTGTGAACTTAGTAAAGAACTGGTTGTTCATCTGGCAAACAAAAAACAAAAACCTCCATTTTATACACACAGAGCATAACGCTTTGTGGTGCTCGGCCATATCTTTTGTTCCATGTTCTTTCAGGCAGCAATGTGCTTAAACTTCAGCATAATTCAGTGGATCAGAGATGTGCTAAAGCCAGGCAGGTAATCTCCCCACAAGTTAGCCCCGTGTCACATACCTATCAGTGCCAGACGCCCCGGCCAGCCTAAGCTCCTCTCTGAGCTTTGACTACATCTGGGGGATGAAAAGAGCACAAGGTGATGAAGAAACCCCCCCGGCAAAGGTACATGGATTTACTGAGTGTGCTCGCTCTGTGTAATGGCCAGCGGGTTCTCAGCAGCAGCCTTTAATGGACACCTGAGTGACACGGTCTATTAGTTTTGAAAAACATTATGCAGAGGAAAGGATGGCTGGGGGGATTTCAAGATAGATGTGATTCAAACAGTCCGAGACGGGGCTGAGTGTACCCTCAACTAAGCGCCTACCAGTTAGAGACCCGTTAGAGAGCCCGCTATCTGCCGAGCCCAGCTTTTCAAATACATAACTTTTACCTCATTACCTGCTCAGCACAGCCATTATTGAGGGAAATAGGGTGAACGCAAGATAAGCACAAAGAATTCTTGGGTTGAGGACAAACAGCCGGCCTGCTTCCTCCTGATAAAAAGGAAGCGTCAGCAGAGAGGGGCCCCTCAGCTTCCTGCTCTTGGTAAACTCGCTTAGGTCATTCACTACTTCCTGGCCCACATGGAGACACGCAAGGGCCAAAGGAATGCATTAATGTGGGAATATTGCCAGATCATACAGCATTTGCTCTTCTCTGTTCATGCAGAAAAAACAAAAAGCTTATTTACATCAAATGTGTCTGTGGATAAGTTATAAGAAACTTGTAAGAGAAAACATAGTTAGCCCAAATTGACCAATCACAAGTAAGGTTTCAATTCAAATTTAGCCAAAATTTCCAGAAAATCAGCCAAAGTGAGCAGACGCATGAATCACTTCATGTAAATCATGATTGATTAATTTGCTATGAATGTTTTAATTTGACTTTTAGTTTGCTTTTATCCATACATCAACTTTTTCACATCAGCCATGAAAAAAAAAAACTGAGACTGACATGTTTTTTTTTGTGTATTTTTTAAGGGGGCGCATGTCAGCTATGGTGTAGGTTTTGTAGCTTTACCATAACCCTTTAACAAATAACTGAAAATACAGCTTTAAGAAGGCACCAAAGTAATAGTTTTTATATGACATGACCTTTAGGTAAAATTGCTTTCAGCAGACGACATCAAACAAGTGTTTGGACACTCAGCGCTCACAAAACACAGTGCAGAAATATATAAAAACACACACCTTTAAACAGCTGATGAACAATAGACCTTTCTGAGGGTAAATTATTTCTGTCAGCTGTAAAGCAAATTTCATTTTCTCATGTCTCCTGACAACAAAGATGCCGAACCCATTACTAGCTGAGGCCTCTGCATCACACACATTAAATGAAGGGTCCTCTAGCAATCGAAAAAAGCAATTTTCTCATTGAGCCAATAGATACTCCATTTAGTTCCGGGCTCTCTACGGACCGCTGCTGCCATAGTGGGGCTGATAGAGGGGAAAGCGAGTGTAGAGTGATGACCCAGCCTCGTTTTCCCCCAGCCTTGCTGCTCTGAAACCCTTGATACGGATACAGATGTGCTTGGCAGGCTGGAGGAGGAGAGAATTAAGACAGGGAAGATGAGAAAAGATGGGAACAAAAGGAAGAAAGAATAATAGAAGAGATGATACAGAGGGAGACAGATAGAGGAGGTGGAAGCAGGTTGTGGTGAGGCGGGATGAATCAAGGATGTGAAATCAGGACCAGTGATCAAATGACCGACCGAAAAGGCATGCAGCACAATTTGCAGGCACATCAGCTGATATTAAGAAAAGAGAGAAAGAGCGAAAGTGTGAGTGTGAAAGGAGCAGAGAGACACAAATCGGAGGTACCCAACCATGTGGAACCGCAGATTGATTAATTTCAGGCTTTTAATGAGGGGTGCTCTGCCAGGCCAGGCGGCATCAAGTCAGTCACCCAGTATCTCTCAGCAGGAGCTGCCATACACTGAAATTCATACTCTTCTATTTCTGAACACGCACACACATACACACACACACAGTCTTTATCTCACACTTCCTTTACTTTCCTATTCATTTGTTTTTGCTGTACATTTGTTCATTGCTGGCACTGCAAATGTGTGATTAAGAGCAACACATCAGAGCCACTATTAAAATGAGTGCACGGATCACCAGTGGCAAGTCTCACACCAGGTGTTTTGTGTCTGTAGGTGGAATAAATGCCAGCATGGCTGGGAGGAGATTTGAATACACTCAAACATGCTCCATCCTAATTGCTACAGCATTGTTGCTACCAACCTTTATTTCCTGTATAAATTACACTGTAGGTTTACAAACCTGGATGTTTGCATTTGTACTTATCCCTCAGACATCACTTGCAACAAAACTATTTCCCAACACTTGTGTGAATCAAGCAGAGGAGAGAAAGGCTTCTGGCGGAATTTAGTTGTCCGTGTTGGCAGCTGCTCCAAAAGCATCAATGCTACCGTTTCTTTTTCTTTGACAAGACAAATGTTCACCCACAACATCGTGAACAAACACGCCTCTGTTTCCAGTTTGTCTGCTTCTCGCTCTACAAATTGTTAGCTCCAAGTCATTTGGGGTTTGGGAGAAGAAAAAAAAGAGTTGGAACCAAAAGAGAAAAAGAGAACGGAAAGAAATCTTTACATGATTCAGCAGTATCATAGCCCAGCTCATTAATCAGGACAGGAGCGGATTTGTCTGTCCGAGCTTGTGGGGCATGATGATTATTGTCTTCTCTTTCCTGACACACTGTACCAGCCTCAGGGAGACAGAGAGCCAGAGTGAGTGGATGTGACTTTAACTCGAGGCAAGAAAATCCAGCACAGGCACGATGCACCTGGACACCAGTGTGTGTTAATGGGCCCCTTGGAGCCAATCTGATTATGACATGAATTCCAGCTGTTATGACAAATGTTTAAGTTTTGTCTGTGAGTAGAAACTTAATTTTTTACTCTGAATTCTGCTGTTGGTGTCCAAACGTTTGAGTCAACCAATGATGAAATCATCCTGAATTCACTTAAAAGTCACTCACCTCAGTACTACAGCAATAAAGCATGCTAACAGTTTCCTCGGAAGTATTGACTTTTGTCTTTCAGGGCTCTTGAGTGTGTCATGTTCGCTTCAGTGGAGATGAGACAGAGAGCGTGGGATGAGGTGGTTTTGGATGATGTATCCCTCTGATTAATTCAAACTGACAGTGAACTCCTGCCCTACAGCAAAGGTAGCACCGTCAGAGACATCCATCTGGTGACCCCATACATCCCTACAGACAGCCCCCTCCTTGGTTATGCCTGGAGCCCCGTGGGAAGGATGCCAGCTTGGAGACTGACACACATCACTCCGGATTCCCCCTGATGTCAGGTTTCTCATAGTAGGCTATAACCTAGGCTACTATTATCTGTAGACTGCATATTTACCACATTTCACCGACTGAGTCAGGGCACAGTTAGTCACCTAAGGATATTTAATGTTTGTGCACGAGTCTGTTTTATTCCCAAAAGAAAAGGAAAAAAAAACACCGACCTGACTGAAATTAACCTGAAGTCTAAATGTTGTGTAACAGCTTAATACACGACTTAAACAATTGAGGTGAGCTCTAATTTCTCTTTCAAGATGTTTGTACATTTGTTTTTTGCAGAACATTTTGAAGAAAATGTAACTTGCAGCAACAAAGTCAGCAGAAATCAAAGACTGCGCACAACATCGTCCATTAGACACGCTGTTGTAAATAGTGAGCCCGTTCAACACGGCAGTCACGAAAACAAGCGATTTAGAATGTTATCATTCAGCTTTCATTTCAACACACATTTAAGTTGGAGACTTGTAGCCTAATGTTAGTAGTAAAGCAGCGACACGTTTCTTACCTCAAAGCGCAGCTCAGTGCCGAAACCTCTGTCTGTGACTAGATGGTTCCCTGGAAATGTTACTAAAAGGACGATTTGAGAAGCCCGGGACTGCTGGAGGTAGCTAAGTATTGAAATGAAACAAAAAAATGCCGATCAGCTGGGATGTCCACGGAGGTGAATTGTGCCCAGCGTCCAACTAATAAAATCCACCGCTCCGAGATCTGCTATCCCAATTTGGACAAGCATGCAGTGTTGAGGGGAGATTGGTATGCAAACAGTTTTGTGAAGTCACTGAAAGCGGAGCGGCTCAGCAGCCTGCTCTGCTCCGGAGGGCGGAGACTCTCCTCCGACACATACACGCCTCCAGTTTACCTTCTCTATTGTCACTCGCTCCGCTAATACTTGGAGTGGTAAACACACACTTGGTGCTGCAGAAATTATACATTTGATGTGTAATGACGTATCCAAAAAGTTATCCTTGATTTTTCCTTCGTTATAGAGCCATATTAAATGGAGTTTCAGATTAAAATAGTACGCCTACAACACTTTGGGGAAAATAACGCGTATTTGCGTTCTTGCCGACGTTAGCTAACGTTTAACGTTAGTGGAGAAGATCGTTAGCAGTTAGCAGCCAGTTAGCTAGCTTATTTTAGCATAATGCTAATCTAACATAAACACTGGAAACAGTGGGAAACAGTTAACCTAACGTTAGCTCTATCCAAATATGTCTATCTACCAACAGGTCTGAAGCGCACTAATTACCCCCTTACATCCCAAAGTGTAAAAGTGGCAGTTTTACCTAGCTAGGGTTTATGTGCATGCCTAGGATGGCCTAGGCTAGGGGAGCACTAGCCTAGCTAAACTTCCTGAAGTCCTTGTCATCAGTCATCACCTGAGAGGTTGCCAGGCAACCAACGGATACTTTAGTAAATTACTTTGCCTGGACAAAAAATAGTAACGTTACACAACTGTTTTTGTATTGATTAAACAAAACAGGATATAACTTGTTAATTAGTGAGCTTTAGAGGCTGGTAGGCAAAGAGCCAAGCTAGCTGTTTCCACCTGTTTTCAGTCTTTGTGCTAAGCTAAGCTAACAGGCTGCTGTCTAAGCTTCACATTTAATAAAAGGGTTATTCCCAAAACTATTTTGCTTTGATGTCAGGATTGTTAGAAAAAAGGTTTCAACCTCTTACTTCAGTTGCAGACTACAGGGCGTTTTTAATATGACGTCAAAATGACGTAGATCTCGCTGGCGCACCAGGATTTTGAGTGCAACCGCAGGGCGCACACCACTCTATTTTTTTCAGCCGCGTGCGACAAAGTGGAACCAGGAAGCATGAACGAGCTTCTGGGCAACCGAATGCCGACTAAGTCTCTCTTGTAAACTTACTGGGTTAAGATGAGTTATTTTATGGTGAATGAAAGGCTTGATCCGACCAAGTAGCTAGGTCATCAAATCAAATTGAAGCATTGACGTCAATGCCATAGGTCAATGCTGCTGCCAGTTCTGCCATTGTTTACCTTTTTCTTCTTCTAGTCTGTAGAAATAGCAAAGTTGGTAGCATTTCCTCATTAGCGCCACCTCTGTTCAGGAGAAGACTGCAACTAGTGTCGCAACCACCACACGCAAGTATAAACCATTACGGCGCTCCCATGACGTCACACTGGCGCTCAACAGGTCGGCTGCGGCGAGTATACCCAGAGTATACCATTGTATACCCAGAGTTCTGACTTTATTTTTTACTTTTATTTTATTTAATTTTTCTTTGAATGCTATCTGAGTCGATAGCAATCTCAGAACTTAAATATTTGTTCATGTGGCTCTTATCTTTCTCTGCAGTTTGTTGTAAGTCTCAGTGGGGAAATGTCTTTTCTTTGGAAGTGTTGGACAAAATAATCACAAGTCATTTTGTTTATCCGGCTTATCTTTTACACACACATGGTGTCATGGTGGAAGTCAACATCTATTTACAGATGGGACAAGATACAGTCATCACTTGGGAAAAGTAATGAAAAAGTTAGAGTACAATAAATTACTGCTTCTAGAGAGTCTCCTAAGGCACAAAGTTATATTATCTTAGTGAGAATAATGATTATTGCTTTCTCGAGAAATGAGCTCAACACTGTTTTTGATTCCAGCAACAGATAAGTGACAACTCAGATAGGCAGCTAATAGTTATTGTTTGTCCCTTGTTAATTATTCATGCTGTGTGCCTCTCTCACAGCCAGAACACAAGAGGAGTGCTTTTGTTTCAGGTTTGGAGGGGGTGTGACGGGGGGGCTGAAGTGTTTTCTATCCCTCTGTGCTCCTCGTGTCACAAAATCTACTACAGATGGAGAGCAAGATAAGCGCTCCCGAGACTGATCTTTTTGCCTTCTCCTCTAAGGTCGTGACACTGACATTCCCAGTGGCATACGTGATACTTCCAACCCCCAGTCTCCTTGTGTTTTCTCCTGATCTCTTTCTTATTGGCCCTTAGGAAGTCTGCAATTTTAAGAGCCTTTTCTGAAGTCAAGAATAAACGACAACCAGCAGCTTAAAGTGAAGTTTAAAACAAGGCAGATATTAGCTTATGGAAATGTTGGATCAAAGACTCGTCAGGTCCTCGGTTCAGACGTAGGGCCTGTGCTTGTGTAAGAAAAGTATCACAGGAATGGCTTGGCTGCCGAGAGAACAGCTGTGAGGTATTTTGTTTTTGGCTCCTTGGGTATTTTCAGAGGGCTCAGGCTGAAGAGAAAGAAAGGCTGAGGTGAATCACTGACTAAACTGCCTCCTCCTCCCGCCTTTGAGCACTCACATGGATCAGTGGTGTTGGGGAGAAGTCCTCTCTTCAGGCCCTGACACAGTTCAGTTCAGAGATTATTTGTTTTTCTTAGCTAATCAGTGATTGATCAACACATGTAGTGATCTGTGGCCCCTAGGGATGTAGTACACCAGTCAATACACAGCTCCAAAATTAGTTTACAGTCTCAGATTTTGACCTTTCAGTGATGGTCTAAGTCACTTTGCAAGAATTCAAAGAAACATTTAAAATTGACTAAAATTGAGTTGTTGTTTTTTTTAACAAAAGTGGTGACTCATACATTAGAAACCCTGGCATGCCATTCACTCCCAAACTTTGATTAATGAATTTGAGGTGATTCAGATGAGGTGATGGGAGGATTTGCTGTTGCAGGGAACAAGTAGAGCAAACTGTTTATTTCAGTGAAAGCCTCCAATGAAACCATGCCGTGCAAAAATCATTTGAAACCCTTTTTCTGGCATGATTTGGTGTACAGTCTACTGCAGGCAATAAAATGTACTCTTGTGTCCATGTTAATCACATAATACACACACGCACGCACACACACACACACACACACACACACACACATATACACACACACACACACACACACACACACACACACTGACAGGCGGACTATACTAGCTTACAGGCCGTTCCTCACATGCATTCTTATCGCACACAGACCCATTTTATTCAATTTACACAGCCCACGCTTTAATTTCACACACACACACACACATAACATCATACCACATGCTATCTCATTAAACAGGCTATGGGCATGCTTCACAAGCTCTCACAAAGTAGGCCTCATTGTCATACACACACAAACACACACACACACTCACTCAGATGCACACAGGGGATGTAGTCTTAAGGAATTTCCCCGGCAACAGCATAGGAGTAATTTAATATTGCATTTTGTGCTAATGTGATGCTGGATTGTTTTGTCTTTAAATGTTTTTTTCAATATGTAAATTTTGAGTTCCTGTAAACAAAGGCTGTTATTTCCCCATTCTGTGGTTGTTGCAAGGAGATAAAACTGTCTCTTCCCGTGTTGAAACGTGGTTTAATGTTGTGCAGGTTTAAAATGGCATAAAAGCTCTGTGCACCTTCTTCTCTATTGACACTGACATGCATAGTGTTAAAGAATAGTTAGAAATACTCTTATTTGCATTCTTGCTGAGATATACATGAAAGATTGATACCAGTCTAATGTCTGTGCGTAAAGTAGACAAACAAACAAACATTACCAATTAATCTTCTGATTATTTTCTAGATTCATTATTTGCTCTATAAAACGTCAGAAAATAATGAAAAATGTCTGTCATTGTAACAGGCATTTTTCTCTGGGTAATATTCAGAGTGAATTGTGTTAATACAAAACAGTGAAAAACAGCAAATCTCCACATTGGAGAAGCTCAAACTATTATTATTATTAAATGATCAACTGATTATCCAAATAAGTTGCCAAATAATCTCTAATCTTCTGTTAATCAACTACAATTGTTTCAGGTCTAGTGTTAAGTATGCAGCTACAGCCAGGAGACAGTTGGCTTATTTTAGCATACAGTCCATCAGCCAGACGCGGTGATTTCTTGGAGTCTCCACTGGTTGCCTGGCAACCTATCATTGACAACAAGAACTTGAAGTCACTGTGTCCCGTCTGTGTTGAGCTAGAAATAGTTTTGCCACGTTACCCTCCCCTTAACTGGTCTTTATTTAGATGTAAATGTATTGTGGGCATCAGAAACATACTCAGTGATTAGACATAAACTGTTTGGATTAGGCTCAAATTCATAAAAAAGCAATTAAAAAGTTTTGTAGCAACTTTACAAAAAGATAAATAGAGCAGAAATCATCGCAGGAGGATCAGTCACAAAACACTGATGATTGCTTTTTATGATTCATTTATTTTGGAATTTTTATATAATTTGCTTGAACAAACAAACAAAGCCATGGAGGTTTTGTACCCAACTGTGCAATTTGCCTGCAATTATTCTGATAAATGTAAGACACACGCAGACGTACACAAACACAGACGTACACAGGAAGATGACAAACACACACTCTTGCAGCCTCAATCTGTCAGGGGGCATCAGCCAGTGCCCAGAGGAAATGTACCATCATGTCTTATGGCTTCCTGCCCTCTCCACTCCGGGACCAGGATCAAACTGTGAGACATGGTGTAGACGGGTAAGACTCATCTCCTGGATGCCCTGTAGGGAAACCGCACAGACACATTTGGTTACACGACCACTAGCTTTGCTGTCTTTAATTTTCCATTTCATAGCCTGAGTCATAATGCTGTTTTCCAGTATTCAACTTCAACATGTTTTTCTCTTAGTTCTCTTTGATATTATATATACATTTATATTCATGCAGAAAACGTCCTCATGGCAAACATTTCCCCCTCACAAGAATTTGTCTGAGACACTATTTAAAATCAGTGTGCTTTCACATGAAATCATCTGTGAATTCATGCATCTCCATCTGGCTTAGTGAGCCTGTCTGTGTCTAACACATTGCCAGGCTGACGGAGAAGGGGTAGAGGAAGATGACAATAGAAATTACACACTTAAGTTTGAGGGTACTGAATCTTCTTTATTTGGAAACATCTTTATCTTAACAACTCATGTGGTAATGATGTGTGTTACCTGGCTGTAACCTAGCAACAAGCCTGCAACGCTGTTTAGATGTATAATTGGTTAAATCCGTTGGAAGAGGCGTAAAGAAAAAAATCAGAGTATTAACACATTTAATCTGAAATTAGAAAGCTTTTTAGTATATGTTAGTATCTGTAATGCTTTCTGCATTGAGACTGTTGGTTGATTTTGACTTTTTCTCTGTTTCTGTGTGCATTCCGTGGCATTGAAAACACCTGTAGGCGCTTTAGTGTGAGTTTGCCTCCACCTTAATAATTACGGATGTCTATCTGCTGTAGCTCAGTCAGTGACAAGAGCCTGAGGATACGAGAGAGAGAGCAAGGGAGGAAGAGTGGGAGGGGAAAGTAGAGGGAAGAGTGTAAAGATGTATGTCAATCTGATATTTTATACACCTCTTCTTTCAGGAATTCACACATCTGCTGAGTCTGAGCTTAACCAAGCAGCGAGAAAACACACACAGGAGGCACCAACACTGTAGAGCAAGAGGAAATGGAGAGTGTAAAGATGGAAATAAAGAATGAGTGGACCATTTTTGCCCTTATTCCCTCTTTATGTACATTAAGTGTGCTAACTGACTCTCTCCCATCCCTCCCACCCCCCTGAGTGCAGCCATTTCTTTGCTGTTTTGCAGTGACAAGCCAAGCGTGGCTGAACTCCCTCCCTATACTGTACCTCCAGTGTCCCCAGGAGGATGCACTGGTGAATGGAAGAAAGTAGGCCAGGGGAGCGACCACTGCATCCCCTCCTCCTCCAGAAATCTGATTCACTGGGACGGAAAGATCCATTTGTCTGTCACAAACAATTTCTCTTCTCCTCAGTTTCATTCAGGGATCGTATACCTCAGAGAAAACATGCATTTTTATCTCTGTATATTTATTTTTCATATCCACTCAGTGTCTGTAGGTGTGCTATACATTCAGTGTGTGTTTTGACAAGACATCACTGTTTAGTTTGATTCAAACAGGTCTAAGCCACTTCTTCTGTCAGAGGACTGTGGTTGTGTGCAGCACAAGTATTGAGGCCTGTGGTAATTGGTCCAGCCCAGACACATTTTCTGGTCTGGGAGTCTTGGAAGGTGGAAATGTGGGATATAAAAGATTTTTTAAAATGAATTATGACTTCTGGATTGAGGCGTTGTGGCCCGGTGCACTGTAAAATATTGTGAGCTGGTTAAAGTAGCTTTTAGCAAGTGGAGCTCCCTTTATTGGTGTCTGAAAGCACAGTTGATAATTCAGCCGGGATACAAAGTACATGACATCATGGTTAAAAGCACAACAAAAGACTACAGAAACAATCATGATGTGATAACTCTGATGCAAATAGGCTTCTGAGATATTAACTTAAGGGTGCTTTCAGACAGCGAGCAATTTTAACTGTAAACAAGGCGGCAGAAAGTGGTGAGGATGGGAGGTCTCACCTGCCACTATTGATGATGATGATGGTTAAACTTTTTCAACTTGTTGCTACAGTACAGCTTGCCGTGTAACCATAGCAACCACAATCCTTACAGTGAGGAAAACAAACCAGCTAACTTTATGTGCATCCTCACGAGCAGAAAACAAACAGATCAATGAAGAAAAATGGTATTAGAGTAAGTACAGTAACTTTGGTAAATTTGTAAGCCCGGTCTGGGCCAATAAACAATGTTTATGATATTAGTTAGAAAAACTTGCTATATTAATTGTGTCTTATTGCTGGCTATTTCCTCTATTTTAAGCTACAACCCACTCTATTTAACTCTTTGATGAGATTATTTTACTTGGATAGCAGCAGCTATCGGAGGTAGCAGGAAGCTGTTGTGGCGGTGTTGCAATCTGCTGCGAATTGCCCTTTAAAAACAGTGCTTGCATAGGCCTAGTTATGAACGGTGATTTGCTCACTTACTGACATGTTCAGTTCAGATCAGTCCACATTTGTTTTGTCACACTGACATACATTATGGTCAAATTTGGTTACCACATACATACTCTCAGTATGAAGGCCCTGGAAACAATCAATATTTGCATTTCTGAAAATTTGTAATTTATTTTAAGGTAAAGGAGTAAAGCATTTTAAATAAGCCAAATAACAGAAGTGGTCCTAAAGTAGAGCCTTAAGGCACACTTTTTTGCTGAGTTAACACATCTGATTTACACCATTGTAAAACATGCTGGGAAGTTTGCTAATATGCTGATTTTGTCTCCTTTGAAACTTAATTTGGTGAGTTAACTGATGTGTTGCCCTTTTGACGTATACCCTCCTGTTTTTACCTCATATGAGTTTCTCCCAATGTCAGCAATTGATTTTTTTAAATTTGAAAACTCAACATAAACTCGGAGCTGTACATTTATTGGAGTCATCATTTGAAATCAGAGGGGTTCATGTTTACAAGTATTCCTGTCTGATGTTTTACAGTGTACTTGTGTGGATGGCTTTAAACTGGAGATCAGTAACCAGGTATGGAAACAACATTGTCATTGTGGTCACAATTATTTCCCGCCTCCAGCCTGCTGGAGATTAATGTGGAAACCTGTTAATACAGTGGGCTGAGGACCATTTAGAACCACAACTCTTGCGACTCTCCTATCCCACCACTAACGTTGTTTTTTCACGTCCACAAGCCGATAATGACGTTCCCAGAGTTTATTTTGGACCTGTTACACTTTTCGTTGCAGCCTTTTCACAGATGCCCAGGTAATTTCCTTCCTTCCCTTTAGAGAGCTACTATACATAAAATAAATATGGATGCAGCTCGAAATCAACTCCAGTGGCATCCAATCTCTTAAATCAACTTTGGGGATGTTTCCCTGCCAACTCTTGCTTGGATACCAACACTTCCTTAGCAACTGCATGGCCAGCAGCTATATATGTGCATTTAATGTTGACAGGAGCTGCAGGGCTCAGCTGTTGATGGAACACAGTTATCCTTTTTCTCATTACTGTCTGCTCTATGTGAGATTCACCAGGCCTGAGGAAAACCATCAGGGACTTACATGTGTGTGTGTGTGTGTGTGTGCACAGTGTGGCCGATAAGGAGAACAGGCCGGTCCTTGGAAACAACAAATAGTCTGAATAGAAATTTGAGCATACAAACAAAGGATCTTTTCCTCATCACATTCCAGATGCCATCATATATGAATGTAAACACAACTCCCTGACAAATATTTAAATTGCCTAAACATGTTCAAAGTGCCAGAACTTGCATACGTAATTTCATTTGAGACCATAAAGCATGAATCAGGTGCTCCTCCCGTGACAGTAGTGTTTGCTAACCTGTTTCTACATGCACACGGGAGCTGCATCCATGCTTGCATTGACAAACACAGAAAACAGGGAATACCCAAAAATCAGGGTCCAAAACAAAACCGACTGCATTCAATGGGTGTTTATTTTGGTCCTGTTTCTATGTATAGTTTAAAGAAACATTATATGTTTGTTTTTTTGGATATTTTATCTGACAACAAGTTGCAGTTCTTAAATATCCGAGGATGCCTGTAAGGTCCATGGTAATCTTGAAGGAGAAAGCAATATAAACACTGAATATCTTTATTGATTCCCCCCTCCCCAAACAGAACTTACTGTAAGTGGGCTCCACCACTAGCCCCTAATGCTCTCACTAGGTCAGCAGCACAAGCTTTCATCTCCTGAAAAACCCTGCAGCCAAAACATTGCATTCAAAAGCAGCCTTCAATATTATGGTGCCATCTGGAATAAGCTGGACAGGGGGAAAATAGCCTACTGTTTAATGTGTTTTGATTGTTTTCTTGGGAAGGGGTTGCTCATAGTGATGAATCCACAGATAATTAACACCCGACTTTAAACCCCTCAGTTCTACAGAGCATTTACAGCCCAAAGCATTATTGTTTAGTTAGCTCTTACTTTTCTTATAACAGCTGTAATCAGTGAAAAAGCTCTAAAAACCCTCTGTACACTACCTGCTCAGCACCAAACAAACAGACACGAAGCAGCTAAAGCACCAGATATTTTCCTCAGGAATTGGTGGAAAGCAAAAACAGAGCTAAAAGACAAGTGAATATTGGACTTAAATTCATCACAAACATTACTAGGCAACTCTTTGCTAACAAGTTTGCCATATCAGCTTAAAATGTAATACAAATGTCGGTGTTGTGTTTACAGCTTGTTTCCTGCTGCAGCCAATACAGGCCAACAACTCAAAGGTTTGAATATTTGTACCTAGGACTTAACATAAAAGTTAATTTCACTTTCATCATTTTATCCCCCAGATGCTTGCCTCCAGAGGGGTTGAATCCAGTATTCTGCTCACAACAACAGCCATCTGCTGCATCTGCTAAATGCACATCATTATTCATAACCAATAAATAAAACATTTAAAAGAATTATGTATAATATATAATCATTTTAAGATTATTGAAATTGATTTCAAACTGTAATTATGACTTGGTCACCTACTTTGGATGAAAAGGTCATTTCGCCAACAAGTCCGTCAAAGAAAGTGGGGGGATGGATAAGAAATGGACAGTTATTTGTCCACCAGGGCAAAGATAATCTCCATCATCTCTGAGTGATTTGACACATTCATTTACCGATGGTCTCATTATTTGAAGATGTGATTGGTGTACAAAGATAATCCAGGTGATTGATTGGAACAGTCTATTATGAGAAATTGAGGCACAATGGTGTAATTATTTCTATACAAGGACAAGACAAAGTGAAGGTGGAGAGTCTGATTGAATATTTAACCTTGGATCACCATCAGTGGTGATTCAAAGCTCAGCCAATGAGCTGTGAAATATTGTCATATCAAAGTCCTACTTTAAGAGACATTTGTTGGACCATCAAATAATGTGTCACATACCATATGAGATGGAGGAAGCAACAAAGGGGGGGGGGGGGGGGGTGCAAATAGGAAAAGCAGAGGCAGAACAGGTTGGCTCTTATTTTCTTCCTTATGTCAAAACTCAGCAGGCTGTTTCAGGGGAATCACCTGACTGTGGAGTTTCATATCAAAGCAAATTTTTAAATCATAAATCCATGAGCCCAAGTCAGGGGAGAATTGATGCTTTTGTCAGTTGGCAGTGTATATTTTCCTAATAAAAAAGATCTGAATCTTTGATGTGATATTTGTATTCCCTCAGGATTAATGTTCAATTTGCTCTGACTCAATGATACAACTCCGAAAGTGACAGATACATTAAAAACGTCAACGTGAGATATAAAATTGAGCCTCCTCCATCAGTTTTTCTCGTTTGAGCTTTACAGGAAGACTTGTAAATCTGCTCTGACCACTCACCTTGTGTCAAGAGCTTCTAACTCTTGATCTGCTTTCCGTTTATTTATTTAACAATTTCTCCTGAAGGAAAGTGCATTAATTACTGCTAACGATACAAATGTTCGGCGCCGGAGGGCCTTGTTTAATAGTGAATGCATTTTACTCTCTCCTGGCAGGGATGTGACAAACTTTCCTTGTAGGCAGGTCAAAAGATACCACCATGATCAAACTCAGTGAAAAGACATATTACAGTGACCTGCCCTCTAGTATCCACATACAATATTATTAGAAAAGTCATGAAGCATTTGAACATTTCATTAAAGGAAAAGTTTAATACTTTGGGGAAGCGCTTATTCTTTTACTTGGCATGAGTGAGATAAGAAAATTGATACCACTCTCACTGAGTATATTATGTATGTATTTATGAGAAACCTACTTTTTTTATTTATAAAATGTTATTAGCTGACACATGGCAGGAGATACTTTCCATGTAAAAGAAAATAATAAAATAGTCTCCAAAGAATAAAATAGTCTCCAAAGAATAAAATAGAAAATAAACTGTAGGAAAAAATTCAGCTTTGAATGAAAGGACAATATTTGAGCCTTTTTGCTGAGCTTCTTTTGTTATAAAAATCAAAGAAAAATACTTTTCTGCAGAGTGAGAGGTGAGATGAGGAGGAGACTCAGGCCACATCCTCCATTCACCTCATTCCCTGTGAACCCTCGTCTAATGGCTATTTAATTCATAGTACCAACGTATTATCAAAGCCGTTTAAATTAGTCATTATGGAGAGGATAGATTGTGAGACAGCCGTGGGAGGTGGGTCACGTTAACCAAAAGGGAGGGATGAGGAAAGCATGCAAATGAAATATAAAACAGGATGATTTTTTTCTCTGTCCCTGAAGATTCTACAGGCTCTACTTCTGATTTAATCTGAAGCCCTCGGGGAGGAGCCTCTATCCTACACTTTTACCAGAAATAATGTTATAAATTCAAAGGAATCTTAAGAGAAAGAGGAGAGACAAAAGAAGATGTGTGTGTTGCAGAACATAGCTGAAGAGAGAAAAATGGAGGAGCAAGGCAGTGAGCATTAAATACAGGCGGTACAGAAGCCAATAAAATATAGATCTCAAACATCACATTGAAGTGGCTACAAGGTCACCCCTTGTAGCCAGAGAGTGCCATTTATGAAAAGCTAAGAAAAGCAAATACAGTTATGTTTGACTCTATTTGTCAGCCTGCATCACTCTTCCTGCTCTCTCTCTCTGTCTCGTTTGGTTTAAGCATTTTGCAAGGTGGCTGGACTGTTTCCAGAGTCTGTAAAATCGCTGAGAGCAAAACTGTCTGGTTTTTAAAGTACTGTCAGTGTAAGAAAAATCCGAACTTTGTCTTGTCAGGTTTTTGTAGAAGGAACAGCTTGGCATTTTAAAAACTAGGCTTATTTACTTTCTTGTCGAGATTGATGACACTACAAATATCTGCAGCTAGACCTATGCGGTTAGCTTAGCATAAAGACTGGAAGCAGGGGGAAACAGCTAGCACATCAGTCTATATCCACGACGTTCCACTTCTAGGATTGCTCCGGTGCTGGCGGAAATTCCGCCGGATCACGCTGTTATCGCCTGGATGTCGGTTACCTTCCGCTTTCTATGAGGATTATGGTTAACTGCTCCTCAGATCTCTGCAGGGTAAATCGAGACAGCTAGCTAGACTGCCTGTCCAATCTGAGTTTTCTGTTGCAAGACTAAACAACTTTTGAACTGGCAATGCAAGACTAGCCTGGCACTCTCCAAAGGTAACGAAATCCACCTACCAGAACCTCTAAAACATACACATTATATCTTGTTTTTTATCCATACCAAAAAATCCCCATCAAAAGTTCTTACACCCTAGTGACATCTTCACATGCTTGATTTGTCTGACTTAAAACCCTAAAATAGAAAACAGAGAAAAAGAAAAATCCTTACATTTGAGAAGCTTGAGTCAGTGATTTTGGTATTTATTTTACCTAGCCTAATTAACAAATTGCCAATACATTTAAAAAAAAAAAAATCTTAGTTAACTTCTCATTGTAATCAGTGAATTGTTACAGCATTATCGTGTCAAAGCACACAGTAGTGTGAACATACTGCAGCATCAGGGCTCTGTAAAAGAGATTAATGATTCTAATTTAGAGGATCGCTGGAGATGAGAGGGATTTAAATATAGACAGCAAGACCTGTTTCTGTGTTACATTAAAATCCTACATTATTATTCTTATAACCATTTGAGATTAAATGGTGCTGAGAGGTGCACTTGTGCATCCATCCACACATGAGCACACAGTCACAGATGTGTGACACACACTACTTCATCAGCTCATGTCTTCCCTCACTACAGGCCACCGGCGTGAAAATATCTTCCAAACCATATAAATATTTATGTCCATTAATAGTAAAGAGGCAGCACGAGTAGATGCATAATGCTCTGGTGCTGGTCTTATTTTCGATGCACTCCAACTACCACAACGTCTCTGTCGCCATGACAACAGAGTTCAGCAAGCGAGCCAAGCAGGACTTGGCCCCGTCAGTCTGCTCAGACAAAAGTAGCATGGTTCTCATAGAGAAGGGAAACAATGCCCATGTTAAATGTGCTCCAGCAGCAACGCATGTTAATGATGACTTGTAGTTACTAAAACATCCCAAGGACATGAGAGAGTGTGCACAACACGCTTCAATGCTACCTCTGTGAATAGGCTTACCCCACAGATGTCAAAATGTGGATATGGACATGATTAGATGATCTCAGGCCATTTCTAGACATTGTTACCAAATAGCAGGAGCCACAGAATACTTTGACCATATAAAGAAGTGGACACTTATGAGGAAAGCAGATGTGAAGAATTACAAGCTATCACATTCACATTCCACAGACCAATGTGTGCCTAAGTCCAAGTCCAAAACATTGTCTCAACAAGGAGCCGGAGATTTATTGTCCTCCTGCTGTCAGATGTTAGTTGAAGGGGAAATTATGAAAAAAATCATTATACATATGAACACTGTCACTTGTATAAACAAACAATTTCAGCCTTACTTCACTTCTTTCCCTCACACACATGTTGTTCCTGCTGCTCTGGGCTTTAGCCTGTCAGAGCATTGCAGTTCACACGATCACTGACATGATTTCTCTTTGCACTGACATCACCTCTGGGAGAAGCCACGGTTCTGGGATAGAAGATGGATGGAGAATGAAGGGGGGGGGGGCTTTCCAGCTACGGCTGGTGGATGAGAAACAAATGAAAGACAGGAAGCACAGATAAAGCTGAGGCGTGTGTCAGAAAACAGAAGCGGAGGGTTATTAGAGTGTGTGTTTTCCACGAGGGATTAGGAGGACGAGCAGGAGGAGCCATTTGCTCCAGAGAGAACAGGTTACTGACTTTCTGCTTTCAAGGTAACACAGCTTTCACTTCCAGACTCAGCATGCATGCACTGCACTGGCTCAAAGTGCCTGGTGCAAGATTAAAAAGGAAGTTTGGTGATTGTGTGATGAAAAGCCATATCTTCCACCAGAATATGGAGCTGGAAAAGTTGAGTTTTTTTCCCGATGAAATGAGATTGTTACATTACATGTCATTTAGTTGACACTTTTATCCAAAGCAACTTAGAATTGCTATATATGTCAGAGGTTGCACACCTCTGGACCAGCTATGGTTTAAGTGGCTTGCTCAGAGACACATTGGTTGATGTATCGCAGTGAGAATTGAATCCAGATCTCCCACACCAAAGGCATGTGCCATATCCACTGCGCCATCACCGCCAGGTAAGGTGAGAGTTTACATCATACAGTTAGTCGTTTTCCCCACGAGTTCCTCTGTAATGACAAGGGTCTGTCCCTCAAGCTGTCCTCAAACACTTTCACTTTCCAGCACACAGATGACCTCGTGAGAGAGTCAAAGTCAGTTTATTTGTATAGCACCTTTTTAACACAGAGGCAACTGAACGTGCTTTACAATGCGGCAAATAAATGCAGTGAAAAACACAATAAAAAGGAAGAATAAAATAAACCTATAGTAGGTTTATATTCTTCAAGCAAATTAGAAATGCATCTTGACCAATAAAGTGATTTATTAACTAGCATCAGTTCTTTAAAATTTGTTGCCTGAACTACCTGGAAGCCAGTGTAAAGATTTAAAGTATATTTCAGTCTATTACAGCTTGCCCAAACTGTTTTCCAAAAATGACCAGCTGCTGCACATTCAGAAGGTAGCAACCAAAGCTCAAGAGAAAACAAGAACACATTACTCCTGTTCCTAAAGGAAACATGTATTACAACTTGGGTTATTATTATCGGGTTAATAATGTTTCAGTTGGCTTTTCTTTTATTTTCTAAATAAGTTTGTCTCTTCATCTGACTTCTTTTAGCAGTGTCGCCGGTTCCCAGATCTCTGGTGAGCAAGAGGTTATTACTACTGATTACTTCTCCTGGATCTTGTTATAACTGTGGTAGCACTATTTTTGAATGTGATTAAATTGTCTCATGGTCTTTTCCATTGCATACCATTGCAGTTGCCCACCCTGCTGGAGGTGAAGGCACGAATGAGTTTGAAACCTCTAATTCTTGTTATTGTTAGGTGTTTCATTTTTTTCCCATCTATTTATTCAAATATTCATAACCAGTGTCCCCTGGAAAACTGGCCTGCCTTTCAACACTGATTTGTACTGTCTAGTCATTGGAGGTGATGTTATTTGTTCAGACTGCGAGTGCGACCCCCAATGAGAGGGACCTCATATAGACGAGGGGGTGGACAAAGCCTGGCCTGCCGGGGGGGGGGGGGGGGGGGGGTCTCAGCTGTGCCTAGGGACAGTGAGACAGCAAAATTCAGGACAAGAACAAACACACACACACACACACACACACACACACACACACACACACACACACACACACACACACACACACGCACGCCACTCACTGTTATTAATACAGGTCGTCAATTAGGCCTGACCTAGAAAGCATGTCTGCATGAAGGCTACACAACAAGCTGAAACAGACTGATGGGCTCAAAACACTGCAAATCCCTCCACTCAGCTCACTGTCTAAAAGCCTGGATTAACTCACACACATATAAACACACACATGCAGACAGAAAATGCCACCTAAAATAAAATAACCTCTTCAACCCTAACACTGATTTACAGATGCAGTAACATGCAGAGAGGCGCACAAAGACTGCATGTTGACGGACAAAAAAACAGACGTGGTAGGGTTGTACCAACACTGAAATAAGCTAACTCATTTAAAGCCTTTGAAATTGCTTTCTTTGCAGTTGTCTGCAGAATAGGCAATTAGTTCCAGCATGTCTGTAACTTGTTTCTGTGACTCTGCAGGTACTGCATGCTGCGAGGAAGCTGGCAAACCATGTAAACAACCTGCAGTGAGTGAAAGAGATACCCTCACTTTTCTGTCTCTGTGTTTTTCTTTTTCATTTAGAGTGCAGGGAGCAACTGAGTCTTAGGGGTCATGCTTGAGTGCATTAGCAGAGGAGGAAGGGGCGGTTGTTGAGGCAGAAGGATGTTCCGAAGGTGAAGAAGGTGAAAGTTGTCCTCCTGTGCCAGGCGTGTGCTCTCAGTTAGCGGGCAAGGACGTGCCAGGGACAAGCAGTCGCGTTTTGGCTCTGTTCCCTGAACTCAGACCCTCTGCTTTCATTCATGGTCTCGTCTTAAGAGCTTTTTCCTCCTCCATTGTTCCACAAGGCCTATCTAAAGGGTTTATGCCTCTGACTTGTGCTAAGCACTTGGGGTGACAGAGCCAGAGCTCATCACAAATCATAAAACCCTCTACAAATACTTTTTCTCCTCCCTGGCTGCTTTCTGTCTTTATTAATATTTTTGCTCCCCCCCTCTTGTCTCTCCATCCCTCCCTCCCCTCGGCCCCCTCCCTCCCTGCTGCTCTCTTCTTGTCTTAATGCCTCTATCTCCTCTCCACTCTCACTGTGACAGTGGAGAGTTGACATGGTCTAATCTAAGCCAGATGAGCTAGAAAAACATAGGCTTCCTCCGCCGGTTGCTTTCCCCATTAACCAAGAGGCCCATCATTTCTCTCTCCAATCACAGAGCAGACTTCTGAGGTTTACCAGCACGTCTGCATATGCACTACAGCAGACGAGCCAGTAAAACTCATCCATGAGTGATTTACAATGACACTAGCTGGCTGCTGCCATCTTCTATCTCCTCACCGCAGAATATTGGGCAGTGGCTCAGAGCCAGACGTGTGACACCTGTTAAGAATACAGCAATGTCAAAGCAGTTTTACATAAGGTTTTCTTTTTATGGATTCCCAACATATTCAGCATCCTGAAGGTATTTTTTCCAGATCATATGGGTGCAGTGTTGCATCATGTAAATGTGGCTCCTGAACAGACCGGACTTTGTCCAGTCATCATCAGGGTTGAGCTGAGGCTCCATCTTCTCTGTCATGGTGAGTTTGAGTTGAGCCTTTCATTTAGGACTGTCTCTCGCTCACTGCTGAGGCAGAAGGACATCACGTCCCTCTCGAGACAGTTGCCGTCCCACCCTGTCACTTTCACTCTCTTATCCACAGGCCACAAAAGCACATGACATACAAGTCCAGACTGCAGTGAGGCAGAGGGGCAGAGAAGAGGGAAAGAAAGAGAAAAAGATCGACTTTATTTTAATAACAGTGTTTTTGACTCAACATTTCTGTAACTTATTCACTTTCTGGCAAGAGTTATTGTAGATGAGGAGATTGCACTCTCATGTCTGTATGGTGACTATGGAGCTACTGCCAGCAGCTTAGCTTAGCGTAAAGTCTGGAAACTATCTTTCACTCTCGTCAGTTCAAGCAATAAAAAAGTTCTCAAACACTATGGTGTTGTCTACAAAAGCTTGTTTTTTTTTATTGAAAATCTTAAAAACCAAAGATATTTAATTAACAATGATATAAAACCTTGCATTTTAGAGGCTGGAATTAGTGAATGTCTGGTATTTTTGCTGGATAAAAACAAACCAGTTAACTCTCAAATGCTGTATACATCTTCTGTTGGTTGACAAATCATTTTAATCTACAAATTGTCTGTTATATGTTGTTTGTTTAAATTCTAAAACAGAAGAGCAACCATTTTAAGGGGGTTATTTGCAAGAAACAGTGCCAAGCTAGCTGTTCCCTTGGCTTCCAGACTTGATGCTAAGCTAAACTAACCAGTTAATGTCATTGCACAACATGCGTTTAGCAACATACTGTAGATAGTTGTACATCTCCCATGTGAGAAAATAATGTTGCTGATAATTCAGAAACCTGATTTTTCATCTGATTTTGTGTGAACACAGTATTCATCACTCTCTGGGTGGGTGAGAGGAACCCTGTGGCAGCCAAGAATCGAACATCAGAGAAGGCAAGAGGTGAAAAGGAGGCTGTTACATCCACAATCATACGCTGCTCACTGGTGTTATGCACTGCATGCCAAATCAAGCCTTTTCAATATTCTCCCCAGTACCTTCTTCCTCACACTCTTTTCTTCCTCCTCCTCCTTTGTTTAACCCCCTGTTCATCTGCCCACCTTCAGTTCACAGCAGAGGGTACAATAAGTGATTGTGTGATTTCAATCAGCAGCTAGATTTAGGAAGTGAGAAAAAAGAAACTTTCCTCTAAAAATGTATCATTTTCCAAGTTCCCCCCTGTGTCTACTCATCTCTTACAGGGCACGTCTAATGCTAAGTTAATAACACCGGGAGGAGAGCATGTTGCGACTGGAGAACAGGCTCAGGATCGCACAATAACACACTCACTAGCGAGCCCCACATGAATGAAAATGACAAAGCCAATCTAGCGAAAAATTCTCTCTTGCTGGCAGAAAACTGCTTGGCTCTCTGGATGGGTAGGTACAGGAGTGCAAGCGGCTGGGGAAAATTGTGATTTTAATTTAAAAAATAAAATTCAGTTAGGTGTGCAGCCTCGACAATCCCACCTCTCTTTCCCTGCGGTGAAGTTAATCACATCCTAGTTTATGGGACTAGAATTCTTCCCAGTGATACAGGCTTTCACTTCTTGTGGGCGCACATGTGTATCATAAAGGCCTGTCAGCAGAGATGGGGAAGGTCAGTAAAAGTCGAGTGAGTTCACTTATCCCTGCAGCTGCCTGTTGAGTATAAAACTAACCAGAGCCACAAGCTAACCTCAAGAGGGTACAGTATACTCTATATACTCCTCGCTTTTACTTTTGAAGTCTGCTGCCTCTAGAGAAAGTGTCACAAGCATGAAGACAGACAAAATAAAGACAATGGTAAATGATATGAGGGATATAAACCCGTAAACAGGAAGTATAATAATGCCATGGAGTCAGTGAGTTAGCTTTGAGCTACTGTTAAGCCCTGTTTTGGAGTTATAAGAAGTGTCTTTTTTCTGATTCTGAGAAGGCAAAGCCTCTCCCTTCATGCCCCTCTGGAGAGGTTTGGACTACAGTTTGAAAACCTGTGGTCCAAAGAATACTGGAATCTCTGGTCGCTGTGAAAGCTAACTGGGAAAACATATATAAGTGCTGAGATGAAAAGCTGAAGTATGGGAAAAGGAGGGTTGAAGAGAGAAGGGGTTAAGCTTCTGTCTCCATCCAGAGCCCAGGTGCACCATGTCCCACCCCCAGGCTGTGAGTCTCCATGCTGGGGAGACCTTTAATAGCCTTGTGATGGAAGCACACTATCCCCAATAGCCCATAAAAGACAGTGTTCCTCTGTCCCATTGCCCCCTGTCTGTCTGGTATGGCCTCATAAAAGGCTTAACTGGTCTCACATGACCCCTCTGTCCACTGGTGCAGTGATTGGCTGGATCCTGAGAAGCAGGGGTCGTGATTGGACAACTTTAGACTGTAAAGGACAAGGTGGATCACTGCTGAGCTCACCCTGTCCTGCTGCTGTCTGGTCAGTCTGAAGAGGGCCTCTTCCTGCATGATGGCATATATCAGCTGGGCTGAAATATTACTATGAAATATTTAAATTCCCAGTCTTGAAAGAGTACTCCACCGATTTAGCATTGTACACCTATAACAATGTCAGACTCACAATAGCCAGTTAAAAAAAAATAAGATTGATGAAGCAGAATCAGAGATATCCTCTTTTTAATTCCAAGCATTCTTCTTTATTGTCATAACCTAGTGCCTACATTACCCACAATGCAACCTAACCGCTGACAGTTTGGTCAGAGATTTTGTTCTTATGCTAGCAGCAGCTAATGTAGCCTCAAGCTGCCATAGGCTCAAGCAGAGATGAAGATCGGGCTGCAGAGGTCTGGTAAGCTCATTTTTTTAACTCAGACTCCACACCTCCATATTTCTCTTGAAACTCAAACTTGTAGTCTTCAGACCCAACCAATACTGACTCAAGTGACATCACTTGAGGCAATATATCAGATTTCCCTTTGAAGCCACAAATGGCTTTATACATTTTGTTTTTCACATATGAAGTTGTACTCTACATTGTGATGTTTAAAGACATCCGTCAGTACAGTTACTTTAATTCTGTCCACTTGCTGTCAATACCACATTTCTAGTTAACAGACAGTAATCCAAGCAGTGTCAGAAATGAAGGGCAAAGGGCAAAATGCCCAAGAAATCTCAGAATGCCTGAGATATATTTACCAGTTTAGGCTAATATCCTTATCCTACATCAAGCCATCATTTTATTTTCATTCAATTAATTTAATTTCTGTCTTTAACAGACACACACACAAGTGCTGTTACATATAAATGCTCTGATAATAACAATAGTATGCAAGGTGGTGATCAGTGTATGCATTTTAATCTGGGATCATTTCATCGTGTGTCTGTGAAGTATTGATGAGGGGAAGAAGAGCATAAACTAACTTGACCTATACCTCAAAACATTTACTCAATTAGGCTACTCTTTAGTTACAAGTAAATACAATTACACCCACCTTTTTCAGCTGCAAAATTTAAGTGACATTTACATTAATCTATCAATAATTTTTGTACTTTTAATTAAGTAACATTTTGAATGCAGGTAATTTACCAAGTATTTCTAGTCCTATTACTCACTAAGCTCTGAAAGAATCTTTTTTGTTTAAAGGGGCCCACATTTTTTGTAAATGCCCCCATTTTTTTGAAAGTGGGGGCAAAAGTTGGCCCCCAAATATGTCCTACACTGAATAAGAGTACTTTCCTTTCCTATTGCACTAAAATCAGCAACTAATTTTTAATGACCTTAGTCAGTGTCCCACTAAGTATACTTAGGCAAACCTTGAGTTACTCATTTGGGAACAATAAACAATTATATACTGAATTTTGAGTTGAGTGCATTCCAGTTCAGTTCAGTTCTTTATTGTTGTAATTTGTCTTGCAGCATTGCAAAAGCAGGCGCATCTAAACAGACATCAGACACAATGAGACAGTGGACAGCATAAAAATTACCAACCAAAAATAGTTTAAAACATAAAATAAGTAAAAAATAAAACAACAAGCAGCAGAAGTCTGGACAGAAGCTGTGTATAGCAACATGTGTGCAACTTTTTGCCTGGATGTTTGTGGTTTGGCCTTGTTTATCCTCTGCTGGGGGATGTTGGGTGTTGTGACCAGAGTGCAAACGCAGCACACTGGGATCCATCCCTCCATCTGACTCCTGCCGACCTCTCCCTTTTTGTCACGACGCTGAGGCCGCAGCCACTGCAGCTAACATGGCTGAGGAAGTGTGTGGCCTATGGAAAGGGCATTAGCACTGGACTGACTTTTTTTGGTACTGAAACAGGATCAACTACACACACGGACACACTTCTGCTTAATAAGGGCCACTTTAGTCTGGGTGCAAACCTCCAGCCCCCCCTTCCTGTCAACAATCACAGTCTCAACTATTTCCTTAAAAACCTCTGATTCTCTCTCTTTATCTTCCACTCTCTCTCTCTCTCTCTCTCTCTCTCACACACACACACACACACACACACACAAACACACACACACACAGTCTTTTGCATACACACCCACAGGCATTCAACCACATTTGTTTCTGTTTCTGCATCTGGCCAATGTTTTACTCTTCCCATCTTTGTTTTTAAGTGCTCTTATGCCAAAAAAAGTAAATAGGTCACAGTTTATCTGAACAAAAGTATTTGCACAATAGTCACATCTCCAGCTTTCTCTCTTATGAAAAGGATATGTACACATATGTCCTTAACTGGTTGGATTAAGAGTTTCTTTCTGAGGTCAACAGAGCTGAAAGCCTCAGATGTTCTTCCCATGAACTCATCCTTAGGCTTATTGAGCTAAAACATCTGGGCCCCCTACTTTCCCTACACAGCTTTCCACTGAGCCCAGAGATGGATCCTTCAGGATTTGGCTGGTAGGCAACACACACCTATACAGTGTACACACAGACACACGCACACACACACACACACACACACATGCACGCACGCACGCACGCACGCACGCACGCATGCATGCACGCACGCACGCACGCACACACACCAAAGCGCTCTGTTGAGTGACAGCACCTGACAGGATATGATGCAATGCTTAAAGGGCGAAAAAAAAAAAACAACAGCAGTGGCCCGTTTGTCATTACTCCTGTTAATGTGGCCCAGCTGCCTGCCTGTCACGTGGTGCCACCCGTCCCAAAATCCCTAAGTGCTTTGAGTGTATGGGTGTGTGTGTGTGTGTGTGTGTGTGTGTGTGTGTGTGTGTGTGTGTGTGTGTGTGTGTGTGTGTGTGTGTGTGTGTGTGTGTGTGTTGACTGGCTGCTGCTCCTGCTTAAAGCCCATCAGGAAGATGAAACAATAGGGCTGTGTGAAGCGTGTTTAAAGGTACGATTCCACAACTGTGATCATTAGAGAGAATTTGGTGGAAAAAGCCAGATCCCCTGCTGTCTTAGTCTAGTGTAAACATGGTCCCCTCTGTGAAGAGGAGACAGGCCGACAGGAAGTGGAAATGTGAAAAAAAGAGCAAAATATGAGACGAGGAATGGAATCGAGAGAAATGGATGGCACAGACTGACACAGCAGGGGGCACGCTGTTCTCTGTATTAGACTGTCAATGAATCTCATTAACATGGCTTCTCTAATCAGCATCTGAGAATATCCCACTGAAGGCCATCCACTTTGCTCCCCACCTCCTTCCTCTCATTTTGATTACACTGATGCATACATTTACCATAACTTTATTTCCTTTTTATCAAAGCAGCCCAATCTAAACTCCCAGAGAAAGCAGCATCTGTTGTTCTCTGCTTCAATTACGTCCAGTGGTCTGTCCTTACATGTGAAACACAGCAGGCTGCCATATTAACTGTAAGGATATCAACTCTGTCATGGTCACATCAGGAGAAGCTTGTTTTCCACCATTTCAGCCAGCTTAATAGGCAGTGGAAATAAATGGGCACTCATGCTGAAAGACAGTCTTTTTCGAATGACAGCTCACTAGATAAATACAGCCAAATTAGCTCCAATCTTGAAACTACCCAAAAAAATGTATGGTTGCCTGAAGAAATGCTGACAAGAGTCCTCAGCTTTAA
Source organism: Gymnocephalus cernua (assembly GCA_023631565.1). Classification (NCBI taxonomy): domain Eukaryota; kingdom Metazoa; phylum Chordata; class Actinopteri; order Perciformes; family Percidae; genus Gymnocephalus; species Gymnocephalus cernua. The sequence continues at coordinate 23,578,307 of CM042431.1, read as the reverse complement.
TCTTTTTAGATTTTTTGTGATCTGTACATGTGTGGATGAAAAGGAAAAGGATGGCAGGATGTTTGCATTTCCAAAATGTACTGCAGGTTTTCCTCCATGAAGGTCGAGGATGAACTCTCAGACACAAAGAAGTGTCAATGGTGTGTCAGTCAAATGGGTCATACAATGGGGCCCCAACAGGAGGCTGGCTGGTTGTTAAACAGGAAGGTCTGACTCCAAGGAGTGTTTTTTTCCCTTCCCTTTTTTTTATATGTCCTGTGCTTTTCCTTAATGAGAGCAGCTGGTATCCAACGTAAACAAACTCCGGCTATTGTCCAGAGACATCAAAACAGTAATATTTGATTGTCCTCTGAGAGATGTGCATGGCATAAGATGAAACAGAGGGGATTAGAGGTTGAAAGCGAAGAGACGTTCCCAACACCACACATGCTCATTCTTTAATCATGATCAAGTCCTGCCAATATTGGGAAATCTGAATTCCAAAGGCTGTTCGGCAACACGGGACAAACGCAGCCTCGTCTATCTCTCTTACATCTGACAGAGTGACTAATGGGAGCTACTGAAGCTTCACTCCCCCGAAACCCCAAACCTAAACACTCCCATAGACTGAGTCTCTCCCTTTACGTCTTCTGAAGCAGCCTCGACTTTACATGCTACAGTTCTGACACACATCTTTAGGTCCAGACTAATTTACTATCCGTGCTCTACAGTCCTCTCCCTTTCTCGACACTCTCCAGCGGCTCAAGGCAGCATTCCCATAGACCTCCTGTGTGCTCTCAGGGTGTGTTCCTGGCACCGAATGTGCAGATAGGATAAATAAATCACACACAGGCCCTCTGGAGTGCAAAGAAACTGACTGGAACGGGCCACAGGGAATACAGAAGACATCTGGTGGAGAAGCTGGAGCCTTTCTGGTGAAGACAAAATGACTTAAGAGAAAGATATTATGAGAGGAAACCGACTACTGGAGCCAGGTACACCAGCTCTTTATAACCTTTATAACGTGTTCGCTAAGATAAGTTGTTACTAAATATTTACACCCAGTAACTGCCAGTGGTGAAAGTATTCACTCAAGTACTGTACTTAAGGGAAATTGAACCCAACAGTATATACAATAGTAAAGATTAACACAACCTTGACCCACTACAGCAGTAAAATGGTGCTTACACATTAATGCATCAGTAACTAAAATCCAAAAATATGTTAATAGTAGGCCTAATAGTTATAGCCGTATATATAGTAGGCTATAGTATACTATAGTATAGTACCGTATAGTACACTCCCAGGTCACTTTTCTGCGTTATGAGTGCTTTGACTTTTGATACTTTAAGTACATTTTGCTGAATACGTAACTACTTTTACTTAAGTCATATCTTTAATGCAGAACTCTTACTTGTAATGGATTTAAAAAATGTGGCACTGCTACTTTTATGCCAACTGCCAAATGTAGGCTAACTGTTGCAATACCCAATTGACAAAGCTAGTGTTAGCTTGCTAATGACCCATTTAGAGTGGGTTCTGGTAACAGTAAAAAAGATAATATGTAATATGGTCACCACTCAATAAAATGGTGTTAAATGATGATGGGGAAAAAACAACACAACATAACTTAAATTACATAATGTTATGCTAATAAAGTTTTGCTAAATGCTTCCCACCTAATAACATCAGCACGTTAGCATAATGAGATATTTCGCATACTGTAGATTCTAAACTGCTTGAACACCACAGACTATGAAACACATATTTCTCCATGTTTGCATTTATAAATAAAAGTCATACTAATATTAATAAAGTATTGGTAGTGACGTATAATGTATCATTTATAATACTAACTTCATGTTACATACTGTAGTTGATTGCTTTTGATTGAATGGCGCTACGGATGTATGCTAGCAATCAGTTTACACATCAGGCCTACTATGGTCTTTAGTAGCTAATACATTTTTTAAGTGTTAATGGTGAGTTAATGTTGCATTTAATGGTGCATTTAATGGTTTAGTAGAAACAAAGAACTTAGCAAGACCTTTACACACAAACTTGGTAATGGATTAACAAAGACTGTAGCTTGTGCAACCCAATTTTGGCCTTCTCGTTGTTAGATCAAATTAAACACTGACCAGAAGGAGAGATCACATCTCCGTCAAATAGCAAATGAGGTGACTCAGTATGTTGTGTGATGGCACATACTGTTAGCCATTTTGGAGAGGCCATTGCATTTGTGGTCTATACACAAACGCAGTCATTAAATCTGGAACAGTTGATCCCTTATCAACACTGGTCCCAGCGGGTTAGTGAACACAGATCCTATTAAATACTGTAGCTGCTGCATTCAGTACAAGAGGGGAAGAAACACTCATGCACATACCTCCATCTGCTATGGTCTCTCCAAACGGCAGAGCCTACTTTATGTGTGTGTTAATGTACAAGATAGTGAGCAAAATAAATTGAGAACGAAAAGAGAAACAGAAAGGGATAGATGGTACAGGGAGGATCGAAGTCAGGCAAAGAAAAAGAAGAAGAAGCGAGAACAGCCATCCGCAACAAATGTGCTGCGAGGCTTTCGTATCAGAATGACAGGTGCATTATCATAGGTTAATGAGAAGCCTAGTGCTGCCTGTAGCTCCAATCAGGGGAGCACTGCCTCCGCTACCACCTCCATCAATCAGATCAGACATAAACTCCCACTCAAGCACACAAAGGTATATACAGTATACCAACACACATAGGCACACATACTAACACCCTCAAGTATTCAATGCAGAGTAAGCTCATTGTAGCTGGTGGGGTACACTGATACAACAATATTACATACAATATTATTATACAATGTGATTATAAGGTATTTATAGACACAATGAGAGATAATTATCACCTCAAGCACAGCCCTTAGGTGTGATCAGCAAAAGATGTTAACAGCTGGTAATGAAGTCTGTGATCTCTGTAGAAATAGCATACATGTAGTATTTAAAGTAGTACTTACAGTTTTTCTGAATTGCTAAAACACTAAATACCATTGTAAAAACTAAACTGGCAACTGCCAAAACTCTTTTAACAAATCAATCACACTGTTGTCAAAATCTTCAACACCATTCATCTGTTTAGGACACAATTTGCAAATCTGAATCGCCCATTTACCAAAACTCTAAACACATTCTCAAACACAGAACACAACTTTGCAGTGTCATACACTTGTACCCAGAATGGTGCACACAGGCTACAGAAGTTAAACACAACTAACACACTGTTCTCATCCTTTACACACTACCACTCAAAATTGAAAACACACGTGTCCAATCAGTGCACACAATTAGAAAACAGTATTTAAGCCTAGTCAAATGCAAATGGCATGAGTTGATCCAACAATGGAGCAGAACAGAGGAAGAGGTGGAAGAGGTGGAAGAGGTGGAAGAGGTGGAAGAAGAGGAAGAGGAAGAGGAGTCTGTGTCAGAGGTGGTGGGCGAGGACAAAGACCAAGCAGATCAATAATTTCAAATGACATTCGTGCAACTGTCATAGATCATGTTCTGGTGCATGGCATGACTATGAGGGAGGCAGGGCAACGTGTGCAACCAAACCTAAGCAGGTTCTCAGTGGCTTCTATAATCCGGACCTTCAGAGAAGAAAACAGGTAAAATATACTTGTCTCAGAAAGGGGACAATGAGACATAACTTTTCCATGGTAAATAAAACATTTACTGAATAAAATGTGCCATATGTGTATACTTCTAACTAAATGGGGTTCTTTTCACAGAATTGAAAGACGGCCTCATGAGGGTGGAAGGGTTCTCACAACACCAGGAGAAACTTATTGTGGATATGGTCCGTCAGAACAATGCAATTCGACTGCATGAAATACAGCAGCGGATTGTAGAAGACAACATAGATTTCGAGGGAATAAATAGTGTGAGTCTGTCAACAATTGATCGTGTCCTGCAACGCAACAAGATAAGGATGAAACAAGTTTATCGGGTACCATTTGAGCGAAACAGTGAGAGAGTGAAAGAGCTACGATGTCAATATGTGCAAGTAAGTAAACTCAGTACTAGAAAGTACTGTGTAGTTTGGGAAGCAGCACATGTATACATCTTACTGTGTAATTTATGGAACTAAATGTAGTTTTCACTTTGTACAGAGAATCTTTGAGCTTGACTCAATGGCTATGCCTCATGAATACATTTTCATGGATGAAGCTGGATTCAATCTAGCCAAAAGGAGAAGAAGAGGTCGCAACGTGATAGGTCAACGTGCCATTATTGAACTGCCTGGCCAGCGTGGTGGAAATGTAACCATCTGTGCTGCCATCAGCAGCTATGGGGTTCTCAACAGTCATGTTACTGTTGGGTCATACAACACCGAACTGCTACTAACATTCCTGGATGGTCTACGGGGTGCTCTGCTCGAGCAGAGGGAGCGCGAGCAGGCGGAGCGTCCCATGTATGTTGTCATTTGGGACAATGTGAGCTTTCACCGTGGTCCGAGAATACGCGACTGGTTTCAAAATGAGCAGCATTTTATTAATGTCTTTCTTCCACCATACTCTCCCTTCTTAAACCCTATCGAGGAGTTTTTCTCGGCATGGAGATGGAAAGTGTATGACCATAACCCTTACACACAGGAGAACCTAATTCAAGCAATGACTGGAGCATGTGGCGACATCAGCGTGGAATCTTGCCAGGGCTGGATTCGGCATGCTAAAGGATTCTTTCCCCGTTGCCTTGCAAGGGAGAACATAGCATGTGACGTGGATGAAGTCCTGTGGCCTCACCCAGCAGAGAGGCATATTTCAAGAAATATGTCTTAGCAATTCAGAAAAACTGTAAAGGGCCCTGAAAATCAGATACTTATTTTGGGTTTTGGCGTCCGACATGAATACATTATATCTTCATCCAAACGATTGGTTTTCAAATGAGAGATTTTAGTATTTGTGTTTTGTCTGTGCTCTTTGGTCAGGTTTGAAGCCAGATGAAAAAGAGATGATGTCATTTATTTCCATGCACCATGTTGCCCGGGGTACACCACTGTCAATCAAATCGGATCAAGCCACACCTACACAGTCCTGATGAAGTTGATATCTCAGGTTTTAATTAATAATTAAAAAAATATGTAAATTTACTATCATAGAAGCAACCAGAAATTATTGACTTCTGACAGGCTGGAAGTTGGGATTTTTTTGGCATTATTTTGGTATTATTATTATTTAACAAAAATAACTTTAACAATTAATTGATTATCAAAAGTAAATACCAATATTTTTTTTGTTTCAGCTCTACTAACTTCATCTTCTGCTTATTTAGTCATGCATATTTTGAATTTATTCAAAACAAGGTTTTCAGGTACTTCAACAGAAGTAGTAACACCACTACAAGTAAAAGTATTCATGTCAAGCGAACTAGCATGATGCCATCAGTGACAGCATGTATGCGGCCAAGCTAACCAAACAATCTTTCCGGGCTACCACACCTTAGCAAGCAACAAAACGTACACTTCTTTTAATAACATCACATTTTTGCCAGCACTGGCAGCGTGCAGCCTAAAGCTGGAATGAAGCTCTCCAGGCTGCATGTAGGCACACATGTACACACATCAAAAATCAACTTGCTTGACGTGCAGGTCCACACAACACGTCATTTAGATCTCTGCGAGCCTCTGCAACCTTACTCATAACTCCCTTCTCTGCGTATGTCTGCAGAGATGTTATGCAGGGGTGTGGCACAAAATTCTGGACCCTGCACAAAGGAATTCTCTACATTATAGGCCTCTCCCCGCACCCTAAGCTATTCATTGTAGTATCTTTGTGGGCCCTGATGAGCCCCTTTTCCCCCTAGCTTAAAATCACCAGCTAGCTAGTTACCAAAAAAATGGTTTAAGTTAAGGATATATCTAAATCAACAAGAATATCAATTTGAAGAAGAAGAGTGCTATTGCATCAAGTAACAAAAGTATTGAGGTGCAACACCATTTCTAGTTATTACTGATGGATTACTTTATATCATATTTTATAGAATGATCATATGTTTTTGATGTTAAATCTGTTAATCTGCATAGTAACTAATGAAAGCTGTGAGATAAATGTAATGTGAAGTAAAAAGGCAACAAGTTACTTAATATTGTACTTGTAGTATTGTATTGTAATATTATAAATATACTAAAACCACTGGAAATAGACTTTCTTCGCTAGCTGCTGCTTGTGTGGTGTTGTGTGGAATATGCAGCCAACAATAACGAGCACCCGGTTGTTTTCTCTTGGCGCCAAGAGTCTCTCTTCATGTCCATCTCTCTCCCTCACTGGGCTGGAGTGGAAACGGTGTGTTTTCACATTCTCATATTGCTGATGTTCACCGGTGTTTGGCAGGGCACTGCAGCTGCAGCAGAGTGATTTCAGAGGTCTTTACTCTCCACGGGCCAAAGAGGCCACATGGAGAGGAGAGCTTGCCCTTATCACACTGGATTAGCCCACAAGATGAAAGAGAGAGAGGTATCAAGAGGAAGAGAGAGAAAGGACGGTGGCTCTGAGTGTGAGTCAGGGTATCATTCTTCTCAGGTGCTGGAGCCTACAAGCCGCTGGGCAGGAAATGAGGCGGAGGACACCCACTGACCTGCAGACACTTTCCGCCTCCAGGCCTATCACAGAAACAATTTAAACAGCTAATAGAACTAGGCTGATTGTCTTTCCATCTCATACGGGGGCACTGTGACTCATACTGCTCATTTCTGATTAGACCTTCTCAGGCTTTAAAGTAATCTGCACCAGACAGGGAATAGACCCTGCTAGTTATGTTATTATACACATCTATCAGGCGGATATGTGTGAGCGAGTGAATGCACAGTTTGTTTACGTGTGATCCCTGAGAGAGATTTAAAACAGGAAAGCCAGTGAGGGTCTGTGCAGGAGGAAGGGACCAGGCAGACGGGTCCGTCTGCAGGTGGAGGTGGGGTCCATTGCGGGGTGACTGAGGGGCATGTGGGGGTGCTGCCTGAACATGTTCATGACACAATGTGAACAGGATGCTGAGGAAGAGCTCAGCGGGCAGTGGGGCAGCCACAGAGAGACCCCCACTATCATCTGTGTTGGATAAGCACCAATGGAGCGGAGAGCTAACTAAAAGCACTCATTGATAGGGAGACAAATAGTTGCAGAGAGAACATCCTGACAAACACAGATCTTATTTGTATGCATGAGCTCTATGCAGTGGTGTAAAATGCATGTGTGCTCCACATTAGGGAAAGGCAAGTCTTTTGAACGCGCCTATCACACATTCTCTAGAGTTTTTCAAATCAGCAAATTCTTTTAAATCACTCCGGCTTACTTTTACTGAACATGTGGACCTGACATCTTCATTATTCATCCTTTTATTTCATTCGGTCTCAGAGGGATCATCATCTGTCCCACTTCCTCTGCCCTGGACTCACTGACTGACAGTTATGTGGAAAAAACTGAGGAAGCTTTCCTTCCTCGTTGTGTTTGAATGGTGTGTGTGTGTGTGTGTGTGTGTGTGTGTGTGTGTGTGTGTGTGTGTGTGTGTGATGAGCCCAGCGGCAGCAGCAGCAACCCACTATCCTGCCTATAGGCCTATTTAGTTTTCCACTGCCTGCAGACAAAGATATCATGTGCACCAATTTATGCTGTTTATGTTGCTTATTGTCTTGATTAATACTTTTTTCTCTATACAATGTCAGAAAACAGTAAAACAATTACCCTCACAATATCTTAAGAGTCCAAGGTGACGTCTTCAACCAACAGTCCAAAGACAAAGAAAAGCATCAAATACTCACATTTGTGAAGCTGAAAAGAGCAAATGTTTGCTTCAAAAATGACTAAAACAATTATTCAATTATCAATATACAGTAGCTGCCAATACATTTTCTGTCAATGGACTAATGGGTTAATTATTGCAGCTCTATAATCTGTCCTAAATGGAACAAAAAAGTACCCATCACCATTTCCCAGAGCCCAAGGTGACGTCTTCAGATTGCTTGTTTTGTCCTACCAACTATTTAAATCCAGATGTGTTCATTTCCTTGACTTCTAGGAGCTGGAATGAGCGAACAACTGACATATTTGTTAAATTACTTAAACGATTTATTGAATATCTAGTGGTGAAACAATGAGGCAGTCTAAACTAGAGTTGACTCATCCAGAAGCAGAAGACAGTAAGTTATATTGATAATTACGATTACATTGGACATTCCTCAACCATGTTTCCCCCCTCAATTACAAGATTATTTATATTTTTTGGTAAGTGTTGACTATGACTACACTACACAGCACTCACCATGAACAGAGCTCCCTGATGAGATGTGGCTCTGTTAAGTTACTTGAAAACAGTCCCCTGAGAGAACTCTAAGCTGCACTCATTATACTGAGGTTAAGTGTCTTAGACAATAGTGGAATAGAGCAGCAAGGTCATGCTGTGATTGTGTTATTTTGCTTGAAAGCAGTGCTGGTGAGTCAGTGGTGAGGTATTAGCTTCGGCATGACATGACATCATGAAGCTCCCTTTCCTTGATAAATGTCATTGCACTTTAATCTTACGGGAGGAGCCGTTTTGTACAAATCCAGTTATAGTAGTGAAATGAATGGATGTGGAGCTCTTTCTTCTGTTCAGCCACAGGGTAGTTAGACTAAATTAACAAGAAAATACAATCAAGACAAGACTAAATTGGGAAATAATCAAAAAAAGAAATACATTAGCTGAGAGGTGAAGAACTGGGAAGGTAATGAAGCCCATAATCAAACATGCAGCTTCTACAAATCAGCTTTTTATAACATAATCAATCCATTGATGAAGAACCTTTCCATTTACACTTAAAACGCCATAAGGTACTAAATGTGCTCATCTCGTCCAAATGCATTTCTGTCTGAGCTAGTGACAGTTAAATATATACTGCCACCTTCTGGTTGCTTTAGGTACAACACCTGACCGACCAAAGGAAAAGCTTAAACAGTAACCTGCTTGAAAAAATGTATCAGTCTACATGTCATGTTCTGTTACCACTGTGTACTGTAACTAGATTTAAAAAAAACAACATATAATAATGGATTCTAGTGGATTCAGCTTTATTAATAATTCTCAATAATAAAAAAGAAACATTTGTTTTTATTCATGGCGTACTTATACTTTTTCTTCTAAACAAAGTCAATAATTTTTTGTAAAAGTGTAAAAATATCTTAAACACACAATAAAGAGCCTTCATATCTAGTTAAGATAAATTAATGTTTCAATTTGGCAGGTCATAAAATAGAGGCTGACTGTAATTTTGACAGACAAAACTTTTTTTTTTTAAATGTACACTTTCTGCCCTCATTTTGTTGCAGAGTGATGAACATAATTTGAAATGACTTATGTGAGACATAAACCACCTAAAAGTGCAATCCATCCACTAATTTAACCATAAATTCAACAATAATATAGTGTGTTTGAAATGAAGTGGAAGAACTGAGATAACGAGAAGTGGGATGAGGAAACCCAAAGCAACATTTTTGCAAAACATTTCTTCAGCAAAGACAGTATGAGTTGATGAACATTTTGTAGTCATAGCGGCCTCTGAAATATGCAATCACTGCAAGCTCTCTGCTCTTGTTACCAATTATATGAAAAACAAACCATGCAGAGAAGGGAACATTGTTTGTGGTCACACAGCTGCCATTTTCATGTTACTGCTACGATGATGAAAAACAAGATTTTTCTAAAGGCAGGTGTGAGGAGCTAAAATAAAGATGCTTGGGGCAGGCGCTATGGTACGTATGTTATCAGTTCACAAACTCATGCTGTTATAAAGAAATTTAAATGTAGCTTTAGTGATGACAGATTCACTCTAAGGGTTCCAATTTCTCTGATTCAGACCAAAATAGTGCTGACGAGATGCTGTGGCAGCTACATTCTGTACATCAAAAACAAAAGAAAGGAAACGAAGAACAATAGGACTCTTACAACAAGAACATGTGGGTGACAGATTTCCCATATAAAATGCTGACCAGGCACTGACGTGCCATAATCCCTTACCAGTCATATATATATACAGTTGTAAAAAAAACAGAGATGACATGAGAATATAAAATAAGAAATAAAATACTCACTCAACACATCATACACACACTTACTTCATGCAAAACTAGTCATTTTGGAAAGCTACTATTTACCAGTCAGACACACAGAGACGTGATTTAGAGACTCTAACAGATAATGGATAGTGGGAGGGCGGAGGAGGCGGTGGCGGTGGGTGTAAACGGAGGTTAATATCAGGACTACTGAGTACAAGGAGCTGATGACAGAAGCCAAAACCTCCACCACAGCAGCCCTGCCCAGGCTCAGCCCTGGGTCTCTCCTCCACCCTCTGCACCAAAAATACCAGCTGTGGGATTAATCCTTGAGTGAGTCGACCTCGCACCCACCCACCCACACCCTTCAGTCTCCCTCTCATCTCCACGCCCTGGAGTCAGAGGATGCACCGGCTCTCAGCTCAGCAAATGTCACTAAAGTGCTCTCTCTACTACTATGTTAAGCGTTTCATTGAGGTCAGCCAAGGAAAACAAAACAACACATAAATGAACATTTGCATAGTATCACACTGCAAATTTCTCAGGTCTCCACCAAAAAATATTACCAACACATCAAAAAAGTCTCCTTAAAAAAAAAAAGACAAAATCATAAGACAACAATAGTAACAATGGTTACTTGTGGAGCCATTTCCAACAAGTGTCATAGCTTGATTGAGAGGTGTGTGTGTGTGTGTGTGTGTGTGTGTGTGTGTGTGTGTGTGTGTGTGTGTGTGTGTGTGTGTGTGTTTGAATGGGGCGTGAGAAATTTGCACAGCTGTCAAGGCAGGAGAAGCTCAAATGGTGGAGACAGCTGTCTTATTTGTGTGTGTGTGTGTTCATAAGAATGTGAGACAAGGAGAGAGAAAAAGAGAGAGGAGAGAGAGGAAAAGAGTCCATCCATCTGTGTGTGGTGTGAAGCTGGATCTGTCTTCAGCTCAGTACTTTGGTACTTTGGTATAATCCTCCACGACAACACTCTTGCACAGACACATGGAGAGGATCATCCCAAGGAGCTGAAGGAAATGGAGTTTTCAACTTAGTTATCAGTGTCGAAAATTGGCCAGTACATCAACCACTCAAACACATTAATGTCAAATCCAAAGATTTAAAATACATATACAAGAGTAGCCAGTTTTCAATCCAAATCTAGGGCAAAGATTAGCCAAATTTCCAGAAAATTGCCTAAATAAAACGTGAATTAATGTGTGTTATGTGAATGTTAGGAGTTGGTTTATCAAGATAAGCATACATCGCTTGATTATATGTTTGTTTCCTAGCATTTTGACACATTTTTCTTTTATAGATACACCAACTTTTCCATCGTTCGTTCTAAATGACCAATTTTGGATGATACACTTTTGATTTTGTTGAGAAATAGTTTGACATTTGGGGAAATCTGCTTATTTGCGTTGACGTGAGAAGTGAGATACCAATTTCATGTCTTTCCCAAATATAAAGCTGGAGCTAGGAGACGGTTAGCTTATTATAATGACTGAAGGAGTGGAATCCGTCTACCAGCACCTCAATAGCCCACTAACTAGCTAATTATTATCCCCTTTATTTAATGCATATACAAACTGTGTGTAAGTGTAAAAACAACACATGGTCTTCTAAACTAATTATTGGCAGGAAGCAGACAAGCGTAAAATGGTGAACTATTCCTTTAACTCATATTAGCTTATGGCTAAACTAAAAATGCATTTTTTTTTGCATGGATTTAGTCCCTCATCTTTTATGAGTTGTGTCAGGGAGGGACCAATTCATGGCCAGTGTGGACAGGAGGAATAATAATAGTGACCAAACTTTTTAAATGTACAGTACACACAGCATGTGAGTATGGTATTAAGATCTCTAAGTCTAGAAGAACTCATTCTTTAAGGTTAGTCTAGGGGAGAGATGGCTACCTCAATGACTGCCACACCGACACAGATTCCCAGAATAACTCCACAGTTGTCCAGGAGCCATTTCTCCACGCTGGTTGCACAGCCCTAGAGGAGAGAACAAGAGAGGGAGAAAGAGAGAGAGAGAGAAAGATTAAGAAAGACATGGAAAGAGAGGAGTTGCAGACTAACGTGTGGAGCAGAGATGAATGGCTACATGATCCCAGCCGGACATAAACAGAGCCTTTTCAAAACACAACTGTTGTCTTTGGACTGAGTCAGTGAGGGGAAGAATAACACGGCTTAGCTGAGCGGAGGAAAACGCTACACAGAGAGAGAGACAGAGTAAAGTTTCTGAAACACGCAGACCAAAACAGAACAGTAGAGCTTTCCTGGTGTTAGAACAAATCACACAGCACAAACAACACGCCTCAGCTGTCGGTTTTCTGTGCTGTATACTGTATTGTATACTGTGCTGATTAAGTACGACCACAGTGCCACACTGAGCTGACAGCCGGAGTTACACAACACCAGTCAAAGTGACTTACGTACCGAGTAAAGGTGTAAGTTCTGTCAGAACAATGCAGACGTGCTGTTGCATTGTTCACCCAGCTGAAATAACACTGACCAGGGTTTAGACGTAGGTCTGTTAGCATTCACAAATGTTACCATTTAAAACAGCCAAACTAAGTAATATCCAACATGTCTGTACAGTAAAAGAGTCATGGCTGACCATCAACCAAAATTGAAACACTGGCAACAGAGTAAAAACCTGCATTGATGGAGAAAGTCCCATCATTGCTGGTTCAGCATAATAAAAAGCAGACTGCAGCCAGAGCTGCAGCTGCTCTGCACAGCAGTTTCACACGGTGGCTGACAGAGTGTGACCACAAAAATGATGAACCAAAAAGGGAAAGTTGAACGGACTTTACAACCAATCGCAGTTACACTATAACAAAAATGGACTGATGTACTGTTTGAGTAATGTTTGCTGTGCCGGCCTTGATACTTGATACTGAACTGAGATGGGAACATTGGATAAACAGCTGTTGGCTTCATCTGTAAATTCACAATTTCAAAATGATTTTTTTTAACCTTAGTGCAGACACAGCACTGCAGATTTAAGGGTTATGTACCGTTTCATAGATGGGTAGATCTGTGGATAAGTGCTCACACAGGCCTACGTCCTTGATGTCCGAGCCAGGCCGGGACTCATTGCGACAGGAACAGGAGTAGAGGTTCTGAGAGCTGTTCTTGATCAAAATGTTCTCAGACCAGTTGCCTGGACCCGTCCATCCACAGCACTTCATCTGGTGACATGACAAAAAGGGAGGATGTGAGTGAAGTAATTAGGAGAGAAAGCAGAGGATGGGCTGAAAATGTACAAAAAAGGACACACAGGAGGACAGACAAATTAATGGGAAAATAAATAAGAGGCAAAACTAGCAAATGTGTCAGCTCAGTGAATGACCATTTGAGAACAATCTGTTCTTGGCTGCAGTTTTCAGAAAGATCAGGGGAAAAGAAGCTTGGCAGGAAAAAGAAAGAAAGAAAGAGAGGACAAAGAAGAGAGTGAAGAAACTGCATAAACATCTACAGACCACTGAACAATCTGACTTCAGCTTGCTTCAGACATGTTTGTATTTGCTAGGTGCTGATTAGTACTTAATCATTTCATCCAAAATACAAAAAAATAAACAAAACATACTTTCTCACTTATCCTTAAAGTGTCTGACAATGCAAATAGTTTGGCCCTGTATATTATAACGCTAGACCGTAATTACGAGCAACCAAGTCAGATAAAGCGTAGAGATTTGGGATACTTGTGACAGCTACAATATCCCCAACTTGGTGAAAACAACTACAGAAATGTCAATAAAACTTGTGCCGCTGGCAGTTACATTAAATAAAATCCAAAAAGAACGCTAATACTAATAATCGATTCAGATAATTTAAAAGCAGCTATACACAGATGGTTGTATTTGGTTTTCATTTGTCAACAAACTCTCCCAAATATGTTGCAAAAGTAGCTAATTTAGGCTTTTAAAATAATGTGACTACAAGGCTAGCAGTGCACGTTCCGATGTAATGGGAAGTATTCCTGTTCTTCCCATTCTGCTGACACTTTGTGACAACATTACATTGAAAATAATGAGACGAGTACTGAAGAGTTAAGAGTTCAATTCACACTGGAAACACCCATTTTATAATTATATATGCACTTTATGTTACTGTAAGGCCGCTGACACACCGGGCCGATTATCGGCCGTGTGACAGTCTGGCGAGGTCAGTGACTCGAGTCTGTTCGGTGTGTTCCGTGCGGTCGTCCGGAGGAGCTGTCGGCGTTCATTTTGGCCAACCCGACGCGTTCAGTTCGAGACAAGGCCGTTCAGACTAAGCCGAAAATGGCGAGCGGGCAGCCTCTCAAAATCTGACGAAAATCTTTTAAACTGACCTTTGTCGATCTGAAATGAAGACAGATTCAGCAACTGCATGGCCTATTTCTTGCTTAAAATGTTTTCAGAAACACGTTTCGGTGAACTATTTTAGTAGAATATGAGATCGTATTCTGAATGACCCGCCATTGAAAAATCCAAAATCCGGAAGCAGCAGGAAGACCCACGTGACGCGTTCGTCCAATCAGCTGCCGCTATTAACTTTTTTGGGCGACAATACAGAGTAGCGCTGCCTGCTGTTATGGAGACGTATTACAGAACTGCATCTTCACCTTAAGAGTCATTTAGAGTAACATCTGTGAATCCAACCTGCTGCTGTTCATGTATCTACTCTATGTAGCATATATTGGTATGACAATCCTGGCATGGTGTCATGGGCTGTTTTTCAAACTAATGGGGCATTAATGCTACCATTAACGTAAACTGACATATTACAACAGATTTGTTTGACGATTTAGTTTATTCATTTTACATTGGATCTTTGGGTGTGTTTTGTACAAACCAGATTGAAGAGTTAACTCACCGTCCTCTGAACGTAGTCCCAGGTGTGCTCTGTGGTGCTGTTCTGGCCAGTGTAGTTGATTATCATGCCTTTTATGATGTTGGACATCTCATATTTCAACTGGAGATGAGATGAGATGAGAATACATTATCAAGGAGGTTTATGCGTCACACCAATACTGATCGCTTGTTTTTAGTCAATGCAAATACTACAGATAGCTGAACATGAACAGTATGTGTTTGTAGGAAAGCCATAAAAAGAGTCAATAGATTGTCCACATTGAAATCCGTCTTTGGTGCAGGATAGAGAGACAGTGCTAAAAAGAAGAAAACAAACACACCCACGCTAAATCCTTTTTCTGAGATCTGAACATAATGTTTCTTAGGGCAACACCTCGGGTGGTATTACCCTGTCAAGTCTCACGCTGGGCTGAAACATTGCACAAATACAGCTTAGTAGGAGCACGACTCTGTGTTTGTGTTCGTAAGACCACAGAGCGGTGGCAGCAATGTATCTTCAGAGCCCTATGGGAGATGAGCGAGAGCCTCTCCCTATTCTGGTAAATGGCACCACCCTGCCCTGTGGTAAGCCTTAAACACAGGGAGAACGTCTAAAAGCTGCGCACGCACACACGCACGCACACACACACACACACACACACACACACACACACACACACACACACACACACACACACACACACACACACACACACACACACACACACACACACACACACACACGCTCTCAGAGATACACACAAAGACATATGTGCACACACATACATGCTGGAGGGCAGCCTCCGCCTATCCTGAGTCCTACAGGTGGGAGGTTTATCAAAGGAAAGGCTTTTTATGTCCAGGGAGGGAATGACCAAGCTCAGAGTATGAAACCGGTCCGAGATGTTGGTGCGTTTAAACACGACACTCCCTTCACACGCACAGTGAAAACACACTGGCTGTGTTATTTGGGCTGGTGCTATTATTGATTTGATTGTGCGTGATGGTCACCCTCATCCATGGTGTAACTTAAAAAAACTGTGTTGAGCGACCTGTTAGAGATGCCCTAATGTTCTGCAGATGTAAAACTCACAAAGGACATGTGATATTAGGATGTATCTTGTTATATCGAATACATTTTTGACATCCAGGTGTATTGTTGTTTTGTGCTGAAGTTTACATGACATATTTAAAATCCTCCCTTTTTGAGACAGTGAACAGAGACGGTATCTGGTTTGTTGTGACTTGTTTTTCTAATATGCACTTTCCTGGGTTTCCCCCCTGGGCTTATTTAACTATATATTAAAGGCTCAACTCAACTCAGAGCAATGACTGAAACATATTCAATCACCTCTGGTGAGTTGGTGATGTCGCCTGTAGGGGGTACTGTTTCATCAAAGACTTTAGTAGAAAGTGCTTTCTGTCTCTGGGGAAATAATTACTATTTTAGATGAGGCAGTGTTTCCAATTTAATATGTCCGCATATGACCGCATCTTTAGCAACACTTATTCACTGTGAATTAGTTCACCTTCTGCCTGTAACACAAACAGATTCAAAACACCCAGCGAGGGAACCCAAGAAAGACGACAATGGAAACATTCAGTGTGAGAGCCGGCTTCCTACTTCCTTTACGGTTGTCACACATCTCCTACAATCCACCTGCTTTATCTCACTTTCTACCAGCATCAGTCACAAACCGACACTATGTCACTTTCCATTCGTTGAGGTATAAAACTGTGTTTCACCACAGGATGCAGGGGGCTTCCTATCAGGTTTACCTAAGATCGAAATGATGCCAGTCACAGCTGTGGAGGGGGAAAGCACAAATACCCAGTAGGAAGAATAAATTAGGACAGAGAGCAACATGGGGGGAAAAGAGTAAAATACTGTAAAGACAGGACAACTTATACAGAAGTGAAATTGAGAAAATGGAAGGGAGAAAAGTAGAATAATAAAGGACATAGGACCTAGTGTCTTACCCGATCTCTTTGGAAGTAGATGAGAACTCCAGCAGTGACCTGGGCGATGAGGATGAGCAGGAGGCAGGTGAAGTACTGTGGAAAATGTCAGTATAACAACATTTATATTCAAAACTTTTAAAATGCGCTGACAAGAATGCAGGAAATCAATATTCTCCTAGTACAAATTATGGAAAATTAAATAAAGAAAGAAAAGATTTTAAGCGGCTATAATCGACTGTATCAAATGACAGCTTTATAAAATTGTGACAAAGTCAAGGGGTTACATGTAGTGATTAACCTAAAGACAATCATCACCAGAATCTGTGGCTCTCCTTGGCTTTACAAAGCTTTATAACGAGTTTAAGCTAATTGTTAAGCTGTCCGGCTCGCAACTTTACTCTCATAGTGTTGTTTTAGGCTGTAGCAGGCAGCTGTTTCAGAGAAAAAGCTCTAAAAACCTCCTGCTCAGCAACAAACAAACAGACAGACACAGTAATTGACTAACTGGTGAACATAGTGGAGCACTTAGCAGCAAAAGAGACATATTTTCCTCAGGAGTTGGTGGAGACCAAAAACAGAGCTAAAAGGAGAGTGACACATTTATCAAGGGGACATAAACTCCAAATTAATGATAATGTTGCTCCATGTCGGCTGGATTTGTAATTAAGCAATGGTTTGTGTTATAGTGCCATATCAACTTATAATATGATGACATGTCAATGTTGTGTTTACAATTTGTTTCCAGCATGAGGCCAAAAAAAAAAAATTTCCACATTATACAATGAAAAATGCAGAATAGAAAAACTTTTGGGCAGACATTTCTACCTTTCATTTTAAAACTCTAATCTTAAAAAGCCTTCTGCAAGAATATTGTAAGTCATATAACATCTTTCAACAGCCTCATGTATGTCCTCCTTGAGTGTAAAGGTGGTGTGTGTGTGTGTGTGTGTGTGTGTGTAAGAGGGGGGGGTCATGTGCCAGCTGGTCAGTGTCACTGGGAGAAGTAGGTCACAGCAGTTCTTCAGTTAACCCCTAGCAGGTTTAACACTGTAGAGGTCATGCACCCATCCCCACTCCTGTTGTACCCCCTGCATCTTGCTGGCTTTATCCCTGCCCCCCTCCCCTGCTCTCTGTAAATCCACACATGCTGCGAGGCCCCAGCTCACACATAAGCACAAATGCAAAAGGGCTTTAGTGTCAGCAGGAATCTTTCATGTGTTCTTAGCCAAGCTTGAGATCTCAAACAGGTGCATTTAAGTGAATGTATCATGTAATAAAGTGTACAGTAACTACAATATATATATACACATAATAATATTTAGTTGGTAGGCCCTGTAGATACAAAAAAACGCTTATCTGGTTAATTAGAGGACTAAACACTGCTGCAATGTTTTTTCTTCAAGTATTATTTTGACTAAACATTAGAGCGATGACAGGAAATGACAGAGACAGACAGACAGAGAGAGAGAGAGAGAGAGAGAGAGAGAGAGAGAGAGAGAGAGAGATGAGGAACGATGTAAAACCAAGGTTCCTGGCCAGACTCTAATGAGGGACGTTGGAGATCACGGTCAGCATGTTAAAACTCCTAGATCACCCGGGCGCCCCTCTACTCAGAATTCTTCAATTGAGGATTAAAACCTATTGATTTCTCTGTCATACAACAGAACATTTAGTTTCCTGTGTGGTGACTGATGACTGCGGTCAGATGTTAGATCTTACACAAGTTTCACATTTAAACTGCCTGATTCTTGCCGTGGTGGGGGTGTTAACCCTAAGTCTGCCTCTTATAAAATGAGACCAAGCTGTAGCATGTTAGAATTGGAGCTTTAAGTGAATGGAATTCCTCACCAGACCCAGCAGACAGCGAATTTCGTAGATGGCTCCTATGCAGCCAAAGAAGCCCATGGCCATTGACAAGGAACCCACTCCGATGAGGATGTAGGCAGCCACTTTCACCGTGTCTGATGACTCCTCTGGAGAAAACAGATGTAAACAGACAGTTACACACAAGAAGAGTTAAACTTACAAAGAACCACTGGAACCTATATGGCTGCTGCACACTAAATACCTGTTACAATAGATCTATAGCAACAGTTTGTATTTTATATCAGTTTTTTAGTTAAACTCAGCACCTTTTTTAAACAAAAAACACCAGTTAGCACAAAAAATGCACTGACAGATGATTTTTCATGACAACAGCAGCAGGGCCTTGATCTCTGCTCTTCTTTAACCACAGTGTGTGCGCCTGCAAACAAATGCAGCTCAGAGGAAGGCCTCATTCACATGCAAAACCATTTTGACACAGATGGTTACAGCAAGCCAAAACGTATTCACAGTGCAAACCCACTTCTCTGAATTCAGAGCATTCTGGTGCTTTTCTCCCACAAAAGATTTATTTTAATAAGCAACCAAAGAGAGTTGGACCAATGTGTGGCGAGATTAATTGATTTCCCTCTTTGGTATGTAGAGCAGGAAAGCTACAGGAGAAGGGGGCAGGGAATGCAATGGAAGATTGGAAGGTTGGAAAGGAGATAAACTGGAGCCATTATGTGGCTGCGTGCTATCTGGGCTGGAGGAGCTCCAGAGAGTCAGAGCTCGGTCTGCAGATGAAGCCAGAATCTGAGCTCTGTGAAATGATTCCCACTCTGAAAGATTTCTGGGCCAAGCAAACCAGCCAGAGCTATCAGATAACTCACTCCCATCCATTTGGTGAAGAAGCTGAAAGACACAACGAATATAATGCAATGTTGCTTCTTGGCTTCCCTTATCACATTAGCTGCTGATGCTTCACGCAACAATCATCATATACTGTATACATTGTGGCAGATGCACAATGGATATTAAGTTGAATTTCCAAGTACAACTCTACTGGGTAAAACCTAATGACTGTACATAACACTGAGCCAACATTTGTCCACACAGACATATCCTTAGTCTTTATACTCCATCATGTACACTCAGTATATTCCAAAGAAAAACAAGCAATTTGTAGGGCACCAGTGAATTTTCCTACCATGCAACAATTCTTTGGAATAAAATACTACACTTGACTACAGACGTCAACACAAATGAGATTTTTAAAGTTGATAGTATAGAGACAGCTGGAATTTAAACAGGGGCATCACAGTTATATAGATCTTAACCACTATGCCAATAGGACAGCCCATTCTACTATATGTAATCAAGAGTTGAAATGATTAGCCTGATCAGTCAACAGAAAATGTATCGACTTTGTTGACAATCAATTAATAATTCATGTTATTTTTCAAGCAAAAATTTCAACCATCTTCTAGTTTCAGCTTCTCCAATGAGATGATTTGCTGCTTTTCGGTTTCACAGTATTGTAAACTGAATATATTTGGGTTTTGGACTGGTCAGACAAAAATAAAGACATTACCCTGGAAATTATAATTCTGTTATTACTTAATAAATATACTAATTTACAATACAGACACAAAATACACACGCTGGCACAAAGACATCATTACATGCATGTACATCGCTGACGCTACATGGGTTACCAGAACAACACATGTTGTGGATCATGTCGAGAATAATTGAAAGCTAAAAGTACATTGGTCAACATACGCAGAGTGTTTATGTGGCTACGGGGTAGCATTTAAAGGGAGGCAGACAAGCATACTGCATGTTCTATATCCAGCATTCTGTTGAAGCATGTTATTTCACACACACACACACACACACACACACACACACACACACACACACACACACACACACACACACACACACACACACACACACACACACACACACACACACAGAGATGTCAACAGATTCCTTAAAGACAGTAATTACCTGAAATGGTTTAAGCAGAAGCCTCAGTGGCCATTGAAATACATTGGAAATGAGTGTTGCCAAACAAAAGCATGCAAGAGATTGCTGAGTATCTAGTTAGAGGCACAACAGCTTGTTATCTGGAGCAGAGATGGACTAGAGCAGGGGTGTTACGTACAAATGCACTATTCTATAAAAGTTTTTATCATCTAAAAAACAAAAACAATTCTGCCTTACTTTTACATCTGTAGTCAGATAACAGAACAAACTGTATGGAATACCTTAAACTTCAATGAAGTTAATACATATATTAACCTCATGTTTATTTTAAACATGACTTATTATGAGTAATGCAAAGTTTGCTAGCATTTAAGTTTACAACACATGACTCTTGCTCTTGTCTTTCACAAACCAAGGCTGCGGGGGCGGTATGAAATCTCTCTGTGGGCCGAGATTGGCCCCCGGGCCGGACTTTGAACATGCCTGGGATAGAGGAAGCAGTGACGTGAGATTCAGCACTGAACTGGGACTGCATGATACATTGTCATTGTTTTTTCTGCTAGATACTATGATTCCCAGAACTAGTTCACTGTACTTGTGGCACATTAAATCAACATAATCGAGATTTAGTAAGTGGACTATAACAATATTTTTCAATGTATGTTTCATAAGCTAGTTTTCTGTAATTCTCAAAAGTGGGAACTACAATTGAGGAAGATGTCTGTGTGTAGTTTCCCTGCAGCACAGTGATTAAATGAACACTTGTCCTAGTAAAAACGTATACCCTGAAGTTAGAAGAAACGTCATGCAACACTAATGTATGTACCTCAAAACAATTCTCCGCTGTAACCACTTCTAACGATTTAATTGAAGCAGTTTTCTGATATTCATGGCATGTTATGGCAATACATCTTTGGATTACCTTTAACTCTAACATCATGTACAACCAGTACCTAACAATGATGGGCCGACTTTTAAATCTTAGTTGCTATTTCTAAGTCTTTTAAAACAGACCCTCTGCAGAGCAACAGATACTGTACTTTACAACCTTCCTGCTGTGCAGCTAGCATCTGTGTTCTGTGGTAATTTCCCATACAGTACACTTTTTTCTGAAGTCAGCATGTGTTGGCCTGGTTACTGTGCTGTTCGGTCCTGTACTATGACACGTTTCCATGTAGGCCGCCGCTAGATATTCTAAAATAGTTCCTAGGGTAGATTCAATGGAACTTTCCATGTGAAGAGGCACGAATTATGGTGCCCTCCAAGTAAGCTGCTGAGGGAGGAGGGGGGACTTTTTGGTATTGCAGGTCCTTCTGTAAACATGACCAGAGCCAGACTTCCAGCTTGTATAGAGGTTAAGAAAAGTCATGGTTGACATTATGTACAGATTTAAAATACAAACATACCATAAGTAGACCAGCTTTGTGCTGAATTTCTTGCGTTTAAGTGGCCCAAAGAAAAATAATTTCCCAACCAAGTTCTCTTTTCTTTGTTCACGACTTTGGAAAGTTTCGAAATTAATCTGCAGCATATTTCCAAACTGCTTTGACACACTATCTGGCTCACAGACCTCCTTTCCAAGGCTGACTTTGTTTAAACATAAGGCAAGCTGTGTTTTGGCGAGTGCCAGCAAGATAAACTCAAGGCATCATGTCACTGAGGTAAACTGTTAACGGCAATGTTTTGATATAGAGGGGTTAACACTGAGGAAAGGATGCCCTTTTAACTGAGAAATAAGGGCCCTGTCCCTGAAGTCATTGGGACAGCTGCAGAAACCTCTATTAATATAACTCATAGAATGGAAACTGAAAACACAGATATCCTGTTTATAGTCAGGCAATGGTACAACTTCTGAGGGGAACACACAGAGTCAATAAACAGAGTTGCCTGCAGCTTTGGGTTTTTTCTCTCTACAGAGTGGTAAGAGATTTGTAGGGTAAAAATTCCAGGGACCCAGTTAGGAGTTGAAGTTGACCCCTCCAGGGTACATGGAACAAAAATACATGAAGGAGAGAAGGTCATCAAGCCCCACATAGGAAAGGATTTCCTCAGGGTATCAATGAAGCAAGATCTCTGCTATCTCAGGAGGAACAGCTGGATTATCATAACAATAGGACTGGGGATGGATACTGTACTGCCTTTATATTCTGGATGCCTGACTGGAGATAAGCAAACTCAGCTCATTAATAACCTTGGACTGAAGTAGTGATCTCAAGAGCTGAAATATGAGCCAGAGGAAGACAAGACTCAGTCTGACAAGTTTAGGACACAAGGTCAGTTCTGGTTGTCTTCGTCATAACTTCAGCCTTTTCAAAACTCATTAGTCAAAGCAGCACAGACCTCCAGCCTAAATATAGATTTCTCCAGCTCTACTCAGGCCTCAGAGACTGGCCTTTCTCATCATAAAACCTCCCATAGTTATGGACTGCAAACAGAAGCTGGGGCTGCAATTTAAAAATAATTTTCACTATTGATTAATCTGCCAACAGTGTTCTTGTTGAATCGGCTTATCGTTATGTCTATAAAATGTCAGAAAATTGTCAACCATAATACCCTAGAACTACAGGTAACTGTCTTCAGATTATTTGTTTTGTCCGACCAAAACAAAAAGGTATTTACTTTACAATAACATAAGACCGAGAAAAGCAGCAAGATACAACTTAAACAATTAATGGATAATCAAAATAGTTGCTGCTTTATTCAATCTAATCGGAAAGGTTATTCACTCTTGTTGACATATTGTCAGTATAGGAGCAGTTAATCTTATAGTTCTTTTAGAGTGGCACAGCGCACATGCTAGAACCACATTTGAGGTTGATCTGAATGGGTTAACACTCATCATCAGACGTACTGTAGCTTTGCGACCCACGTCATAAACCCATCTCCTCTAGGAAAAGGGTATCACAGTTTCATTAAAAGAAACGCTGTATTTGACTTCCAATACTTATGAAGTTGCCAGATAATTGAAAGAATTCTTCTGTATAGACTGATGCTGGGAGAAAATCTCACTGCTGCTCTCGGCAATGCCCCATCTGGGATGAATACACTGAAAGCATTTATACCAAGATTTATGGCAACTAAGAGTTTCCATCAGTGGTTCCTTATTCTTTTCAGCTGGAACTGGGTTTCATTATGCTTTCTCCAGTGTCTTCACAGTTGATAACCTAAGTTAAACACATTTTTGTCTATGACAAAGCTGATAACTGTCTCTTAGGAGAATGTCATTCCAAGGCTTGGTTTCTTTTTCACTAGGCAGTGTCAACAAATAGATATGTGACAACATCTGTGAAGGTGGGAGATTCTATCTGTGCACCTCTGCCATCTGGGGAGCTGAGAGAACCGTCAAGTTCAAAGTACAACTCTGTTGAAAACAAAGCTGCTACTTACCGACATAAGATAAAACAACTTGATTGTGAGCGCGTCACCTCCCCTGACTAATCTGCTCCCCTGGATCTCCACAGATGTGTCTATCAGTGTAAGTCCACAGGAAAGCTTTCGAATGGCTGAGGAAGTCATCAAGTTTCATCTGCAAGTCATACTTTTGGCTTGCTGTGAAAATCCCTTGGTGGTTCCTTAGGAATGAGTCCTACAGTATGGGCCAAAATCCATATAAGCGCTGCAGAGTAGGCCAGGGGTTTTAGGATTTGACAAGCACACTCTTCAAACTCTATTTCCAATTCTACTGCGTTCAGACCAGCTGAACTGACATGGGTTAAAAGTGCTGAATGTTTGCTGAAGTGTTATCACGAAAGGATGTGGCAGCAAGGATGTGGGTGTGTGTTACAACACTTACGTAGAACAGCAATGAAGCTCTGGTTGTCAAAGAGGACCCACAGGCCAAAGCCCATGATCACTGCCCCGAAGATCTGTGGAGGGGAAACAGAAAGGAATCAGCCAAATCTCATGTGAGAATGTGTGCTGGTGTGTCTTAAACAGGGGGCGCTATTTATGCTACCTCAGTCTGTCACACCTGGAATTCATCAGATCCTAACTCTTCTCCCTGTCTCCTTGTCTCTTTCTCTCAAAGCAACGTAGAGAGAAAGAGGAAGTGGAGAGGATCAAGAGATCCACTCTGCTGGTTTCTCCTCACAAATAACAGCCAGCCAGCCACAAATCTACAAGTCACACTCAACCATATCCTATTCAGAACAGCAAACTCAATGGTGTTAAGTGAGGATAAAAGTGTCAAGACAATGACAAGAATCATCTCCTCTAGACTGGAACATTTTGTCACTGGCATCTGCAAGCCTCAGCAAAGTTATCAGTTTTACCTTATGTACATTTGTAATGAAGTGAGGAAATGAAGTGAGGAACTTCTGTGTTAAGACGGCCCTTGTTTACAAGTTGTGGGGCACTGTACTAGGGGCACAATCCTTAGATGAGAGGCTCTGTTGATTCACCAGCTTCTCCCCAAGCCCACAACAGTCATTAGAGCCCTGGTTAAGAGCTGCTCATTTACTGTTGAGCTCCCGGCAGCCATCATTAGCCCACCACTTCCTGGCTTCCCCTAGCCTCCACTAGTCTAATCTGTCCACTTGGACAAACACTGACAAAAAACACACACGCTTCCTATTAGACACCAGTTGAGTGTTCACATCAAAAGGTCTGTGTCAGGTTTACAGCCGCAGTCTCATTGGAAAGGTCTGGACATCCTCGCAGAGTCAGTTTTAAGAGTCTGGGGTTTTATCAACCCCTGGACTTCATGTTGTGGCCGGTGTGAGAGAGGAGGAAACAAACAGTAACCATCTGCTGCTGTTTAGACCTGGCTGGGGTGAGGTACTCTGTAAAGTCACTCGCTCTAGGCAGAGTTGCAGTGACATTTCCCTATGTATCTTTAGTAATCTCTGGTGCTGAAAGGAATCAGACGGCTCACAATGCGTCACGAGTGATTCAGCTGAAGGAGCAAAGCATGTACCTATCTTAGGTAAATAAAGCTGACTAAGTGGAAGTCATGTGAAATGATTCTGACAGTGACTATGATTGCAGCACTGCCACCAAGCAGTGATGAAGAAATGTGATTACTTACAAAGAAGAGGAGGTTGAAGAGGAATAGAAAGTACTTGGTGACTGCAATGCATCCTTTCCCCATGGCTGTGATTCTGGAAGACAGAAATAAACAGAATGTATTGGTTAAATTAAACATCAGAGGGTATTATTGCAGTCTAGTATGGGTTTGCGAGATTAAAAGAGAAGACAGACACATGGGAGAAAACAAAACAAAGACCGTTTTCCTTGAGATAGTATTGCATGCCACAAGGACACAAGAAAACCTGCACAGTTGGGTTCCTAATTAAAAAGCTTTAATCTTCAAAGCAACAAGATCCAGCTTAATTCATTTTTTAACAGTCACGTTTCTCCAGTCTTAAACGGCTACAAGTCTTAAGTCGTACAAGACAACAATTGGCCTGTTGTCTGAAAATATTGGGTTTTATGACAGTATAGTATGATTTTGAAAGCAAATTTGAAATACGAATATAGTTTAATTCTTGACCAACAAGAGGAACCACCCTGGTGAGAAAGACTGGAGAGAAAACTGCACAATCTGAGTGGTGAAGTCATGATGACTGTGTGGAGACTAGGGTTGCAAAAGTCCAGGAATTTTCAAAGTTGGAAACTTTCCATGGGAATTAACGGGAATATATGGGAATTAACCCGAATTAATGGGAATAAACTGGATATTTTTAATATTGCTTGTTATAATACTGTTAGTCTATAACAGGGAACTTAAATGTAGTTGAAAAGCATAATCCTGGTTAAAACAACCTGATTTAATGCAACTTCAGTTGAATGTCCTCCCTATATTCATCAATGACATGCACGCACGCAGTAATCAGCATAGGCTAATAATAGGTAATACATAACCCATTGCTATTAACCTGTGTTAATTGTATAGCCCACATGTTGTATAACCCACTTGATAGGCTGAAAACAATAGATGGCTAGCTTAGCACGCATATAACCACAACCATAGTAAATCAAAGGCAGCATACTAGCTACCGTCATATGTTAAGCTAAAGGTCAATGGTTTGGGCTACTACTAATGGTGCGTTCTTTTTGCCTCGAAACTCGTATTTTACGAGGTCAAAGTCGTAAACACGCCCCCTGACCTCGTATTTACGAGCTCGGAACTCGTACAACCACAGAGTACCCCGAGCTGAAAATCCAACATGGCTGCCCCCTGTATCGACAGTTGTGAAAGCTGTAGTAACATAGTTATAAGCACTTCTGTGTTATTTGTGCCACACTAAATCAGCCGTACACGCAGCGCTGTCTTCTATCTGTATTGTCACGCGGTTTGTATGCACAAAAAAAACAGTGTATACATTGTTTAAACTGGCATTGCTAACAATGGCTAACCTGGCTAGAGCTAATGAAAACAATGAAAATCCGACTTGCAAAAAGAACGCATTCAACTCGTGTGTGACGTCATTCCCAGTTGCGACCTCCGACTTCCGAGGCAAAAAGAACGCACCATTAGCCTACTGCAGGGTTATTGAGGCCACACCCACTGCACAGAGCATTTCTAGAATCCAACATTCTACAGCTGATTGAAGACAGATTGGAGACAGTACTGCATTTGAGCTACTGACGAATGACTCAAAGTATTCACTTGCATGCCTATCTGCTTATTGTTGTTAAATTAAAGAATCTATTAAAGTTCTACTGACGAATAACTTAACATTCACCGTGTATGCCTGTCTGCTTATTACAAAACAAAATGTTTATATTTATGTTTGTATAAGATGGAGTTTGTATGAATTACCCAACATTTCCTGTTAGTTAGTCCACCCCTTTGCAACCCTAGTGGAGCCCATGACAGCATGTGGTTAGACTATTGTCATCACAAGCAGAAGGGAACCAGACCAATCTACAACTGTGTTTACTAGCAGCAACAAGCTTGGTTAGAAACCAAGAGCATTACAGTCAATTCCATTTCCTATTTTGAGCCAAATGTACAACAAGAGAAGCCTATGAAACCGTATTCAATAGGTCTGATGTCACACAATCACATAACCGACAACACAATAATGTTGTAAATCAGACCCTCAAAGCAGGCTCAGAAGTGTAGCTGTCTGTATTTGAAGTTTTGGCATTTTACACTGATGTCTGCATTTGGTTTACAATCAGATTACCTCTCACTCATCTGTGACCATGTACACAGAGATGTAGGCTATATATGACTGCATTCAGGGGCTTTTCTGTGAGTAACATTTTCCTTTGAGGAAACACCTGTAAGCCAGACCAGCAGCACACATACAGCACAGTTAGGACACTTTATGAAACTCTGTGGCAACTTGGTTCAGCCACAACCAGACCTTTTCCTTCATTGGGAGCACTCAAAATATAACCAGCTATTGTGGTTATTTGAGGAGTCTGAAAATATCCTATAGAGACAACTCCCCGTGTATCAGATGACAAGCAGTTCTCTTCTCCCTGTCTCTGTAACATCAACACTGTAGGTTCTTCCCAATGCCTGGGCCTAGTGTGTATTTAGTTCTATTTTAAACAGTTTATGCTACTTTTGGAAGCAAAAACCCATGACCTGATGTTTATTGTGTATTATTTCTAAATATAAAGAATACTGTTTTGTTTTTGATTGATCTTATTTTTTTATAATGGTGGGTTCCTTGATTAGAGATTTGACTAAAGACAAGCACAGGCACTGAAAATTGTGGCACAGCAAGTAGCTGGGTAAGCACAAAGTGCGTCATGATGCGAAATATCACTTTATGCCTAACATGTTGTATTACCAGTTAAATTACCTTTGAGTTACCTTGGAGCATATTTACTTTGCTGACATCTCTCAGTCACATCTGACTGCTAGACTTTTATTAAATTGAAATGTATTTGATAAGGATGATGCAATTTAACATAGTTCCAATACAGAGCATGAAAACTGATGTGTTGTACAGAGAGTTTATAACTGTTGCAATTTTTTATCTTTTCGTTCCCTTCAATTGGTTAGTGGTGGGTCTGTACAAGTGAAAAGGGAAGCAATATCACAGCTGCCATATCTTTTTACTGTATGCATCGTGACAACAGGACATGACTTACAGCCTAATTTAAACATGAAATGGTATTTAACACCTATCTAAAAATGTCACCATACGGTTTACTTCCTTATTTTTGTCCATAACTACTGTGCTAATTTTACCTCTTCCTGCTGATTAGAGCTGCAACGATTAATCGTTTAATCGATTAGTTGTCAACTCTTAAATTAATCGGCAACTATTTTACTAATCGATTAGTCGGTTTGAGTAATTTTTTAAGACAAAAGTCAAAATTCTCTAATCCTAACCTCTTAAATGTGAATATTTTCTAGTTTCTTCTCTCCTCTGTGACAGTGAACTGAATATCTTTGAGTTGTGGACAAAACAAGACATTTGAGGACGTCATCTTGGGCTTTTGGGAAACACTGATCCACATTTTCACCATTTTCTGACATTTTATAGACCAAACAAGTAATCGATTAATTGAGAAAAAAATCAACAGATTAATCGACTATGAAAATAATCGTTAGTTGCAGCCCTACTGCTGAATACAGTGAATTGACACTGTATAATTGTAACACATTATTGCAATTTTCTTCTCACAAAATTCTTGGCTAATCTAATCTTCCCAATTAGATTCATGGGTCAGTGGGATGAATAAAACACTGAAAGTTGGGATTCACCAAGTAATACAGTTTGAGCTGCTGGGAACCATCATAAGAGCAGTAGTTATTTAGAGTAGCCTAACCAAATGCAAACATGGGCAAATAAATACTGTATATCTTTCCGATCCAACATCATTGGCTGGAAGTACAATCTGTAGAGTAGACAAAAGACAGCTGAAGTTAATACTGCTATTACTAAGTAACCACTGATGCTAGGCTATTAAATGCACTTGATAACATAAATACCAACACAATTGATGTTTACAAAATGGAACACAGTACAAAGCCCAAAGCAGATACCCCTGCAAAGTAGATAATCCTTAAAGAAGATTGCTGGTCTTTATGTCTAGATGGTGAGCAGCAGTGCAGATTAAAAACGGCTTAGTTATGACAACCATTGTTTGTTAACTGAGCTCCGTCCATCTGAAAACAATTCCAAACAATGTCTCATTGCTACTTAGGCTATTATATTTTGAGGTGAGCAGCAAAGCCATACCAAACCAAACCAAACCATAAACAAACTAGTTTGCAGTATCAGCTCACACATTGAGTAGATACTGTAAACTGTGGGGCCATTTTATAGATTTATTTTATGTTGAACCTACCTACAATAAGCAAACCCAATCACACTGCACTGCCTGAAAGTGAATGACAAATCTGTTCCGAGTTGAAAATAAGAACTGGAAAGTGCAATGGAAATTCAAAGCAGAGCAAAACGGCAATTCCAAGAAACAGCAACCTTGTATAACAGCTAGTATTCATAACGCTGCTGAAATCAAAAGACAATGCAGTATGTCTGAAACGGGACAGCAGAAAAAGACGAGAGTAAACCCAGGCTTATGGTGCAAAAAAAAAAAAAAGAAAGCCGCAAATCAGTCACCTGAACTTTCCAAACTCTGTGACCTCATACCCCCCCCATCGTAGCCCCCATTTCCTCCATGTGGTTTGGCATAAGGTGTCAGTTGTGACCATCAGTGTTTGTTTTGGTTGCAATAAACTGAAATTAGAGTCTATTATACAGAAAGTACAGAGATTATTATGATGGCAGCATTTAGATTTATCAACAGGCAACACTCAAAGGGTGGGTGTGTGTGTGTGTGTGTGTGTGTGTGTGGGGGGGGGGGGGGGGGGGGTTGCATTATATATTGACAAAAGATATCAATGTAAAATAGTTAATAACGTGCCATTTGTTCTAGATACAATCATGGAATGCAGCACAGTACAAATTAAAATGGAACAATCTAAAAACATTCTAATTAGCAGCATTTATAGGAAATCAGGATCAAATACTGACATGTTTAAGGAAAACCAAAATAAAAAATAACAGTGGCAGATGGCATCGACTGTGTCAGTAATGGACCAAGCGTGGATCAACTAGAGCCCTGTCTTACACAAAAAGCAAGGCGATATGCCAACCTCCATCTACCACCTCCTCCTATTATTTTCATATTTGACCCACTTACACATCTGTGAGGCCGTCATGCTGGCACAAACCTGCCTGGTACTACAGCCTTTAATACTTGACCAGAATCCTGCTTTAACATCTGCAACAATGTTGTTTGGCCCTCTGTAAAGACAGGACGTTGCTCCTTTTCTCAATGGCATTTTGTTGTGATGTTACGTTCTGTGCCGAGGGTTCGAAGCGCGTGCCGAGCTTTCTGTAAAGCGCGTATCGAGGCTTGTATATCATTTTAGACAGATGACGTCATTGGTGACGTCATTGATGACGTCCGAAGCCTCGCTGCCCGTCCTACCACGTGACTGGTTTATGAAGTGGTTCGAATCCACACGGTTTTATTATACATCCATGATCTACACGCTCACATTCACAGCTCTCTGCCCAGTTAAACCAATGCCACGTACCGGTTTAAGAACAGCTACTAAAATAACCCGTCCTGCTATTATATTATGACCCTATTGATTTACACGCACGTTTGATAGCTGCATTCCTCTCAAGGAAATTGGTTTATTATACAGTTATGTTAAAGCAACACTATGTAACTTTTAGCTGCAGCTGTAGTTCCAATGAGACAACTGTAGGGGGGCCGAAGCGGGAAAAGTTACATAGAGTTGCTTTAATTATATTATACCCCCAGAAAATACACACTATATTGATATGAATGAATTACGTGGAAATTGAGAAACAGTTATTGGTAGGGCTGGGCGATATGGAGAATATCAGATACAGTACGTTGTAAATATTGTTTACGTCTGTAAAGGTCTCATTAATCTGGGTCATGGAAAATGGTTAGTCTAGACTATGTTTCATCAGTTGAGTTGCTTAATTAGTTGATATGCCCATTCTGTGGGATGGAGGGATTTCCCATTTAGTAGCAATGGGACCTCAGACGGGGGTTCAGTGCCAGGTAACTTCCCACCATCCAGTGACTAATCAGAGCACAAATGGTTTTAAACTAGCCTACGTCTACTAAAACATCTTTCAATCATTAAGTCTATATATAAAATCATGACACCTATTACAAGTTACCACAGGCAAAATTACCTAAAATTGCTTTTTACTGTAGTCTGACCAGCTAAAACCAAGCACCTAAGTATTTAATTTATGATATAAAACAGAAAGAAGAAAAAGATGTGGCCTTGGTGACAGGATGAAAAACATCAGCTATCAATAACAAGGTAACAAAATAAAACCCTGTTTACATCACAAGCAGCTTTAAAAGTGATGCAAATGCCACTTTAACCTCTTTATTAAAAGCCCATTTTGTAGCTGTAGCTGTAATGGGACCAGCACCACGCTTCATTCTCTAATAGCCTGAGGCTGCGGTGTCCTACATTAATTAAACAACTCACCTCTGCTCTACCGTTACTTTTCAAGGTATATCATGTGGGTATATGAGCCGTTGAGGACTTTAAAATCCAGTGGTATACCGAAGTTTGTAAATGTGACTCACAGCCAGCAAATACATGGCTAGTTAAGTGATGATGGTGGCCAAAACTAATACGACCATAACAACAGGCACTAACCAAGAGTTGAGAATTTGCTTGCTCCACTACAGTTGGTGTGCCTGCTCAGATATGCATTTCTGCTTGTAAACCACAATATTGCTAAAAAGCTCACACTTAATGCAAGAATGGTGCAAGAGCACTTTGGCAAATGGATGTTGCCTCTCATGTGGTTGCTAGGCATCTACTCATTCCTTCCCTTCAGTTTGCCCAAAGTACAGCTCACAACCTTTTTCCTGTCAAGCCCACACACACCACCATCCCACACACACACACACACACACACACACACACACACACACACACACACACACACACACACACACACACACACACACACACACACACACACACACACTGCCCCTTTCTTCCATGATCCTGTGGTTTTCCTTTCTATTCCTTCTACCTTATCTAAAATGTCCTCCTCCACTTTTAATCCTTTTGCTAAATAATGCATGAAACCTCATCCCAAATATGGGGTTTAATTCTTATTTGTATGCTGTTTTAGCATGTAATATGTTGATAATACACTTTATCAAATCTGATGGCTCCATCATTTAGGGAAAAAGTCTGGGAAGGCTGAAACACACTTCAAAGTTAAGACACTGGACCCTGTGATGAGGAGTTATCCTGACACACTGTACAGTCCCTTAGTGGGCTAATGCTTCTATCAGTAAAATACTGACTTCTGACTATTTCGCCATAAAAGGTAACGAACGTATCCTGGAGATCATTCATTTTTGGGACCACTTGACGCTTGACACCTGCTTTAACGTCTGCGGTTTACTTAGATTTTTAAGTAACTCAATATATATTACAATATTAACGCCACACAGCATATTTGAGGCGTTACACCGACGTTAACAGTTGACAAGTAACTACATATACAATGCACAAAAAGTTGAGACGTGACCATGGCAGTCAGGATGCTACCGCAGCCAGCATTTCTAAATCTAAATTATAACGTTAGTCCTTCTTTCTAACTATGGGGGATTACTTAACGCCAACATTAACCAAATGTAAAACCTTCACAAATTAGGTAGCTAGATTAAGCACACGCCATTTCGTTTTTTTCAGGGACTAAAACAGTTTATCGAAGGTTATCAAAACCGACCAGTTTGGTAGACTTTAACAAACGTTAAAGAAGAACGTTAGCGTCTATGAAAGTTAACGTCAACTGTAAACTGACGTCTCTTAACGATTCTGCTGAGCTTACGTTAACTGCCGTAACATTTATGTTAGCTTAGTTGACATTTTGTCATTAACGACTTTTCAAGGTAGCTAACGTTAAAGGAGATGTCAGCTAACAGTTCACTGGCAACAACGATTTTGGCGTAACGTTACCTTCCGTTACTCTTATATTATTACTAGCTTAAAACTTGAATGTAACGTTAAGGTTAAAGTATGATTAAGGCTAAAACTTACTTTGATTTCTTCTCCAAAAGGTGGTAACAGTTGGCTGATGGTCGACCGTCTTCTGCCGTGCTAGATGGGTGACTAAAGTGTAACGTTATCTGGTGAGAAACAAGACTTGTGAATGTGTGTGTGTGTGTGTGTTTGGAAAAGTGTTCACACCCCTACAGACGTGGTTACTTTATTAACCCTCTCCTACCCTGCCAAGCCCAAAATATACACCGGCAGGCCATACAGGTGTGCATTTTCTTATGATAACTGAGTACTTAATTTGCAAACAAGCTTTTAGAAAATACTTATTATCTCAGTGGTGGACAGTGACCAAGTCTGCTACTTTTACTCCACTAGCTAGCTAGCTACATATTAGAGGAATACTGTACTTTTTACTGCATGGTGGATAATTAATACAAAAATATAGCTAGTCAATAAATTAGGATGTAATAGTATAGATTAATATGAAACTTTATTGATCCCCAGAGGGAAACAAGCATATATAAAGTAGTAGAAATTAGCCCCACCATAACCAGCTTAAACATTATATATAATAATATATAATATACATAATAATTAATATAATGATGTAACGTTACACATTCATGCAAAAATAATTATAATCCAATAATATACCAGTAAATGGGATACACATTCTTAATTAATTATACATAATGAATACTTGTTACTTTTAAGTACATTTTGATGCCAATACTTAATTTGATTTTCACATAAGGACCGTTTGGGTTAGTTGAGATTGTCCTGTCTAATTTTGAGAAAATAAAGCTTTTTAGACCACAAAATAATTATTCTTTGCTCATATTAAGAAAACACAACATAAACACATTTACATCCACCACTGTTACATAATGCAAGTTAAACCAGAATATGTTGATAAACTGTTGCTAGGTTAAACCAACAAAAAATGTTTTAGACAGCCTTTTTAAAATAATCCATTGTCAGCCATTCTAAATTACTGTTCACCATGCCTTAAGAAGTATACCAGCACTCAATATCCATTAAGCAGAAAGTATGAGAAGAATGCATACACAGGGACACATGGGAGCTTTTTGCCTATAAACAACCCTAACCACACACCTTTCCTGTGCCACACAGTCCCTCTTTTCACCCGTTGCTCAGTGTGTATGTAAAGGAGAGCGAGCACTGGAGATGGTAAAGGTTAGGCAGGAATATGTGGTAGGCTACACCAGGTAGAGTCCTTTCAATTCATAGAGAAGATCTTTTATTCAGACTTGAGGATGATCATGTTATGACACGTTTAACACCTTCCAAACAGAGATTACATTACAGCTCCCTAGTTTCTTTGTTAAGACATGTTAGAACAAAGTTGTGGGTTCTGTTTTGTGGTTTGATGCATTTTGTTAAATTAGACAGGACATTTAGCTGAAAGTTCTTCATTTTCAAAGTTACTGCAGCTGGTTTGAAGCTCTCCTGCTGAGGCCGATCAGAAAAAAAGGCACATTTAAAACACTTTGTGCTTCAGGAAGTTATGAGAAATTGTGATTTTTTAAATTATTTTCTGGCAATTGATTAATTGAGAAAATTATCAGCAGAATAATCAATAATCAAAATAAGTTTGTTGCAGCCATAGAAATATGAGAATAAAATGGACATTCACTTTTAAATCAACATAACAGGATGGCCAAAACAGCGGCCATTTTTATGTGTACTGTTGCCATGGCAAAGAACCGCGACCGGTTGTAGCGGCCTAATTTCCGTATAAACCAATTTGTGGAAAGTCGAGACTCACTGAGGTGAGGTTTTGCAACAAATGAGTAGTGTAGTACGAAGCATGGATAGGCGTCTTTTGTGCACTATGTCCATTGGCTTGCTGCTAGAGAGGAATTGAGGATTGCTGGATTTAATCGCTTCATATTTCTATCGGTAAGTCACTGGAGTTTCTCAAACTAGTGAGTGTGATACACTTAACGGCCCTACTGACGTGTGTTGCAACAACATTCGTCATTTTCTCTTGAACTAGTCAAATGACCATGGCAAACAGTTAAATGTCCGTCCTACTCTCATTCTATTTCTGGGGTTGCAGCCCTATATCAAAAACGACAAAGAACAAAGATGATTACATCACTTTTGAAGTCCTCAAAATAAACAGTGGTGTGCTTTATTTCAAACTAAATGACATTTTTGAGGTACAATATAGCACATATATACATAAAAACACAATACTACAACTTGAAACAGTTTGATCTGGTATACCTTTCACAACAGTACAATATATGTTGGGTCTAAATCAGAGGGAATGAATAGCTCAACTTACCCTTCATCTAAAATGTCATGGACACAACTTAACGATGTAATATTTGGACTAATTTACGTCAGAGAACCAGGAGGATGAAAAGAGCCATTTCTTTGCCTCCCTTCTTCTGCCCGGCCCCCCAAAACTGCCCATCTCTCCTAAAATAACCTGCTTTACAGACCTTTGAACATTTCACAGGGCTGATGATTTGAGGCCTGTAGTATCGACGGAAATGGAATGACATTTTTCTTGAACTCCATAATTACCATGCTAGTCAGGACAGAGGAGTAGGTTGGGGCACACAATGTCACTCGGGAGAGCTGCATCTAATTAAACACTGGAAAAAGGATAATTACAACTTTTCAGGAGTAAGGGAGACCTCACCCATGTTTCATGTTTTCCCTATCTGAACTGAAAACTCACCCAAGTAACAAGCACATCTGCCTTCAGTGCTGGACTCGCAACTGCAAACCCACAATCACTCTGACCTCAGGACCACTCCCTTTTAGGGCAGGACTGAACATGGTCATTTGCAACAATATGGACCACCTTTGGAGGAGGCCTACAGTAGGTTTCTTGTTCATCTCAAAATAAATTTACAAAATGAGTCAACTATTTTTAGAGTGTGTTTTTGAGTTGCAGATATCAGAGTTGACAAATTAGCATTGCTGGCACGGCTCTGAAACATTGAGCTGGGATGTCGCGTACCTGAGGGGCGTGCCAAGTAGTGGGAGGTAGAAAATGTATGGACCTTTTTCACAGCAGACATTTTGGCTTGTCATAGTAGGAAAAGCACAGCTGAAATTGATAACCTTAACGATGGCTCAATTCCATCTAGTGTCCCAGTAAGCTGTTTCAGTGAGTCAGCATGCACAGCACCAGGGCCCCTCCTAAGTGGAATGCAGCCATCATTAATGGTTCTGAATACACCTGTGCTTTTCCTACTATGACATGTCAACACGTCTGCCGTGAAAAAGGTCTACTGAACGTATCTATTGGGTGAAAACTGTCACGTGTTGACTTATATCCGTTTTGTAGCACATACTGTATATTTTAACTGCCTTATAAATGAAATTCTCCTTTTTAGGCTTTTTTTGCTATATTCAGCTAATGCATCCTTAACATCTTAATTTATCAGCGTTGTGTTCTAGTTGGTGGGAGCTTGCTACACATTTTGAGCTATTTCTTCTGGTGGATTATATTGCATCCATTACATCAAAAACACAAATGTCACTTAAATAGGTTCAAAATAAGACACAGCAAGAGAAAGATCAATCTTTGAAAGTCATTTTACTAACACTGAACAAGTTCCCTGTTCGGTTCACAAGAACATCACATAATAGTAAATACTTTTATTTACATATATACAAGACGTAGGATGCAGATGACTATTCTTTTAAGTAGTTTTAAGGCTAAGGATAAGGTGTATGTAAAAAACTGTGCTACATCACTGAAGAGGAACCAGCTCAGGTTTGTTTGCTCTGCACATTGACATGCTCGGCTTGGGACACTAGCTTTACAGTAAAGCTCAGAATGTTAAAATGCTTTCTGTAAGACCACTCAGGCTAAAGTCCTGCCTACCAGCGCACAAACAAGGAGAACTACACTGCTTCTCTTCTACGAATCAGTTCACATGTACATTTCTCAACATTACATGTTTTAATCGCAGTAGTGTAAATATTATGTACAAAACAATTCTTATTCACTTTGGTAGAACTTCTTGACTGATGCCTCAAGGAATAAAAAAATCACTTTGTCCCTGAAAAAATGTTTAGATTCAGCATTTCTTTTTGGGTACTCTAAATCTGAATATGGTTGATGTGCATGATTGAGAGTAAAAACGGACATTTAGGAATTTCCTCAGTGTGCTGACCAAGAAAGCTGTCAGCAGTATAAGAAAAGGTTCATTGTCACTCATCCAGCATTTAGCTAATCTGACTGCCCCTACATTTTCACCAAGCACAGATGCTTTTCCCATTTAAAGTGTTCAATAAAGAGCTGTCAGAGAAGCATGCAAGAGCACATATATTCAGGCTGCACTTTAGTATACATACAGTATGAGTTAACATCAACAGCACAAATTAGAACACAAACTTTTGGTCCTTGAGCGTGATTAAGAAGTGGTGTCAAGATGCAACTTTAGATAACACTAAATACTGAATCTGGAAATCACGCGGCTGTACATGAACAACATAGTCAGATGTACTGTACAAATTAAATCATATAACTATGAGACAAAAGAACGCAATGCACTACAAACTGCTATTTCCTTCTTTGTAATTACAGCACTCAGAACTGCAAAAGAGAAAAATGTGTGTCAAGAGGGTCTTGACCTCACAGCCCAGTGACAGAGTAATTCACTTTCACTATGAGGTTTTTCGTTCTAGTTGTAGAGTCTGGAATGTGAGACTGGGCTAATCTGTCTAATACTGGGGGTTACAATAGGCTAGGTCCTATGGAAGGGGGCAGGGGGCATCCACTGGCAAGAGTAATGCTCTAACCAAGCCCCAATCAAATACTTTTCCAAACCTTCTGAGCCCTTGTTTGTGATCTGTGCTCAGTTGTTCCCTCCCTGGAAGTATCAACCAGTCAGCTCAGATCTTCTTCAGCTTACGGCCCAGGTGGTAGTAGTAGGACATTGTGACCACCAGGAAGAGCACCCGACTGAGGAGCAGGAGCATGGCAGCATTGGGCAGGATGCCGATCTCCATTAAGGTGATGGACGTCACTGAAACCACAGTACAACATTTAGTACTTGAAATAGGAAATGCGCAAATCGCATGATTTCCCTAGCATTATTAACCTATGGAAAGTGGGTCTTAAAGGAGGACAGGTTCACGTTTTTTCAAGTCTGTTTTAAAAACTATACTCACATGCCCGAGAGAGTTATCTGTTGCTACAATTATTAGTCTGTGTTAGACAATCAAGTGGTCTTTTTAGTTCAAAATTCCCTTCTTGGGTTTCCCTGGACGGTGTATCCTTGCAGGGCTTGTGTGTCAGGACAGTAACACAAAGAGGGAAATTTGTATTGTTACTTTGGAAGAAACTGATTGCTGAAGCCTCACATTAGCTTCAGCTGACCTTTCAAAGTATTATTTTTTCCACAGAACCTGGACTGTGGAATTTGTCCATCATAACTTACACTGAAATTGCTTTAGGAAGGGGTCTCTCTGAGTCCAGCATGGATGGAGAAATTGGTTTCAATTTACATATGGGCATGCGAGTGTTAGACTTAAATTTCCTGACTGTTCCTTTAATATAATGCAAGGTTGTGACTCCACACTGTGAACACAAGAGGGCAGTGTCAACACATACATTCATTTCCAATCTGACCAATGGCTGGTCTCAACTCTGTCACTAAGTGAGATGGTGATTATAACAACTAGGGACAAAAGGACATAAACAGGACATTAAAATAATGTGTTAGAGAAATGTATCTACCAAGAAACTGGACAGCAAAGTAGCAGGCTTCACTGAGCAGAGTCCACTGGATGACGATCTTTTCTGCTGTGTAGAGACCATTCCACATGATGAGGGCCAGGCCTGGAAAATTATGTGATGAAAGAGAGTTTATAGGTTCAGGGGCATGGGAATAAAAATAGAAAAAAAGGGACGTTCAGGAAAGAAGACTTGATTCCACTGATACAACTATTATGAGAACAGTTTACTTGCAGCTGTACTCTGCCTGTGATGCAACATGCACTGTGATAATTGGCCTTTTGATTCCATTGAATGCTCTGACTAATTGATTCTGATAAAATCCTGTGCTCTATCATTTAATTCCCAGACATTTTTCCAGTATATTTTCCTTTTTCCTTTGCTAATCCCCACAGCCCTGCTGACATTTACAATAAAGAAGTCCCTCTTTTGTTGGCCTTATGAGATTGAGAACTGGTTCATTCATATTTTCCTCCCTCCAGTGCCATATGCTTAACGTTTTATCTCACCTCAGGCACCTCAGATTTTACATTGTTCAGATTTATCATAACATAAGATATGCGTACAATGTGTTAAGAGTGCAGTATGAGGTTTATTCTTAGTATTCCCAAAAATGTCTTGTGAGAGAGGAAGAAGGAACATATTAGATAGATGAAATATTTTGTGCGCTTATGTCCATTTAATGTGCTGACGTTATGACATATGTTATGGCCTGATTTTGCTGAAAGTGACAACCTGGCACAACTCAATATATGCTAAGCCTTTGCTCTCACCCTTCTTTATATTCCTGCTTTCACATCAATGAGCAACCTGTGTGTTACCTGCCTCTTGGTCACAGTCACAGAGCCATCACAAACCCTCTAATCACCGAGTGACTGACTCACTGACTTGCTTGAAATCCGTGTTTCAAGGCCATTAAAATAATCGCAAATGCCATAATTACCTGGCATATTTAAGAGAGGCGACCGGATTTAAGAGAGGCGACCGAATGTTGTGAGCATTCTGGAGAACTGGTCTCTGTACTCTTGTCAAGTCCTCATAGCTAACTGTTCACATCACTGATACACACAGTCTCTGTTTGTAGCCTAAAGGGATGATTTTGCAGCAAGAGAGTATGTCAACTAAATGTGTGTGTGAACTCTAATAAATGCATTATCACAGACCACGTGCAGTTGAGCCATGTACATTTTTTTGTGACTGTAAATAAATACATATGCGTGAGTGTCAGCCTCATTGCAGCACAGTGAACAAACTCCCACATGCACAGCTGCAGTATATATATATATATATATATATATATATATATATATATATATATATATATAAATATGAGTGAAGACTTACTAAGCAGTGCTCCTCCATAAAGGCGAATGGAAATGCTAGTAGTGGAGAGCTCCTCCTCAAAAACAACCTCATATAGCTGGTTGGGAAACACAAGGGCCTATGTAGCAAAACAAAAACACAACACTGTCATATGAAAACAACAGGATTATGTCCTCCATAAATGCCCCCAAAATGCAGCAGTATTGGCAAAGTCTTCTTGTTTGTGAGATGAACACTGAGGACATTGAGCATTTAGCCGACAAAGCCGGAGCCGTTTGTCCAGATGTCCCTCACTAATGAACAATCTACAGTAATGCATTGCTGGGTTCGTATAGCATGATCTTTCTAATTTTGACAAGTGCTTTTTCTCCTTCAATTACTGTAAAAAAAAAAAAAAAAAAAAAAAGTATAAAGTATAATGAAATGTAATACTATATTCATAGAGACTATTAAATAATTGAGTGAAGACGTTTTAGTCATGAATGTGACAACTCCTTCACTGTGATGATGATGTAAGCAACACTTACCATCAAGGCCATAACTGTGAAACCCACTGCAGAGATGAGTATCCATACCCTAAAAATAGATACACAACATAACATAATGTACTGTAATATTGTGCATTTCTTTTCTCAGAGTTTAAAAGAGGTTGAACTTTACAGGAAGTGACACACAGATGGCAATACACAGTCTGCAGTGTTAACTGTGAGCTGGTCTGAGCAGTTGAAATCTCACCTCAGCCCGATAGGCTCTCGCACTGCAAACTTCATCTCATTTCCGAGCATCTGACTGATCTGTGAGCGAACAAGGCAAGACAAAAGAAAGAGGAAACAAGTTATGAGAATGGAAACGCAAAAGCAATGATGTCATCTTAACAGATATATATTATGACAGCCTTCAACAAAGCACCACATAACCAAGAATAAAGTGCTCTCCATGCAGGTGTATTTCATATTGCCAACACATCTGTAGCAAGCTACTGGAAATAAAGAAGCACCTTAAACTAAGCGGTGGAGAGAAAAAAAGAGAGGCTAAGTGTCAAGAAGGACCTATAAAGATGTTAATTAAAAACTGGAAATGTCTTCACCTCCTGGCGATTAAGAGGGTATGTCATAACAACATCTTGCAGTGAATTGGGGATGAATAACCAACTACCAAGTTTATGCCAGAAGAGAAACCCCATTTTCTATGAATTAACTTAATCCTAGCAAGTACCACACAATAGTCAATTTATAATCCTGAGAGCCTGAAGCATTTAGTGAGAGCATGTTTTGACAAATTGAAAGCAATTGTTTATTTCTGTTGAATAGAAACACTGTTAATATTTCATTAAAATGCAAAACAGAATGAATCTCATCATGCAGCAATATTAAGAAGACACACCCAAGTGTTTTCGTAGTAATATCTGTTGAGAAAGATGCATTTGTTTTGACTCTGCTCCATCCGGCAATAATATCTATTAATGTGAACTTCTCAGAAAAACACAAATATAAAGAATGCAAGTGTACTCGGGGGCTCCATTTCTGTTTAGTCTGATATTACCAGTATCTTAATATTCATCTATAACTCTCTGGAACTGGGCTGGAATGATGTAGTGATGAAACAATTAAATTATTAGTTGATACACAGAAACATATAAATGATATATTTCATAATCAATTAATAATTCAAGTCATTTATCAAACAAAATCAACATTTTATCTAGAATATCTTTGCAATTCAGACTGAAT
Organism: Gymnocephalus cernua; assembly: GCA_023631565.1. NCBI lineage: Eukaryota > Metazoa > Chordata > Actinopteri > Perciformes > Percidae > Gymnocephalus > Gymnocephalus cernua. The sequence continues at coordinate 23,535,878 of CM042431.1, read as the reverse complement.
TGGACAAAGCAAGCAGTTGAAAACATCACCTTTGGGTCTGGGAAATTGTGATGGGCTTTTTTTCTTCTTTTTTTAAAGTTTTCTGACATTGTCTAGACTAAAAGAATGCAACAGACAAATGAAAAAAAATTAAGCAGATGAATTGATAATGACAAGAATCATGCACTGGATGCAAATGAGCAAGATCTCTAGAAACAGCGAAAATCAGTGAGCTAGAGCATAATACAGTATGCAATGTGTACACTGTAATGTTCTGCAAATTATCTAAAATGGAAAAAGACGATCTATGTTTATCTGTGTGTGTGTATATATGTGTCTAAATATATAGAAAAAAACAAAGGAGGTGGTTTAGATAGCAAGAGCACTGATTCTTTTTGCATGTGAGGAGAATATCAACTCAGAAATGTTGCTGACAAATTCAGATTTCATTGTAAAATACACAAAGACATGGGGGCAAACAAACTGATAAACCACACAGTTTTCTGCCTGAACAGACAGTAACCCAGAGAAATTGCAATTGTTGGTTGACTGTGAAGTTGTATTCCTTCATCCAAAGCCTTCAGGTCTTATCACTCCCCTAACATCAATGACTTTCCTTCATCATTAAGCATCTCTTCCCCCCTTATAGCCTCACTGAAAAATACAAAAAATACACTAAACCATGAAATACACTAAAGTAGAGAAGATGATTTTCTGGCAAGCAGTGTTTCGAGGTAACTCATTATCAATTGGAAGATAGTTTTCTGCTTGATGCGTCTGTGAAATGTCAGAGTGAATGCAATTAAATCATTCATGTTATATACTAGAAAGATCAAGTCCAGGGTTTTGCCTTCTACCATTCCCCACCATGTACAGCAAATGTTACTGAGAACGGCATCTAGATCTTAAACTCTAACAAATATTAAAATAAAGAGTAACAGACGAGGTCCATTACATCTCTCCTTTCATTGCAGCAAAGTGCCTGTATATGAAGCCTGTCTGTGATCACGTGAGCAGGTTATTCAGCCTTCCTGTGCCATGGTTTCAGTGGCTGTTTTTGACAGGAACACATAAATATTCATGACAGGCATGAGAAATACTCAAAGGGAAATGAGGATCAACTGATGGCACAAGGTTGGCTTGGGGTGGAATAAAGAGGAAGGAAGTTAAGGAGAGAAGGAGAAACAGGAAAAGGAAGAAATACACAATGTTGTTTGTGGGGAGAGACGCTTAATCACAGCTGCTATGGACTGGGCTTGTCATCAGTCACTCAGTCAGCTACATTCACTACACAAAGAGCACAACAAACAAGCCAGAGAGCATGACAAATATTCAGGGGTAGTAGAAGAAGTATAATCTCTTACTCACCAAACTAAAATTGTGCTTCTCATCCAAAGGATGCATTGTGGTATGTCTTATCTATGAAGACCTGGGTTAAAGCTTGGTTGAAACTTCATGAGCTTAGCACTAAAGTAGTGTACCAGTGGGTTAAAGAAGCTGACAGTGACTCAAGGGGCAAGAAGGACAATATTCCTTGGCATAATTGCACTCACATACGTTAGCACAAATACAAAGTAAAAGAGGCAGGAAGGGACAGTCAGCGGACTACAGGAGCACTTCCCTCGTTTGTTTACAGGGCCCACAGGGATAAAGTCAATCGTTTCCCTTTCAAACCAACTGTTGCTATGCAGCTGACTGTTAGATCCCATGGGTCTCTTTACCACAAACACTTGTGGCAAGGATAAATGGAACAACTCAAGAGTAACGGCACAATGCAGTTCATTGTAAGAGCACCAATTTGATTTCTAAATAAGTGTCAATGCCACAGTTAAATAGGGAAACCTACTATTCAAAACCACACGTACAATAGACCACATTGGCCAAAGTATTTTGTTACTGTACTTTGCATTGACTGTTGCTGAACCACTATTCAATCATTACAGACATGTATTTAACCTCAATTATCTTTCTCAAATCAAAGAAATTTTATTGGAATGGATATTGAGGAATTAAGTGTTTCTCTTTCTCTATCCTTACGCTTTGTGAAAAGGATCTTAATGACAGATGTCTGGATTAGGTCCCTTACTAAAACATTGAGAGAGAAAACACTCACAGGGGCTGAAAAAAGACATCTCATCACAAGCTATCAGGCACCACCGTATGCCTGCTCCCTTCTGCTCGGTTCCCACTTGCCTGATTAATATTTCAGGGAGGAACTGTCGGCTTTGTATATATTCTAATGCAATCTGAAAAAAAGATCATTGGGATCTTGATATTTGAGCCCTCTGTTGGAACAAGACATTATTGTTAGTATGCAACTGTACAGCTCAATGCTCATGAATATATAGACGTGTTTTTGTGTCTCCTGGCATGAACCAGCATGTGTGCTGTTGTGTTTTGGTATACACATGCCTGTGCACTGTCTACAGTATATGAGTGTGCAAATACATGAGGCAGGAATATAATAAATGAGATGCAAGAGGCAGGGAGTCTCTCGGGGGAGCCAGTTACATCCCAGTGGAGCTGTGGCAGCTCATGGGATTAAGTGATCTAGATTCATTGAAGCATAAGGACAAATGCACAAAAAGGGACACTATGAGAGTGATGAGCCAATTAGCAGCCCATTGTGGCTTTTAAAAGGAATCCATAGTTTTTCCCAGGGTTGATGAATGCACCTGTGGTTGCGCATTACTGCAAATTATCCATTTGACGATGGTTTAACACATACTTACATTTATAACAAAGTTTGTTGTGCTAATACACTGATATTTGCCTTTGTTGTCTGTATTACTGCCCATACTGAATATAAATGACAAATAAAAAATGTGACTTAATCTGACCTTTGAGCGGTGCACTTCGCCATCATCATCCTCGCCGCCGACTCCAAGGATCTTCCTGCTCTTCAGACGGCTTATCAGGTCTGTCTGGCTGTGCTTCTTCATCAGAGGAGGGTGAGGTTTAGACGACATGGTGCACACACACCTGACAAAGAAGAAAAGAGAGGTACACAGAGGGAGAAGTTCAGAATGCAAGCTGTCTGTGTGTGTGTGTGTGTGTGTGTGTGTGTGTGTGTGTGTGTGTGTGTGTGTGTGTGTGTGTGTGTGTGTGTGTGTGTGTGTGTGTGTGTGTGTGTGTGTGTGTGTGTGTGTGTGGTAGTACAGTTGGAGGTAAATTAATACTGACAGTCCGCTCTGTGCTGGAGGTTTCAGGTTTCTTTGCTGGCTTTTGCGCATTAGGGAGCGATTTCTTTACGAATTAGTGCCATACCTAATCTTGCCCGGTATACGTTTGAATCTCAAATTTCAGAGAAGTGCACAGACCTCCCCCTTTCAGGAGAGAAATGTGAAAACACCTCTCTAGTGAAAAACTTTGCACAGACACAGTTCAGTATGGTCAACGTCAGACATTTTAGGGAACATAAACTCATTTTTGAGTGGAGGGGGACTTAAATTTCATATAAGAAATAAGAAAGATGTTATTACCCCTCGATCTGAAGGAGACATCTTTCTACAGCACAGGCAGGAAGAGGTATAATAATCCCCTTGAGAACTTGATTTATGCAACACAATTACATAACACTGGTCTTGGAAATACAGGCAACCTATAAAACCTTGCTCTTAAGTCAGACTGGAGGCAGGAGCCAGATGTCCTCTAGGTCTGCTGGGAGCACAGACACACACACACACACACAGACACACAGAGACACACAGAGACACACACAAACAAACAAACACAAACTACACACAGCATAGACAGCAATATGCCAAAACCTTAGATACATGTATGTCTTATTTGAAATGAATACTCAATGGCCTTTATTCCAACAATCTAATTTCTTTCATTTTCTTCAGTTTGGCACAGTTTCCTGCTTTAAGCTCTCAGCATGACTTATTTTATCCCCACATCAAAACAGGCTAAAGCTACACTGATGCACATATGTATGTACGTACGTACGTTAAACCTTAACAATAAAGCTGTGATTGCTGGAATTTGGGGCGGCAGTAGCTCAGTCCATAGGGAGTTGGGTTGGGAATCGGAGGGTCACTGGTTCAAGTCTCCGTACGGACCAAAGTATGGTGGTGGACTGGTAGCTGGAGTGGTACCAGTTCACCTCCTGGCTAAGATTCTCTTGAGTAAGGCAACGAACCCCCAACTGCTCGGGGTGCTTGTCTATTGACAGCTGCAGCTCCCTCACTCTGACATCTCTCCATTAGTGCATGTAGAGGTACTGAGCGTGTGTGTAATGTGTATTCTAACAGAGTGAAAACATTGTAATTTCCCTTGCGGGATTAATAAAGTATAAATTATTATTATTTATTCCTTGCGTCTGTTTTAATAGAATGGTCCTCCAGTATTAATAACTTAGACTTTGGGGTTTTTAATTTGTTTAATGAATATAGCCTATTATTATCAACACATTTCCGACCTGTAACATTCAGACAATTTCTTCAATGCATAGAACTAGAAATATATATTTTTGCCTATTTTGGCTGCTAACTGTGATAGCAGGACACACTGCTGTGGTCCTATTGATTAGTGTTAATGAATTGCGCCAGCGGATTCAACGAGGACAAGCAATAGTCAAATAAAGAGAGAGCATCATCGACTCAATGGTATTACCTCCACCATGGTTCAACTAGAGGCAAATAGGCATGCACAAGCGTGTGCACACGCACGCAATGGGGTGGACTGTCTAAAAATCTATGGCTACTCCACGGGCCAATTCTCTAGAGGAGTAACACAAGAGGAGTTATTGAACTACTCTCTCAAAGATGAGGATACCACACGGAGAACAGAGAGCTTTGTTAACCAGGAAAGGAAAAAACGAAACAATCAGTGCTACCAGGAAACACCAAAAAGTGCTCAGTTTACCACCAATAAGGAAGTGTGGCATCACAGTTAGAGACGCATGGTAGGCTTCAAGTAAATATAAACAAATACGGTTGGTTTTCTTACAGAGGCCAAACAGCACAGCTAGGCTCTATAAGAGAACAGAGTGCAAAAAAAGTACATTGAGTGGATAAAAAATATCATAAACAACTAACATGCTAAAGCTCTCCAATACAATTACCTAGCAGCCAATTGTGTGGCATATATTCCATTTGAGTGACAGCTCAGTCCAAAAGATAAAGTTATAGATAAATAAAATAAAAAGAGATTTTAATTTCTGAGGCTGTACAATTTAATTGGATGCTCTATTGGAATTTATGCTGAAACCAATAGTTGATTAGTTAATTGTCATTGTTTAATTCATCATAACCTTTCCAACTGATTAATCAACTAAGTCAATTACCCATTAAAATACTACTAGCTTGCTGGTGCAAGGGTCTCAAATGTGATGATTTGCAGCTTCTCTTCGTGCAATTGAAGACATCACGTTGGCTAAATGATAGAGATAAATATAAATAATCTTAATTGATAATGTAAATAAACCCATGCAGCAGCGAAACTTAGACAGCATTACATTACAAACTCTTACTAAAACGTTATTCTTCTCACACCCACTTCCTTCTTTGTTTTGTGTTTGACTGGAACAGAGAGGTGGGAACTAGTGTGCTAATCTGAGTACATTTCTGTCTGCGATACACATGGCAAGTATTAACAACATACCCTTGTATTGGCATGCATTCATAGACTTGGAGCGGTCAGTAAAGGTTACACAGCATGTGTTCAGGCTTCTGTTGTCAAACACTCCACTTGGACTCCACCACAGTGCGTGAGGAACTAGACTTGCCCTGTTCTGTAACAGCAAGAAGAGGCAACATTGATGGAAAAAAAAAGTGAAACTTTGGTACAAATGCAGGCAGACCTATTTCTTACGGAAATCTGATGAAAGGCCTGTGTGCAAGGGCCATACCTTACAGGAAAAAAATAAGATTGCATATTTGCATTTTCTTTTACAATGTTCTAAAGATGTTACCTAATTTGGCCATACACACAGTATGCGGTTTTAAAATTTGGTAGCTCAATTTGCAAAAAAACGTCTTTCCTCTTCACTAAATGTAAAGTTTGATGTAGGGCTGCAACTAACTATTATTTTCAGTCGATTAATCCGTTGATTATTTTCTCGATTAATCGATTAGTTGTTTGATCTATAAAAATGTCAAAACATGGTGAAAAATGTCCTCAAATGTCTTTTTTTGTCCAAAACTCCGGACAAATATTCAGATATTCAGTTTACTGTCACAGGAGAGAAGAAACTAGAAAATATTCACATTTAAGAAGCTGGAATCAAAGAAATCTTTTTTTTTTTTTAATAAAAAAAATATGTCTCAAACAGATTATCAAAATAGTTGCCGATTAATTTAATAGTTGACAATGAATCGATTAATCGATTCATCATTGCACCTCTAGTTTGATGTGAAAACAGATGAGACACCTGTCTGGGACATTTGCTTCAGGCTAATTATTATGTTAATAAGCCTATTAGATGAAACAGACTGTAAACTAAAAAGCAAACTTTACCCAATTTGCTTTATTAAATTGGATCCTTTTTAATGTGATAACTGCATATGCATAGATTGTTAAATCATTGATGAAACAATATAGTCTTCAGCCCAACTGTCTCCCTTCATATCCTCCCTCATTTAATGCATTTTAAAGTGACCACTTTCATCAGTCTAAATGATGCAAAACTACAGCAATGCATTGTGTCCTCCACCACAACCAAAATCTGAGATAAAGCCGTAAATAAGACACACCTCAGTGCATGCATTGTAATCACACATTTCTCCAAACATAAAATAACACTGCTTGTCTCTCCATTCCAATCTCCTTACCAATGCTCCTTCAGTACCAGAGTAATGCTGATGCCGTTGCCTAGCAACTGCCAATGGACCAATCGCTTCTTGAAAGCACCTTTGATGAGCCACCGGTGACTCTGCTGTCATTCTCCTTGCTGTCATAGGTGATATTTTAGGATAAATGAAGAGACTTTGATCTGTGTTCAGTCAACTGGAGAGAAGACATGCTTTCCTCATGAGTCGCTTCTTGTCAGCATTAAAAGACTTCAAGTGGGACTAACTTGTAGCTGAATGGAATCTCACTCTTTCAGAATGGCAACAAACTTTACTTGAGTTGTGAACCAAACCACATCTCACCTGGATGATAAAAGCGGGGTAAAACTTGAAGATGGTGAAGGAACAAGTTGCGAAAAACAATGAATTATTGAGTGAGCTGGACAGAATGAATAAAGAGAAGCAGAATTTAAGAGCAGATCAACTTCCATTTTAGGCACCCCAGAGCCAAATTTTAACATGCTGTAAAATAGATAGGTGTTCAAAAGGACAAGGAGATGTTATTATAGTACACATTTAAATGGCTTAGAGCCCTTTAGACCAAATCGTGATATCTCTACTCACACCCAAAGAGATGTTTTTCCCCCAGTGACAGCAAAAATATTCCTGCTGTGTTAAAGCAATTAAAAAAAAAAGTGCTCTGCAACTTAAGTAAGATTGTTGCTATACATTATATTTTAATGATTTCTGTTCAATCGGGCGAAGGAGGGGTCTCTCTACTTACTATGCTACCCTAACATTTTGTTTCTAATTAGCCTTTGATGCATTGAATAAATTTATTTTGGAATATAAATCACATTTAATGCGGGTGGGTGTCCTTTTTTATAAAAAATCTAAAAAACATTTGAAATAAGAGAGGAAGGTGTATCAGTGATTTATGATGAAAAGCCTGCTATTGATGGAGCCTAAGGATATAGGGTTTTCGAGCAGGTCTTTGCAGAATATCACTGCATTTACCTCCCAGTGGGATAAACAAAGACAGGTACAGTAATACCAAATATCATAATAATCAAATATGAGTAACAAACAGTATTGTCTCTGCCAGGGTTTTGTGACAGAACATGTGCTGTGGAAATAAAAAGCTGCTGAACACAGGATGATATTGTGGGAAATGTGCGAACTACATGAGAGATCTCTGGTTAGTGCCAAGAAAAACGTTCCATAAAAAAACAATTGTATCATATGAACAAAGCAGTGTGTGGTTGTGGACGTGCAACTGTGAACAAATGTGTTACTCAAAATAAGAAAGCAGTCTCTACAGCTTATCTCCTCCTCTTTTCCATAAATAACACAAGACACAGTTGCCCAGTAGCCTCTAAATCCCCTAACCACCATGTTTGGGATATCTAGCAGCATTGCATAGTGCCACGAGTAGATAACGAACAAAACAAAACTTTTACTCCATTTTGCCTGATGATGACGTTGCAAGCTATTACATTTATTTTTGCAAGTTAGACAGTGTGCGGGAGTTTCTTTGCAACTCCACTGACTCCAGAAACAAGGGTGGCCAGTTCATCCTCAATTTAATGTCTGTCTCTTGAGCCCACTTAGAATAATTGACTGACCTTAGTAACTGTGTTACCACTCAAGGTCAATGATATGGATTTGTCATTTCCCTAAGGAATGCTGGAGTATAAATGTAATCTTTGAAATTGACAAACAGCATATGTGTGATTCATGGCTCAATTCAAACAGGATCAAAAAAAGTATTTGTCTCTCCCCGTTCACTACTGTGCATATTCTTTCTGATTTAAGGTCTACCGGAAGGGGAGGGACTTTGTGTCTCTCTATAAGATCAAGATTAAAAAAACTGTGTTAAGAGTTGCTTGTTTGTGTTGACTTACTGGTGCAACAGCCTCCCCCACTGCTGCTGAGGTTGTGGAGAATTACTTTTTAGCAGCATTTTGCCATTCAATTTGGTATATCCATGGTGCCCAGAGGATGAATCATTTCCTCAGCATCAGGTCAGACTTTTCACTTATCCAGTGAAATATCTCTGCATCTACAAGATGGATTGGCACAAATTTGGGGTCATCAGGCTGGCTTTGTCGACGCTCTGACTTCTCATGTATTACCACCATGAGGTTGACATTTGTGGTTAAGATGTCTGTCCGTCTTCACATTACCACTGCATAATTTCTATGTCGCAACTAAAAGTTATCAGCACTTGATCTGAAATGTTGGTTGTGGGAAAAGTAACTGAAAAAATATTCTGATGACAATGTGTACTTGTGTTATCTAATCCGTGTATCTCCATTCACTGGGGAAGACTGAGGCACGAGTTTTCCTTGACTCAGGCCAACGTGACTGTCCTGTGCCCTAGGGCAAGATGAGCTGGGAAACTGTAGGACTCCACTTTGAAGTCTGTGAGTGCTCAGCATTTCCACACCAACCTCAGATATCTACTCAGCAGTGACAAACTAATTGACTCCCGCTACCTCCAGGAAATGCTTACAAGATCTGCTTTTTGATACCTAACACCATGACCCAAAACTGTGAGCCTACACAGTCTACGGTATTCTTTTGTCTTAAAGCTTTACTTCTTTTTCACTGTTTTTGCTCAGCTTATTGCTTAGATACTACTGCAATCCTGAGATGTATAATACCTCTGCATTCCAGTTGTTATTATTCCTGTAACATGTAAAAACTTTGTTTTTTTCGTTGTTTGCCTTGTTGCTGTGCTCTATGACAGCTGCAATGGAATACATTTAATGCTTAAAACTGATGAGGAAACAAGACTAGGTTGAAACCTAGTATGACAGGACCATGTAAGGTCGGTGTGCTAAACTGTAGCCAAATTGTTAAATGGATAGTCAATGGTAGTGTCTCTAAAGTCTAAAGGCCAATGGTGTAACTTCATCACTCACTCAGTTACAGTCCTAAACAATATCCACATCAAGTTTCTTTTTATTAAGCAATAAGCTAGCCTTTGGTGCCTAACCTTGGTAACAAATTAAACATTTCATTGATGTCATTTTAAAGCAGTTAATACATTCAGATAAAACCCTTTTACGTTTTTTGTCATTGTATAAATACACTCCACAATATTTCTACACGTTTTATCTGAACATCAAAAGGCACCAATGCAGTAGAGCAGTCCACCTGATTCGACAGTAAACGCTGAATACCAACTTATACCCTTTTTCCACCAAAACTTGCGGATTTATGCAGGTTTTTTAAACACTGGTAAACCTGCTAAAAATAGCCAATAGACTATGCCTTTCTGTTTTGGTTTTTTCTGGTGTGTCACATATGAAATTACGAACGTGACGGAAAACAGGTGTAGTTAACTTTTTCTGCTACAGCTCTGCAATACAGTGCACAAAACTGCTGTACATACACTTATCAAAAGAGATATGCTACTCGTACAACATCAGGTTAGTAAACAGTAGAAAGCAACACAGAGGCCAGAGCAAAAATTACATTGGTTACTTCTTCACTTTTTTTTTTCTTTCATATATGTTACTTATTTAGTCTCCATTTCAAATTTGGTGCCAACTAATTTGATGTTCCAGCGCTGCTTGGGCTGCGTAGAGACGGACGGAATTTTTGGCTGAGTTGACAGAAGTTACCGATGGAGCCGACACGCATCACAGCATTGCGATGAAAATGGGTTAAAAATTGGCGTACCTACCCCGGTGTCTTGTTTCCATTGCTGTGCATCGTAGCTAGAGCCGAGAAATACCCACGTCTACCTACTGCAGAGTAATTTGTCCTGGGAGTGAATGCTGACTGTAACCTTTCCCACTGCAGACAAAAGCCAGATGTTAGTGGGTGTAGGTGGATTTTGTGGCCAGTAGAAAAGGGTTATTAGAGAGCTCACAAAGCTTACACATGTGCAAGGATACGCAACAACATAGTTTTGTGACAAGACATCATCACAAACATCATCACGATTACTTTGGTCAGTATTAAAATCAGGATTATTTAACAAGATGACTCACTGACTTTTGGAAAGATTTGCATTTACTGAACTTAAAAAACGGTGAAACAGTTTAACAAATCAACAGTGAAAACACCTTGAACTGTGAAATTTCCCTTAATACTTTCCTGTTTGAACGTTTTTGTTTTATTCAGTCAAAACAAGACAAAATAAGAGTTTACTTGCAAAACATAATGTGGAAAATAATTGTTTCGAGCCAAAATTGTAATCCAGATTAGAATTAAGAATTATTAGATTAGAATTAATTTGATTAATTGCACAGCCCTTCATCACAGTGTACCCACTACAATAAACTAGACTACACCACTGCACTAAATAAAGGAAGGCTTTTATTCTGTGCGGGTACGTATTAACAGTAAATTAAGACTGCCCGGGAGGAATTAACCTCATTATAGCTTTAACAAACAAAGTCATTACAGCTCCAACCAAGCACTGCTAAAACGAGTAGATTAAAACATGGTAAGGCTTCATACAAGGTGTTGACACTTGGGCTGTTATATCCTACACCCCTATCATGGTGTGTACTGTATAAATAAGTAGTAAATGTTCTTGTTAATTCGTCTACCCACAAGGGGCACCAAAACTACTGACACATGACAAGTCTCAAATTGTGCCTTTTCTCTTCATGTGGCCTATGTGATTACACATTTGACACATTCAGTTGGCCGTGACATCAGTACAGCTGAGTCGAAGGTAGGCACTGGTAACAGAGATCTGCACATCATATTGTGTGAGAGGAGAATTGACCCTGTAGATGTATCCAGCGATCCAGAAGTGTTAAAACACAGATTATGTTCTTTTTCTTATTTATTTTCTCCTAAAATAATGGCTTCCCTGCGTAACAGACGCCGTCTCTGATGACGTGGAAATTACAAGTGAGGTTCAATTGTGACAAACGGGCAGAGAACACAGATGAACATAGAAAGCAGTGCTTATGACAGCTGGTGATAAACAAAGGACAATTGAGAAGGCAGTGAATTCCTCTCTTGAGTCAGAACAGGCCACCAATGCATACCATGGAAACTGTACTCTATACAACACAGAGAAGATCTGTACACGGTCAGTCTGAGGAGAAAACTGTTCTCAGTTGCTCTCAATGGATTATTGTGCTGAGCTGAACAGATTAATGCTGTTAAATCATCTAGGGACAGTCCCACGGAATTAACTAGTCCTAATGATTCCTGGGATTTGGAGTTTCCCTGCCTAATATTCATTACATCACACAGCAGCAAGGGAAATTGGAAATTACCCTTTTGTTGGCTGACTTGCTCCAACGCGATTATGTAAGGGAGTTCCTAGAGTGTTTACCAAAGATCTTTAGGGAATCACAATTACATATTACTTACAAGTGTGAGTATTCCAGTAGCCATTGTCACTGCAATGAGATGTCACTACCACATCTGTTAGGGTAAGGTTTTCAACAATGCAATCTAGTTTCAAAATTTTAGAAATGACAACTGAATGCTACGTGACTGCCCTGCTTATCAATCAAGAAGGTGCAGTTCTGAACAACAGTTTCATTGTCCTATGAACGCTGTAGGGATTGTGGATAAGGACTGCGTTCACACAACAGCGGTCCAGCTGTGTCTCAGTAGAGGCAGCCCTCCATACATCCTCCTCCTTGCACTACAACTACTTAGAGCTGAGCGAAATGGAGAATATCAGATATCACAATATTATTGACCAAATACTAGAGATGCACCGATTACAATTTTCTAGGCCGATTTCGATTTCCCATTGAGTTTGACCTGTCGATACTGATTTCAGCTGTTTCCGATTAAAACAATGTCTAACCACTTTACAGCACACACAAATATTTATTTTCTATCTTTTCTTTAATAGAACATTTTACATTTTGCATAGAATTTTTTCTGAACAGACAATCGATCACTATAAAATAGAACAATATAAATTACTCCAGGTGTGGGAAATTCACACACATCTAAAGAAAAGGGAAAAAAGGAAAAAGAGACTGTCGCTGTCCTTAGGAGAACTAATCACCTGAAAATCGGCCAATTCCGGTCACCAGCCGGTCAATCGGTGCATCTCTACCAAATACCTCTATGTCAATATTGCGACAATATTGTAGGGCGGCCAATTGGTGCTTTAACAAAATATTTTCACAATTAGATTTTACATAAATAATCAACAATGTGGATATAATGATTAAGTGGTAAAGGAAAACAATAGAACGGCTAGATCAGTCTGGTAAGTTCAGAAAATGACATCACTTTACTGTAATGCAGCCTTTAAAACTAGGAAAAGACAACACTTACCATACAACAATATTACAATATCCAAAATCTAGGATGAAATCTAGTCTCATATCACAATTTCGATATAATACTGATACATTGCCCAGCCCTACAACTACTCCATCAATTAAAAAAAGAACCTTAACCCAAACACTTTTAGACACACTGTACATGTAATTAAAGAAACTCGCCAGCCTAGTACCATTAAGGCTACCAACAACCCAGGATGCAACAATCTCTAGTAACAGCTTCTCTGTAGAAGTGTGTGTGTGTGTGTGTGTGTGTGTGTGTGTGTGTGTGTGTGTGTGTGTGTGTGTGTGTGTGTGTGTGTGTGTGTGTGTGTGTGTGTGTGTGTGTGTGTGTGTGTGTGTGTGTGTGTGTGTATGTGTGTGTGGGGGGGGGGGGGGGCTCTAGTGATATGAAACCACTGAGGCCTGCCAGTGATTGGTGTTTCTATCTATGGAACCTTTTTCTTTTTGACACGGAAGGCTCACTGTGCAGCCAACGCAGCAGCCGCAGAGACGTGGTGAGGTAAAGCAGAGCTGACACTTAGTGCACACGCACAGCTGGGAGGAGAACGATCTCCTCCAAGGAGCAAAACCATCAGAGCTCAGCAGGGATCCATCACACATGGGGAAAAGGAGACGAGAATGAGGTCCCGCCTTCAAAACGTACACACCAACAAAAGCTGACACAAAGCTTTAAAGCCAACCAGTAATTATTACTACTTACATGTAATTATTATTATTATTACTGGTGGGCAGTAACTAACAGTTAGGGTTATTTCCTCACCTCTGCAGCTGCATATTATTGCACTGGCACTATGATTTTAAGATATGTGGTAATTACAACTGCAGGTTAGAAAGCAGAAGCAGAAGTTAACTAAAGCTGAAAAACTTTCACAGAGGATTTAAAATTGTGCCAAAGCTGAAGAAAGCTATGAAATTTCATGATCCTAAAAATTCAACTGTATGATCATTTTAGAGGCTGTAGTTTGTGGTGCTTGAACTATATTGTATTATACGGAGAAATTATATATAATTGATATAAATAGGGTGGACAAAATAATAGAAACACGTCAGTATAACATACTACAATTCAAACTGCAACCGTCAAAATGTTCATACAGTTGAATCGACACCTCTCTAACAAAGTTGAAACAACAAATGAACATTATAACATTATACATGAAGGTAGGATTTATAGCAAGACTTTTGTATTAGACTGCATTGGTTTTAGCTACTTGTACCTAATGAACTTATAACTACGTATGCAGTGTGTACAGAGTTAAGTCAGAAGAAATGAAGTTGAGTGGAGTCACAGGTAGCTGGAAATACCAAATGTCAAACACTTGTTGTCCAGGGTAACGGTTAGCCGAGACTAATTGATTAGATGAGGCAGGTTTTAATGACGCACAACAAATGGTTTTAGTGAAGAAAACTCTGTGTGCACCCAAGAATGCTGTACTACAATCAGAATTATTGCTTGCTTAAAATGCACACAATAAAAGCTACAGTGGAGCTTTTTAGTGCTGTGAAATTAATTGTGCTTGGAAGGATAACATAATTATTATTATTATGGTTATGGAGTTGTTTTGTATCTATTCTTTCGGTAGAGCTGTGAGAAATATGGAGTAGCTGTTTAATAAGTACATTTGCAACGGGTGGTGACATTTTGAAATCACAGTAGGTGGTTAGACATTGGAGCTTATAAGTGTCTGTATCAAAAATAGGCACTTTTCAGTTTCATACTCAACACAATAGGTTATTGTTGTGTAGATCCCTGGCGTTGGGGTTAACAATAGGATCAAAATGTTGGTTTTAAAACTAACAATCATTTAGAGATTGTATTCTACTATCAATTTCAGTTTGACAGGTACATTGTCAGACTTACAACCCACTGTGGCCTGTAGATAAAAGGATATGTTCCTCCCCTTTTTAGGAATGATTAAGAGAAACACACTATGAAGAAAGCACTGCACATAAATCTTGAGGCTGCAGAGGCATACAGTAGGTTTAGTTTAAGAGATTAAGGAGAGAACGGCTTACTACTTGGTCCGAGTTTCTGACATGAAATCTGGGCCTCAGGGAGGGTATGCTGTATATTAATATTCAAATACTCAAAGCACTATACATATTTTTTTAGCATAGGAAATTTAAACAGAAGCATGTTGGTTCTCTTCTCTTTTTTTTTTTTTTAACTGTATGCAGTGTTTCAATATATGGACGTATTCACGCAACACACTGTATTCACCAACTATTTAAATGTTTTACAACATGAAAAAAACATAACATTGGCATATTGTTTTGTTGCTAAACTGTATGTAAAATGAGTGGTGACGTTAAATCCCCCGTTTCATGTATGCTAAGGTACCGTCTCTGTGCTAGATTTTTCTATAGCGGTGGTTGGCTAGCAATTGAGCCCACTGACTGCAACGTTACTGTTACTGTTTTGGCACAATGTTTAGTAATGATAAACTAGTGGTCAGCGTGAGTCAAAATGTGATCTGAGATGCACATTTCAAAATGTGTTGTATCTGGTAGTATTAGTAGTAAAACAGATTCTATTCTGGTCCAAAGACTGAAATAGAACTATTTCTATAAGAAAAAGTGCACAATATCCTGGAATGTAATTTTAAGACATATGACGCTTTTGAGTAAAAAAAAAATCCTAGAGGAAACACTGTGTGTGCCATATTTCTAACTTTCCTGTTTGTATTCTTCAGCTTATCTGATCTCGTTGACCATCGTGCTGAATAACTAGAAAGGTAATGTGATAATCTGCAATTTGTAAAAGTGGAGCAGACATGTTTCTGTGTTCTTAGAGAAACCCACAAGGCTGGGGGCAATTACTTTCTCTCCCTCTCCCATGAGTGAGAGTTAAAGCAAATAAAACAGCTTTCTGGCTGCCCACCTCCTGGAGCCCCCCGGCTGAACAGCAATATGATGGAAATACCTTCTCTTAATGAATTCTGAAGTAATGCAATACTTAATATATGAAATACTAATATGTGCTACCAAGGACAACTGCTTTTTTGCATTTGTCCAAAAAAAATAAGTGTCTCTTTCACAATAAACAAAACAATGTTAATTGCACAGATGATTCATTCCCGAGGTGTCACACAATATGACTATTTCAAGCCTTCCACTTGTTCCCTCCTTGCACAGCTTGTCTTGCTTGTTGAAGCGCTACCTGGTTGCTAGGCAGCCCTGCAGGATGATGAAGAGGGCTCAACCTGCGTCACTAAAGGCTCTCTTCACGACGTGGAAGTGATTGCTAGGTAAAGGTCAAAAAACGATATTTAAAATATCAAACATGTTGTCATTTATATTGCCATCTAGTAACATGTAGTTAATTTCATTACATTTTTATCGTCTATCATCTAACTTCCTCTCCCCAACATGTTTAAGAAAGCTTGTCATCTACTGGTCATCATATGCTCATCATTCCAGACACAATAGCGATAATGAATACACGTGCATGTCCTCGGGTTTACACAGCAATAAGCACCCTTATATTGCCTATAAAGTTCAAATGAGCCGACAAGAGGGTTCCATAGTTACAGCCAACAACATCAACATTAGTGTGTGTCTGTGCTGGTCAGCGTTTCCAGTATTATAATGGCCAACTAGACCAAGAACTAGACCAAGAACAACAAGTTTTATTTCGTTGTCACACACTTGAAGATTTGGCAACAATGTGGTCTCACTCTCTACATGCTAAGTGACTGTGTAAACATAACAAAGTGATCTGCATTTACAAAAAAGAAATTGCAAACTGTAAACACAGTTTGCAATTTCCAACTCTGATTGTTACTTACTGACTTACTTTTTATTGACTGAATTTAAAGATGTGGTGTTCCAAGAGCAACCAGGATTGATGATGTTGCCATTTCATTGGCATTTGGTGATTTGTTACACTGGCCGGTTGGCCAGTGTAACAAATCACCTTGTTCTACAGCTCACACTACAGGAGCAATGAAGAAAAGATCAAAAACAAACGGGACAGCAATTATTAGGAGACTCAGACTTCACAAGCAATGAAGCCAGTAAGGACTTTGGCTGGGTCAACTAAACCGTCTGTGATGTCAATTTTAATTGCTTCAGAGACAGAAGGGTATCAGCTGCTGCAGCAGGTGTGTTGTGCTGCTAATTGTGACTGTCTACTTTGCTCAATGTCTGAAATCGGCTCAACTGAACCACTTCTATATCACTGATCTACTGACTCAGAACTGGCAGACTCCATAGACCTAATCATGACCAAACCAGTAGCTAGTTATCAGTTGTTGTTAGTGCGTTTTGTTAAGTGGTTGTTAATTTTGGTGCCGATACTGAACCAAAACATTGACATGCCTTAGTTAGGGGGATATAAACATGTTTTAATCAAGGGGGTAAGCCTACCTCCTCAGAGCGAAGCCGCAATGCCGCCATTTTAATGCTACGAAGCACTCACCCCCCGTTAGCATCCCATTGACTGCCATTCATTTTGGCGTCACTTTGACAGCCAATAACTTTACATCTGAAGCGTTTAAAGACTCCATTTGACCATTGTTTATTTCTAAAGAAACACGACAATGTATAAAAGGCTCCATTACCTTGTATCTCACATTATGGCTCCGTAGCAGACGTTTTTGTAAAAAATAGGCTAACGATTGTGTCATAACCAAGCGACCTACTGTCGTTTAGTAGAGGAATTACCGTATAGTACAGGAAAAGCTCGCAAGCAGTTTCGACGTACATTAGCTGTTTAGTTTAATTACTAATATTAACTAGCATTTTAGTTAGCAATAATTAGCCTGTGCCTATGTTATCTCCTTACATATACCTACGCTCTCCGTCTCTGCAAGATTGGGAATGATTGAGATTTCTCTTGGCACAGCTACCAGAAGACTTACAACGTTCAGACACGTTGCTCATGTCACATCTACGTCGGTAAGCTCAGTTTGCAGCTGCGCAGTAACGCTCGAGCCTCACCGGAAAAGTGCTTCTAATATACTTCACTTGTCTCCGTCAAAAACAACGGAGTCACTCGGTCCATTTTCTATATATGTCTATATTAAATTACACCAAAGTGCTCTGTGCATCATTGTTGTATGTGGAACCTTGCCTAAACAAAATATAGTCTTTAGTTAGCAACATTAATCAGGAAATATTTGGAAAGTAAACAAGCCTTAAACTATGTTCAGAGAGACAGCATACTCTCAGACATAATATTACAGACACAATCTGGTCTGTATCAAGTTTAATACCGAGCCCTCATTATGACTCAAGATAGCTTAATAGGTAGCTTATCGATTGATTGATTGATTAATTACACATTTACAAATTGTGCAAAAACATCAATTTAAATGAATGTATTGCCATATGTCAGGGTCAGAATGTCTTCTCTTATGAGTCCTAATTCTATCAGAGAAAAACCCTCATATCCAAGCTAATAGCTATCCCTCTGTCTAAAAGAAAGAATCTAATTTCAGCAGACTGTCAAGGTTTCTGTTACTCAGCTCTGACGCAATGACAGAAACACATCCCCCCCCAGAATCAATTCCTCCCATCACTAAGCAGAGCACCTTCCACAAACATGCATTACACACAGCTGCATCCATACGCAGGCACATTCCATTCTTGTTACTATTCAGATTGGTTTGTCCATCATTCTCCCACACTGCAGACAGAGTGCAAATAATAAAGGTTCTTTGTGACAGAAAATCAATACTTGGAACATTGCATATTAGATTCTCACTAAAACCTTCCCTTGTCTGCAGAACATACAAGGCATTTTTCAAAATAGCAAGCCATACAACACCTGCTTTCGCAGGTAACACAGGAGTAGTAGTCTTTGTTGGTGGACAGCAATGTATTCCACTCATTTCCTCTCAGAAGCCATTACATCTCTTCTTGGAAATGTTATGTCCTCGTTCAGGAGGTGGCATGCAGCCCACTTTACAAGTAGGCAGACACACTAAGTCAAGTCTTTGTCAGTGGGTACTAGTTTCAACTGGACCAGAGCTTGTGCCAGAATATTTTTTTCCCCAAACAGCTCTTCACAACAACTGTGTGTGTGCGTAAGGCGTGTTATGTGGATAAATCAGCCCTAACGCATTCAAGCCATATTAGACTACCAGAAAAAGGTCAGACAGCGTGTCACTAAAATCGTGGCCAGAATTTGCTCATTGGCCCACAGCAGCAATCTGTGACGCCCTGAAGCCAATTGGATCACTTTCACAGAGGTAAAACAGAAGGACATGGCCAGTGAATACAACTGTTGCTGAATAATGTGTTTGGGTTCATGTACTTGATGATTGCTCTGCATATTTCCATAAGTAGGCTAAATCTTTTGATATTTCCAACTTACGTCCAGAAAATAAGGTTTCCTACCTCAGGGCCATTACTGCCAATTTTTGTCACACTCTATATTGTTAACTCTTCCTCACTTATGCCAAACCTGCCTCTTGGTGTGATTACACTGAGATATCTTGCTAATCTGGTTTTTACTGAGCACCACAAATGCCATGAGGGCTCTGCTGAGTTTACACAGAAACAAATGAGGGAATCAACCTTAGCCAGTGGCACATTAATGCTTGCACAGGATGGCTGATGATCAAGCATGATGAGGGTTAATATCTAATCGGGGAAAAGGTTGCATTCGTCTCCTGGCCCTATTAGCTTCAGTTTATTCCATCTGTAAGAGCCTGTTTGTGACTGCATGATTTTAATCTATTTAGAAGAAAATTAAACTTTTCAATAGCAAGAAGTTCCTCACTTCTCTGCCTCTTTAATGTCAGAAATCCTGTCAGAACCAGCTATCATCCAAATAAAACAGATGTAAAACACTATTGAGGCTGGGCAATATAGCTGTAAAATAATTGTATTAATAGAAATAGATTTTAAATATTAATTTAAATATGGCAAATATGGCACACATGGCAAATGTCAAATGCAATAAGTCTCATTTTTTTTTAATTGTAATTTAAAGCTTACATACTTTAATAAATCAGTTTGTGAGCTTTTAATTACAAATTGTGTGAATAATTGTAAATACAATTTTGTAAAACAACAACATAATATGATCATATCAGGATATACTACAATACAATTACGTATTGCCCTGGCCTAAAGACGTAACACATATATACAAACTTTCTACCTTGGCCTGCCATAAAATTGCCAAAAAGCAAGCATGCAGGATAACTTACTAAACATTTATTCAGAACAGCAAGCACATTCTTTATGTAAGAATAACCAATATTGTTTAAACACAAAAATATGACCATACTATCCCTATATGAAACAAATACATCATCTCTCCATAGTGTCATCTGCCGTGCCACGTTGGAAAGGAAGTTGTGTGTCAAAGGTGTCACATTAGGGCGGGAGGAGGATTTTTTTCTAGCAGTGCCAAGCAAAAGGAATTGTGAATCTGACACATCAACAGACATAATATAACATAATAAGTGTGTATGTGTGGGTAAGTGTGAGTGTACGCAGGGCTTGGTTGGCCTCATGGGCGGCAACATTATATTTTACCTTGTTAAAACCATTTTGCACAACAGGGTGCTCGGTTTTCAGTCCTTGAGGAGGTGTGATTTATTAGTACTTCAATCCCTACTTCATATGTACAATAATAGAGTATGTTTGGAGGAGTATAAACTTTAAAAATGAAGAAGAAATTCAGAAAAGTGCATGCAGTAGAGTGCAGATCTCCGCCAGGTGTGTCCCTCTCTCCTCTTTCTCACTCAATTGTCCCTCCCTGCTAGCCTGGATGCCAGCCGAACTTATCCCCACCCACAACATTTGAGGTTGGGAAGTTCGGTCTGGACTTGATCCGTTTTGGAGCAACTATGCTCGAACCAGAGCTGTTCGGACCAATCAAATTGTCAGGGTGGGCTTTATACGATGATGGAGCAGTATCAGACTCATATTCTGACTAGAATCTGAGTATGACGACGTCAGGCTACCTCCCTGCTCCTTTAAGGCCAAAATACTGCTGACGGATTTGGTGTTTTTAGCTGAGCTAGACCAGAGAATATGTGGTGATGCTGTTTTGCCCTCATTGTTCTCCGTGAAGTTTGCTTGAAGTGCTTTAATGTAGTGTTTTATGTGGAGTCAACACTGATCTGGACTCCGTTTAAAAAAATAGCCCTTTAAATACTACATTGCTTGGAAGGAAATAACGTAACAGGTGAACCAGCAAGTGACGTATTTTCTTGTTAAATAAGTGCTGTGCGGTGGATCCAATTCATGCCGACGGAAGCATGGTTCCTGTGGATTTCAAAAAATAACTGATAAATATTTAAAGAAACTTTGAAGTTTTAAATTGAGAAAGGAATTTGGTCCCATCTGCCAGGCTAAAGCAGTTAACCTAGGGAAAACACTGGTATTTGTCCCACCCCTCCACTGTGAATGGATAGCTGAATGACTTAAGAGTGGTAAATGTTTTTGAATGGGAGCGCCAGCAGACGAGGCGTAGTCTATTCTGTGCTGAGCGCTGCAGGTTTGGAGTTTGTTTCTGGTCACAGAGAGTGGAAGAATGTTCAACTTTGGGTAAAATGCTGCGCTCGTCACGGTCACTGCACTCCCTGCACTCACTTTCACCCAAAGTTGAACATTTGAATATGCAGCACTCCCATTGCAAAGCATTAAAAACATATAGTGGACTAGTGGAAAAAATGCTTTGATGGACACACAACGCTACCAGGTAGAGTGCACTCAGTGCACCGTGGATGATCTCGAGATAACGTGCAGATGTTTTTTCCCCATTGACCAATCATTTGGTTGAAGAGGAGGTAGAATATCAGTTGACCAAGATTTTTGTTGAATACAGCCCTAATGACACATGACTAGGCACCACTGGCTGAAAGAGCACTGGTAACCAGTCTGGCAGGTTACATGTATATTGGTGCTGCTCCATTTTGAGTGCATGAATGTACCAGAAAAAAACTTAGATGAAAACTATTTGTGAAACTGCGTCATAGGATTGAGATTCCAACCCTTATCTACACCATCACAACAGGAAAAGTCACTTAGAAGACACATTGTTGAACGAAGGTCGGGCCAAGCTGGACCAGGGGCATTTATTCTGCTGACAAACACAGCTGCTCTGAATGCATCTTTCAACCATATTTGATAGTTTACACAAACTTCTGGTTTTGTTTTTGTCTTCTTCTTTGCATGCCTCATGTCTTAGAAAAATCTATAAATGGCAATCCAGTTATTCGACTGGCAACCATTTCTATAATAGGTTAATGGCTGTGCCATGTTATTAAATAATGCCGAAGTTCCTCCTGATTTATAGCATGTCATTTTTTAATATAAGCCCTATTCACACAGGACTAGTAGTTACCTTAGTTAGTTAGTTAGTAGGGGGACCTCTTGTGGTTTAGAAATTACCCCCACACGTCTGTGTTTCGTGTGGCGCATTCACACGGGATAACTGAAGTCTGTATTTTACTCAAATTTACAGACATTATCCCCCGGATATGATGTCAAGGCTTTGTCAAAACTTTAATTTATAATTGACAACGCAGCCGATTAGACCCCAAATCACAGAGATGCCGAATCGCACGGGACTAATATTATCACACAACCTCTGTGTTTGAAGAAATACGGTAGTAGGGCTGAAACGATTACTCGAGTAATTCAAATAATTTAATTACAAAACATTCTGGCAAATTATCTGCCTCAAAGCTTCGTTTAATTCCAATCAGTCACATTGTGCGGCCTGCTCAGCTCAGGGTCATTGTTTCACACGGACTGTTATTAACGATGCACTCAACATTCATTGACACGATGGCGGAAAGTTAAGATACCTCCAGGAAAAGGCAAAAAAATGTCAAAGGTTTGGGATCATTTCAAACTGAAAAGAAGACAAGGTACAGGGTTCGTACACCTTTTCCAAGGTCAAATTCAAGCACTTTTCAAGCACTTTCAAGTTCCATTTTAAAGCTTTTTCCAGCACGTTACACCACCGTAAAATACATAATAAATAAAAAAAAGATTATTTAGTGGTTTTATCACATTAAAAGAGATAATGCTATAAACAGCCACAATTGTGTTTCGTAATAGCAGAAGGATCCGATATTTAAGCAAAACACAAGTTTTATTTTTCAAAATGTATCACTGTCTAAGTAGACTTTGCTTGCTATCTAACCAAACAAAATCACTCGGCTGCAGGTTCACTTCCCTAACCCTGAGTTATCACCTTTACAATGTTTAATCTCTTCATGGTTCCTAACATAACATCCAGTAAGAGGGCTATGGGGAGCAAATGACATTCAGCTGGCTCATTCTGTGTCAAATCAGACTAAAACAGTTGCTGCACCCTCTTAGATTTTGCTCAAAGTTTATGCTACCCTTAATGTCAGTCTTTTTACAGTTTTTTTTCCAAATCTAGGGCATGCTGTACTAACTTGTAATGATTCAGTCATATTGACATGTTTGTCTTCCACCCTACAAAGTTTGGGCTGCCTATGAATAATACTTTATTATATTAATGTCCAAATATTGCTTCCCAGATAATGGGATTTTCAGGCTGTAAAACTGAAGTAATTTCAAGGAATAAAAATATGAAGTGGTGCTCATAATTCCATGAACCCATGCTAAAGTTGACTAAAAAGAGGAATAAAAAAAAAATCATCTTTTGGAAATTGATCTTAATGCCTTAATTAAAAAAAGTTAGGAAAAATCCAACCTTTAAGGACACAGATTTTCTTTGTGAATGAATAATGTATCATAAATAAATGTTCTTCCTTAAAATACAGGGGGCATGGTGAAGGGTATGTGATGATGTGGGGCTATTTTAATTCCAGAGGCCAAGGGAACTTTATCAGGATGCATAGTATCCTGGATCCATGAAATAACTGGCCTTTACAAATAAACATCTGCCTGACTCTATGGGAATTTAACATAGGGGTGTACTGACTTATGCCTCCTGTATTTTAAGGAAGAACATGTATTTATTTACGATACATTATTCATTCACAAAGGAAATTGGTGTCCTTAAAGTTTAGATTTTTCCTCATTTTGTTAATTATGGCATTGGATCAATTTCCAAAAGATGATTTTTTATTCCTCTTTTTAGTCAACTTTAGCATGGGTTCATAAACTTATGAGCCCCACTGTAGGATTTGAACAGACATTTTACAGGCCTTGGTTTTGGGACACATTCTTGAACAAAATCTGAAACAGTGCAACAACACCCTGTAATTCCATTTTAACCCAGAAGACTGACCGTGCACAGGCACAGGTCTGCCTGATAAATAGCTTATATCAATTGAAAAAATGTTTTTTTTTTTAAATTTTTCATTGCCAAGACATATACATTTATCTACTGGAATAGAGCAGTGTAAATATTGCATAAGGCCATCCTCAACCTTACAGTAGGCTACTTGTATCGTTGTATGACACTCCATCTGACAGGATTTCTGTTCAGCAATCAACGATTGTTGTTATGCACTGGGATAACGTTTGCAGGTTTTAATTTGCGGGTAATTAACGTTACAGATACTGTGATGTAACTTTGGCTATGTTCACTCCATATTCCACAAATGGACGTGCAATAACGGACATGCAATATTAACATTACATTATCACACCAAGTACTCTAAGTCAATTAGCCTGCGAATTCCAAGCTATTATTATTATTATTATTATTATTATTATTATTATTATTATTATTATTATTATGAATTCCACTATGGCCACGCCAAGACCCGCCCTTCAATAGCATTTATTGGCCAGGCGTCCATGCTTACACAAGGACCCCATTTGTTCAGGTCCTATCCCCTGTCCAATTGGCTATCCTAACCTTAACCACTCAAGGTGAAATGCCTAACCCCAACCAATCGAGCTGCTTCGTAGGGCGGGACGTGGCGTGGTGGCAGATCGCAGTCACACATGCACAAGCGGGCAGGTTTCATTTTAGGCTCTCCAACATTTTATTTCTCCATTTAATAAACAAACTATTCAGTAAGTTAGGTATTTATTGTGAAACAAATACAGTTACAATTTCAAGCATTTTCAAGCATTTTATCCAAAATTCAAGCACTTTTCAAACCTTGAAAACACAACATCGAAATTCAAGCATTTTCAAGGATTTCAAGCACCCATACGAACCCTGAAGGTACAATGTGTGTACAGCAAAGCAGAACTTGCGTACCACAACAGCACATCAACTATGATCCAACACCTGAGCCGAAAACATCCTGTTGTTAATGTCAGCTCACCAAGCCCAGCCGACATTGATGTTAACTGATTTAACGTACTATAGTGCTAGTTAGAACGTGCAGTATTTTTAGCGGTTGTAGCCTAATGTTGTGAGTTGATATGACTAGATATGATGTTAAGTTGTGGAAACTTTAAGTAGTAAACTAATTTATGTTAAATTGGAAGTGAGCAATATAATAATAGGCCTACATCAAAGAACTCCTGAACACACACACCTCGTCTCTCTCACGCACGCACACACACACACACGCGCACACACACACACACACACACACACACACACACACACACACACACACACACACACACACACACACACACACACACACACACACACACACACACACACACACACACACACCTCATCTAGGCACATTTAGTTTGTTTGTGATTACAGCTACTAAGGCCAAATGGCCTGGATTTCTTATTTATATTTATTTTATATACATTTATTTTTATAAATTGTATACCTTTTGTTATTTTTATTCTTACAATCCTTTGTTCCATTTTGTCTTAAGAATACAAAACTAAGGCCAAAATAGCCTTTAATATTAAAGTTGTATTTCATAGTTTTATATGTTATACATATTCCATAATAAATTGACATTACTGTATTGTTATTCATTTGTTTCTGCAATGTCAGGTGACACTTAAATGCACTAAATGGGCAACTTGCACTAAATGGGCTTTTGATAGCCAATAAAAGTGTTAATAAATACCTGTATTTCTGTTATGCATTATTTGGTATTGTTGTTTAATAACGCAAAATAATTTTTTATCCAATTACTCGATTAATCGATGAAATAGTCGCTAGAATACACGATTCCAAAAATAATAATAATTATTACAAATTACTAGAGGTTTCCAGCTAATACTAGTCCCGTGTGAATAGGACTTAGAATGGCAAATTGATTATATTTGGGTTTTGGACTGTTGGGCAGCCAAAAGACGCAATGTGAATATGTCAACTTCGGCTCTGGAAAAATGGCATAAGACATTTTTCACTATTTTCTAACTTTAAATAGACCAAACAATTATTCGAAAAAGTTGCAGCTCTATATTACTTAAATAATCACATTTTTCAAAATATAAGGCATTACCCAAATCCATAGTTTTCTATTACAATTACAGCAAAAATACTTAAAGCTATAGTGCGTAGTTTCTGTCTCCCCCATGAGGAATTCTAAGTAATGACAACAACGCCGTCAGCGATTCCACATGACACAAGCCTTCCATAAATCGCGCACCATCCCCACACCTGCTCCACTCAGTTGCTTGTAGCCAAGGAGGTCACGGAGGATTAAAAAAACATTATGGATTTTCTAAACATGGATAAAGCTGCCACCTCAACTCTTGACATTTAGCAGCTGAAATATTTCCATTTCTTTTATCATACTGGAACAGTTGAGCCCTTCCAATAAAAGGTTGCCAGGAGGTCAGCGAACCAGATGAGAACCAACGTTAGACATAATGTATGAGTGCGTGAGGGGGAATGTAAAAACCATATTAAAAAAACTCAAAGCGCATGCACACACAAGCAGCCAAAACAATCACAATGCTCCACCGTGAGCATGAATACATACATACAGATTCCAAACAACTAGTCTCAATACCATAGCTCTCCGGACAACTGACCAACACAGCCTGCTATAGTCCTCATTTTGGGTGAATGCAGGCCATTTGCCAAAGACATACCAATTACTAAACAATTATAAATCAGTGAAGTGAAACAAAAACAACTTTTACTTACTGTATATAGATACTATTAGATGTGGAGTTCGTCCTTTGCCCCTAACCCAGTTGAAGAAGATGATGCTGCCACTGCTCCGCTCTTCCAAATGTCCTCTAAAGGTCCTAGAAATGCCTGTCAATTGTAAATTATAGCATATGTTTTAACATAAAAAGGTATCTTCTTTTTTTAAAGTCTTTAGCAAGTTACAAAGACCAATAAATGCCACATAATTGTTTTTAGCAAACAAAAGAAGATGCAAGCAAGTCAAAGAGAATAAAGTACCATGTTGTACCACTTACAATATAAAAGGAAAGAGATGATCCAAAATAAGATTTTGATTTTATGCAGACAACTAGAAACACCTGAGGTATATGGCTTGCCAGATATGTAAAATTGTGTTTTGACACCACTCAACAACATAATTGCTTTTCTGTTTTCCCTGGATGTAATCAATGAGTTGGGTAGCCTATCACTGCCATAAAATGGCAAAGTCTGAAAAGCAACATATGGTCTTAGCTTCTCTAATCATGTCCACTAGAAGTAAACAGAGGCACATCTGCTGTAGTCTCATTATTAAAGCCTGTGGCAAACCCACTGTCACACCAAGCAGTAGGAAATTAAAAGCTAAGATGCCAGGGAGAAAGCCATGCTTATTGGCAGAAATATATTGCTGGTACACATTAGTCCCTAGAGACAGACCAGAAGTCAGTGCAGAAAGATGAAACTAAATATAGCTAACCACCATTTTGCTGAAGTAAATCATGTTTGTTGCTTTTTTAAGAATACATCTAAAAAAAATAAAAAATAAGCACAACATTCCCATTTTCTCTGAGTATCATAAATATGGTAATAGTATTGAGTATAAGTATTGAGGCAAATATACTTTATAGCCAATGTTTAGAGAGAAATCACTTTGTGCTACTGTATCTGATCTGTCTGCCTAAGTTCGTATAAATACTACCCTCACACACTTAATGGCCTGCAGATGTACATCTACATTTATAAACTAAAAATGAAAAATTTGAATTCTAATATGTACAGTGTGTTGTGTAATTAGTGGACTGTTTTGTGAACAGAAGCATTAATTAATCATCACTGAGGGGTTAAAACAAGAAAGGGGTCACCATCTGCTTTGGCTACCGAGCATGCAGCATGCCAAGAGTGTGTGAAGGACCTGTGGGACTGGCACTGCCCAGGGCTGTATTCGGTGATGCTGCCTCACTCAGTGCTTCTACACTAAAAATACACAGAGACACAAAATAATCTCCATATAATACTGCTAAACTCTCCAAGGATAAGGTAATTTTACAGCCCAGCTCCACTGAGACCAGGTTAACTCTTTGGTCTGGTGGAGTGCACTGGGACACGACACGTTTCATTTTAATGCTTATAAGTTGGCTACCTTTGTTTCTAAAGCTTTAAAAAAAAAAAAAAAAAAAAAACATAAGGCAATTTATGTTGCTACTCTGGTTTCTGGTCTCTTTATTTTTCTTTGTAAATAATGTGTCTTGTCATCACATCAAAACAATGTTCAAATCATTTAAAACTTGCATAAGATATTATTATTGTTTTTCTCTAGGTTTTGTGGTAAATAATTATATTTCCACCAACGATAACTCTGCAGTGAAAATTAGGGATGCACCGAAATGAAAATTCTTGGCCAAAGCCAAATTTGTTCGCATTTCTTTCTATTTATTTTATATTTTATATATTTTTCCTTGATTTTCAAAGAAAAAAATCAATTACAAAACTACAATTTAAAAATATTTATTTAATTACTGAACATTTTTTAACATTACAGAAGACATTATTCAAGCAAAGACATTATGAGTCAAAATAAATAAATTAGTAAAGTAAAGTAAAAAAAAAAAATGTTTGGCCATCTTTGAGCCCCTCTTCTTGAATAGCCTATAGTAGGCCTTTAACTGACTGCTGAAAGAATGTAACGTACTCTGTACGCCTACAACAAAAAGTTCATTGAAAAGAGTGCAAAAAAGTGGATGGACCCAAAACAAATGAATTATCGTCCAAGACTAAAGTTGGTAGGTCAAATCGATTCATAATTTTCAAAAAATCTAAATCTTTTTTTTAGGTTTTATTAGCTCAATCCAAATACAGTATAAATAATGTGGATGTTTAACAATCTTTGTTGCACACTGCACAGTGACTTTTCAGTTAGAGAAAGGGTTTGCCTTTGCAATTTTATTTATGTTGATGTACTTTAATTAAATACAATAAATATATATTTTTTAAATATATTTACAGTTCGCAGTTATTTTGTTTTAAATGGAAGGGGGGGAGATCGAATCGTAAATCACAGATTTTTTTAGGGAAAAAAAAAAAAAAATCACCCAGCTCTACTACTTAGCCTACTTCTTCAGGAAAAGTGGCAGGTTCTTCTTTACGAAAAGTAGCTTCTCTGCTTTCTCACATGAAAGTCGGTTCCTCCTTACGAGAGTAGCGTAGTGAGAGCGAGAACGGCAGGTGCGTTGACGAGACTGAAGATGTCAGTGTCATGCAAGCAGAGCGAGCGGTAACGCTGTTGGAGTGAGAGTAACTTAGCGTACCAGTGCTGCTGTGTGAGGGAAAAGTGAGAGGAAAAAGAGATAGCTAAGAAGGAGTAAAGTGAGTTAACAGTGAACAATAAAACAACAAGCTTCTCAAGACACGGTGGCTTCATCTGTTGTCAAAATTGCCGCTTCCCGGCTACGGTCTGGGAATTGGAACCAGGAAAGGTGTTTCACTCTTCTCATCAATGACATGAGATGCAGCGCTAAACAGTCTCGCTGCCAGTGCTTGAGCATGGAGCAGACAAGTACCTAGGATCGGAATAAATATTGCTGTTTTTTTGCTTCCACACTGCCTACATGTTTGCTGTATTTATAAAGCGTGCGCGCCTCTAAGCTGGTTGCTATTTGATCGTGTCATAACTCACTGACTATTCCCTAAAGTGTTTATTAAATAGTGAACTATATGGGGAATGACCAAACAAGTTCTTCTGCTTCTTCTCCTCTGGGAAAAGAACAATTAGGTATTTCATAGTGGACGATATAGTGAATGAAATTAACTGCTGAGAATTCAAATACCACTACAAAAAGGTAAACGCACTATACAGTGCACTATTTCCGTGACGGGGAACGGTTTCGAACACACCTAATTCGTACCACATCTAGGTGACACAGAGAGCCGTGCTGAGAGCCATTAGTGAGAAAAACTTGCAAATAAAGAAGAGCTTTAAAAGGTTGGCTGAGGGGACAATATCGGGCAGTCACAACAATCGCTCATGGAAAAAGAAAACCGTCTAAAAGGTCATCATCAGGCTAGATCTGACCCATTTACCAGAGCCACTTCTGCATTCAGTAAGTAGAGTGTCACAATGTCGTGACAATATCTAATTGCTTGATTGCTTTTGTTAAAAAGATAAACTGAACAGAATATTTCTTTCTGTCTCTGCAACCTGCTACCTAGGTCATCTTTTCTGGTTTTGCCCCATGCTAAGGAGTTTAACATATACAGCAGGCAGCCAATCCCTGACAGTCTCTTTGTCATATCGGGTTGCTCCCTCTACTCTTTGACATTTCCCCCCCGCATTACAACAAGCCCTCATGTTTGGTATGGTCATAGCAACAAGAGTCATCCTGAGAGAGTGCCAATCAGTTTCTCCTCCTTGCTTTGAAAATGGCTAAATGACATGGTTTCTTGCTTATACCTTAAAGAAATTCAGTATACTCTCTCCAATGCCTTTATTGAACATATTAGGAGAGAGGGGTGTCAACCTGGGAACTAATTGTATTAGACTGTATTGTACTGTACTGTATATTTAATTTTTACTGCATTATGTGTTAATCTGCCATGCAGGATTTTTAGTTTTCCCTCCACCTCACTTGGTCTTGGCTCTATGGACTATATTTCTGACTCTCAATCCACTTGTGGACATTTCAGTAATTTTACATATATGTGCACATGTGCACTCTTTCTGTGAACTGGTTTTTGTTTTATTCCGTCATGTCTGTTTGTTGTGTGTTGTAAAAAGGAAAATGTCATAAATAAAATCTAAAAAAAGAAATAAAGAACAGAGATGCTGTTGAACCCTTACCTCAGGCAGATGCATTGCTGATGCAGACACAAGTAACATTCAACAGACTTCCACTGCTGCCCACTCCACATTCATTTTATTCATTTTCCACAAAGCTGAACTTTGTCACTATGGGCACAACGAACAGAGAAGGACGCCCTGTTTCATCTTTCCTATTTCCTCAGCCAATTAGAATCCCCTGCCCACCCACAGAGCCAGGATAACATGTTGATTTTTGATCACATGGCGATTAGAGAACAACAGTGTGACTGCTGCGATGGGAATAAGGCTTTAGGCTTGATTCACGAAAAAGACAAAGCAAATAAGCAAGTTAAAAGACTTCATGCCAGATAATATCACTCATCTGTCAAACATCACGTTTTTTTTGTTGTTTTATTTTGAGATAAAAGGAAGATAATAGCCACCATGTCACCTCCCGCATGTTATGAGCTTCTGTTTGCTCCAAGTCAGTATCTTGGGTCAGCTTTTGTTGTGTATTTAAATGCCTGAAGCATTAAAAAAGGTGGCCATTAAGCAGCTGTGTCATTTTGAAGGAAAAATACAACTGTTCATTATTTGTCCTTCTTTCTAAAACACTTAACAAATTCAGTAGTTGGAGGTTTGGAAATAAATGAAGCTTATATTTCAGTCATCCAATGAAGAATCGTCATAGGGAAGAGGACTGAGACTGTCCCTGCAGACTGCTCAACAGAAAGATATAGCTCCGTTCACAACACTGACGACATGACAGTGCTGCAGCATTGCTGAACTGCTCTAAGACATGTCTTGACACACCAAGCACAAACCTCGAAGAGTTAGGTGTTAAGCAAACTTTTACCCTGAATGATCTATGTCTCCCAAGAAATAAGAGCAATTCATTGCCTTTGCAGTCAGTCTCATTTGATCATGCACTTAATCAATTTCAGGAGGACAGTATTTGAACTGTGTACATTGACGCGAACTCTTTCCATTTGTATATAAACATTACAGCACACTACTGTGTATGTCTCCATCTTCCTTGTAATAAACACAGCTGTATTTTGGCTTTTTTCATATTTTTCAAGTGCTGCTCCAATTGGGCAATTTCTATCACTGAAATGCGCAGACATCTTGGCTCTCACTGCCCTTCTACATCGGTTAATCCACTTCCACCTTATAAGCAGTCTGCCACCTCATTTTGAAAACTTATTCAACGTGTTAACCTATTTTCTATTAAACATATAAACTAGAATGCATTAATGAAATAATTAGAAAAATGACAAAGCTCAGGTCTGTCATTTTGAACTATCCGGGTAACGTAGTAGCCTATAGTTAACGTTATTTATATAACGTTATTTGGCTGCTAATAACTAACAGAATGGGTGGGGTGGAGCAGCTCAGCTGTTAACACAGTTGAAGCTAAACGATAAAAAAAAAAAAAAAAAAAAAAAAACAGTAGATAAGCGGTTTCCCTCACGTTACATGATGTTGATACAAAGGGGGGGAAACACCACCAACACGCTCAACAACGCTCCCCCAGGTTTTGTAATGTTAACGTTACCAAAAATTCACATAATTGACAGAACAAAACATAGCTTGAAGCATGTTAAAGTAAAATTGTAGTTCGTGTGACAATAGGAAAGATATTAAAAGCACAGAATATGTGTGTAACTTACAACGGGAAGCGGAGTGGTGTCCAGATTTTGCTTCAGAGAGTAACGTTAGCCGTCGTTATAGTGAGGAAGCTGTTCAGATAGTGTGCAGGCTCATCACAGCCACAGCGCTCCGTGCTTTCACAAACCCCGGAGCAACAAACAATCCACAGGAGCTGGATATTACCGTAATAACATGCGCTCACACCAAAGCGCACATTTGGATTATCTCTACCGTAATACATGAACTAGCAGTAGACCGGAAATGTGGTCTACAGTGAAATGCTAGTTTCAAAACAAAAATGCCTAGAATCACAGGCAGTTATGGAAGAACTCAAATATTTTAATTAAGTAAAAGTAGCAATACCATAGGGAAAGTACAGCATCAAAATATACTTAAAGTACCAAAAGTAGCCCATTTCAGAATAATTTAGACTATATAACTGGATTGTATATTGATGAATGAATGTGTACATCACACTTATGTTGCAGTTGGTAAATGGGGGGCTATTTCTACTACTTTATATTCGGCCGGGTAGCTTTATCCATAATAGTAGGCCTACATCATAAAATATTTGTTAAATTTATAGTTTGTATTAATAATTTTAATCTGCATCTGTGTATCTTGTACCTGGTATACTCACAGTAAACACCTTGCAGTAACAGTCATGTAAAATACTAGCTTGACGCTCCAGATGGTTTGTGCTGTGTTCCAGTTGGAAATGTCAACTGGAACGCCCCCTGAAGTCGACTTGAAAAGTTTTGTAGGAATCCAGCTGCCGTGCAAGGAATTAAAATACATGACTACCTAAATGCACTACAATGCAATACAATTAAGGATTATTGTGGGTTATGGTTCAAGGTGGTAAGCGAGAATCCGGAAATCATACATCCTATGGGGAGATTCTGAGCCATCACCTTCTGCTAGCATTCCATTTACTCCCATTCATTTTGGCGTCACTTTGACAGTGAATAACTTTACATCTGAAGCGTTTAGACTCTATTTGTCCATTGTTTATTTCTAAAGAAACATGACAATGTATAAAAGGCTCCATTACCTTGTATCTCACATTATGGCCCTGTAGCAGCCGTTGTTTTAAAAACAATTGTGTCATAACCATGCAACTTTCTGTCGCATAGTAGACAAATGACCGTATAGTCAGGAGAAGCTCCCAGGCAGTTGGGGGGACATGGAGGCATACAGTCAAGGAAGAAGCCCATAGAGAACCGAAAGCATCGGAACAAAATATTTCAGCACCTATTGATGTATTGGAAATATTTCAGTATGTGGAATGGGAATTCATATGAAGTAACATTTATCCACGAAGAACTAAGATATTTTAAGAAAAGTATACGTTGTTAAAGAATGAAGTAGGGGTAACGAGGTATACCTATATTCACGGGAGATGGGGAAATTATACAGGCAATGGAAAAAACCCATCGCAATGTCAATCGCGGTTAACGTTATTCCTTTATTTATTTACAGATCCGTCTCTGCAAGATTGGGAATGATTGAGATTTCTCTTGGCACAGCTACCAGAAGACTTACAACTTTCAGACACGTTGCTTGCGTCACATTTACGTCGTCAAGCTCAGTTTGCAGCTGCGCAGTAGCGCTCAGCCATCACTGGAAAAGTGCTTTTAATTGACTTCACTGGTCTCCGTCGAAGTCTATGGTGTCGCTGTGTCCATTTCTTTTACTGTCTATGGTTATGGTAAAGAAAGAAAAATTGCATCTACTTTAATTAATTCCTGATTGAAAGAACCGCCCAGCGAGCATGCCAAGTGACCCAAATCAAACACACCCATGATGCACAGGTGAACAGCTGCATGCTGGGTCTAGCTAAAATACTATATGCTAAACTGCACATGGTGGATTCTCTAACTGTGACTCCTATGCTTAGGACCTTCAGTGAGGTGTGCACAGCCTTTCAGCTGTTTGTGACAATATTCCCTGTCATATATATATATATATATGTGTGTGTGTGTGTGTGTGTGTGTGTGTGTGTGTGTGTGTGTGTGTGTGTGTGTGTGTGTGTGTGTGTGTGTGTGTGTGTGTGTTTG
The DNA here is from genome assembly GCA_023631565.1 of Gymnocephalus cernua. Taxonomy (NCBI): domain Eukaryota; kingdom Metazoa; phylum Chordata; class Actinopteri; order Perciformes; family Percidae; genus Gymnocephalus; species Gymnocephalus cernua. The sequence goes on along the minus strand of CM042431.1, from coordinate 23,501,181 downwards.
AAGTCAGAGTATGGTCTTTGTTCTTTCTTTTGTTCTTTTGTCAGAAAACAGAGAACAGTCGGTGGAATAAGCTGCACCTGCTTCCTTAATATCTGCCCCGTATTTCAACTTAAAGCCTTTCTTAGTATTGCAGAACAGTTGCAGTTTAACAGCCCTCTATTACCACACTCTATCTTCAGAGTGGAAAAAGGCAAGGTTATTTGTCTTTAATTGCTTTTGCAACAGCATCAAGGATACTCATGTATGTGCTAATAAAACAAGCTCCTCAGCTTTAAACAGAGGTGCCAAATTAGTGTTGGAGAAAGGACCTCTGCGGATTTACTGGCAGAAGCTAAATTAAAGGTGTGGGAGGGAAAAGGTGCATGAAGGTTGGCAGCATGCAGGATGGAGTAGCAACACATTGAGTAAAACAGCTTTATGGTAACTTACTGTACACACAGTTCTCTGAAAAACACCACCCAGGCTACTATAAATCCGAACTGCAGGTTCAAAACAATTTATTTTCCTCTACTATGTGACTCAAATCTATTTCGACAACATGACCAAATCCTAATTTTGTATTCAGATTTAGGCTGCTTTCATATGGTCCTGTATGATATATTAAGACTGTCAGCGACAGCATCACGTTTCTTATGTCAGAATTTTGATGTGACTCTTTGCTCAGACTGGGGACATTTGTGATAAAGGTGTTCAGTGTAGCGACAGTGAGGTGTATAATTATTAGGGATGTTGCTTCAATGTATAAGCAAAACTAGCCGGTGCATGTTTGACGGCCTGCAAAAAAAAAGATGGCTGGTGAATGTCACTGCAACCGTAAAATAGCTCAAGACTTTGAACAAAGGAAGTGGTTGGATGACATTTAAATGTTATATTAGGTTAGACAATACACCCAGCAGCTGTTGAAGAACATTGCGACATGATACTCCATGCTCAACATTTCATTTAATTTGAGCTTCAGTGGCTTTATGTCTTCATTGTTGTTATTTAGCACATGTAGGTCAGTAAGAAAAAACAGATGTTAGACTGTAAATCAGATGTTGGCCTCATTGAAAACCATAATGCTAACAATAAAAAAGGGATCTGAGCAGTAAATCCGAACAAACCCTTATTTGGTGTAAATCAATTTTCCTAAGTTGAGGAGCTTTAAAAGAACAGATTCACCGACACAAAAGATGAGATGTTACAGGAATATCTCCAAGTAATAATAATACAGCCAAACCTAAGCATTACCAAGCAAGTCTACTTCAAGTAATTCATACATACTTTTCTACCTTTCTATTTTTACACAACAGATGGGTCTTGTTGCTAATTAATAATCTCAGTCATGGGAATAACCTATCAAAGGAAAATTGGAGAACATTTTAAATCAGGCCCGTGGTCGTGTTTCAGCGGCATTTTCGCCCACCTGCATGATTATGACATCCACCCTTATCAGGACATCGGACATTAGAAACGGTGTAATTTAAGAGGGAGCCATGATCTTAGTGGGTGGAGGTTGGGTAGTCTGGTGTGATAAAAGATATGTGGGCACATTATGAGGGAGAACACCTTCATTCATTCACACTTTACTGTATTTTTACACAGTGGTCAGTTGAGAGCAATTTCCTCTCTTTTGCATGGGTGCCCTATGTGTGAACCTCCAAAATGAGACACTCCTGTACTGTAGAAGAGAGGCATGATATATGGCCTGTTTTCCTGGTATTGCTGTTATAAATGTATTCTGAGGAGTGCATATCTCTTCTAACTGACAGAGAGGGGCCAAAACATCTAAAGAATGTAGAGTGTAGTGTAGAAGTGTAGATGGTGGAGCTTGCACGCAAATCATATCACCAATGTCCAGTACTGACAAAATTGTAGAGTATTATGGGGTGAAGAGACATAAGGGGTTTAAGGCTGGAATCACTTTCATTTTGCTTATTGTAACATTTTGTTTATTGTAACATTTTTCAAAATGTACCATTTTTAACCTGCAGACACAGAAACGTGCACATGTGCTGTATGTGATTTGAGCAATGAAGAATGAAGAAAATTTGGGCTCCAAGAAAAGCACTGGTGTGTGGGAGGCATATGTGCTTTGTCTTCACCCACACTCAAACCTGTCAAATAATAACGTTCGTCTTCCACCCCCAACCTGCAGCAATCAATCGGGTGTTTGATTATTGTGGATCACGAGAGGGAACTATTAAAACTTATCTTGTGTACTATCGTAGGTAAAACATTTCCTGTAAATACAAGAAAATCATGGTTCTTGGTCAAGTCCACTCAATTTAATCACGGACGACAGGCTGACTATGAGGTCCAAATGATTTTTGTCTTGTTGCCCTTTTCCAGAAGAATACAAATCATTCTCCTTTAACATCTGTTAGGAGAAGCTGCAGATCAACTCCACATACCAAATGCCATAGTGGACCTTGGCAACACCAAGGTCTTTGTTATCAGCTTCCTTACAGACATGCCACCTCTTCAGCTAATTATGTCAGACAGCCCTTTAGGCATTAGTCTTAAATTCTCCTGCTGTGCTTCATCTTACTTCATGTCCTTATATTCCAGAATGTTTTTAAAGCGTAAGATATCTCTGGTATGTGATAATCATATGGCCTTAGAAATGTATAAAATCGTATTCTCTTTATCCTCCCGTGCCTCAAGAAAGCAGGATATGCTGTTGCACATGTGAGCACAAAGGTGGGGGTTGGAGAGGTGGAGGGTGCATGATGAGCAGCGGTCAGCTGTGGTTTGGCTGTTTATTTATCAGTGGGAATCTTCCATGAGGCTCAGCTGCAGCCCTACAGTTGCTCCAAAGTGGAAGGAGACAAAGTTCAAGCACCAGACCGGACAAACGCACAGCCTGTTAATAATTTATTTCCTTTACTTTCAGATTCATCTTTTATTTTCTTTAGAGAACCCACTAATACAATAATAATCAGGACACAAACTGAATTACTTTTTCACTAATGACGTCCACAAAAGGTTACTGAATGATGAGAGAAAAGAAAACAGAAGCAGGGCAATGTCTTTGTGATAAACACTTGAGGTGATGTCTGTTAGAAAAGCACTTTGGAAATCTGCATCCTTAACACTGCATACAGATTGCATACATGGGTACATTAAAATTGATTAATCAAATGTAAAACGTAAAAAGTCTTTTGATATGAAGGAGCTCTCCAAGGCATTGGCACATTGTGCTTCTACATGAGATCCAACTAAATATTTAGCACTTAAGCTTTTCTTTCTTATGGAAACAACGGTGTCCCTTATTTCTAGTATAATTACATTTCCTCTTTACCTCAGCCAAGAGCTATTTTTAGAACCTTTCGTGTATTTGTTCCAAGCAGGAGAAAATCATTAACCCAATTCAGATTTGAGGACATTTTATCTTCCAGTTTCGACAACCGAGCCAAATCAGATTTTATATGATGTGTGAAACATGAATGTTTCACAAGCTAAACGATGTCCCAGGGGTGTTATAGATTAAATTAAAACGTATAAGCAAATGGAAGCCTTTATATAAGGTCTGAACAGGTCTCAGCTAGAAGATATGCTAATACCTTCATTACAAAAAGATTGATTCTAATGAATTCAGGTTTAAAATGAAAGGTGTTGTCCCAGGTGTTAACTGCGGCTTCAGATGACTTGATGCACAAACAAGATAGGACATTTGGAAAACATCAATAGTGTTTGAACCTTTTGAAACCAATAAATGCAAGTGTAATTGGTCAAAGCCTCTCCTATAACACCCAGATACATTCAGGCCTGTACAGTATTTTCCTCTGGATCAAGACACTCTTCACCCTCTATGATAAATATGACTACTTGCAAATGGCTGCATATACTATTTACATGATATTTCATCTTTAAGGAATACAACTGCTCAGTGTAAGAGTTGAATACCTTCATTGCTGATGTGGGCTAGCTTCTCCCCTCCATCCATGAGCACTGCAGATAGACAATCTAACACACTGCAGCATGCTCTCACTCGGCAAAGAGCACATACTCTGCAGCTTGACCCGGAGGCCACATAGCTGCAGTCGTGTTAACACACACTCACGCAGGCACAACATGAATACATCATTTCAATATCAAACAGCTATTATCTGCTAAAAGGTTGAACCGTCAACAGGCAAACAAGCGAAGAGAGAAAATGTGTGCAGGAAAGGAAGAAAATACTATAATAAATTATAATACTGCTTCAGCAATGCAATGAACTCCTACTCTCATCCAAACAAAGAGTAGATAACTCAGCGGCATGACCCAGCCTTATGTCTACATTGGATCTGCTCAGTTTAAACAACAGGGGCCCAACTGGTTTGATAGGCAGCTTCATATGAATGCCATGGCCAGCTCAGTTTTCCAATCACCATCACTGCATAAACTCAACCCTCTGTTGCATATTATATTCACTTTAGTCCACAATATCACCAGCTAACAGGATGCTAACCAACTACAACCAGCTACCATCATGTCAAGCTAGCCATCCTGTTGCTATCACCGGCAGCATGCTGCTCAACTCGCCAAGCAACAGCCAAATAATCAGCTACCTCATCTTAGCAAGCAACAAAGCATACAATCATATCTACCACACTGCATTAGGCTTACTAGCATGCAAATAATATTTCTGGATAACTAGCATGTCGCCACTGGGTGGACATTAGGTGTCCATCCATGCATGCTCATCTGTCTCTGCTGCCAACTTTATATTGGAGCTTTTTCTTTTCTAGGCCACACTGTAACACACTCCAGGCCTATTTCTGACCACAACACAAGATCTGGCTTTGACTAGTGGTAGCTATCTCCTAAGAGACTATGGTCTGTTTTCTGTAATCTACTCACATTTTTTGCCGTCCCTCCCTTCCTTTAGCCTACCCTGCATCATGCATCAAAATGTGCTTGCTGCCTGACTTGTTCACCGACACAAACAAACTAAATCCTATCTTATTGGCTTTTTGCATCCAGTAACTTTACTTCTAAGTGCTCGCTTTCAATGGATGCTGCTAAACACTCCAGCACTTATGTTTCTAGGTGTTTCATCCTTGAGACTGGCTTTATTTGAACCCTGACAGAATGTGCCGAAGTGAAGTTATACCTGAATATAAAGGCCATGTTGGATCTTCACCTGTCTACTTATGATGTTGGGCATATAGAAGCACATTATAAGTTGCTTCAAGCATGAATTGAATCCTGCCTGATTTTATGCCCCACACTTCCTTCCAGCTTGCCTCTGAATCTCCTCTGCAACCAGTTTCCTCCTGCCTACTGCTGTTGCTTCATATAGACTGTGCTATGATTTATCCTATAACAATCATGATACTGTATTTGTACTGGGGAGAATACATTTGAGACTAGTCAAATAGCATATAATTCATCCATTGGGAAACAACTTGAGATGTAAGTGTGCAGTAGAATGCGAAAAATAGATTACAAAGGAGTGATGCTTGGTGCCAATGATAAAGGAGGAAGGATGACATTTCTTGGGGAGAATAGATAGATAACAGATTACAGTCGAGGCTGTGAATGGGTGCACAGAGTTGTCCACACTTGTACAAACACCCACACAAACAGGAAAAACAGGAGGAAGAAAAGTAAATGAACAAAGGACTTTCCTTTGTATCACTAATAAATGGGCACAATTTAACACCTGAAGTGTAACACCGTGACAATGATGGGCCTGCATAGGACAAGAAAAATGAGCTCCTTTTAATAAATGTCTTGAGCAAAGGTTTGTGTTGCTTCAGCTCAAAAAATTTAATTAACTCAAAAGCTGGCTATTTTAAGAGCAGGTGCATCAGAAGTCTGCATCAGGCCCATGCTTAAGAGAGCTGAGAGAGGTTTAGAAAACATCAGCTCATCAAAGAGTTGTCATGTAAAGGCACACATTGATTTTGCCCGTATCCTGCTGACAGGCCGGTCATTGCATTGATGAGAAGAGAGAGGACTGAAAGTACTGTATCTTTCTTTCTTCTCCAACAGGAGGTGAAATGAGACCCTGGCTGACACTCCTAAAGTCTCTGCTTTACCTGGTGAAAATATGACAGCTCTGCAGCAAGAGCTTAATCGCAACAGTGGGATCATCTCCCCTCCAATATATGAAATATTGAAATGTATGCCCCTAAATATTTGTAATGACCAAAGACGTCATCAGATCCTCCAAAAGCTGAAAGAAAACAATTTGCTGCTCTTGATGAGCACATCTAGACTGGAATTTGTTAGTGTAACAGGCTGGAGGATCATCATAAGTTTCACTCAGTCACGTCTTCTGAAAACTGGCTGTGTAGTTTGTGTGTCACTAAACTGCTTTGCTAATTTCTCCTTTGTACTTTGTTCTGTATTTTGTTGAACATCCAAATTTGTAGCTGTAGGTTAAAGAGAAATACATAGCATTTGATCGTTTTTAAAAAACAAACATTTTGACTTTGTTCCATGCGTGTGCCCATTTTGATTAGATTGCGTCAGACTGTCTATCAAAGAAGCCAAGCTGACCTGCTGATTCTGGTGTCTGACAGAAGCTCTCTGGGGATAAAGGACAGGTGACCTGTCTTACACTTCCCTCCAGTGCTTTATCTTTCAATCAGGATGAGTTTCCTTTGGAGCACACTAAAAGCCAAAGGCAAAGTCAATGTGATCAGCTCCATCAACATGTTACTGCAGTTATTTCAGGTCAGCAATGTCTTTATAAAAACCTTCCTAGAGGGGAATATTTCCTCTTTTTTTCAGTAATTCATTTTATATTTTCTGTGTCTAGATTTAACACTGGGGAACTGGCAGTGATGGATACAGTAACTGTTTGAATATTCAGACTTCAAAGCAACATTAGAGCACTTTTCCCGCTTCGGTCCCCCTACAGGTTGGAAGCGGAATTGTCCATTACCGCTGTCGTAATGTCTCATTATGTCTCATTCGAACTACAGATCCGCTACCCAATCTGGCAAACTTGCATAATGTAATGTAATGGACAATTCCGCTTCCAACCTGTAGGGGGACCAAAGCGGGAAAAGTGCTTTAGTGTTGCTTTAATGTGGCTGGCTCATGTTAACCAGTATTTTGGCTCTAAGGATGGCATTGTCTATAGACGGATGATTGTTTGACCACTTTGATCCAGACTGAACACAGACAGACTCTCAACAACTGTTGCTGAGTTATCGTGCGTTTATTCATGATCCCCAGAGGATGAATCCTACTGTCTTTGGTGAACCCCTGACGTTTCCGCTAGCACCACCATGAGGGGAATATCTCAACAACTATTGGAGAGATTGCGATGAAATTTGGTACGGGCATTCATGTTCCCCTCAGGATGAAGTGTAATAACTTTGGTGATCCCTCAACATTTCATATACAGTAGGTACATCAGGTTACAATTTTTATTTGTCGAATTCCTGCAAACTAATAACATTCACATCAGCCTCAGCTGTACTTTGTGATTTGACACCACAATTTAATTTGGATAGCACATTTACAGCACATACACTAGATACATCTCTATTACAGCCTTGTTTTGTGATTTAGGTTGTTAAAGATGCCATATTATGCTCATTTTCAGGTTCATAATTGTATTTTAAGGTTGTACCAGAATAGGTTTACATGGTTTAATTTTCAAAAAACACTATATTTTTGTTGTACTGCACATCTCTCTCTCACTGCTGCAGCTCCTCTTTTCACCTTGTGTTCACGTCTCTATTTTAGCTGATGCGCAGTAGCTCAGATCGTAGCTCATGTCAATTAGCTCCATAGACAGTAAAAGAAAGCTTGTTTCTCCAACTTTGGTCAGTTACAAGGCAGGATTAGCTGGGGGACTTCTTCTAAAGGAAGGTGCACATGTAAGTACTTCTTTTGTAGATTATGGTGAACTTGTGTGTGTTGTAGCAGTGCTTTGCCATTGAGAACGAGCTAGCATGCTAACGCTAGCGCTAGAATGCTAACGGTTGTGTTTAGCCCGTCATTTCGGCTAGTTACGTAACAAGCCCTGCAGATTTTGAACAGCTCACCCAGAGACTGAAGGCAGGATACATTCAGAAACCCGTATCTCACTCAAAACAGCATGGATAGAGTTTTTTCCAAGTTTGTATGTGTGTGGAAGCACCAGAGACACAAAATAACACCCCAAATCCCAGAAAAAGTGATTTTTTCATAATATGGGCACTTTAAGTGTTTGGTCTGATAAGTGCTATGTGAAGTATATTATTTTTACTTAAAATACCCTGCCTAATGCATTTTCAAGGTACTTGAATGGACCATTGTGGCAAACACCACCTACACACTTATCTTGTAACAAAGTACACTGAAGAAAAAAGTTCTTGATATGTCTGCAAACTAAAACGACTGAAATTCTGGAACTTTATTGGTATAAAGTTTATATTATTCAGACCCTATTTATTCTTTGTAGAGCATCCATTGAGGTCATTTTTAGTCCTGCTCATGTAAAATAATGATGGAAATGATAGGCAGAGATAGAGGGAAGTGTTTTCAGGTGTGACCAGCCTCCTGCCCCAGGGACACAAACGTTATTCACATTTCACCATGAGACCGAATTTGAGCTGTGAATGAATCACTCAAGTCAGAAAAAGCTGATAAAGAGAGTAAACAGTGGTAATTCAAAAGAAAGTTCAAGTAAAAAGGGGAGAAATAGAGTGGTGAGGATTTCATTTTAAGTGTGCTTTATTTGTGGGATTTGGGGACTCATCAGGAAATAGCGCAGATCATATTTCAAGCTTTTTCCTCATATAGAAATAACATCTGTCATAAATAACGACATGCTCATTACAAAGACAATAAAAACACCCCATTCAATAATGATTTGTAGCTTTTGAGACACATGAACCGAAGATGCCCTGACTGTAATATGTGCATTGATACTATTAGTGTTCATAACAGCAATAATGTCATGATTTATACCAAATATTCCCATCCATGGGCCCAAACAGCCAAATACCAATTACCTTGAAAACCGTAAAGGCCCCGTCTCCATCAGTGATAGAAAAACATTCCAGACAGCTGAAAGGAAGCCCAGGGGGAAGGCAGGGGGAAATGAAAATGGTGAATGCTTGCACTGAGGAAGCAATGCACTACCAAAAAGGCTTGATTGCACTGGGCAGAATTGATGGTCTCAGGAATGGTTGCTTTAAAAAACTGCTGTGATTAAAAGGACCAAGCAATCAAACAATCCTTGTTCACAGTAGTTCAACACCTGTTTTGCATGAACAACAGAGTGCAACACTATGAGTGCCTTCCAGAAGAGACTGTCTGATAATGTGCTAGCCTTCCATGATCTAAATACTGTATGGGAGAAGCTATATATGATGAGGGTCACAGCCATCATAGCTTTAACAGAAAGTTTTCTCTCACTCTCACACAGAACATAACTAGTGAGTCACAGCTAACCCTCACAGACATGATTAAGCTCATAGGATATGTGCACACAGCTAGTTTTCTAGCTGAGACATGTTTGTTTGCCCATCCACAAATATCTGACTGTGAGACGGTGCTCGGCATATGAGCACAATGAAAAGAGAGAAAACAATTAAAGATGCAGTAGGTAAGACTTATTAAACTAACTTTCTGTCATATTTGCTGAAACTGACCCTATGTTCCAGTAGAACTACATAAAGCAGGTCATTTAAAAAAACCCAGCTCTGCTGGCACCACCTACAGCCTGTAGTGTGATTTGCAAAAATCCACCACTCCCTGTTCAAATGCACCAATCAGGGCCAGTGGTGGGTGTCTAATTGCGTCACTGCTCATGCACACACATTCATTCTCCCTTGTGGGGGGGAGGGGCTTACCGTTTGGGTTTTAGCAGAAGGGGGGGGGGGGGGGGGAGACTGAGTTGTTGTTGATGTTCAAATTATTGGCTAAGTCCTGGATCTTCACAATCCCTTTTGTTTTAACTGGAGTGGCACTAAGACAAATTCCAATCAACTGTGTTGTTGATATGGCAATAAATAAATTACTTACAAAATCCTACCTACAGCACCTTTAACCATCACTGCAAAGCATGTGAGTGAGAAGATTGAAAACACAAGAAAGCTCTGTTTCTCTGGTGATTGTGTGGGTGATGAGAAACCTGCAACATCAGAACAATACAAAAGAGCCCCAACTGTGAAGTGGCAGGATGATTAGAGCCAAGACGGGTGGAGTTCATCTACTCCTACTGAGGTCATAAGGTAGTACCAAAAGACAATTACAAGGAGCCAAAAGTGTAGAATTAAGCACAGATGGTAGTCTCTTTACTGAATCAAGTGTATGTGAATTACCCTAATGGAATACATTCAACACATTTGGCACTTAAAACAAAGACCATAACCTGTTGCAAATAACAGTCACTGTACATCTTCTTAACTTCAGGATTGTGTTTAAAATAAATCCACAGTAAAAATAGATGGAATCACAGAAGTGATTAAAAGTCAAAGTAAAAAGTAAATTGTGTTGCTGCATTCCTTTATAGATCTATACTCCAGCAGTGGAGGGGTTATTTTGTATAATTGAAACCCATGTTTGCTACTATGTGCATGTGCTACACTTAATAGTTTTTCCCAATTTAAAAAGAAAAGTGTTCAATGTGGAAGATTATATTTCCCCCACTGCTTACTATCACCACATGTCAAAGTGTCCTTGAGCAAGACACTGAACCACAAGTTATATATATATATATATATATATATATATATATATATATATATATATATATATATATATATATATATACTGTATAACTTGTGGTTCAGTGTCTTTTATATATAGGAATTGAGAAGATATTTCAAAAGTCAAAAAGGGAGAGGGAAGTTGCATTTTGGATTTCTTTAAGCACAAGAGGATTAAATAAGACTATAAAGCCATTTTGTTGAATGTACTGTTTCATATTTATATACAGATATTTAAGTTTAAGGATGTATGTTGTAAATGACACTGCATAATGCAATCCGGGTGGATTTTTTATGCATTTAAAAAATTATACATTTCCATGAACACTTTAATCATATGAGATGGAGCAGCTGCACAGACGGATATGAGATTTGGTTATCATCAAATTAGAATTTATCAACTCAGCACTGGCTGACAGATGCAGAGAAAAGAGTCGCTCATGAAAGTCCTGAGGCGTTTTTTCTTCTTCTGTGGAACAGTCGCAACCAAATTGATTTGCCTGGGGAAATGTGAAGGAAAAGAATAGGCATGTCACTACTTCTGTCTCAGATTTCCATGGACCTTGCCAAGTCTGGCAGGTGATCGGGTGAGACATGCAAGAGTTCACCTGAGCTCACCAACTGTTGCCATACCAACAAAAGATGTGACCATAGGGCATGACGAGTGTGTGTATAGATTTCTGCCAACCCCTGGTAATAGTTGCAAAGGGCCGTGTACTTTACTGTCACTGTGAGAAAAATCTATCCTAAGCATCTCCAATTATGTAATTGGCGGAAGGGTCACTTATTTATTTTGGCTTTGTCCCATCTTACGTTATTTAGATTGTTTTCTAGGGATTTTTAAAACCTGATCGCTCTGTTCTTGGCAATCTTTGGTTGTTCTAAGATGACAAACAAGTATAGAGGTGCATGGTTGAAGCCCAAAAAAAGTATACTCTTAGATTAGAAATCATGAGCAGCAACAGCTCTGCTGCCTGTTGAAAGCTGGTAGTGGACTGCGTGCTGATTTCTGCCCTCTCTGGAGGAAGATGTCCTGTCACACTGCTAATGAGTATATACCTTCTAATGAGCACAGACCCTAATTAGCATGTATCCAATTACTTCATAGCTCAGATTCCAGGCTCTATTCAAGAACTAGTATGTTGGTAGCAGTTGAAAGTAAATGCTTGAACTGAACTATGCTTGGTGTTGTGCAGAAATTAAGTATTTGGGGTAATCCACTGTCATCTCTTTCTATGTGAAGCTCCAGTTTGTGCCTCTTGTCACTGCATTCGAGTCACAGACCTCAGCATCAGATATTCACAACAACTTTGAAAAACCAAGACAACCCTGTTCTGAAGACAATTCCAAAATCCTCCAACCTTTCTCGTAACCATCTGGATAAAAAATAAATCCCATCCACTGCATGTTAAAAATATTTTTAACCCATTTTCCAACTTTTTCCGAATCCAAACACATGGTAGCAAGAAATGACACATGTAAACCAAAATTATATTGACGTCTATTTCGCAATTTGGGAAACCGGTTGAAAATTGTTTTCATGTGCAGTCAATGTTTGTATACATCAATTATTCCCGGAATATTGGGACTAATGATTATAAAGTGACTCTAATCAGTGGCTTTGACTGACTTGACTCAGGAGGTAACGGCATGTTTTCCCTGGAAGAATGCAAATTAAATTGGCTACCATTCCCAGCCCAGGAGCAACAGCATTCGGTGCTGCACAGCCAATATTACTTCCACAAGGAAGTACTTAAGAAGAGTGACATTTTGTGGCATTAAGAAGGCAGTTTAAGTGGAAGGCTTGCTGTTTTTTCTGACCTCTGTAAATTCATGCCATTCCACTTTCCAGCCTGACAACAATGAGAGGTAAAAGCATACAATTTAAAGGAGAGTGCTGCAAATGACCACTTTGACCCATTTGCTGTACTTTTCAGTACAAATTGACTAGAAGAGAATTTTCTGCATGAACAAATGAGATTAACAGAAGTCTAGTGTCAATAGTTGGATGAGCCTTGATTTCTTTTTATCAAGTATTGCTTTCGAGAGCAAATAGCACCCTCTATTACCTGGCTTTCAACTCCTAATTTGTACTTGATGTCTGTTTATTTGGCTTTGAGAACACCAGTGGAAAGGAACAATATACTACTGTAAATAAGCAGATTATTTTCCAAGAAGCTTACTGTCATTGTAATTCAAAGGCTTTTCAGCTGCAGGGTAAGGCCTCATACTCTGAGTAATTTATCACTGTATACCACCATACCACAGACATTGTAATTTAGGATTTGACTCTTTGCATATCCCTCTGAGACACAAATACCTAAATGCATTTCACCGCAGCAGCCGGAAGTAGGTAGGGGTATCCTATTATGCGAGGACATTTTGACAAGTAGACACTTTGGCTGTTATCTTTGAGATATGGGCAACTCATGGGATCACTAATGAAGACCATGTCCCTTGATTTAGTGATGCCCTAGTCTATATCCACGACGTTAAACTTTCGGGGTTGCTCCTATGCCGCTGGAAATTGCGCCTCTTTTTGGCCAAAGTCCGTTTCCTTCCACTTTCTTTGTGTTGGGATTTTGAACTCAAGTCGATTTATGAGGACTATGGTTAACTGCTCCTCAGATCTCAGCAGGGTAAATCCAGACAGCTAGCTAGACTATCTGTCCAATCTGAGTTTTCTGTTGCACGACTTACACAACTTTTGAACGTACACGCATTCCACCAAAACAAGTTCCTTCCTGAGGCTATTTTGCAGTGGCTCCGTGTGGAGCTTAGCACCACCCAAGACGATTGTGATTGGTTTAAAGAAATGCCAATAAACCAGAGCACGTTTTTCTCCCATCCCAGGAAATGCTGTGTGGATTAGCCAGACTCGTGTGCATATGATTCCTAATAACTACCTGACACATTGTTCCCTGCCAACATGCTATAAGCCCTTAGATCATTAATTCAATGGTATTCTGGAAAAGCATGTAAGAGCCTGGCTGGGTTTGAGACCATTGGATGGACAGGGAGAGGAGAATTTAATTATCCTGACTGTTAAAGCCATCTCTTCTCCCCCTCTCAGTCACGTCTTTGCTTTCTGCCTTCACGTGCCAGTTGGGAAAGAGAAAGATAAAGCAAATCCCACAGAGGATTTCTGACTACCTTAGGAACATGTGGCTGCGGGTATAAAACTGGTGCCATGGTTTACTGGTGCACTTGCGTGGATTCAACTCTCAAGTGTCAGAAACTGTGCCAAATAAAAGTCTGTCAGGAGAGAAAGCAGACATGTTGATGAAATGAGCTTTTTAAACTATGAAATCATAATTGTAGGTGTTGATTAGACCTTGTTCTTTACAAAGCTCTATCCCCCTGAGCTTTTCCATTCCGTCATTTTCAGTTATAGTACATTTACTACTGAGGTTTTTAAGCTACTGAATTAGCCAACAAGTTTGGATTAACCTTGATCCATGGCCAGCTGTCCTTGACCACTGGAATGCTGGTGCTCTACCAATCATCCAGAAAGAGTTTATGTAAACACTACTTTGATACCTCTCAACGTCAACCACACAAACCCCCCCCAGTCAGAATAAATGAGCCTCAAAGTTTGCAAGTAGGAAAGCAATTTAACAAATGTAGCGATCTGTGAGGCTATTAGGAGTTTGTGTCAAAGGCAGTGTTTGTTGTCAGTAAAGCTCACATGCTGCAGGGACAGTTGAGGGGGGGGGGGGGTACCACCCACTCAAACACACACCTGTGTTTCTATTTAAACACAAATAGGAGGTATAAAGGCAAGACGTAATGCAGGTTTTCCTTTGCTTTCGAAACTTTGACATTTTATTGCTGTAAAAAGTTAAGACATCAAGAAAATTTGGAACATTTTTAAAACATTCAAAATGGAAATGTCAATCAACGTTTTTATTGATCTGCACTGATAACATTCATCCCATGAAAAAACTTGCTCATTTGTTCTTTGACAGTGTAAAATCAGAAGCATATGAAACTTACAATCCTGTTACAAAAATTCCCTGCATGTAAAAGTGTATAATGAATGGTCTCTAGTATGGTACAATTCCAGTACTACCATAATATAAATGTATATAAAATCACATTTGAGGATTTTTCGCAAAAAGTAGAGCATTATATACAGTGCATAGAGAATTTTACAGATTAGTAAATTTTTTTATGATGAAATTAATGAAATATTTACATATAAAAACATCACTACGCTGCCATGTATTTTGTAAATTTCCAGCTCAACTGCCATGCCAGTATTGCATGGTTTATGACTGAAACAGATCACAGATGGCCAGGTGTGTTTTAGACACGGACAAGGCTGGGTACAGAGGGGCAGTGAAGCTGTGCTTGTATGAATGCATTAAAGCTAGACTGCCCCCTGGTGTCACGTTAAAGAATGACAAAATACCCTCTTCAAAGTCGAGGAACACTCCTACCCTCTGCAGCCCGTCTGCATCCACTGGAACCGCCACCTTGTTATGCAGAGCTTCCATCTTCTTTTTGTCACAGGCCAGGCACCAGGAGTAGGAGTTGAAGCCCAGACGAGAGTTGTCCTTTTGGCCTTTCCTCTCTATCTGACCCTCACACAGCCCCACCTTCCAGCGACCCTCATCCATAGACACATTCACCTCCCAGTACCAGCACCCCCCCTCCAGGGAACAGGAGCCCAGGACCTGTGGGAAGGAGCTGAAGCGAGCCTCCTGCTCTGTGTAGGCCTGCTGGGATTCGCTGTAGGTCACCTTCCTGTTGTTATCAGACAGCTGCAGCTTGGGGTGGGCTGTATCTGCATCCAAGAAAGGGGTGATGCCATCTATACACAGGAAAGGAAGTTAAAGAAGAATTTAGCTGAGCAGACTAATTGAATATGCCACCTTTGGGCCTACAGGATGCATTCAGTCATGCATTTGGTTTAATTAGCTGTGATTCATAAGTGAGTGGAAAGTAAACAGGCGTTGGTAACACAACCACTTGTCTCACATAGCAGTCTGTAGAGGTCTCTGTGTTTGCCTGGCACAGTGATGACGACTGTGTCCAGACGTTTCTCGGTCCACCTCTGGAGACATTTCAGCCGAGCCCGATCCACTTCCTCTGGGGCCTCGAACCGGTCCACACAGCTCCCCATGCTACTAGCCCTGGTGACGACAATCAGAGTGTAAAGCATAAAGATTTAAGACTATTAAACTTCCTTAATTCCTTAATGACCTCAAGGAGGTATATGGACAGTCACACATAAACAAAAAAAAATGACAGCAAAGTAAGTTGACAGTTGCCCAAAAATAAAATGAGAAAATAAAAACATAAAACATACATAAACAAATACAAACCAGCAAACAAGCACTCTGGTAAATATGCAGTAGTAACTTAAAAGTAGCCATTCATTTTTTTGTAAACTTAGCAAGACTGGATAAAGCTGTGAAAAAAAGAATCAGCCCCAACAGATTGCAGCTGTCATTAGTAATATACCAATCAACATTAAAAAATCCTGTTATTTATTTTTATCTATAACCTAGTTAAAAGGTAGCAGAAATGATGGCTTGTTCATAAAAATGTACTTATTTTTCTACATGTATTTGAGCAGTTGCATACAGAGACAAAACTATTAAAAGGTTTGTTCGCCAAAATTAAGAAAAAAATAATTCTCAACTACGTCTTCCAGCCATACGCTTTTGTTTTATTTTGCCCAGGTTTTAAGACATCAGTCTGAGATTTGTGTCACAACTCCTATATATTGAAGTTGAATGTAATTTTGTTTGTACTCACAGCACTACAATTTCACTTGGAAAAAAATTCAACGACTGATTATCTCTGGATAATCCACAGAACACATTGTCAACAGATCTGCAGACGAAAGTAGTTCCAGGTAAAACTGTTGATGATTGTCCAGAGTAACAGGGGCACTGATTCTTTAAAGGCACGATGCCATTGAATTTTTACAATGTAATTCTTCAATGCTGTCAGCTCCAAAAACAAAATTCAGTTTAACAAATATTATGACTCGATACAGAGACGGATCGCCTCAAAACCTTGACACTGACTTCTGCATGGCTACACACCACTAGAGGTAGGTGAGAAATATGTTTCTTTGTAATAAGGGTGAACCGACCCTTTAGGACTTTCATAAAACGTTCACAAATCACCTCTTTGCATGCAACTAGGTAAAAGTTGAGAGGAAATCACTTACAGTTGGGCTACCTTGCTGTATTCCTGTCATGTCAGAAAGAAGAAGAAAAAGACATGTTCTTGTGTTAGTGTCCATAAACCAAGAGCAGATTATATTTATATATACATAGCCTACATACACACACTTTATCAACAAAACAAACAAGTTCTTCTTCTAACATCCAACACACCATAATGAAGACCTGGTCCATAATGCGTTTGTCTCCCTTTGCATCAGCCAGTCCCTCCAGGGTGTGAAGGCCTTGCTGGATGGATTGCAGGGAGCTCCGGAGGTGGCCGAGTTTCTCCTCCAGTCCCCCCAGAACCCTGTTCTCCTCCTTAGTCACACACTGAAGAGCTGATTGCTCCTCCTGCTCCAGGGCCTCTCGGATGGCTCCGTACTGCTGCTGCACCCCTGCTCGGGCCTCACTCAAAACCACCTGGACAGACACAATGTACATCAACGTCATGTAATACAATACTCTTCTCATTGAAGTTAGAGGACTCGGATGTCAAATTATTGGTCTACCATGCAACCAACAAAAAAGGATTGTAAAAATCTGTATTTAAGAAAGGATGAACATCAAACCAACTTTAAAAATAGTAAAACATTTTAACACTGCTGATTTACTTTATGAATCCGACTTTTATAAATCTTGAAGGTGTAATTAACTACATGTGTAACCATATCCTCAACTCACAATACAATTCAGATTGTACCATGAAGATCACCATCTATCAACTTACAAATACATGTTGATAAATGAACCATCCTTGGGCATTTATTTAACAAATTCAACTCTTCTCTAATTTAAGAATTAAATTAATTTGTATGAGGACCAAGTCTTCCAAGTCTTTTATGAAACAGTGTGCGTGGTTCACATGACTGTAGAATGTTCTTCCATTCGTAGCTGATCATGCTTACCAGCAAAACTATAATCTCATACACAACTACATTATGTATTCTGTAACTGTTCTCCCTTCAAAACATGCAGATTAATCTGCACATTTGTAAAAATATGTACATCACCTTGAGTCAGAGAAAGGAAAAAAAAAAGTATCTTGTAATTCTAAGCAACCTAAATACACACATGATTTAGTGACTAAACTAAATAACTTACTTTGAAGGTATCTTTCTTCTGTGCGAGTTCAGTCACCCTGTTCTTCACTTCCTGCTCAGCTCCCTGAAGTTGCTTAATTTCTTCTTTTAGGTTCCCCTGGAGAAAAACGTGCACAAAGATTAAAAAAACAAACACCTATTTATTGCTATGGCTATGTTTACATCTATCTCAACTTTACCCACCATTACAGTGTATCTACAGTATATGTATTGTTCAAGTCACCACTCACCCTGAGCTCTATCTCTGCCTCCCTGATGCTGATGCAGATGTGGTTGCGGTGTGAGCCTATGACAGTACACACTGTACACACACACACTCCACACTGCTGACAGTAGATACGGTTTATCTCCTGGTGCTCCTGGCACCTCCAGGGAGAAAAATCCTCCATTGGAGGGACCAGGGTGTGATTCTGGAAGACAGGGGAGTCCAGGTGGGGGCGCAGGTGCTCTGTACACATGGAAGCTCCGCACACCAGACAGGTCTTAACAGCGGACTGATACCTAGTTTTAGGGCAATAATGGCAGGGCACAGGGGTGGCATTTTGGCTCTCTGACCCCGGGAAGATGCCAACACGAATTGGGGATCCTGGAGCGTCAACACGATGTTTGGTGGATATCAGGGGAGACTTGCTGACATGGTGTACAGGAGACTTACCTTTACCAGGAGTTGAGACCCCAGGAAAGGAATCAGAGTTGGCAGAGGTGGCAGGTTTCTTTGGCGACACATGAATTCCTGTCACATATGTGTCTTTCTTGGGGGTTGCAAGAGCAGGTGCGTCACATATATCTACTTCATTGGATGTGTCAGAGTCATCCAATGAGACAAGTTCTTCCGATTTATGCTGGTTCTGCTGGATTGAGCGGTCACGTGGCACATCACTTGCAGGTACTGCCTTACCGTCAGAGTTGTCACTGGAGGATGTGCCATCACCACTCTCCGCCTGTGTAGATTCTAGGTGCACTGCTTTCTTGGATGTCTCCACACTAGTCGACTGCCCAGGTTTATCTGAGAAGGAAGTGGTGGCAGTGTCCGTGTCATTGGACTGCTCACGGGGAGACGCCACAGTTGATCGCTTTGAGTCAGGTTGCTCTGATACAGGTGTGCTGGCTTTTCTCTTCCCGAGAAGTCGGCTCGTGAGCGAGGGCCTCCGCAACGTAGAGTCAAATGTGTTCTGTTCATCGTTACTGGATGTGCCTTTGAAAATAGAATACAAACAAAGCACAATTTGTCAGAGGGAAGTCTGACTTAGCACTTTTACAGCAATACTTCACAAAAACACCTACAAGGTGCCTTCTGCCGAGCACAGCTGCGGTTAACTTTTACTGCCCACCAAGCAGTTCCACTTTAGGCAAATCAAGCAGTGACTTTTGAACTCGATCGCACTTCTGTTAGTTACTATTAGGCCTGCACGATAAATCGTTATAAAAATCGCAATCTTGATTCACCCGTTCACGATTTAATTTTAAATGACTTCGATTTTTTCTCTCTCCTTCAATTAATTTATTGAAAGCCTTTGACACCGACATGTTTTAATTATGTAAAGACATTTTCAAGGAGTTCAGATAGAGCCTGTATCAGGGCCATATATAGTTCAATGTGTTACAAGTCACTATTTTGGTAGCCTACTGTACTTAAATGTTTAAATGCTTTTTTTCTTTATTCATTGAAGCCTCTATGTTTACAGGCTTGTGGTGATGTGCAATATGTGCTATAGGTAGCAAAAAAAATCTATGTTTGGTACTGCCAATTTGTTTTGTTTTGTCATGGTTCATGTGTGCAATAAACATTAGGCTACACTTCGTGAGAAACAAATCGTGGCAGAGAATCGTGATTCATATTTTTCCCCCACGAATTGTGCAGGCCTAGTTACTATACTATACTACTTATTATATGTTGCCTTGTAAGATCACTTAGGAAAGCTATCACTGGGCCATTGTTGCACCGAAAGCTGTGACCCATCAGGATCTGTGACCGCAGAGGGCGCTGTTGCATATCGTCTGCTCGTGCGTACCAGACAATGGAGGGCGAAGAAGAGCGCCTACGTAAACGGCTGCCTATGCAAACGGCGTAAACATTAATATATGCAAGCTGTTTGATTATTCGCGATTTGTTGTAGTTTCTAAGGAGAAAGAGTAAACCGCTGGTGACCATATTATATATTAAAATACATTTTCTCTGAAATGTTTCTAAGCATATATTTCTTTGTGACTGCATGCACAAGTTACCTTTGTAATAACCTACCAAAAAAGAAACATATTGTACTATTAAGAAAAGAAATAACTAAATATGTAATGCTTAATAAAGGTGTCAAACTTCAAAATATTGTTTGAGGTAGTTATGCCATCTCTTCACATTACTCTGGACACACATTTTATTATTTTGAGTCTTCACAGAGCCAGTATCACAGAGGTCACCATATATGACAATTATCAATCGTCAGAATGTGTGACCCCACTGTAACTGCTTAATTAAGGAGTCAAACTTCAAAATATTATTTGAGGTAGTTATGCCATCTCTTCACATTACTCTGGACACACATTTTGTTATTTTGAGTCATCACAGAGCCAGTATCACAGAGGTCACCATATATGACAATTATCAATCGTCAGAATGTGTGACCCCACTGTAACTGCTTAATTAAGGAGTCAAACTTCAAAATATTATTTGAGGTAGTTATGCCATCTCTTCACATTACTCTGGACACACATTTTATTATTTTGAGTCATCACAGAGCCAGTATCACAGAGGTCACCATATATGACAATTATCAGCCGTCAGAATGTGTGACCCCACTGTAACTGCTTAATTAAGGTGTCAAACTTCAAAATATTGTTTGAGGTAGTTATGCCATCTCTTCACATTACTCTGGACACACATTTTATTATTTTGAGTCATCACAGAGCCAGTATCACAGAGGTCACCATATATGACAATTATCAATCGTCAGAATGTGTGACCCCACTGTAACTGCTTAATTAAGGAGTCAAACTTCAAAATATTATTTGAGGTAGTTATGCCATCTCTTCACATTACTCTGGACACACATTTTATTATTTTGAGATGGCATAACTACCTCAAACAATATTTTGAAGTTTGACACCTTAATTAAGCAGTTACAGTGGGGTCACACATTCTGACGGCTGATTGTCATATATGGTGACCTCTGTGATACTGGCTCTGTGATGACTCAAAATAATAAAATGTGTGTCCAGAGTAATGTGAAGAGATGGCATAACTACCTCAAATAATATTTTGAAGTTTGACTCCTTAATTAAGCAAATACAAATATTCAAGTAGCTACGGGATGTGCAACCACCTAAAATAACAAAGGAAAATTGACTACTAGCCTAGCTAGGGGATATGCCAGTTTTAATATAACGGCTCAAGTGGAGCCACGGTAGCTAGCTAGCTAACGTTAGAGACCACTACCGTTAAGTCAGCTAGCTAGAACTCTTTAATTGCCAGCCACATCTTCACGTGTGTATTCGGCCACTTCATAAACTGTTTCTGTTTCACCGCCAGATAACAAGCCACACCGTTTTAACGTTAACTGTAAGTTAGCTACCTGCAGCGCTGCTAGGCTGAGCCCATCGATTGTTGTTGGGCAGCCGTTTGCTGTCAAACGGCAGAGTCTGGTACACTGTTTTACACCTCCACTCCGGGCAGTGGTACGGCCCGTTCGGGGCAACACTCCACAAGTCTCCGATACACCGTTGGCAGAACCGGTGGTTACATTTCAGAGTGATGGGGTCCCGGGTCAGCTCGTTGCACAGAGGACACCTCGCCGGAGTGTCCAACGACGCTCCCATTTTGTTTTGGCTGATTTCTTTTAAGTTTCTGTTTCCGCGATGCCAAGCAGCAGAGGCGGGGCTATGTCATGTTTGAATCCAGCTCCCCCTCCCGGTAGTGCATGTCTTAAAGGTACAGGGTACAGTCATAGACAGTAAAGGGTACAGTCCATGGAAATGTACCTGTTTGGAGCGGGCCTGTGGTATTGCTGCATTCTCCAGAACCAAATTACCCAAAATGACTTACAGAAGGACCCCAAACCACTTAATATGCAACTCCACTGTATAGCCTACTACAGGCTACTTCTACATCAGAGGAAGACATTGTAGGCTACTACATTTATCTGACAGAGAACGTTGCAGATTCAGAATTTAATCACAAAATATCACAATTTAAATGTGGAGTAATCAGTCATTTGCCTCATGGGCTCATGGCAGTGTGCTACCCATCCGCCCGTTATGAAAGCCAATCAGCAAAAAGCTGCTTTACTCAACCACCAGTGTGTGTGCAGTGAGAGAGAGAGAGACCGAGGGGGCGGAAAGAAAAGGTGGAAGGCAATGCAAATAAAGAGAGTTACAAGTCTTTTTCGTCGATAGTGCATGTTGATATCGCCACAGTCAGCGTGTAATAACGGGGGTGCTGTCTCGTCATATAGCCTATTGTTAACGAATTTAACATTTCAGCAGATGTGCACACAGCACAGGGGTGTCGGACTGGGGGGAAAAAGGGGTCTGAGTACGCAGGGCCCTCGTGAGGAGTAGGGCTTTGACTTTTGCCCAAAAATCATATTCGAAGTTCGTTT
This sequence comes from Gymnocephalus cernua, assembly GCA_023631565.1. Lineage (NCBI taxonomy): Eukaryota > Metazoa > Chordata > Actinopteri > Perciformes > Percidae > Gymnocephalus > Gymnocephalus cernua. Next base: position 23,478,676 of record CM042431.1, on the reverse strand, counting down.
GTTTATTAATATTAATATTTTAATATATTTGAATATTACTAATATTTTGAGTATTAAATGCCTTCAGTAAGACCTATATTGGTATCAAACTTACGTTGTATATGTCCTGCCGTCAACCAGAGGGCAGTGTATGTATGGTTGTGTCGTACAGCTTTGTTACTTTACCATTCACGGTCCTGTAGCAGGGGCTCCAGCTCGTGGATGAACGCTTGAAACCTGCTCCCATATATCACGTTAATGGGCCTCATATCTTTGCAAACGAACCGTGTCAGCAAATCTGTCGCTCTATTTTGACGGGCATAGGGTCCGTCCTCGTGAAGGAAATAGCATTGAGTCGATACTGGCCTGCTTCGCCCCTTCGCCCTCGATCCCTCCTCCTCTTCCAGCTTGCCGGGATGTAGTGTAACAGGTGGGCTCTCGTTGCTGGTCGTCCCGAGGTATGTGAGTTGGGCCCTACACATTTTACATATCGCTTTGTCCTTACTTGTGATTTTTCTCTGTTTTTTTGGGAACCCAAAGTAGCGCCACACATTGCTGGTTGTTGTAAGCGTTGGCGCAGCCATTGTTTTGCTAACCAGGACGCTAATGTCAACTACAGGAGCCCAGATGACCAATAATAGCCTTGCTAATGAGCGATTCACAACTTCACCAGGCGTGAAAATACCTCGGAATCTGAATTGAAAGCAACGTTTACAAGCAAACAGATTTTTCAAAAAAATAATGCCCGTAACAGGTTCGAACTTCGAATATTAAGGGCTGCCTAATATTCGTCCTTATATCAATATTTTTTTAAATATTCGAATTATATTCGAATATCAAAGTTCGGAGTCAAAGCCCTAGTGAGGAGGGCCCAAAAAGATGCTAGAATGAACAGCTGTGGATGTGGGTAGGGGCCCATAGAGAATGCCTTTCTACAGGGCCAAGAATTTTGTGCTACGCCCCTGGGTGCACAGGCTTAATGGCTTGACAGTTAACGTTGAAGCATGGATTTAATTACTGGGGTATTTTGCTGATGGTAAAGTTAATAGTTAGCACTTAGCAGCACATTTAATTAACCGTTATTGAGTTTCCTCTTAGCGAAATGCTCTGAGTGAATTAAAGCTGGGCTTTTCTTGTGAAGGGTAGACATGGAAAAGCCAGTGTTATGCTAGCGCCTTTTTATCTCAACCTTTTTCAACACAACAGTTGCGATGTTCCTGTCAGCTATTTGCTCGTGCTCCAGTAAAGTAAAGAAAAGTTTGCTTGGTAGCCTTTATTGAGCAATCATGTAACATTGGATATTTTATATAGCCTATATTTATAATATTACATTAGGCCTATTAAGTACACACACCACACTATAAAACTACCCCATTACAAGTACAAGTCCAGCATTCAAGTAAAGTAAAAGTATAGAAGTTTATTGCCAAAAAAATGTCTTTTCTTTCTTTTTTTTACTTTATTGTGTGTTAAATTCTCCCAAACAACATATGACACAAACTACAGTTCGCATTATGCTCATTAAAGAATATAAGACAATCTTTTCTTCTCACTCACTTATTGTGCTGCTAAGACATTCAATTAAATACAATTAAGTTATTCCGCATTTCACCATTTCATATTTCATATTCCCAGTTTCAAAGCCATGTAAGAAATAGGTTGTTGCGGTTATGCCTTAAAGCATCAGCTGCAAACAATAATGACTAAATGTGGTATTTTATTTTTTCCCCCCTCATATGTCTTTCCCTATAACATTCCTGTCTTTATGGTGGTCGTGGTCTAGACATGTGACTTGGATAAAAAAGGTTATTGTGTCTTGTGAGTGAGAAGTTAATCTTTCATAATCTCAAAGAGGTTTTATCTCTCAAAGAGACTGTGTTTTCTACTTGTGTTGACTAGAATTATGAGGTGAGTTGTGGACAGCTATATTAAAATTTTCAGCTGACTTTTAAATGTTATCATGGAGGGTTAGTATTAAAATAAGAAATAAATTAAAACAATAATGTTCATAATAATTGATAAACACTTTCAAGATTACTCTCAAACCCTCTTCCTCTCAAAGCTACATTTTAAAATTCAACTCTTTCAAAGCTTTCATCCAGTGTTCGGTTAAGCAGTGAAGTATGTGGCTGTCTTATACTTCTGTCCGTCTTCTTTTTTCCCCTCAAACATTTTGAGTGATTATTGGTGTTGTTCACCAGTTTATGTAATTTAACATTTAATATCGTTAAATTAGGCTATATATATATAACAGTGTTTCCCCTACGTTGATTTGTAAGTGGCGCACCGCCACAGTTAAATGTCTGCCGCCACGCCACGGTGTCAATGTTGATTGTCGGAGAATAGCGCGGACACGCGCTTCACAGGTAGAGCACAAACCCAGCCCCCCCCTCTCTATTCACATGCCGGGATTCTTGCCTGCGCGCCACACACACGCAGCCGAGTTGTGTGTGTGCGCGTTAACGTTACCGCACACACACATCTAAAACACGCGCAGCACCTGACTGGGAACGATACCGAGGATAACGGCCGCTGGGGGGGGCAGATGAACGCTAGTCTCGTCACTGTAAGTAGGTTACGATAAAACCTTCATGAGTAAAAAGTCAATACTTATCAATGCACTCACCTGTATAGACCGGCATAAACATGTAGGAAGAGATATTTTAATCTGCTCTGTCTGCTCTCGTCCACCGTGCTGTTTTTACCAAACTCAGCTCTACTCTGCAAAAAGCTAAAACAAATAAAGCTGTTGGTTGTAGTCTTAGCTTAGCTTGGCGGGAATCTAGAAATTTGGACAAATTCTTATAAACTGAACTGCTGGCTGAGTGAACCGTCCTCTCTCCTGGAGGTAAAGCTATGGATGTATTATAAGACCAAAACAGATACATGTGGCTACTTAATATGCACGTGAATGACGCGTTCTTCATTCTTGATGATGATGCTGGTTGTATTATTTTGCAACAGCATCATTTCATTGCAAATGAGGAATACAGTATGAATGGTAGCCTGCTTATCAGTCCATTCATCATTAAAGCGGCTTTTCCACGTCAATTTTCCCTTCAGCCTCTTTGACTGTGACATGTTTACCTGACAACAGCCTTTCTTTCTGCAAACATTTCCTGCATACTACAACCATGTTTCCTTAATCACAGACTTTAACAACCACTCAGTGAACTGCCTCCTAGTCTGAGATCTTGTTCTAGTTAAAGAGCCAGTTATCATTATGGAGTTTCCATGTTTTTGAGGAGTTTGCTCACACTAATGTACTGTATGTAAAAAAATAGCATTAATTCAGTAAGAAAGACCATTTTGAACGATAATTTTCTTTATTTGAAAGTCCGGCCTTGGAGTGTCGGGGGGGTTGACATACCTGCCACCACGGCTTAAAAAAATCCTAGGGGAAACACTGTATATATATATATATATATATATATATATATATATATATATATATATATATATATTCACCAAATAATTCACCAAAACCTTACCATTGTTCACTATGAAAGTGTATGAAAGTGTATTTATTCTTGACCTTGAAAATATTTAACCAACTCAAGGTCTTTTTCTGGAACTTTCAACTGTTCAATGCGGTCTTTATTAGCAGATGAATGAGCTTGCAACAGATCCATCTCCATGACAAATGAAGAAAGTCCATCCGTTGATGAAGACGTGTGATATGGTTGAGTTGGGATTGTTTAGTTGAATTTAGCATTCATATTGGAGAATGACCAAAGTCCACAACATAATGTATGCTGTCTTTAAAGAAAACTAAACTCTCTAATGTGGGCATGTGTGGTCCTGTTATACTCAGTATTCATAATTATGGTAAATATATAGGTACTGTGTGTGTTGTGGCCATTTCATCATATTTTCTGGTGATGTTTGCATTTTTATATAATTTATGTTCCTTTGCAGCTACCTTCTCTGTAATATTACAACAGAGCAAAGTCATAACCAATGCCAACTAGTCATAAGCAAAGTCTTAACCAATGCTTTTAAAGTGGTAGTCCAGTAATGTTCTGTAAAGATGGCCAACTTGCAAGAGACAGATATTTTTAAAAAATGGTCAAAATTAATGCAGCAGAGGCTGAAATATTGTGACTTTTAGTCCGTAGTATGGGTCCAACTCCAAAAACACTGGATCCTACATTTGCCATAATGCAAATTGGGTCTTTCATTAAACCTTCCCTGACTATGTCCACATCGTTCAAATTTGATGTCCAGAGTTTGCAAGGGTTTCTGTTATAAATGCGTAGTCTGTAGTTTGTAGACTTTACAAAGCTCCCTACGAAGAGATTATGCAACTGTTTTCACAGGTTGAGTAGTACTGATAATAACCAGTAACCTAATCATCATTTGAAAAATCTATGGAGCACCCTTTTAACAAAAATGTACTTTTGTCAGAATGAAGAAAACACCACAACAGTTTTTACAGTGAAAACCTTTATTAAGTGTTCATATATTCTTAAATGAATGTCTTTAATTGCTCTAAGCTGTTTGGTATCTATAGAATATCTATTTACACAGGAACATATCCACAGGTGATGCTGGGACAGACCTTACTGATCCATCATCAGTCACAATAAATAATACTGTCCAACTCCATCATGTTACCCTGTATGCCCCAACAAAACAAATCGAGAAAAGGGAGTCAAAGAGAGTAAAACAGAAAGAGAGAGCTGGAGACAAAGACAGAGGCAGACAGATTGGGCTACACAACAGGACAATTGTGTGTGAGGCTGGCATATTAATTATTTAGTCCAACTATTGCACACAGCACATTCACACCAACACTCACATTATGTGCATGCACTCACACTCACTCACACACACGCACACACACACACACACACACACATACATAGACCTCCCTTCACACATACAGAAGCACACTCACACAGCAGCTACGAATCCTGCAGCACACATCCTAATAGCCCCCATCACAGTGTAGATACCACAGACTATAAAATATTATATTTCTTCTCAAACTGAAGCGCTGTGCAAAGTTAGCTAGCAGGGCATTGAATGGATTTAGTTAAAATTCCTAGAACATCTTTAATATTCACTGTACATACTTTTTAATACAAGTTCTCTTCTCTTTTGGATGATAATATTCTTATAAAATATCTTAAATATCTTTTTTTCTAGTAAACGAAGAGGAACAAAGGGGTGTATGAGCAAAAAAAGAAACTAAAACTTTCATTTAATTGTCAAACTTCACATATGAAACACAATAGATTTACATCAACCCGATATTATCTTAAAATGAGCATTTTTTTCACAAATAAAACATGATACACATTCTGACGGTGGTACACACGGCTAAGTGTTAACATAGTTTAATACTTGTAATTACAGAGTTTGTCAATGTTTTGTTTGAACGTACTGTATGTGCATTGAGTTGTGTTTGTGCATATGATTGAGTTGGCGTATGTGTGTGTGTGTGTGTGTGTGTGTGTGTGTGTGTGTGTGTGTGCTAGTACTGCATGTGTACTAGCTACTAGTGTAATGTCAACCCTGTGCCTTCTCAAGTAGGTAGTGGGTAGTCCATATACTTCTCAACAGAATAACAGTCTCTGCCCCTGCCATGTTGTGCAAGGGTTAGGTCTGTAGACACATTAGGGTAAAAGTGCATTGGGCTCCATCTAAGTGCTGGGGATGATTTAGTTACTGCAAGCAAAAGGGATGGACTTTGAGGGTAGGTTACACTGGGGTTTTGGCAGGTAGATGTGAAAGGCAGGCTGGCTGGTTCCATAGTATTCCTCTCCTTCTCAGACGTGGATGGCCTCCTTCCTCTAAGCTGATGTTGAGGGTTGACTGGTACTTCATGAAAACAGACACATGGAAATTCAGGAACCTGGTAGAAAGAGAACGAGAGAGAGAAGTGAGTGTGGAAAGTAACTATGCATTTTATTACAATTTTGAGGTGCTTGAACTTTACTTGAGTATTTCCATTTCATGCCATTTTAAACTTCTACTACACTACATTTCAAAGCGAAATATTGCATTTTTACTTACACATTGTTGCATCAATATTAACAATCTAATAATGTAATATGTAACAATAAAAAAATAAAGGATAATACTTTTTTGAATGGAGCACTTTTACTCATAATGGAGCATTTTTACATTCTTGTATTAGTACTTTTACTAAAGTAAAGGATGTGAGTACTTATTTAACCACTGAAATAGAGGTAGTTGTACTTTACTTGAGTATTTCCATTTTATGCTACATTTTAGAGTGAAATATTGTACTTTTTCTCCATTACATTTACTTGACAAAAAAGACTATATATAAAGACTATTAATAGACTAGTCATAGATTAAGATTTTACATACTAAATCTATAAAAGCATACACTGTAATATGATATTGTTATAGATGAAACTACCCAACAGTCTAAAGCAATTAAAATTAGCTCCACCTCAACGAGCTGCAACATTACAGTAAAATTCTTTTAAAAAAGTAATACAACGCAATAATGATCTGAAATGTTATAAAATACAACCCCAAATCAGAAAAAGTTGAGACAGTATGGAAAACACAAATAAAAAAAGAAAGTAGTGATTTCTAAATGTACTTTGATTTGTATTTCATTGCAGACAATGTGAACACAAAATATTTCATGTTTTGTCTGGTCAACTTAATTTCATTTGTAAATATACATCCTTTCCTGTCATTTAGACCTGCAACACATTCCAAAAAAGGTTGGGACAGGAGCAATTAAGGGCTAGTAATCAGGTAAATTGGTTAAATAACGATGTGATTTGAAACAGGTGATGTCAACAGGTGATTGTAATTATGATTGGTACAAAAGCAGCATCCAAGAAAGGTCTAGTCCTTTAGGAGCAAAGATGGGCTGAGGATCACCAGTTTGCAAACAAATACGTGAGAAAATTATTGAAATGTTTAAAAACAATGTTCCTCAAAGAAAGATAGGAAGACATTTGCTTATTTCACCTTCAACAGTGCATAACATAATTAAAAGATTCAAGGAATGAGGAGGAATTTCAGTGCGTAAAGGACAAGGGCGCAAGCCTAAGCTGAACAACCGTGATCTCCGAGCCCTCAGGCGGCACTGCATCAAGAATCGTCATTCATCTATATATCACCACATGGGCTCAGGACTACTTTGGCAAACCTTTGTCAAGTACCACAATACGTAGTTACAGCCACAAATGCCAGTTAAAACTGTACTGTGCCAAAAGGAAGCCCTATGTTAACAGTGTCCAGAAGCGCCGTCGACTTCTCTGGGCTTGGAGGCATCTGGGATGGACCATCACACAGTGGAAATGTGTACTGTGGTCAGATGAATCAGTATTTCAGGTATTTTTTGGGAGAAATGGATGCCGTGTGCTCCGGACCAAACAAGAAAAGGATCATCCAGACTGTTACCAGCAACAAGCCCAAAAGCCAGGGTCTGTCATTGTGTCAGTGCCCTTGGCAAAGGTAACTTGCACTTATGTGATGGCACCATTAATGCTGAAAAGTACATAGAGATTTTGGAGCACAATATGCTGCCTTCAAGAAGACATCTTTTCCAGGGACGTCCATGCATATTTCAACAAGATAATGCAAAACCACATTCTGCACACACTACAAAGTCCTGGCTGCGGAAGAAGAGGATACGGGTACTTGACTGGCCTGCCTGCAGTCCCGACTTGTCTCCAATAGAGAACGTGTGGCGCATTTTGAAGCGCAATATGCGACAACGAAGACCCCGTACTGTTGCCCACCTTAAGACTTGTTTGCAGCAAGAATGGGACAAAATTACACCTGAAACACTTCATCACTTGGTGTCTTCAGTCCCTAAACGTCTTTTAAGTGTTGTGAAAAGGAATGGCAACATTACAAAGTGGTAAATGCTTTACTGTTCCAACTTTTTTTGAAATGTGTTGCAAGACCCAAAATAGGATTCTTTTTTTTTTTTTTTTAAAACAATAAAAATCATGAGGAACACATTAAATGATGTGCTGTTGTATTGTCTGCAATGAAATACAAGTCAAAGTACATTTAGAAATCACTACTTTCTTTTTTTATTTGTGTTTTCCATACTGTCCCAACTTTTTCTGATTTGGGGTTGTATAACACCAACATGAGCAATTCTTCAAAGTACATTTTTATGACAATTCTGTACTTTTACTTCAGTAGGATTTTGCAGGACCTTTATATGTAATGAAGGTTTTTGCATTGTGCTAAGTGAAGGGTCTGAGTAATTATTTTACTGCTGGCTGTAGGGGACTACAGGGTAAATTGTAAAATACATTTACATTGAATTTACACTGTTATACTGCGCGTGGGGACCCAAATGACATTTCATGGAGAACCATTACATTGTGCATGACGGCTTACATAATCTCATACACTGTCCTTACTTACCTTAAGATTTGGTTAGGCATTGCCTCCCTCTGCAAACACAAACACACAAAGTAAAATATAAAAGTGCAACAACACGGTTCTCAAGGTCATGCTATTAATAGACTTCCATGTTCGCGCATTCCCAAATACATGCATTCTTCACAATGACTAGTTGTATTGCACACAAACACCAGTAGATGGCACCAGGGATGGGCTGATTGGTAAAAGACTGTTGAGGTGTAATGAATTATTCATAAGTGGTAGATTCCTCAGAACCCTAAACTAAGGAATGGTATCAGTGCTACAGTGAGGCTGTTTATTGACTGGCAAAGCTACTGATAATCTCATTCAAGTTTTCTCTTCTATGACATTATTTTTAGATCTTTCAACATGTCTTTTTCTCTCATATTTGTCATTTTAAAGTCATTGTAGTTTGAGATGAGAAAATAGAAATTGCACACATCTCCTTTGATAGTTGGTTATATTACTATGTAGAGGATATTGCCAACTACACAGGCGATTAAACATGGCACTACAATGTTGATTATGTTTACTTCTCTCATAATAAGAAAGTGACATTCTGCCTTTTGCCCCTTTAAAATATCTGCTTTTTCCCTTTCTCTCCATTCTTATTCTTTCTCCACACTTTTGTTTAATGGGTTTTGGTTGCCCAAGCCTGTCTGATTCCATTACACACTACAGGTCATGGACAAATTAATGCTATATCCCACTGGGGGGGGGAGGGGGGGCTGGACCAGTCCTTTTCACAGTACCTCGGACCTGTGATAGTAATGCAGACATTATATATGCATGGCCACCAGCGTATAGACCAGGCCATTACCATGACTACATCATCACATCCCCTGAGTGTATGGTAGATCGTTGGTGGAAAAATTGAGGCTTGATGGTGGTAGGGAGCCAGACATCCCTACTGTCTTTGGGTCATTGTACAGCCATAGTACAGTAGGGAGCAGATATGTGACTTGCAAGATAGTTATGGTTAGATAATTTAAAATGCAATCAGAATCAGAAAATGATTTATTGCCAAGTAACACTTACAAGGAATTTGCCTTGGTGGTTGGTACATACATAAACAAACAAACATATTAAACATTAGTATGACATACATACAGAAATATCAAATACAGAAACAAATATATACAAAATAGTTGTTTAAAATATGTAACTTTTCAATGTTTCTGAAATCATAAATGACCTGTAACAGCAAACAAGACTAACAGTGAAAAGAACGCTATATTTATATAGTTCTTATTAAAGCCTCTGCCCAGGTCCTATTTTTCCTGCGAAGTCACAAAAGGATTTACGGCAGGTAGATGGCTCTACAGAGCACACATTCTGACGGGTCACGGATTTCGTCTGAATACCGAAGAAGCCTGTGTTAGTGAGTATGCAGGTAAAAGGTAGCTGGAGATGTCTTTATGTAGGCCTAATTGTATTTTCTAATTTTATTCTACAAGTTATCTGTTATCTGTAGTTATGGCTGATTCTGGGGCAGGTCCATCATAGAAAAGAAGGAAAATAAATGAAGACAACTACTAAAAGCTAAAAGGAAAGTGAAAAATGACTGGCAAAATCTGAGTCACACTCGGTCGTGCTTTCAACAGATGGAGAAAATGATTCAAAAACATCCTTGAATTGGCGCTCAGTTAAGTAAAAAATGTATTTCCTTCATAAAATAACTTTAGATTGCGCAACGTGGTTGTGCGTCAGTAGCCGCCATTAAATTACCAAAGGGGCCGCTGGGGGTTTAGAGTTAATGTCAGTGGGGGTCTGGGGCCTTGTTAATAAGGCTGACTGCAGAGGGGGAGAAACGTTTTTGTTGCGTGAGGTTTTGGTCCTGATGGACGCAACCTCCTGCCAGAGGGGAGGTGTTCAAGCAGCCTCAGCGTCCTGGAGGCGTACAGGTCCTGGAGGCGTACAGGTCCTGGAGAGATGGCAGACTGCAGCCAATCACCTTCTCAGCAGAGCGGATGATACGCTGCAGTCAGCCCTTGTCCTTGGCAGTGGAAGCAGCAGATGGCAATGGAGCAGGTGAGGATGGATTCAATGATGGCCGTGTAGAAGTGCACCATCATTGCCTTTGACAGGTTGAACTTCTTCAGCTGCCACAGGAAGTACATCCTCTGCTGGGCTTTTTTGACCCACTTGAGGTCCTGGGAGCTGATAGAGCCCAGGAAGCGGAAGGACTCCACAGTGTTGACTGGGGAGTGACCCAGGGTGATGGTAGCGGCTGCGTCCTTCCGGAAATCCACAACCAGCTCCACTGTTTTCAGAGCATTTAGCTCAGTTGTTCTGACTGCACCAGGTCACCAGATGGTCAATCTCCCACCTGTAGGCGGACTCATCCCCACCAGAGATGTGGTGTCCAATGTGAATGGTGTCATCTGCGAACTTTAGGAGCTTGACTGATTGGTGACTCGAGGTGCAGCGGTTGGTGTACAAGTAGAAGAGCAGAGGGGAAAGGACGCAGCCTTGAAGGGAACTGGTGCGGATGGTCAGAGAGTCAGAGACTTATTTCCCCACCTTCACGCGCCTTCACGTTAGTCCTGTGATCCTTGTTTTTTTGGGGACAGGGATGATGGTGGAGGACTTGAAGCTGGCTGGTACGTGGCATGTCTCCAGTGAGGTGTTAAAGATGTCTGTGAACACTGGAGACAGCTGATCAGCGCAGTGCTTCAGGGTGAAGGGAGAGAGACTGGTGTCTGGTCCGGCCGCTTTGCGGGGGTTTCGGTTTTTGAACAGCCTGTTAACCCTTCTCTCCTGGACGGAGAGGGTTGTTGTTGTGAAGGTGGGGGGAGTTACTCTGGGGTGGGCAGTGATGAACAGGCCCTGGCCCCTGCTGAGGTGGGGGAGATGGGGCTGGAGGGCTGGAGCTGGTGAATGGAGTCACGCGGAAGGTATCAGGACTGCATTGTCTTTCAAAACGACAGTAAAATTTCATGTAATTTTAAGTCATTTTAATGATGTTAAAATCCCTTCACAAGCAGAAGACCAGGAAGGAGGCTTATTACCTTATATGGGATGGCATCTGGTTGAATCTTCTCTCAACCTTGACAAAATATAGATTTTTTGAAAGGACAAAGCACTGTGACTATAGGTGCATCTCACTTTCCCTTATTTGATAACTCCTCGCTCCTTGGTCCTCTGCTAAACCGGAACTTGTTCTGGTCCTGCTTCATGAAGGCCGTCTCAAAGCTATTATTTCTGCCCAGAGGACCGAGGATCTCTGAGGAGCTGTGAGCGAGGATACACGAGAGCAGCCTTCCCGGAAGCTGTGCAGTTGAACGTTGCTAACTCTGCCCATACAACTGACGTATTCACGTGGCGCTATAGAGGAAAGGACGTCTCATCCCTCTAAAACACATTTCCTCATTTCCTCTCTCCTCTGATGATTTCCTCCATCTTTCCCATGCTTTCTTGGTAGGACGGACTAAGACACGAGGAAGGGAAGCAAGTGCAGGAGCTGGGGATGCAATTTAAGGGAAGTGAGAAGCACCTTGAATCTGTGTAAACCACTTTATATCCCATTATTTCAGTGACAACAGTTGGGTAATTTTGCAACAGTGGATACAAAATGTAACGATTAATCATTGTAAAGAATTCAACGTGAAAAGAAAAACATTGCTAATTTGGTCGGTATCACTTAAATCACTTTCACACTTTCAGAAGAGAACATGATCATGTCTGTAGTCAAAATGGGTTAAGAACTGGAAGTATTTTTTTATTTATTATGTCGTTTTTTAGGTTAGTGGACAAAAAGAGTTAAGGGCTTAAATGATTGCACATGGTTGCTTATTGATGTCTGTTGATTACATTTCTAAACCGGTTATTCTTAAGTTAGTTCATGCAGTTCTTTCAGTTATGTTCAAATTAATGTATAGCTTTATACATGTATTTGTATAGATGCTGCATCAAAAGCTCATTACATTACTTTTAGTTGTCATAAATAAAACATTGCTGAATGCAGCTCATATAATAAAGTTTGCAAGAATAGTGTGTGCTTTATCACAACCTCAATGAGTGTACACTTTCAATTTTCAGTCTGGTGGAAAGTCACATGGGTTGTGATAAATGTGAATTCTATTCTTAATGAGCAACTTTAAGCTATAAAGTATTATCATTTACTTTAAGTGTATGCTTTTGCCAGCCCACTAAAGCTCAAATTGCATTGAGAGTGCACATTTAGAGCAATTTGTCTGCTACCACTCAGCCAACCATCAGTGACTCTGAGATTTAAGTTCAAGATTTTAAATAATTGGAAATTTAGGGGAATCTGTTCCCAGTTCTAGATACATTGTGCATGTGATAATTGTGAAAACATATTTATGATTTCACTTAATTAACTCCAAGAATATAAATATAGGTTTGGTGAGAAAATAAATCATTTTAAGTTCACATGCTGGCAAGTAGCAGTCCTGTTAAAGATGCTAAATCCCAACATGCTCCCAGAGTGCTATGAACCCGGCTCTGACTTCCACTACGTTGCACAAGCGAAGAGTAAATTTCCCAAAGGAGATCAATAAAATATCCCATTTTATCAAATTAGATAGTACATTCTCACCCTTGCTCTCAGCCAGCAGCTCTTCTGTCATGAGTCCATCCTGTCGGTTCCCCAGGACGAAAGCCAGGAAGGAGAGGATAAGAGCATCCAGGATGCCCATAATAGCCAAGATGTAGGCCCAACGCACTGAGCAGGCCCCCAGGCTGTATTTGTCTGTCTGCTCTCCGCACATCCTCCGGACTTCGTCACTGTCCCAACCATCAGGATAAATCATACAACCCAACACCAGACAGACACCTAGTGAGAGGCAGAGAGAGGAAGAATGGGTAAAAGGACAAGATAATTGGCAACATTAGGAGGGAAAGTGGATGAAAGAGAGGGAGGACGAACAAAAGGTATAAGTAGCACAAACATTTGTGTGTGTGTGTGTGTGGGGGGGGGGGGGGGGGGGGGGGGCTGGTATAATGAGATTTTGTGAGGGGAAAAAACGACGATCATTTCAAGTGCTTTAAAAACCTCTACCCGAATATTATTTTCTCTGGAGATTTTGCTGTGTTTCTATTGCATTTATTACATTGATTTTGATTCCCTCCCTTAGGCGAGGGATATGTGTCTAGACACAATTGAGTGCAAGTGGACGAGCAGTTTAAAACAGCAGTAAACAACCACAGCAACAGTCAAAGCCAGACACAATAGCAGCAAGAGATTATTAGCGTGAACGGCTCTAGTAATATACAAAAGGTCCTGAAAACTTGGGATTTCCTCACATTTACATATTTTTGTTTCAAAACATCGTGGATGTCTACCCCCTCCTTATGTTTTAAATAGTGGCAATATTGGATTTGAACTCACTGCTCCTCATTCTCAGTTTTTCCCAAAGGGTATAATCTCTCATCCTCAGTATAAAAGATATTCTTCTCTGAGGTGATGCTGCGGCAGAACAGCACAAGAAAACATGAAAGCCTGTGCACAGTCTTGCAGTCTTTTCTCTCTCTCTTTGGAGTTTTAACTAAGCACTCCTCATTCTCAGTTTTTGCCCAAGGGGTAAAATCTCTCTCATCTTCAATTTGGATTAGGCTCTCCTTTGAGGTTATGTTGCAGCAGAACAGCAGAAGACATGGAAAAAGAAGCTGACTGCACAATTATCCAGAGTGCATTGCATATTAATAATAAAACATACAATCATTGCTTCTTTATCCACAAAACACTTCCTTGCCACCCTGCTGGTTGTTTTTGTACTAGGGATTAGGCTTTTGCACATTATTCTAGTTTGATACGCATGTAATCTGCATTTTAAAGATCTGCATGCTGCTTTTATTTGTACACCTCTTAAACAGAAATGTATGTGTATATTGTCCTTATTTGTATATTCTCTCTGGCTTCTGCACAGCCTTACAACCACAAGTGAGAACAATATACACTCTTCTTATAGTCATAAAAGCTGCCCACACATATGCATTAAAGCACTCACACACTGCAGTTTGTTACAGTAATGGTGCAGTCTTTAATAGTGCCGAAAGACATCAGAGGGGGTTGAGAGACGTTTCAGCGAGAGAAAGCGAGTAAGAGTGAAATCACAGAGCAATATATGCTGCAGACAAACTGCATACCTAACAGAGCAGAGCATCTCCGAGACTCCTCTTCTACCCCAATGGCTCTAACTGTCAAGGACTCAGGTACTTATTCAGACTCAGATGGACGGATGGAGGAGTACTTCAGTGAACTATTCTATTTCAAAACGTTCTATATGATTTGGCACAGAAAATATTCCTTTACATCGCTATGTGAGCAAACAACACGTGATTAAGCAGCAGAAATCAGTGTTATATACTGTTGCAGGAATATTAAAGGTATAATGGACAATTTTCCCGAATTTTACGGCAAGTACGGCCTTATGTAAACATATCCCAGAATGATTGACAACTAGGAGGACCAACAGTCTTGATGATCCACCCGGAAAAAGAAAATCCTCCACTATACCTTTAAGGATGTACTGCAACTCTGGTTTTATGCAAGATTAGAAATGTTGCTGTCTCCACTGAATCACGACAAACCCTCTTCACTTAAGAAAGACTTAACTTGGCCATGACAGGTTGTGATAAGCTTCACTAGAACCACTCAGCCCACCGGAGCATCACAGTCTGTCAGACGTCCTCTAGATTCTAGGACGTGATTCAGCTCCTGCATGAGTGTCACTAAGGCCTTCATGTACATTGTGAGCAGTGACAGGGCAGACAGCGAACAGGTCCACTTCTACTGTAACTGCATCCCATAAAACCAAACCTCCACAATCTGTGAGTCTGTGGACCTCTCACTAACGAGTCAGTCTGACAAAGATGGTAGTTGACTGTGGCTGCAGAGGCTGCAGAGCAGGCCTTGCCTTGACAATGCATTTAAACAAATGTGGCAGTGTTGTTGAACAAAACCACCTTTTAATCTTCTCTGCAACGTGGCTCAGAGCAAAGCAGAATATCTCTAACTCCAGTGCAGAGTCTGACTCTATACAAGGTGTTTGACAAACAGGTAACACTAGAACAAAAGCTGTGCTCAACTGCAGATAACTCAGAGGGGGAGTTTGATGCAGTAAGTGCAGAAGAAAGGAAACAAAGCTGCCTCTCTATGTCTTTGACTTACATACCAAATTACTCTGTGTGACCTACAACCCAAACAGTGTTTAAAGTCTGTGATAGCTGCTGGCAAAAACAAATACTAGCTAGCTAGCGCAGCCATTTTTTGGTTGTGTTAGCACTGATGTAGTTTGGGCTAATATTCTATTGTTCAATTTTATGTTACATATTTTTGTGTCTTTAAATCTGAAACAACTTTTCTTGGCCACTTGGGGGCAGCGGAAAAAAATTGTGAACACAATATTGACATATTATCACCATTTACAGCACACAGTTGCTTATTTACACATTCAGCAATTACAGAGCAACATATTCACTCCAATATTCACTTTCTTTTAGCTCTGTATTTGGTCTCTACCAACTCCTGAGGGGAATATCTGCCTTATTAGCTGCTAAATGCTCCGTTCACCAACTCTTTGCTATCTAAGCAGGTAATGTACAATGGGGTTATTAGAGCTTTTCACTGAAAATAGCTGCCTACTGTGGCTAAAAACAACACTATGAGAGCAGTGAGAGTAAATCAAAATAGTTGTGGGCCGAACAGGTCAACAATGAGATAAAACTTGCTATAAAGCTCTGTATAGCCTTTTAAAAGGAGCTGTCCATCCTGAGATGGTGCTGAAAAGCTGAACTCGTCAGTCAGCTGCCATGTTATCAGGTGACCTAAGAGGGAGGCTGTCCTCCACTAGGGGTTTGGGAATTGGGCAATTATAAATAGTGGTGCAGATTTCTGTGAGTCAGTACATGTTTATTTTATCTCTCCCTCATAATGCCTTTACTACAAAGGTAACAAAAGCGTTTCCAGATCCTTCTGGGTGTCTCCTGCACGCATTTGGCTCGGTTCAACACCATCATGAATATTACATTGAGGCTCAGGAGGCGAGCTGCACAGAGCAGGTGAGAGAGAAAAAGACTGAGAGTGCAGAAAAAAGACGAATAAAAGAGGTTTACACCGACAAAATGCGGATAGCATCAGGGGGCGCAGACCAAGAGAGAACAAGAGATCAGAAGAGCAGTAATATATCTGCCACAGTCATGAATGCTATCAAATATCAAAATATCAAGTATAAAAGTTTCTGAAGATGAACATCTCTGAGGGATGCACTGGCCAGGACTATACCGACAGAGAGTGCCACATATGCCGCTCCTGTTTCCAGAAACAGCCTTTGGGTAGAGGAGGAGAACATGTCCCCTCCATACACTGTAACAGTAAGCCTGCAGTCAACTAATCTATAACCACACAACACAACCCAGCAGGCCCATCCCAGCATCCACTTACATAATGAGGAGCTTACAGTAATCAAAATTCAAAAACTACAGCGCCTTACAGCGTACACCCATTTTAATAATACCAAAGGAAGAAAGACAGGTTACCACATTAGGTTTTCACACTTAATGAGGGAATCAAAGAACCTTTAATATAATATATTCTGTGCAAAGCAGCATGGCATTCCCATGTATTTAAATATTTAAAAATACTGCATATATGGGAATTCTGAATACATAATATTATTTTAAATAACATATTAAATAGGCTCTGGTACATTAATTTGAATGCCAGTAGGGACATACTATAGGGAAAGTAAAAAAAGAATCAACATTGATACAAAATGCAAATCCATACTAAATATAGATATTAGAGAACATATTCAGCAAAAACAAAACATATAACACTGTTAATTTATTATTAGTTGCAATGATAGGGCAATTTTCTTGGTGTTTTTCTTATAACCACAGATAACAAGCCAAACACGACAATGTGTCATCAGTTAATAACAAAAAACAAGCACCATTTAAAAAAAATGAATAGACAACATCATGTTTTTATGTTTGTCCCTCAGAGTCAGGTAGATGTGCCAAAACAGCTGTGATACAAGAAGAGGATCAAGAGGATATGTGCTTGTACGCTTGTTGTCCGCCATTCTGGTGAATGTAGGAAATCCGTAACTAAAATGAAAGTACACGAGGCAGGCTGAGGAAAAGTGAGTACACTAAAGGTAGATTACAAAACTTAACCACATAATTAGTTTATTAATTTCTGTGGTACTAAATTTAAAAAATCCAGTTATGTAGATTCACATATTCCCCTGACTTTGCACTTAAATGTATGTGTGTGCATGTGTCCGCTGTGCCTATTTGAAATCATAGGTCAATCAACAGAAAATTAATAATCCACTTATTTGATAATTGTGGTGGAAAATACCCAAATTGCAGCAGGTGTAGATTAATTAACTGTTTTAGAATAATTGAAGATGAAACAAGTAACAAGAAATAGTAGACTGAAACCAATGTAGGTTTTTGTAATTTATTGAAGTACATATATTCTGCGCAGAATAGGAGAACTCGTTCACAAGATGCACGCAGCAAGATGTGGAAGAGTCTTCAAAGTTCACACATCAAGAACATCAGCTCTGCAAACCGTACTTTTTCACCATTTCCTCAAATAGTGACCCAGCCAGGGCGGGCGACTACAGACTGGAACCCATATTCAACGAAAAATGGGTCCGAGAAAACGTTTTCTAACCGATCGCAGGAGTCGTCACCCGTGCGGTTGCTTTCTTTTCAAAGACAAAGCAACAAAATTAACCGATCGAGGGAGTAGTTTCTCCCGCGGTTGCTTTCTTTTCAAAGACAAAGCAACAAAATTAACCGATCGAGGGAGTAGTTTCTCCCGCGGTTGCTTTTTTTTCAAAGACAAAGCAACAAAATTAACCGATACCGATCGCAGGAGTCGTCACCCGTGCGGTTGCTTTTTTTTCAAAGACAAAATTAACCGATCGTCACCTTTTCACCCTGCCAGGTCTTTCTCTGAGAATACGGTAGCCGGAGTGTTATTATTGCAGTCAAGATAACAGAAAAAAAAAACCAAAAGTCTTCAGTCTTTTCACATGTCACTACACGACAGTATTTGTTTCTTATGTCTTCACAAGTCAATTCAAATTATTTTAATTTTTAGAAAAAACATAAACTTACCCTGCTGTTAGGAGATTTTCCTTTTCTTTTAGATCAGCGTGGAGTGTCCCGGGGAGCTCTGTGCGTGCCTACTGATCCTCCACTCTGAAACTTTGATTTAGAGGTTTGAGGCGTTATCTCTGGCCATGGAGGGCGCAGAGGTTCCGGATTGCAAGTCCTCAGCTCAGCACAGAAGCTCACCAGCAGACACCCAGCACTGATCCCACTTCTGACACCAGTTTGTGGTGGAAAATACCCAAATTGCAGCAGGTGTAGATTAATTAACTGTTTTAGAATAATTGAAGATGAAACAAGTAACAAGAAATAGTAGACTGAAACCAATGTAGGTTTTTGTAATTTATTGAAGTACATATATTCTGCGCAGAATAGGAGAACTCGTTCACAAGATGCACGCAGCAAGATGTGGAAGAGTCTTCAAAGTTCACACATCAAGAACATCAGCTTAAATACACAGATAAGAGAGAGGGAGTGACATCGCTTTAAGCACACAATTCAATGTAATAACAAATGAAGATAGACCTTCTGGTCTGTCTGGTTCACAGGGATGTTCTGTCGTATAACTTGTAGACCGTTGTGACTACGGTTGTATCTCAGTAAACCTAGGTTGGCTATTTTCTCACAGACAAATGTAGTTAACTTCTCCTTGGGGGAGACATAACAAGAGAACATACAGAAAAGACATAATTAATTTGGTAAAATATAATTTTGCCATTACATAATCAATTTAAATAATCATTAAGTAATTTATTAAATGTTTATATACTGCTTAGGAATGCTAAATAGAGAGACGTAGAGTAAAGTGTTCCCATGAAAAGATCTCATTATCTGTTGGCATCTGCTGGCTTCACCCTTCCTGAAGCTGAACTTCGTGCTACAGTAATAAATGGTGTGCTCCAAATCCAGCGCAACAGAAATAGCAGCACAACTGACAGAATGCAGCTGTCACTCGGAGCGGAGACGAGATATTAACTGACGGCATCATCCTACCCTTTTAGGTTTGCCCTTCTCTTTCTTGCTCTCTCTGGAGAGCAGCAGACAGGCGCAGAGAGAGGAGAGACAGACTATGAGGCAGGGCGAGGCAGAGATACCAAGGTGGTGAGAGACGGAGCCCATGTAGGGTGCCATGCTCCATCTCTGTGTAGCCGCCAGCAAGTACCCAGCACCACGCTAACGTCATGAGCACTGTCTACCGTATGGAGCCCCTCGGCGGAGCTATTCTCAGCATTGCTCTTTTCTGTCTTTTCCACACACCTCTCTCTGTTAGCCTTTTTCTCTCCCTGGGAACACTGGGAGCATGTGAGTGGAAACCTGGACTGAGAAATGCTTGTTGGCTAACAGCAGCTTATGTAAGAGACTGTAGGTAGGGCAAATCAGGTGCAAACAGCTCTACTGGAAAGTCTGAGGGCAGGCCGACAGATGGTACCAGAACGGTATGATGGCAGTAGATTTGTCAGAAGCACATTGGCTATTTTTCCCAAAGAGAAACTAAATCCCATTCATACTGAAAGGATCACATTGCCTCCTATAATCTCTGTGTAGGTGACTGGAGGTCCAATGTGACCTCCAAAGCAACAGATTGATGCGATTTGTGTATCTTCTTTGCCGACAAATAAAAACAAATCATGCATACTGTATACTGCATTTGAAAGACTATGGTTTATTCTACCTCAAGAGCATCTGGCTCATGTTTTACTATAACACCATCGATGCAGATGCATGTCTGAGTGTTGTCAATGTTTCAGCATGTCATCGATTGCACTGGGTGGTAGATGGAAAAACACAGTTCTTTCCATCACTTACACATCTGCAGTACATCTAAGCAGCCATGAAAAAGGATTCACATTCTTAACTCCCACATTCCTTTGTAGATCCCATTTTGTCCTCTCTAGCTGTGGCAAAATGAATTATGCATACACACATCCCAAACTGCTCTATCTCACCCTACACATGGATCTAATTCTACCACACACACACACACACACACACACACACACACACACACACACACACACACACACACACACACACACACACACACACACACACACACACACACACACACACACACACACACACACACAAAATTCGGTAAACATGCCCCTCGTGTAAAATATACACAGCGGCTTAAGTGCTGAACATCATTTGTCACTTCTCGTAGTGACACATCTTGGTGCTGGTGAATAAGAGTGTGTTTACTGAATTGTCAAGACTCTCTGGTGAATGAGCCCACGGCTGTGGCATTTAAGGTGAAAACTAAAAGTCAGCTCAAAAAAGAAATAGGCACAGTCGCTCTGTGAGCAGCTTTGAGTGTTTATCTCAGTGTATGCCATGAATATGCATAGGTAAGTTTGCTTTTATGTAACAGCTAATGTTAGACTTCCACAGGTGGAATTGTGACCAGAATGTGGGCATAAGTTCACTAGTTCAGTTCAAAGGACTCCTTGTGTAGTCTTGTATGAGAAAAAAAAGACAGTAACATTATAACTTACATCAAAACTGAACAAAATAACAGCTTGTGATTGTTCTCCATTGGTTAGTAACGTGATCTGCTACTGCAAAAGGCATGGTTAATCCCGGATGCTTGATGTCTGTGTTGCTATTACCAGCATTAAGCTCCAGGCAGAGTGAGACTCCTGCCAGTGCTGAGACACAGTGTGACAGTATGGCTGGGTGCTTGGATGACTCACGTTGCTGAGACTAGAGACAACCAGTGTGTTCCAATCCTTCTAGTAGTTTCCTGCGAAGTGGACTGCACAGGGTATTCAGTTATGTTTAAGTAAGATTCCAAACCTTGCTCAGTTCAAAGGGAAGTGTGAACTGTGTAGGCAACAACTGAACAGTTCATCAGTTCGCCAGAAGTTCACAAGCAAGACTTCCCATCAGTCATTGCACCTTGCTGAAATGACACTGTACATCTTATATATTAATCAAATCACATGTATTCACATGTTACATAAATTTCAATAGAACATGTTTTGTAATGGTATCAGTTTTTGTTTCAATATTTTATTTCAATTGTGTAAAATCTCCACTGTAGCAGCAACGTATCCAAGCTATTTACGTTATAGGGTAACGCACGGAGGAAGTGATATCTGCAATATATGCACTGTGGAAAGGAATGCAACTAAGCAGCCTGGGCCCAAACACCACACTGTGGGAGAGAGGTGGGAGCGGGAGAAATAGCCTAAAGTAAAAAAAAAAAAAAAAGCAGGTTAAAGTTTCAATGTGGCTCACCTCTCTACAAGTTGACTTGCATACTAGCATGAGTTGAAACTACTGGCTTTATGGGATATCAGTCTAAATGTTTAGTATGCTTTGGAAAATGGCTGACATTAGCATAAAGTATAACTGTTTTTGTATTAAAAGAGCGGAAACACAAATTGACCTGAAGAAACAGTCTTGTCATTGGAGGAGACACGTATAAATTGTATCTAGGAAAAGAACAACACATCCTTTTCTTCATCTGTAAACAGCTTCAGTTGAAGAGCTATTGAACAAGTCCCTTCTGCAGAGCTGCAGGATGTGTGTTAATATTTGTATTATCTATCCTTGATATTCTTT
Organism: Gymnocephalus cernua; assembly: GCA_023631565.1. Classification (NCBI taxonomy): domain Eukaryota; kingdom Metazoa; phylum Chordata; class Actinopteri; order Perciformes; family Percidae; genus Gymnocephalus; species Gymnocephalus cernua. Next base: position 23,456,653 of record CM042431.1, on the reverse strand, counting down.
GACCATGTGCAGGTGTATTAACACACTGAATTTTATGTAAAACTTTCACACATGGATCTAAAATCAGATTTTCTTTTTGTGCACCATACATTATTTTAACTCACCAATTTTAACTTTAACAAACTTGAACAGCTTTTTTATCACATTTTTTATATCATAGATTTATGCCTACTGTTAGTCTGTGTTTTAAATTACCTGTCAAATCAATTCAGGAGTGATGCAGGTTATATTCCTCCTGTGATTTGAATTTAGGTGGTAGCTCTACCCGTTGGTGTGGCCATGCAAGGCACTCGCCTTGGAGCAATTTGGGGTTGGTGGCTACTGTATGGCCTTTTGAAAAATATTGTCAGTTTAAAAGTGATATGTTGTATTTTTTTGGAATTTAATATAACCTGCCACAATCCAAAAAGAAAAACCTCAGTTTGAAAATGAAATCTCTCGCCAAGAGAGCCTGTCCTTAATGGTTGATCCTTAACTCAACATACTTCATGCTCTATAGGCTCCCCAGTTATTTCTGGTATCCTCCATTTGCATTTTGCAGGGCTATAGGCCTCCATTATCATATGGATGTTCTGGTCTGTGATTGGTCTTCCTTCCTCATATAATTCGCATAAATCAAAACAGAAAATATGATTCCCTCGTCACCTAGAGAGCTACTTCTGTGAGCTTTATGTAGTTAAATGATGAGGGTGTATAGCATGAGACTGAATAATCTTATCTTTCCCATGGCCTTTACCAAACTCTAATGAAGTGTGGGCAGCATCAACTCCCTCGTCTTCACGCTGGACAAACAAGACTTCTCTCTGGCTCCAAAGATGAGACGAGTACCAAAGAAAGATGGCCTCAGACTATGACAATGATATGCCATAACTGCATCCAGATAAATGGGGCAATTACGAGTGTATGATATATAGAGTGGGACCTAACGGAGTGTGAAAATTGGTAACCAGTTAAGTTTGCTTTGTGGCCCACATTTATGGGGTCGAAAGAGAACAAAGAAAGAGGGTTATAAATGTGGGGATATTGGTGTTATAATATGTGTCAAAAATAATGACAAATATATATAGATGTTAGAGTTTCATAGTTTCACAAAGCATAGACCGGAGATGAATTAATTTAGACAGCTGGCTGGACACACATTTAAGACAGTTCTGTAAAAGAAATATTTTCAAAGTGTCAGGGTTATTGTGGGAAGTGGAGCAATATAAACTTTTAAAATGGACTCCAACTATCTCCCTTGGAAAAATGAGGTTCAACTGTCTTCCTTGGAACAATGAGGAACATGCTTCTTGAGATGAGCTGTCTACAGTCAAAATCTATTTCTGCTTCAGTTGCTGGCAAAACTCAGTGGCTGCTGGAGGGGAGCAAGGAGCTTCCAGGCATCCTCTGTATCCCACTCTGTCTACATCTTTTAGGAATTTTCTGGACAAGGAGCGCATAATGCTGACAGCTTACCTATCAATTCAATTCAAAGGATTAGAAGGAGCACAGAATGGCTCATTTCATCAAATCATTTCTGTTATTGGAATAACGTTTTAACCATCTTCTAATGCTGCAAATAATCTTCCCACATGAACATGTTGCATATCATAGCATACCTGTAGGCTGTGGGAAGCACTTTATTATAGGGAATAAAAGTAAACAAGAAGGAGATATTCTACTAAAGCTTAAGAACAAGCCTGATGTAAACACATTCTATCTATCTATCTATCTATCTATCTATCTATCTATCTATCTATCTATCTATCTATCTATCTATCTATCTATCTATCTATCTATCTATCTATCTATCTATCTATCTGTCTGTCTATGTAGCTTGCCTACTTTGACCATGTATATTCAGACAGCGTGTTTGCTCTGACTCTTTAATGTCCACACAGATCATCCGGTGAGCCGGCGCCTCATTGTTATAAATTGATTGAAGTTGGCGGTAGAAAGGAGAACAGGCTGCAGATGCCTTCAGGTGAAGCGAGACATGCAGTAGGAGTTGACACAAGAGTGAGACATGTGTCTCTTTAATAAATGTAGCACTTCAGGTTAAAGCAGAGGTGGGGATGCAGAGGTAGAGAGTGAAGGGAGAGGGAGAGGAATCAGGGAAGGAGTGCAGCGTAAACTGCAGTGAGCAGGCTGGGGTGGAAGGCTTATGTAACAGGTCCAGATGCAGCCTGTATGTACCTCCCCAGAGGATCAAGATTGGCGAGGGCAATGGGGATCAAAAGAGAACGTAGGCAGTGCTCTCTCAGTCAAAAGTTACATTAGGAGTAGTTTGGATCAATGGAAGTACATTGCCAGGATAAGCCTGACAAGCCGCATGTCCGGCTTTACCTCCCCCATGCTGCTATCTGTCAAAATCAAGTTTTGACGGAAACTTCAATGGTGCAACAAGGCAGGCCTGCTTGGTTCTTGTAGGGAATGACTGTAGATTTACATTTACAGACTATGTTTATGGCATTTACTATCTAACTGGGATGTTTTGGGACAAATTGGTGGGGATTGCTGTGGCTCACGTTACGGTTTTGTGTGAACAGGTAACTTCATTTAATATTTCATGTGGCGTTTTCTTTTGCGGGGTGCAAATGTTCTACCAAAACAAGTTCTGTACCGATACTATTTTTGCAGAGCCACCATCTCTGCGTCCAGAACTGCCCAAGACGTTTGTGATTTGTTTCAAAGAAATGTAACAACCCAGAGCGTTTTTTGTTATTATCCTATCCTAGAATGTATCTGTGGTGCAGCCAGACCTTACTCCACAGTGCTGTGTAGTTAGGTCTGGCAGTGGGAGTATTCACCCGGGACAGACTGAGAGGCTGCGGCAGAGCACCACCCAATGATGATGAAGGTAAAAAGAATTTATTACAGCATTTTCATTGAAAATAGCAACAAAACAAAACAAAATCTAAATAAAAAATACAAGATTTAATAAATTCTCCCTCTAGCCAACACTTTCTAACATATAAGCGCTTAAGGGGTGACAGAACTGACAGAAATTAATGTATTGTACTTTTATATTTTTTGTATATGCAATGGTGGATGAAGTATTCAAATTATTGAAGTAAAAGTAGCCTTCATAAAAATACTCTATTACAAATGTTTACTCTGTAAAAGTGTAGTATTATGTTATTATTATTATTATTATTATTATAGTATTAGAAACAAAATGTTATGCAGAAGGGCCCCTGTCAGTGATGTATTATCATATTATTGGATAACTATTATTGATGTATTCATGTGTAAGCAGTACTTTAATGGTTAGTCGATATGAATAGTTGGTCGATATGGTTTAATCAATGCTGTGTTAAATAAATGCAGTGGAATGAAAAATGCATTACCCTTGTGGGTAAGTACAAATTAACATACAATGGAAACACACAAGTACCTCACACTTGAGTAAACGTACTTTTCACCACATCTAAACACGTCATACACAAACTAGTGCTTTACTGTCACTACAGCATGAATTGTTTTTTTTTCATGGGTCATAGTGTCTTCGCTGTCCCACCTCATCCCTTCCCATGTGGAATAAATCAGCCTCCCCAGCCTGAGCTCTGGCATGAGCCAGGACACTTCTGAGATCACAGGGATTAACTCAAATCTATAGTCCACATCTAGCAGGGCTGCAAGGACACAAAACACAGGGGAGTCATGTTGATGACTTGGCTGGCATTTAGAGTTTGTATTCCACAGCGCTACACCCAAACTCACAAAGTGCTGGCTAATTATTCAGCATTGATTTGTTTGGTTTGATGTCCGAAAACATGATAGCAGTGCTCTTAAATTAAAGCAACTGCTCTGCATCCACAAATAAGCATTTAATCAACAACTAAAACAGCAGCACATGGTTATCCCTGTGACTCTCTTGTTGTGCTGAAAAGACCTAGCCATGATATTAATCAATTAGTGTGTGTTTGCAATATGTATGATGGTGTGTGTGTGTGTGTGTGTGTGTGTGTGTGTGTGTGTGTGTGTGTGTGTGTGTGTGTGTGTGTGTGTGTGTGTGTGTGTGTGTGTGTGTGTGTGTGTGTGCGTGTGTGTGTAGATATCCATCATCCATCCTCTCCTCCTGCTGTCCACCATCAGCAGGACCGTGAGCTGCATGGATGATGGTTGCCCAATGCCTCCCGCTGGCTTTAATAAGATGGTTCAACTAGCTGTATATGTTTCTAATTACAAAAGAAAAATCATGAGTGAAGGCTGTTACCGTAATGCAAAGGTGATTTGAAATCAGATTACCTATGAGAAACCTATGTGGAAATAGAGGAAATAGAAGAGACAGGTTAAAAGAGCTTAGGAGAGTCACAGCCATACGTTTGTATTCTAGAGATCATCCCTATCTCACCTTTGGATGTTGAGTTGCCTGCTGCGAAGGTGCCATGTGTGGATTTTGCAAGGCAGTGGTGTAATTGGATTGAAAAAAGGTTGTGGCTCAGCATATTCAGTTTCAGCGCTGCTTTGAAAAGACCCAGTGAGAATACAGATTGTCTCAGCAATTATCCCAAACCAGTTGTCATCACTTCTCTTTACCACCTGACTGCCACTGTCGTGTTCCCCAGACGACCAGCGTGGATTTCAGCCAAAGATTTCTGAAGCCTATTCAAGATTTGAGAATAACTCTGCAGAGGATTCATATTCTTGTTGCTTCTCTCAGGCTGTTATGCCATTTACATCAATATGGGCCCGGTTTCTCATTCTCTCATAAACACAAAAAGGCACAGAAACAGGTTTTCTTTCTCATCATTTTTTTTCACTTATATTTCATAGTTAAAAGCATTGATACACATGTAGCTGCAGCAGCACAAGTGACTCGATACATCAAACTGTTTCTAACATGATGATGGTAACCGGCAGACCCCAAACTGTCACAGACTGCTGTAAAATAACAAAAAACATAACCTTCTGTTAATCTTAAACTACAGGCTGCAGTTTGGACATTCCAGTGTAGCATTGTGAAGGTTTGAGGTTAGTTTACTGCACATTCATACAATAATTCAGACTACACATACAGTATTGTAGTAAGAGAGGTGCACACAAGTTAAATTGAGGGTTAGATCGAGGGTGTCATCTGGAAATTAAAATCCCAACAATATTTTTTCATTTACTGAAAATGGAAAATGCCAGTTGACAGTGTTGATCAGTCACTTTGATTATTTCTCCTATTATCCATCCACTTTATCCCCATTATTCCCATTGCATTGCTTTCTTAAATTATGAATATTATGAGTATTCATTCCGCATGTTTTAAGTAATAGCAGTGGAGATGGGGTGGCATTTTGTAAAAACCCAAAACACAAGAACTGCTCTTCACTGCATTAGCTTTGTCTGTTCTTCACCAAGTCAATTCAAATTTAAGTGAACTGAACTATGGATAAATAAGAATTCAACTCAAAACCGTGATCCGATCCAAACCGTGAGCTTTGTGATCCATTGCACCTCTAGAGGATGAATACAGGTGTAGCAGCCATGGGCAGTGTGAGAAAAATAGTGTTTTTTGAAAATTAAAGCAGGTAAACATGTTGTAGTAGAAACCCAAAATACAGATATGAACCTGAAAATTAGCATATTAGTTCCCCTTTAACATATTTTTGTATTTTTCTTTGTTTACTACTTTAGGATCTAGACAATTATGGGCAATGCTTAACAGCACTCAAATTAAACAACTGTCAACTCTATTGTGCATTTTAATAGAACGTTTTCATTTATATGCTAATGTTGTTTAGGATTGGCAACTTGAGGAAGTTGTAATTCAACAAAGATGCATGTGGCCAAAAAAAGTTAATCAAGCCCTGAGCTCTGATGGTCAAGTATTAGAATGCAGACAAAGCATATTGTGTCTCCCAAATAAACTGAACCTTGCTATGTGAAGCATGCACACATACACACAGGTAGCAAAGCAACATGCAGAAGTAACATAATTAGCCTTTTCCACAGTTAAGCACTAATCTGCTTTTAAAGGATGGGTATCCAGATAAAAGTGCTCTCATTAACGGTGGAGAGCTGGACCACACAGGTCTGCTCCTCCTGCTGCAGTAAAAGGTGCAGCTCTGTCGGCTGCTCTCATGCCGAGCTCCACCACTTTCCACCTCTGCATTCAACTAGGCTTTAATGCTCTTTTCAGAACAAGTCTCTCAATAGAGCTAATGGACCATGTGAGAACCAGCCACAGATAAACCACAGAGAAACACAGATAACGATACGTAGAGAGAAAGAAAGAGAGGACCCAAAGGATCAGTCTTCTCTGAGCTCTGGTATCTGATTTGTTTTCTCTGTCCATCTGTCTTCAGACTTCATACTATTCTTTCCTATGCTATCTCCCAGTTCTTTTTTCTCTGTATTGTCAACTGTTTCCCCTTTATCTTCCCACTGTCCTTTCTCACCACTGTCAAACAATAGAGGTTCAAGGTTTTGATTTGTGATCCATTTTGTTTGATCTGTATTCATCTTTATCTAAAGTAGATTTTAACTGAAGGCTCTATTTTTTTACTGGTATACACACACACCCATACATATATATTCACTTATATATGTCATATACATTCAATGAAGATAATATATAGTTTAATGTTACCATATCTTTACTAAGAAAGAGATGGACAGCCACAAGTGCCTTCCCTACTGTATGCATACAGTTTGAATGTATGATGACTAGCAGCCTAGTAGTTAATTCAAAAGATTAGTCTAAGGTAGTAAGGTCAGACCAGTAATAACTGGTCGAATTAAGTTACATGTTGTAATTTGGTTTAAATCTAAAACAGTTAGTCAATTGATAGACAGAAAATATAGCTTTGACTATTTTGATAATTGAATAGTACAAGTAAAAGTAATTTGTAAGCAAGCAAAAATGCCAAATGTTCTCAAACTCCAGCTTCTCAATTGTGAGGATTTGCTTTTTTTCTTTGTCTGATGTAATAGTAAACAGAATATCTTTGGGTATGAACTGTTGGTCGGACAAAACAAGTAATTTAGAGACATCACATTGGAAAGAATTACAATTTTTCGCTACTTTCTATCTATTCTAAACACACTGTATATGTCATGTGGCACATCAGAAAATAAGGTCAGTTTCAGATCAAACAGCCATCAGAAATAGACATGCCATCAGTAGCTCATCAGACAGATGAGCAGATTGGTGTTTAAATTTGCCACCACTTATTATCAGTGAAAACCATGCACATGCTTTAGAAATGTGCGCAATCTCAAAAGTCCCCCCCCCCCCAAGTATTAACTATGAAAGACATCAACAAAGCAGAGGATGTTTCCGAATGCAATTTTGTCAGAAGAAACAAAATCTCATCAAGTATAGAAAAAGGCTGGCAGCTGACATAACCGTGAAGGCACACAGGGTGTAAAATGAATTAGTTAAAGTAATTATCATTGACCTCACAGTCTTCCTAATTAATTGGCGTGCAGACTCCCGAAGAACTGCAGTTACCGGACAGACAAGATGGATAGAGAAATGGACAGCACATACTGTACTCACTGGAACAAGATTATAAAGAGAAAAAAAGGGGACAGAGAAGAGGGGAGTTGAAAATAAGAAAAGGTGTGAAAAGATATGGAACTGGAGCTCCGGTGAGGTCAAAATAAGCAGGGGAAACAAGTTGAAATGCACAGAAGGGTGAAATTGTGTGGAGGTAACAGAAAGCGATAAGGTGAATGAGCTTGCGCATCATGCATCTTGTTGTGCTCGGCTCAGTGGCGGGAAAGAAAACCGTCCTTACGTCTGCATGCCACAGACTTGAGCAGATGCAGAGACAGAAATAGCCCTGGTGAGGTAAAAGAAGGATACGAGTCCATCTAGGGCAGGATGGATGCAAGAGCCTGTCTGCACTCAACTTTGTTTGGCTGTGGTAGACATTTTGAGAGTTCTAATGTGTCCTGGGGTTTGCTTTCACATCAAACATTCAGCCTTAGTTTTTTAACCTGGGCTTCACAGAAAACGTTTCCTGGAGATGGCTAGTGAGTGTGCGCACTGGCTGATTCACTTGAGAGGAGCTCTGTGCGACGGCATGAATTTGTTATATATTGTTACGTGTTTATACAGAACCTTCTGACCTTAGCCCAAGGGGATTTATGAAAGCTGCTGCGAGTATGGCATACAGTATACCACTTAAATTACGTATACGTGGCCAACATAGAGTATGACCTTGATATTGGGTTAGTGTATCTGAAGAGGCCTTTTACTCAAGGAGGCATGTTGTTCGTATGTGCCGTTTTTTTTCATACCGTATAATTATGCAACAAAGACAAGGAAAGAACTATAAAATGTAGCATAACAATGAAAGAAACAAAATTGACCTTTAGTCGCATGAAATGAGATTGCCAAAATGTTTCAAGGAGGAAAACAGTGGCTAAAGGGAAAGGGAGCAGTAAAGAAATAAAGATCCCTTTATCTTTCTCTTGCACACACACTTTTTGGCCTGCCATTTATCACTATCATATTGATGATTTGTACCCCCGTATCAAAACATCAGCTGACAGTAAGGGGCCCATTACAGATGCCAGTGGGCCACCTGTCATCCTCAGGGCTGGTAAATGAAGACAGCGTGAGTTTAACCTTGAGCTAAGAGTAATGAAGTTTGACAGTGCTAAGCAGCCTGACTTCCTCGTTAGGCATTCCTGTGCCAGCTTACTGTGGTCAGGGTCTCTCCTCTTGGCTTTCTCTTTCATCTCTTAGCTACAGAAGCACAAAGCCCGGCGGTCTCCTCATTAAACAGGCTTATTGCATTAATTCAGCCCAACATAACACACTGAGCTGGAGCTGTTCCAAATAATCCACCCTCATTTGTGTTTGTTGCAAACAGGAAGCTTGCTGCTTTGATCACTGGGTTCAACTGAGCAGACTGATGTTTGGCAACGTTTTGGACTCCTTTCAGATGATGGAGGCCTCCACTCACACTGGATGACATTATTCTACAGTTACAGTGACCAAATGCTGCCAGGCCAGCAGCTGAACTACTGACCTTGACAACATCTAAACACCCCTAACTCTACCACACAAACACACCCACACCTTTTGGCTGATGATAGACTGCAACAGTTCACATTATATTTGGCTGTAGTGTACCTCTTAGGTGCTATAATGCCAGCATTATCATGAAATTAAGTGCATATTTTATGTGGTCACACAGTCTCATCAAAAAGTTACTTATCCAAACACACTGGACCATCATTTTTAACCAATATCGAAAAGAGATGTGTGCTTCTCAGAGGTTTAAGCTGCATACATGCACATATGTTGTAGTGATGTGTTAGGAGAAAGCAGTTAATGAGCAGTTATGATGAAAAACAAAGAAGCATAATTAACATCAAGGTACGAACGCCTCTATATTGTTATATAAAGCAAAGACTGGTTTAAGGCAGAATAATGTAAATGGACCAATACTCACCAAAATTCACAACACACGATTGAAACTAGAAATGCACTCATCCAACTTTTTTCTCTCCTGATAACAAGTCCCATACCTTAACTCAGGTATCTTTCAATAGCAAGTATCAATCAAATACCAGTGGATATATATATATATATATATATATATATATATATATATATATATATATATATATATATATATATATATATATATATAGAGAGAGAGAGAGAGAGAGAGAGATAATGACCATAATAATCCATAATAATGATCCATAATAATAACCATCCATAATAATGACCATAATAATCAGATCATGTAGTTAGTTATACAGATCAATATATATATATATATATATATATATATATATATATATATATATATATATATATATATATATATATATATATCTTTTAAATACAGTAGGCTATAATAAGCTGAGAAACTCTTCATAAGTGACTTCATACCTGTAGCTTAGTATCCATCCCATCATTTCCTCAGCAACACTTCAGCACCATGGATAGCGCTGTCTGTTCAGCAGTGTTGGCTGACAGCTCCACACAGATCCTGGACACTGTCTGCTTATCTTCACTTTGGCTGCTCCCACTGACAATTAATCTAATCAACTGACCAATCAAATTCAAATCCACCCCAGTTCAAGGGTTTCTAAAACATATCATGCCAAGGTTTTTTGTTGTTGTCATTTAGATATTCATATCGCCCATAACTGTGTTTAGTGTAACTGGAAAGATAACAGTGAGGTGTTGCCATTATCTATCCATTTTGTGCATACAGTGACAATAAACTATCCTCTAAGACCCTTCCAAGGTCCCTGCACCCTACTGTAGGAGGTACTGAAAGACACTTGCCTGATGCTGCTTGCATCCAGCCGCAGATCTTGTACACGGTGGAGGTGCTGAGGAGGAAGAAGAGACTGAAGCAGCCGATGCAGGTGACAACCAACATCATGGACATTCCAATCAAGAAGGAGGCGGCCTTGAACGCAGTGGAGGGGATATCGGCGAACTCGGTGAAGCTACCCTGGCAGGCCATGTCTCTGGAGATACCATCTCCGACGCAATAGTGAAAAAGGCCGAAGTAACCGGCCTGCGGTGTATCCACACCATCCCCAATCCAATAGGGCTGTGAGAAGATGGTCACGTTAACAATACCGAACAGGATAGTGAAGATGGCCCATAAAAGTCCGATGACACGGGAGTTGCGGACGTAATTGGTCTGGTACAATTTCGCAGCTTCTGCAGATGGTAGCATTGATGCGGCAGATCCAGGTATCATTGTATGCAATCCCGAAGACTAAATGAATGTTGCGATCTGTCCGAGCACGAAGCGAGGACTTAGCATTTATCGCATGAACTGTTTTACAGAATCCACCCTAAAACAGCGAGAGCAAGCGGAGAATCTATGCCTGTGCAACTGCAACACAGCAACATCTGTCAGGCGCGATCAACTCATGACGTCGCATCCCAAAGCCAGGCGGTGAACCGAGTGAGCAGCTAAAGCAGAGTGCTTGTACCCTGGATATGACCGACGATAACTGTGGAAACTCAACGACTACAGCAGCAGAAACAGTGTCCTTCCCTCTTGCTCCGTCTAGCCGTCAGACATGCACATCGCTGCTGCACTGTGTCGCTCACTGATGCCCTTGGAAAACCTCGGAAAAACCTCCGAGTAAAAGAGAAATGTATTATTCAAGCCGACCGCGGCTACACGATATGAGATGCGCGCACGTAGCCTATCCTTATACAAGCCCAAATAAAAATAGCAAACGCCTATAACAAGCAGGTTGTATAGCCTATTCTATCTCTGAGTGGGGTCGCATAGCCTACAACTGCACATTATAGGACTACTTACAAATGAATGCAGCCAATCATAATAACCATTCACAATACGACGGCCCCTTTCGCGATCGTTAAACGGTTTATGACAGCATCACCGGGCTGTCATTGATGCTTGCGAGTCAGAGAGGGAGGGGCGCAGACTGTAGGCTATAGACGCAGCCCGTGATGTGCGTGTGTTTATGCAAACAGAGGCACACGCCATCTGTGTTTGCGTTAACAACCCATGAACTGACGGAATAGCTTTAATATGCTGAAGATTAAAAGAGGTTGGATGCCGTCAAATCAGGGGGCACTGGCTTTTTTTTTTTTTTTTTGAGCATGGTAAATCTGTGGCGACTCGTCCGTTTGTCAGTGTTACCCGCCGTGTTAAAGACGCAGCCAACGCTGCTCGGCTTCATGAAGCGCGCTGCTTTGCTGCCAGCCCAGGAGGTTACGTAACACTTGACGAAACTGCAAATGGTGTGGCCTGAATAAGCACAGACTGGAAACACTGCATAGTATAAGCGGTTGTTGGTTATTTGCACATACAAAAAATGCCCAGCCTTAAGATACCAATTATTATTGCAGTGATGAAACAAAAGAATAATCTTGCAAAACATGACATTATATGCCCAATCTTTGTCTCATCATTTCCCAAGCTCTACAATTAAATTCTGCCACAAAAAGGCAACTAAATCTTATTTCTATGCAACCAGAACAAGTCAGCACAGACATTTTAGTAAAAATATGACCCTTAACTCATCATATTATGAGCATTAAATGTGATTCTTCATATAACATACACAGCTTGATGTACTTTAAAGCACAAACCTACCTACCGTATGTATAGCTAGCTTTACAGGTAACTGAACATAACTGTGCACTTGAAGATTTTTGACTTTTGGTTAAGTTCTGCTTGTAAAACCAATCTAGTACACATTTTCCACTTTTGGAGCATGCCATTATATGACTTTAATGATTGATTGTGGGTTAAATCATTGTCAGTACCCTACTTCAGCAGTTGCATGACATGATCATTGCATGTGCATTGGATATATTTACATTCATACATATATCTTGCAGGGGTGACCCCCCTATGACTATTCGACGATTCGATCTAAAGAGCCTGATTCGACTGCTAATTTCACAGTCAAATTGTTGCAGTGTCTAAAAATGTGCTTATGAAACAAAGGATCATTCGGGCTATATGGGGGGGCTGAATGTCCGAGTTTACATATCATTATTTGTTTTTTCCCAATAAATCATAATATAGCCTATTTTGGTGTAAATATCAGCCTATTAATAATACTGTTAAGAACAATTAGAAGTAAGGCTATTCATGTGGACCAAAATCAGAAGTGCCGGTACTCAGTACTGGTGAGTGCTGGCCCGTAGCACTGTGCGCTGGGTTAATTGCCTTATTATTTCTCACCACACTGCAAGATAACCATGACTATTCCCAACTAAGATGCTGCTCTATCGCACATCAAATCCTTCTGTGGTCTTATTTCTGTGTCAAATGCTTTGTACTTACTGTATCTTGATGGCTACTCTGCATGATACCAGTTGCTTATGGATTAGCACTTGGAGAATTTAACACATATGGATTGGAGTCTATTTATCAGGGTGAGAAGAGGCAGTAGACTTATGACATCTGTGCTGTTGCTACATTGAAATACCATTATGCATACACATATTATACCACATGCATGATACTAATCCAGCTAATTGTACGGATGCCAGACACATTTAATAACAATTTAATCATTTTGATTGACGGATGTTTTATTAAATATCAGATTTAAAAGGTAAGATAAGTACTGTTCTACTGTATCTGTTTAATGAGAGATTCTGTACACTTGCATCAGTGTTTGAGATAACAGGCAGCCTAAGTGGACAAAAAATGAAAACGTACACTATCAGTGTTTTAATTACATCTAGCCTACTTTCTAATACAATCAATACAACAGCTATGCTATTTTTTTATGAAACTTATATTCACTTTTGTTGATCGGAAAACTGTTCATCCAACATGGTTATTTCAAAGCCATGATGGCTTTACTCAGTGGTGGAATAACTAAGGACATTTGCTCAAGGACTATACTTAAGTACAATTTTGAGGTACTTTACTTGAGTATTTCCATATGCTACTTTATAGGCCCTATAGTCTACATTGTAGAAGACAATGTTGTAGGCCCATACTTTTTACACCACTAAGTATTTAACAACATTAGTTACTTTTCAGATTCAGATTATTACTACAAAATGTAAATCAACTAATAAAGTATGATGTAGGCCTACTATAAGCTACCATGCAGTAGGCTATATAGTCTACAGTAGGCCTAGTCAAATTACCAGCTGCAATATTAATGCATTGCCTACTTCTACGTTTGTTAGGCTACTTTAAGTAGGGTGAGTGCTATAGTGTTTTATTTTTTCATTTTGTTAAGATTTCGAATGCAGGACTTTTACCTGAACAGATTATTTTCTACACGCTGTGGTATTCCTAATTTTATTTGAGTTAAAGATCTGATTTGATTGAGTATTTTTTCTAACACCGGTTGCAAATACACAAAACATGAAGCAGTGCTGGGGTCCAAGCGCTGTGCTGTAGAGATAGGTCTGGCAATGTGTAGGCAATGGGAGACTTTGCTGGGGTCAGTCAAATTGAGCCATGGAAGAACCGTACCAACCGCAAAGGCATGTTGGGAAAGTAAGTTAGCGTTAATTTACTTAATTATGCAGCACAAGCAGGGACATTTTTTTTTGTTTCAGCAAAGGTAAAGAGGAGTCTTTTAGGAATCCAAAAATGTCTTCAACATAGGTAAGTGTTGTTAAACCTGCACGTCGTTTTAAAGTTTGGCATTAAGTTAGTTTTAAATAGCCTATGTTTAAGCTGATAGTTAGCTACTAGCTAGCTAGCTAGCACTGTGAGTCCAAAGTGTCAAAAAAAAATACTTAGCTACGTTATAGGCTAATTCTTTACACCAAATATTCCCGAACGGACGAACGAGCTAACCTATACTTGTAGTTGGCAAGAAAAACACAGGTAACGATAACATTACAGTCCATTTTTTTTGTAATTGCCTCCGTCCGTTCCCGAAGTTAATTAGCCTTACGCCTGTATTCATTAGCTAGCTACACCTGTGGTTTTTATGCTAACGTAAAAAAGTTAGGCTAAGTATAACGTTAATGTGATGTAAGTTAATATAGCTAGGCCCATAGATATATATGTATATCTATGGCTAGGCCTACATTGTTACAGGACAAGCTAATTAGAGTAACTTATGTAGCTAGCTAATATGTTAGCTGCAATGTAATGCAATAATACATCATAACAAAAACAAGTCTGACTATTAATATGTCCAAAATACCTTACAGTAGGCTATAGGGTTAAATATCACAACTAGGACTGCAACTAGTTAACGGTTATTTACATTATTGATTCATGTGTTGATTATTTTGTCATCAATTAATTAGTTGTTTGGTCCATAAAATGTTGCAAAATAGTGAAATGTGACCATCACAGCTTCTCTAAGCCCATTTGGACATCTTCAAATGTCCGACCAACAGCCCAACACATGATATTTATTATTATATTTAGTTTAATCTCTTAAAAATAAAATAATAACAGCAAATAATCACATTTGAGAAGCTGGAACCAGGTAATTTTGCGAATTATTTTTCTGTTAATTGACTGATTAATCCTCTAATCGTTTTAGCCCAAATATCAAGTATTTCACTGTAGGCCTATCTACTATAATTTGTTCCTCAAATATAAATATTGTAGAAAATTAAGTTTGTCTAATTTTTGTAGAAATGATGCTCGTTCATTCATTTACCTGGAGATGGTGCTATCTCATTGTTTTCTATAAACTTACGTCACATATCCACATTTCAGAAGAGATCTACAAGTACACAAGTAGAAAATGTAATTCTAAAATTTTTAGATTTTATTTTAGGTCGAGTTTGGGTTTTATACATTTATGTTTCAACAGTCTTTCTTGTAAATTTCTACAGAATCTCAGGTTTTGCACACAAAAAATCACTGCTTGATTTATAGTGTTTTTAGTACTTCATCTGACCACCAAGGGTCAGTATAGCCTAACATTAGATTGTGAAACAGACTGGCAAGAGCCACGTTTTGTAGGACCCCTTCGCTGAAAGAGATACAGAGTAGGGACGCCCTATTACTGTCATATTATGTCATAATGTATTCACAACTCTAGCTTGCTGTTGTACAAAAAGGCCAAAACCCTCTGAAAAATGATTTATGATGTCACTAATCTCTTGTAATCTATTGTGTCATCCCTGTGAGAGTCGAGGCCCAGATCTAAAGTCCATGCCTCTTATGCTTTGTGCCCTCTGGACCACAACTCTCTCAAAGCCTGCTGCTGTGCAAAACAATATCAGGAATAATAAGTATCAGGAATCACGGAATAAAGAAAGTATTTGGGAATCAGTTTTAGCTTCCTGTTGTATTGCATGATGACGACCAGTGACACAGAGCGGATAATGATGGTGTAACCAATTTAAGTTGTTTACTAGGTCACTACTTACCATAATTTAACATGATTTGGGGTCATTTTTGCCTCATCTGTCTAAGTTGTAACCTTGCAAACCTGTGTTGCAGGATGCATATTGACATAGACTCGCCTGGGTTTGGCTAATGGGAAAAGTATATTGTCACACTTGCTTGGGGCTTCCTCAATTGAACTAGATTATTTCAGGAGAGAAAAAAGCCACTGGATTAAGACGAGGCCAGAACAAAAAAAGGATGCAGACTGAGTGTGCTATGACAGTGATTTAGTCAGTGTTTTCCAGAAAAACGAGGCGATTTTAGAGGCAAGGCTGGGACAGAAGAGGGAACAGTGCCTGAGAGAGTTGAAGAGAAAGAATAGTTGGTAGAGGATGAGAGAGATTTGCCTCCATGAATTTGGGAATGAACGATAGGCTTGTGTGTATAGTGTGTGTGTCAGTGTGTGTATGTTTGAGAGAGAGAGAGAGAGACAGAGAGAGAGAGAGAAAAAATGAATGCCAAAAAGAGAAAGCCTGGGTGTGTTGAGATAAGCGTGGGTCGTTGGAAGGTTGTTGTTTTCCGGGCACACTGTGTGTGTGTGTGTTGTGTGTGTGTAAATGATTGTCTTATTGTGTGCACAAAACGGCTGTGACTAGCTGTTGAGTAGTGATTTTGAACTGCACAGTTTTTTTTAAATGTTGACCCTAAATAAAATGTGGCGCCACTCTCGATAAGCGTTTCCCCTCCTCTCTCTCTCTCTCTCTCTCTCTCCCCCTTAGTCTGCTGCTTTTTCTCATTTTCACAGATGCCGTTTCTTCTATCAGAATTGAGTGATTACTTGTTTCGAAGTTTCTCCACTGTTCTTGTTACTTTTTTTAATGTGGGCAGCACATGCTGGGAAAAGGCTAGTGTCTATTTATGATGTCTTGCTGCCATTCGATCACAACTCACTCCACCGCATAAACCCTGCGCTAAGACTTAATTTATTTTTCTGTGATGCTGCATGGCAGAACTATGTGGGTTTGACCATCTGTTGATTTGTATTTCATTCACTAGGAGGACATCAAATCTACTTAACTATGCTGGACAGGAATTTCCAATCTGGACAGCAAATTAATTTTGAATTGGCAGTAAATTTCCCATACTACGATGTTCAGCGATTGTTGGAATCCAATATAATTAAAGTGAGAACAGCCAAAACAACCAGTGACCTTTAACCAGAAGTTCATCCAACAGTTGAGTAAAAAACATGAAAATATGAAGGAAACCATGTTTTTGTACAGCATACATTATTTCTGTATCTTTGAAGATACAATAACAAATATTCCTCTGGCACAATAAATCTAAATCTAATCTTTCCAATAAAATACTTTATCCAACTCGGGCTCAAAAAGAAATCATTATTTTCATTATCAGTTAATTTCATCAGACCAATCACAAGGTCTGAGAACCAAAGATGATAGCATCAAATGTCCAAACCTAAACATTTTCAAATTAAAATATGAAATACAGAAAAGCCGCAATTCCTGGTGGGCTGGTGTAAAAATTTCAAAACCGGTTTGATATCAAGCCAGATACAGAATTTTACCAATAGGTGTCGAACTTGTCTCAGCCGCTCCCGAGTGAGACAGGTGAGAGAGCCCATAATAAGAGTGTAGTCTCCAAACCACATGGTAGCGGTAATGCTCCTTTAAACCATGACTTTTTATCTCCAGTGAGGTTATAATAGAGACGGTTTAGTATCTTTGGTTGTGGTTATAATAGGCTAACTCTTTGGTTAGGTGCTTACACTTTGCCTCGTCTTTTCAGCTCACTTCTTTCGTCAGCTTGATACCCAAAATGTTTCCATCTCAGCGGTGCGGTTTAAGTTATTTTTGAGATTAACATGTATCATCTCGTCACTCAAAAAAAACAATGAACTTTCTAGTAACGTTAAACAATTTCCTCTCTCACCCATACTCCCACCACTACTGAAATGCAATTTACTTCACAGTGCTCGGCTCGGCAGTAAATTGCAGTCACACACTAGCGGCTCTGTTAGTTTGTTTATGTACAAACATTATGTTAATCACGTTGTCATATTACTTATTACCAGTGTTACTAGGAAAGTTTAGTGAGCTAAGCTAACATTACCAGTTATTCAACAGTAAATTAAGCTTCACTACGCTGAAGCTAACAGTAACCCTCAAATAAATGAAGCAAGCTATTAGACATCAACATGGCAATAGTAGTTTACTACATCTAAACTATCTTTTATACATCCATGTAATGAGACACATCTTGGCGGTGGCACCAGTGATTCTCAGCAGTTTTATTTCAGACCGAAGCAGAAAGCTCCGTGCTTGAGCTTTACAATGCTTGGAGAAATGTATGTTAACTTGCGTGGGCGCTACCGCGCTACTTAATCAATAAAAGAGCTAACTTAAGCTACTGACAAGCTATTTAATTCAGAAAACTTTTTAGAAACTAGTAATGCTGCTGCCCAACACTGCTTGCATTTCAAGTTGGATTTAGTGCTGTGACGCCGTTGGCACAGGTTGCTATTATCTGCTACTTTTTACTGTAATTTGCCAGAAGTTGACATAGTGACTAGTCTTGCATTTCCAGACCTTCCTCTACAGCACATAGTGACAAATCCCGGTTCAACCAGTTAGCATAAATTCAAACCGATTTAGCCTCGTACACCGGACCAGCAAATAATGGACATTTTTGCTTGATTAAATTACTGAAACAGTTAATAGATGATCAAAATGTATTTTCTCTTCATTAACTAATCGATTATTCAACTATTTGTTACAGCTTGTAATAGCAGTCCAAGACACATTGCACAGGAATTGCTATCACAAGCTTTACATCTAACCAGTCGGCCTACAGTCCAGTCCAGTCTTGAATATTTAACTTTTGTATTTCATTTTGTATTTATCCTGTTTAAGGAGAAATATAGGCCACATAAACAAAAACATAACGGAAAAAACTAAGGCTGCAACTAACGATTATTTTCATAGTCGATTAATCTGTTGATTTTTTTTCTCGATTAATCGATTAGTTGTTTGGTCTATGAAATCAGTGTTTCCCAAAAGCCCAAGATGATGTCCTCCACAACTCAAAGATATTCAGTTTACTGTCACAGAGGAGAGAAGAAACTAGAAAATATTCACATTTAAGAGGCTGGGAATAGAGAATTTTGTCTTAAAAAATGAATTGATTATCAAAATAGTTGACAATTGATTTAAGATTAATTCGATTAATCGATTAAACGATTAATCGTTGCAACTCTAGAAAAAACATATTTTTACTGTTGAGACAAATGTGATTTATCATCATGTAGAATTTTGGTCCGATCTCCCAGCCCTAATTTACAATCGGATGATATTCATTTGTGTCTGCCAAAGAAAACAAACATACGTGTTGATGGCCATCTTCTCTTTTATTTCTTCTTATAGTAATCAATCAGCTTTTATCTGCTGTATAAGTAGCCTAAAACTGTTCATTGATATTCTTTGGCAAATCCTTGTCGTCTGTTCTTTGTTTTTATTTTCCCCCTCAACATCAAAATTGTCTTGTGGTGTTGTTGATGCTATATCACCACCAGCCTGCTGTGTGCCGACTCACAGCCTTAATGCCTGAAATGGCTGGTTGAATTGTGAGGAAGTTTCCAGACTTTTTATTTCCCAGTTGAAACTCAGGCTCGTCTATTGTAGAGGTGACCCCCACTGAGTTACACAAACACTCCCTCGCAGACTGTTTACCATCACAATGCTGACACTGGCACTTTCCCTCGCTGTCAGGAGGACTCATATTTATGTATTTTCATTGTAATTACATGGCAGTGTTTTTATATTTCCAAAATGCCCTTGTTTTCCCCCACTGGCCTTTTTCCATTCATGACCGCAGAATGAAACTGAGCTTCTGCCAGCACTTTGCTTCCCGGAACCACTGAGAATAAAACCCACTAGTAAACAAAAGATAAAACACCCAAATGAAAGCTGGAGAGGGAGCAAAATCAACACAATGACAGGGGTTGTTGAATAGTGGCGGGAGTGTGTGTGTGTGTGTTGTCTGATGTTGGCTGGTGTCGGAATTTTCTTAACTATAGAGTGTGTGTGTGTGTGTGTGTGTGTGTGTGTGTGTGTGTGTGTGTGTGTGTGTGTGTGTGTGTGTGTGTGTGCGCGTGCGTGCGTGCACGTGTCTCAATGTCTTTCTATGGTTTAGTAGAATTATCTGCAATGTTTTGAAAGCCTGAACTGACAAATAGTCTAGTTAGCATCTCTTTTAGTAACGTCTTGGCATTTATTGGTAAAGTGAGAAATTCAGTGAAGTTGACTCAAAAACGTTGAGAACAAGAGCCATTTTCTCATTTTGCTACACAAGCTATTACAGTATAAGTCTGGTGATATTCTATATTTTTAGTATTGACAAGAAATCCCATGAAAAGACCAAAACCAACCAAGTCAAAGCCTTATATAGCTTATTCTTCTGTGCCATAGAGCTCCATTATTGTCCAAAACACATCTTAACATCAAATGGCTGCCTTTCATTATGATGAACACGGGCGCTGTAGTTTATTTTGAGGCGATCCCACATACACCGTCCTGCTGCAGTAAATACGACACAAATCTACAGATGAAAATAGTCCCTAACAAATACACAATTTACTCCTGTTTAAGTACATTACAGTGACAATTATTTGGCCTTCGAGTATATATTTGTCATATTTGTATATATTTGTCATCCATTTTTCAAAGATCTTTTATTAGAATGAATGGGCTTGAGGCTGAGAGCCACAGACAGGGTAGGGAAGTCAAGGTATTTAGAAACAAACTAACACATTCTTGGTTTTGGTCTTTACATGGGAATTGTTTACAATAAGATAAAATCTAGATTATCACCAGTGTCATTCTTTCATAGGGTGACTATGTTTATAACATGCCATGTACCAGTGTACATGGTCTGGAGTCTTCTGGGATTCTTTTGGCAGGATGGGTAGTCTGTTCTGTCTCTGCCTTCCCAGTTCTGACGCTCTACTCGTCTCCCTCTAAACAAAATGTTTATACTGCACTCATTAGACTGATAATGCCCCGCACCATACTAATGAGATTTACAATATCTGTGAGTGTGTGCAGGCCTGTGAGAGTGCAGTTTGGTTGTATAAGTGTGAGCATGATTATATTGTTGCAGATTTGAATTTGAAGCATGCATTGTAGCCTAAGTCTCGAAAAAGGATAAGGGTACATTGGTATTGATGTGTGAAGTCATTGATTCTTTACTGGTCCTAGCTGATCATTATGAATACACTCTTGTACAAGGACATGTCTTTGTATAGGACATATACGAATATGCACACTGACCTGGTTTTTAATTGGCCTACCTTGAGGAGTTGTTTTATGTAATTTATTACAGTGTGAGAGCTTTTACGTGGCACAGAAAATCAGCATCATGAAGCTAATGTGACAGTTTCCGTGTGTATATTGTTGCTAGAATTGAAATGTTCAACTGTTTTTGCCTAAATTGATCAAATTTCTGTTCAGTGTAGCTTGTTTAATATCTTGAAAGGTGCAATTCCCTCAATTTGTTTTCAAATCACAGAGCGCAAGGTGTGTATGGCTTATGATGTACCACTAGATGGCATCCTGAGAGAAGCCTTGTCACCCCAGCGGCTCTGTTTTGTTGGAAGAATACAAGAGGGACATTAATGCTTATTTCCATAGGCATACATTTTTATGTGACTAAAACTTTCCTAATATATTTGACTTTTGCGACAGTTTGTATGCGTATGAGTCTGATATCATCTCCCTGTTCCTTTACCTTTTGTGCAGCATTTTATATTTTGTCAATGGACAACATGAATAGAAGTTATTATGTTGCTGTTTTTGCAACCGTGATGATAAAGTCAAGGGATGTCATTTTCAGACTTTGGGAAATCAAATGGCTGCCCATGAAGCCTACATGTGCATTTCCGTTTTGACAATGAAGAGAATTTGATATGGCACTTGAAACCTTTACCCTAGATGTTTTTTGTTTTGAGACTAATTCTATTTCATCACATGTGATATGCCTGTGATAATCTCTGCTTCCACAAACATGAAATCCTGTGAAAGAACGTTTATGGTTGGTCAGTCCTCTACATGGTGTGTCTTTAAGTGGCTATATGTAACTTTCAGTTTGTGTTGATTCTAGCGACCGCTTTGGACAAAAAGTGGTAGTGTTTTTACCACTCCTACTGTCGTAAAAGTCTTTTTTTTTATGGTGCTGTATTGCCCACTGTATATTACCGAGTTAGTGTTATGGGGAGGTCATACAGTTGCGATGAATGTTTTGCTCAGACAGAAAATCATTTACAATAAAAGAATAAGTTACAGATGCATCATTGCATTTCCAGTGTTGCATACGGTAACTTAGCCTACTTTGGATGTCTCGTGAGCTAAACCAGGTATCACTATCACTGTGTCACGAGCCAAAGCATTAAGAGTTTGTTGAAGCAACCAACGTAATAATAACTTAGATTAATATAGCGCATTTCATGAAACCCACGGATGCTTTACACAAGTAACGTTATAGGGGGACAAGGGCAAAGAAAATAGTAAGTCAACACAAAAACGGACTAAAAGGAATTAAACGTCTGTGCTAAATGGAGGACTTAATTTAATGTCAGCTACTGACGTACAACCACATTGCGCCTTGTAAAGTTATTTTATGAATGAAATAGACATTTTCCATACCTGAGGGCCAATTCGGGGACGTTTTTGAATCATTTACAATCCTGTAATTGTCTCCATCTGTTGATAGCCCGACCAAGTGTGACTCGAGTTATTGCCTTTTGTCTTTCACTTTCCCTTTCCCTTTTCGCTTTTAGTTGTTCTTCTTTTAATTTCCTTCTTTTCTGTGATGGTCCTGCCCCAGTATCAGCCGTAACTACAGCAGTTAACTTCTAAAATAACATTAAAATACAACTAGGCCTTTAAAAAGAAAACTCTTGCTTCCTTTTGCCTGGCTCAAAAGGCTGGATACGCTAACACTGGCTTTCCTGTGTTGCAAAGAAATCTGTGAGAATGTGTTACTGTAGCGCTGTCTACCTGCTGCAAATCATTGTGTGACTGTGTGGGAAAAAAACGAACCCAGGCAGAGTTCTTTTCATTGAAGACCATTGTATGGAAAATTACAGATTCAGAAAGATTAAAAAGTTACATATAGTCACTTTAAGTGTCTCCGTCCTCGTCTTGTTGCCACTGTCCAACAAGCCTCTCACAATAGCTGCGTTGAGCCTTCAGGAATGTTTAAGATGACGAATTTCAGCTAGTTTAACATTTTTCTGTGACAAACGGGCTCTTGAGCAATGAATGTGCTTTTATAGTAACAAATATATGCCCTGTGGCAATGACTTGATGAGAGTCTGTGTGTTTCTCTGTGTGTGTGTGTGTGTGTGTGTGTTTGTACACATGTGTGTATTGAATGTTTGGCATTGTGAGACAGAACAGGCTGTGTTTGCTGTGCGTGACTGAATAAGAGCAGAGCACCAGGAGCAGCCGGCTGTGTACACCCATGGACAATAGCTGCACGTGAAAGAGAAATGTTTCACCACACCAGGTCAGATCACCAGACACTCCTTCTTCCTCTCCCTTTTCCTCTCCACTGGCCAACAGCTCCCTTTTCCCTCAATCTGTCTCCATCTTTCTCGCTGTGTCCATCCATACATCATCCCCTCCATCCCCCTTCTCACTCCCTCTCTCTCTCCCCTCTGCTCAATCGCACCACACCGGCTCTCTTTTCTTAGCAAACCATTCTCTCATCCATTATTGAGACTTGTTTTTTTTTCCTTGAGTCTCAGAATGAAGTAGGGGAACGGATCTTTTACATTTTTAATGCCCCATATGAAAAATGTAGCATCAGTCATTTCTCAACGATACGAACTGGTAAACTTTTAGCAGGACACAACACCTCAAGTCACGAGATGATGCGAGACAAGGAGAGAAAAGGGGAGAAAAGGGGAGAAAATCCCTGTGGCCTCTGATATGGAGAGGTGGGGAAGGACAAAAGTAGAAATATGGAGTGAAATGTGACAGCAAAATGACAAGGCTAGTTGCTCTTTGAATGCATCATCGACCACAGCCGTCTCAAAAATACACGCATCCATACAGCTGAAAAAAAGGGAAAAAAGACCACCAAAAGGAAGGTGGACGGAATTAGCGAGTCAGGTTGATACAGATGTTCACTGGAGAGGTTTCAGAAGCACGAGGAGATAATCATATTCAGCGAAAACCTGGAATGATTTGAATCCCAAAGGTGGACAGTCCCTCATAGTCTCTTATAGTTTGTTATGCATTAGAAAAAAACTGTTAGAACCCCCTCCAGTCATCTAATCCACTAGCCACTCTCCCCTCTCACCTGAGCCACATACTGTAGTATGCTCCACAGCTCTTCAAACAGCAGCCAGGTCAAGGTCAGTTTTGTGAAATGGCAACAACCATTGTCAATAAAGACACTGCCACACATCAAGTCTTGACCACATATCCCTGGATATGATGGGATTTATCAGGGCTCCAGCAACCAGCCAGACATGTACTCTAACAGGACATGGGCTAAAGCAGGTGGAGAGTGGGAGTATGTATGCCATGAGTTGGAAAAATAGGGGAAAGTAGATTGTATTTCTGTGTATGTTTGCATGTTATATGCTTACATACATATCTCTCTCTCTCTCTCTCTCTCTCTCTCTCTCTCTCTCTCTCTCTCTCTCTCTCTCTCTCTGCACCCTTTCTTTAATGTTTGAGCTATAGAAGGTGATTTACTCTATCCCCTAGCAAGATGCTGAAAATTATGAAATAAATGTTCACGATGACTGCATGTCATGCAATAGCTGGCCCTTTTTTATGTCAGACAAGAGACGACAAACTACATGAGTCAAGGACAGTAGAATTCAGGTAATGCATTATTTTACAGCTATATTGGCTTTCTGAAAAAAAACAAAAAAAACCAGCTGTACCACTGTGGATGCTACAGGCTGATCTGCCCTCGTGTAGTTGTCCAGATCATAAATCTGACTCTCGGAAAAAAGCTTCACTGCCTTCCCCCTTCATCTCTGTTCCATACATACACACATCCCAGAGCTTAAGGTGGGGGTAAGAAGCAGAAACGGACCTATAGCCTGAGGGGGTCATATATTCCTGCCACAAGCCTGGAGCATGTCTTCTATATTTATGCACTCATTAAGTTGTTTGTGTCTGCAGATTGGCCACAGCTTGTAGTAGCTCATAAATAATAGGGGAAATTGATGTAATGCATAGTACCCCCATGCCCCTCCTTTACGACCATGCATAATCTTAAATGGGAGTTTAATTCCTACATACACATATAGAAATAAATGAATTGATGGATCAATATAGGGATGAATTAATGTGTGATCAGCCACCATTTCCATAGTTATATTTTGCATATTAATGAAGTGGGAGACCTTTTAAGGATTTGTCTTAAAAAATGTGTAAGATCGTCTAGATCAAAAGGTTGTACAACTTTTCATGATTTATATCTTTGTATATTAAAGCTGTGCATTGGTGGCAATAGAGGGTATTATACTGTTATTTGACTCTCGAATGTTGGTTGCTTTTTATTGCATTTTGCGATTTCTAGTAGCCTTGGCTAGCACTGACTGACCCATTAGTCGGGGGAGTGAGGTAGTCTAGAGGACAGGGACAGGGAGGGGCCCAATGCTCCAGTTTCAGGAGTCAAATTGACAGCAGGAGGATGTTTTTGCCATAGGCCTTGGGTGGTTATGAAAGTCAGGAGGATCCATTAAGGGACCTGCCCTCATCTATAACACCGTCTCCCTGTGAACCCCATTTAGCCAGAGGTAGTTTTGTCACAAACAGCAGTAGCATTGAAGGACATCAGGAATGTGACAGACTGTTTTCTACTAAGCATCTGGGTGGACAAACGATGATCAATTAAGACAGGAAAGCAATCACAGGTGTCTTTGAGCTACCAGCAGGTTCCTTTACCCTCTCAATAATTCACCAGCCTTTTGTAGCGATTTCTTCTCTCCATTGCCAAGAAACCACACAGTGAATTGCTGTGGAAAAAAACCCTCATGCTGAATGGAATATTTTACAGTGTGCGTTAAAAGCAGGTGTTTCATATGTGGGTTTCATCTGTACATGCACAATATGCAGAATGTATAGCCTGCGGCAATGGACAGAAATAGAACCAACAGCCTGGCAATGAACTGACAAGAGACAAGGAGCAAAAAGGTTCAAATGAGGAGGAGGAACAGGCCCAGCTAATGAAAAAGGGACGGAACCACTGGAATTCCTCCATAACAACAGGAGGGAAACCAGAGAGCATTTATAATCATATGTGACGAAGGTGAATGTCTTCTGTCTTCATTTTAACGCTGTTCCATTCCCTCTCTGATGGCAATGAAGTTCTAATAAGGAATTGATTTTTTAGGGAGAGGGAAGGCAGTTAAAATTGTGACCTTGTGACCCCATTGCTCATTGTAGGTGTGGCAGGAGATGGTCCTCATCCCTGGAATCGATGCAGCAGGCCTCATAACCACCCTCTGCCGATTTCAGAGGCCCAAATGTGTCATCGATGTGTCACCGAGCATACGTCTTCGCCAGAGGCGAGAGGACCTCTACCCCAAGCCCCCCCCCCGGATGACAGGATGGAGAGTGGCATTTCCCCCAATTCTGTGAAATGGTGCAGAAAACAGAAGAAAGAGGGACACGCCCCACAGTGTCTATCAATCCTGAGTCTGCAGCGCTGACCTCCTGTGAAACTTCATTTAGATGCCCTCATCTATCTGTCAGTGAATGGGAAAGAAGGTAAAGGAGGAGGGGGTGGTATTGGAGCCAGCAGCCAATCTCCTCTCCATTCTCAGATGCATAATTCAGTGTTTCTCTCACAACAGCCTGCGCTTCGAAAGGGCTCAGCTCCCCCAGCCATGCGGCCAGCAGTCTGCTAATATGAAAGAAGCTCTGAATCCACTCTGTTGTTCCTTCAGGCTTTCTGGCTCTACACTCTCAGTCATACTTGTATGATTTATTCAGCTTGTTCATCCATGGCGTGAGACTCGGACCCCAATGGACGAGTTGGGAAACATTTTTGTCCTTGTCAGGATCCAGAACTTGGCAGAGGAAGTGTGTCGGCATCACTGTGGGTTGTCAGAGTGACACTGGAGTAGCTTAACCTCCCACTGGTGGTTAGTTTTACGGCTCCTTCTGAGAGGCTCACAGCTGAGCCAGTGTACAGCAACACTGCCTTGGCCTCAATAAGCAACCAAGGAAGGAAGCATTAAGGACAAGAGCACAGGGTCACTCTTCCTGTTCCTCCAAATAAAGTCAATTTTTGCTTCAGTCATTGAAAGTTCACTGAAACCTATTTACCACTAACCTATCTACTTATGCAGGTTTATATTTGTCTTTTCTATGTGTAACAACTTATACAGTATTTACATGTCTCGTACAGATACAATAAATTGGAATTGTGGTTTTCATTCATATTACCACTAAAGATTTCCCCCATGCGAGGGACTTTGAGACTGTGGTGGTTTTGTCTGTTGAGCGAGGTAGGCCAGCAGTATATAGAGTTAGACCTCTAGTGGGGGTATAGTGTTGGCTGAGACCCAAAACTCCACATACCACCACCACCACCACCACCACCACAGCCATGGAACCAAAACTGTGTGGATAAGTTTGTCTGCTATTGCAATGCATTGACTAGGAGGATGAGATGCCAAACACCATCATGATTTTCCAGGACAAGGGTCGTCAGTCAGCCTTGTTTTTTAGCACTGTTTATTAGGAGGCCAACACAGGTACAGTGCAGTCGAGAAACAGGCCTGCATGTCAAATCATTTCATTTGTATTAATGGTTTTAAAACTAGTTTGGAAATAAAATAGCTGGGTTTATAAAACAGTTTGTTTAATGTTTGAATTATTCTTGCCATAGCTCCACTGCAAGTCAAGTAAAGGTTTTTTTATTTGAATTGACTTCATATTTATTTTGTAATATCTAGACTATATTTTTTAAAACATGCCTAAAAGTTTCATTGTGGAACCAACAATGAGTAGATTGACCTTTAGCTTCTCATTATGTGGTTGTTTCCCTTGTGTATGTGTGAGGTTTTATTTCTGGTAGTGCAGGGCCTTGCTTATTATTATGTGAACACATTATTTCACTTTCTTATATCTCCTAAAACTAAATACTCTTTCCACTTGAGTGCTTCTATATCTTCTTGTTTATGTTTTGCTTCAGAGGCAGAAGATGATGGTGATTCTTTAATTGCCACTGGGCTCTCCCTGACCTGACTGCCCATGTGCTTCTCTAGGTCAAACAACCTACTGTGACGTCAAATGTAACGAGGTGGCATAATGGCTTGTTAAATAGCTTAAATGATGGTGAGCAGAGGGGTGGTGGGGGTGAGTGAGCCTAGCCTGGCCCTGTGACAGCATCGCTCAGGCTCATAACCATAATCCATCAGCTTCTGCTGCTGATGCGATCCCCTCTCCCAGTTCATGATTGGAATTGCCATTTAATTGCATAGAAAGTTTCCACCCTGGTCCAAGCAAATGGGTTTGATCTCGCTTACTGTTGTGTGAACATTTCATATCCCACCCTTATCTCCCAGTCTCTGGTGCTCTCTTGATCTTCTCTCTAATAGAGAAGAGCATAGCTTGGGGACCAGGTTAATTATGGAGGAGCTCATTACTCATGTTTAATTATTGCAACTAGATAGCTGATCAAAATGTGTCCTCTTCTATTCATTGTATAGAGTGAAATTACTCCATTGTGTGTTTTACCACTTCAATGATTGATTTCATTTTGGCTGAATATTATTTTATTTAAAAACATCTCTTCTCATTAATCCCCAAGGATTAGTTGAGCACTACAAAGCATGTCAAGTAAATGATTTGTTTGAATTATTTTAATGGATAAAATCTCTTGAGAGGCATTTGTAATTTATTTTTAGCAACACTAACAATCCGTAGATATACCTGTAGATGGGCCGATTGTCACCCAGTGTAGGTTAAACAGAGGATTTGCTTTGTGTAAGCTGACAGTGTAGGACTTGGTCATTAGCTGGCAGTCATTAGCAACTTGTTTAATTGAAGTCATTTACAGGCTGTGCTAATCTGCTGAGGTGACCTTGAGTCTGCGTCTGGGTAATGTTTATGCAGTGCAGCAGAGTGTGTCTCTCTGTATGCCATTATGAGCACAAAATGCAGTTAGGCCCATGTTTGGCCGTAAAAGTCTGCACTTCATTAGTCATAATTACCTTTGCTGTAGCCCAGAGAGGTGATGAGTTTCTGAGCTCTTTCTAGACTGATGCCAGTAGAGCAGAACTCATCAGCAGAGGTGCTGAGGGCTCGGAGTGCTAAAATCTCAGTTCTCATCTCTTCCTCTTTTTCTTTCCTCTCTTTTTTTTCTATATCACTACTCACTGTATATCAACCTAACCTCTGCCGGTGAGCAGAGAGGTAGTAAATCTGGCGCGCTCGTGCAGGACAAGTAGCAAATGCATTGTAGGGGAGAGGTGTGGGGGGGTGAGGGGGTGCTTGTTGGAGTGATAGATTCATGAGGCGTGGCCTTGTCTGTGTGGGATGTGTGGTTGTCTGTATATATGGGGTATATATACTCCATTCAGATATTATTTTAGTTTCTGTAGTATCTCTACCAGTTATTTGGATTTTGCAATGAGTGTTGACTTTATTATTTTAGGGTTAGGTTTTTTTAAGGTTGTATGTATATGTACACATATTTTGTGTGAACATTGCCCATACCATTACCATACCAACACTGGTGAATGACCAACAATTACTTGAGTGAAATTAATAGTTACTGTGCCCTGCATCACAAAGCCAGCCATATGTTGACACAGTGACACAGTAACACAGTGACTGCCACACGTAAGATCGACTTCCCTGGCTAGTTACCAGAAACAAATACAAAGAGAGAGGAATAGATTTTTCTTCTCTCCAGGTTCAGCGAGTTGAAAGGGAGAGCTTCCCTCAGGGCAAGAGCGTGAAACTTACAATGTTAAGGGAAGAGGGAATAAGGAAAGAATAAAGGAGAGAGTAGGAGAGAGACTGAGTGAGTAACAGTGGATAAGCGTAGGAGAGAAAGCTTGGAGAGAGGGCAATGATTGAGGAAAAGGGCAACCAGTGAAAATAGATTAGTTGAGAAACTGCAGTAACAACACTTGGAAAGGTAAATTAATGGAAAGAGGTTTTAGATATATAAAAAAAAAGATAGCACACTACTTGGCTATTTCTTTTAGATATAGGATTGTTTAGAGCAGGGAAGTGAATATACAAAGAACGTAATCCTGTGATTGGCAGACACATTTGTGATGGAGACAGACAAAGAACGAAAGCTCTGTGAGCACAGTCAATAGCCATTTAGAGGAGACGAAGTGAGAGATGACAGCTGAGCAGAATGGTGTGAAGAGTGGAGGATAAATGAATAAGGGAAATGCTGGGAGGATGGGGAGAAATGAGTGGGGGAGGTCCCATTGTATATTGTGGTAGGATGGGACTGTCTTGTGACCTCTGACCTGTAATTGAATCAATGAGTGTGTGGAGCACTGTGCTGAAGGACCTACAGTGAAGGTTTCAGCAGGCCATTTTATTTTGTGTAAAGGTGTGGCTGTGTGACTGCATGCATGTGTTCTTGGTGATGTGTATCTGCCTTTCGCTGTTAATTACAGTCTCTAGCCATCATGTTGATTGTGGAGCAGGTGTGCACAAGGCTCTGTTCTCTTTGTCATTGGTACACTGTAGTGGGACAGCTATTGTCTTTGGTTTTCATGGTTGAACATGCAAGTGCACAGCCCTTTTTAATAATGACTGAATATAAAGTCAGGAAACAAATTCCACTGAGATGTTTTCTTTATCGTCATCTCTTTTTTCACGTTCAGTTTTTTTCCTCTTAACTGATAAAATGCTCATCAATCTATCACTGAATACAACTGTGTGTGCTGTGTTTGCATTTCGGTAAGTTTCACTTTATTAAGCAGGGCATCATCATCATTAATTGACTCCCTTTTTAAATCAAGATGTCTGTGTGTGTGTGTGTGTGTGTGTGTGTGTGTGTGTGTGTGTGTGTGTGTGTGTGTGTGTGTGTGTGTGTGTGTGTGTGTCTGCGTTTGTTTGACTTGTTGATCCCCTCCATGTGGGACCACCAGCTCCTGGTCCACTGACCCATATAATTAAGGCCAAAGGCCTCCCTCCTTCTATTTGTAACCACAAAAATGAAGGCCACATTATCATCTGTATCATCGGTCTCACTTGGTCCCCACTAAGCCCCCCCTGTCCATACCTTTTCCTCCACTGTTGGTGGTTTGGGGTTTTCAATATGATTGTGTGCTCCGTTAAGGAGATATCATGTCTGACCAAATCTGTTTGGTTTTCCAGCCCAGGGCATTTGTGTTGGGTTTACATGCCAAAACCGCTGTGATCCATCATGTCTCTCCAGCATCCACACCCACAGAATCCACATGCCCACAGCCGCTGCTTATCTCTGCTTGTTTACATAATGTAGCACAATATGGATTCAGCTACAACTCCGCTCAAATGAGGTGGTGGGTTGCAGTGTTTAGCCTGTGGAGCTACAGAAGGCTAAACCTAGATGGTAAAAAAGAAGGTTGTGTGGCGACTGTGGTCTTCGGTGTGGAATTTGTAAGCTCCCATGACATCCATGCCTTCCTCTAATTGGCATCATCCTACTAGCCTCAAAGTTCAACATAATAAACCATGGAATATGAAATGGAGCCAATTGAATTTGTTGCAGTAGATCCACACAGACACATACAGTGTGGACCCTGCCCCCTCTGCAGCTTGATTGTCAGGTGTCAGATCCTGCTGTGGTCTGGTACTGCCAGAATTCATTCTGGGAATAAATGAAAGCAGAAAACACAGTCAGTGCAGTGCTCCTGGTCCATGTCTCTGGAGGCCACACGATAGGTGGGATGGAGTTGAAGAGATGAATGCTGGGTAGCCAGTCTTTGTGCTTCTTCAGAATGAAACCTATGGGGAGGAGAAGGAGGTGAACAGGGAGGAGGATGAGGAGTGGGCTTCAAGAGAGGGTGTGAAGCTACTGGTTTAAAATGAGATTTTCTCCTATTTATTTATTTATTTATTTATTTATCTGCGCTCATAGCTCAAGGCTGCCTGCTTGCTTTTTGCTGTATGTTCCATGGCCTCAGTGCCCCCTTCCCCCTCCTCCCTCTGTGTTTTTAATGTGAGTGAATCTGCAAGTGCAAACATGTGTGCATGCACATTTACACCTCTACTACTATTACTACTACTGCCTGTTTTTTTCCAAGTGTGTGTTAGTACTGTACGAGCGAGAGTTTGTGTGTATCTTAACAGTCTTTATGAGTGTGTAAGAGAATTGTATCACTGCTATCTCACTTCATACACTGCATGTGTGCATAAACACACATGCAGTGTATGAAGTGAGAGCCTGCGCTGGTGTCTAGGGATGACTGGTGTCTTTTGGGATAGATCTGTTTTATTATGTGTGTGCCAGACATACTGGGCATCTCTTGCACACACAAGAAAAACAACCTCTTTTGGGCTGTTGCTGAGCACAATGCCTTAAAACAGCTCAGATTATGCAGAATACAGCGGAGTGAGAACAAGAGCTGTTTTGTATTTATTTATTTAAGTTCATGGACATTTGCACCAACCACACTAAAATCAATATTGTATCTATTAAGCTAAAAGAGGTTTTTTTGAACACAGAAGGTTTTTTGTAAGTGTTCGTGTAGGATTTCAGATGTTTCAGAGGACATTTTTCTATCATTTATCTCATTGATTTTCAGCCACACTCATAGCTTATTTTCTCTTGAATGCAGAACGGGTAACAGTGGGGATTTGGAACTAGAATGCTGAGAAGTTCATGTCAGTAGGTCAGCTCATTGATCGTTTTTGTAAACTAGTCCCATGTCAGCTGAAATGATACCAAGGACTGAAAATACATGGATTCACCTCTTAACAATAAAACATGTTTTCAGTGATTACTTCCACTCACGCTGCTCATGAATTGCACTTTAACACTAGCGTTACTGTTTTCTTCACTGTGCTGTGTCTCACATAACTTCTGCCTCCTGTTCTTTCTAATTGCTTGCATGCTGGATGTTAGGATGTGGAAATGGCTGTCTGTGGTGTCAAAGCACTCAGCACTCACTCCGTCTGTCTCTGTCACAATGTGGCCATGTGTCTGTCATCTCCCATGTCTCATATTCCTCAGCTTGTTCTTTCACAGCTCCGTTGCCATGACAGCAGGAGGGGGGGGGGAAGGCTTGATAACAGTGAACTGGGAGCTGAACTGAAAACGTGGAGTTTAGAGAACAGATTTAATGTCTAGCAAATGGAAAAGAAGCACGAGGCCAACAGTCTGTGGACACAGGCAGCCCTAAGCGATGCACTTTGCCATGCTTAGAACTCAGAAAGAACTAGGACTCTATTGAAACATGCATCACACTTAAATTGTGCCAGCCAATGTGCCTCCACTATTTAAACCCACAGACATACAGACACACATCTGCTGTAGCCACTGCAGACAATGATGAACCCCAATGAAGAACCCCAGTATTTGTTATTCATGGGATCACCATTGTGGAATAAAGTGTGGTTCACAATGCAGACAGTACTAGGACCAGTCCATCAGGACAACAGTGTGTTCAGTGAAACCGTGAATGCCGAAAAATTTCAGAATTTTTTTTACTAAAGAGGGAGATGTCTATACGCATCCCTAAAACCTGAGATTTAAACGTACCCCGCGCAGGCTACATTTGGTACATAACGGATTCGAAAGCCAAGCCTGTCTAATACACAAAAAATGGAAAAGAAACCTTAACCTCTAGAGCGGACTGTCAGTACAGAGAGGGAAAACACACTGTCATCGTAGCTGTCAGCCACTGCCAGTCACAATCCAACAAACAATATCAACCAATAAAAAGATGCTAATTACACTTACCACTCTGATTCTCATCTGAGTTTTGGTCTGACTGACGGCAGGGTCAGACAGGACACCAAAACTATCGCTGCAGATCGCGAGCCAGCCATGGCCCGTCCGAAAGGAAGTTCTGCCTCCTGTCTGAACCCAGAGTGTTGCTCATCATGTATGGCTGAATCTCTTGGATATTTCTAGTCATATAAATCACTGTTCAACCTAGCGCAAACAGCAGTGGTGGGAAATGTGGGAAAAACATGTTGAACAAAATATTAATCACAGCAGAGTATATTTACATATTGTAAAACATGTGTGGAGGGGGACATTAACTATTATGTGTACTATACATACAGGCTACATAACATACTGTAGCTCTGTCCCAAATCTTTCCCATACACTTATCATGGCACAATAGACTGTTTGGCAACTAATACATAAGAAATTAATGTGTCTCACTATTTTTACTGTTAGGAAATCAAATAAGAAGTGTGACGACTGATTTCAATCAAACTCTAATTTTGAATGGTCCTGTTAATTTCAAATTTGAAAACTCAGCCAAATTAGAGTACAGCTATCAGTACCAGTTATGATATTACTGTCCGACAGTAATTTTGGTAGAAGAGATAGAGAGATGTAAGCTAACCCGGGCTCGCAACACGAAGGTACACAGCGAATGAGGGCTAACTTAGTTTGTAACATTAATCTCCCTGTCTCGTTTTTCCTGCGTGTTGCATTCAATGTGAGAATGAGATAAAACTTGTATACTTGTGTATGTATTTCCTACTTCTAGAGTTTGTGCTGTGTTAAACTGACTCACTGTGTGTGTTTGCTTTCTGAAGCCGGGCCTGCTGGCGTTGGTTATCGGGAGGGTCTCCTTGTGTGCTCTGAGTAGCTCCAGCATATCTCGTTGACTTGCCCGCTTCGTCCAACAATCTCCTGAATGACTCTCTCTCACACACCTGCAAATCATGTCACGTATCAGCACTTTGCTTATAAAAAGGCTACTCAAAAGACCTGTCGTAACTCTAGTGTATGGAACTTTTCATATTCAAAGAAACTTAAAATCCCGCCTGACAACGCTCAGAAATGTTAATAATGAAACTGTAGTGTATTAACAATGTATTCAAGGTCGTGGTCTACACTGAAATGTTGGCAGTGCTATGATATATGACAGAAGGCCATGGGCTGAGTAGTAAAAGTCAATACTGTCTGTATGATCGATTAATTATAGCATGGCCTTCTATTTCTTTTAAAAATACAGAGAAATAGGCCATGACAGGTGTTTCCTCAAAATCGTGGGCAGTAAAAGACTGAAAAACGTGTTAGAGACAGGATCATCAGCCGACACATTTTTCTCTATTTCAAAACAATACCTTTGTGTTTTGTTAACATGTTTTTAGTCATGCAAAGCAACAACAAAAAGATCCGTCCCAAGCAGCAGGCTGCAGGGTATTACTCACCTTAGTCTTGGCACGCTGCTGGTCTCCCAGGCTAATAACTAGTAATAGCTAACCAATACTCATGACCAGTTTTAACTCAATTAGGAATTTGAAGACAGAATTAGTTTAGGGGGAAAAGACACTGAAAGACAGACATCTTAAAACAACACATACTGTAGATACATAGCCTGACTAATGAGTTTACAACTTATGTCACTCTTTTTATAGAAAAAATTGTCTCTATTTAGAGGAATGAAATAACATCTCAACCATTTTGGTTTTTTTCACTTAGTTTACGTTTAGATAAGGTCTGCTGCTTTTCAAATGTGGTCAGCAGTTTAATGTGGCCTAAAACTGGATGGTGAAAAAAACTGACTCACTCGCTCTCTTGTAAAGTCTAATTCTGTCCTGCTACTGTAAATTCTCAGACACAGTCAGTCACATATACTATATTGTTTAATAATTATCTAACTGTGATCTGCCCTGTTTTCCAGAAGCGACGGTTTCACTAAGACAAGTTACTACCCATCAACTTAGCGCTCAGAAAGTTTATATTGCTTTGTCCAACAACAGATTTGGGTCTGGTGGTCAGTTGTTTATATGAGAGAAGAGGACCACAGTATGTGGGGAATGTTGATCCTACTGTTTTTCAAAGGATGATACTCCTCTTGGTCGGCAGGACTGGGTTATTTGTCAAGGTGTCAGTGGAGCCACTTCCAGAGGCTCTCGGCCTAATCCTGACGTTGTGGGAGACAGGACCTTATCACCCGCGCAGGTTTAGCAGCCCTGCATTTCAAGAGGCAAGGAGTTGAAAAATGTGAACGTAAAACATAAAATATCTGAACTGGAAACTGATCTGCTGCGTACTGAAAGAGCACAACAAACAGTACAACAATGTTCATTTTTAGGAACTGTAAAGTATAATTAGATCACTCGTTACAACTGTGAACAACAATTATGAATGAGTCACTCAATTACTGAACAATTTAGAAGACTACTATACTTATTTCAGCACTTGTACCAAAGATGATGATGTCTAAATACATTATACAAAATAAAGTGAAACATTTTGAAAACATCCAGTGGCGTGACATTATCACAGGACTACCCATCCATGCATAGAAGAAATAAGCATAGACCCAACTCTGACTAGACACAGCAGCAACTGGAGCGGAGCTTAAATGGACCCAAAGAAAAGAACCTCGTTCACACCCATGAGCCCATTTGGAACCATGTTTAACTGGATACTGTTTTTTTGTAAAATGAAATTGTTTCATTTATCTTCACTTTATCATCAGTACCATTGCTGGGAGAACTTCTGGTTACAAACAGATAGCCTAACTTAACACTGTGTTTCCACTGTTTTTGTAGTTCAGGAGTCAAGATACAGTGTTTGTCTTATGGAATAAAGGCATTTAATTTTTTTTTCTGTGGCAGCAGTGCACATTGAAAAATAGGTCTCCTATGCACAGTGACTTAAACTGGGGCTAGTTTACAACGGACATGGACATATGTGTCAGCAAACTCACTCATCATAACATTATCTTACTTTTCTTGTGTCTTGTGTTCAATCAAATATTATATTAGCAATTAGAAAGTCTGGCAAAACTGTTGGGGTTTAATTGTCTGCCCAATCCTCCTGTAGTGTGTACTGTAGAAATACATTCAGTGTTACTAACTAAACCAGCACACAGTAAAAACATGTCTGTCATTTATGGTCTCAAGACGCTGGTCTTTTTCATTTTATGTCATTTTGTGTGCCCACTGCTGAGACCCTGAGTACCATCGGAGTTGTTCCTTGTGACTGCTGCCCTCCCTCTGTGACAGGGCATTGAGTTTTTTGGGGTTATCCTGGCTGGTTTTATTTACACATTGAGTAACACACCCCTTCTTTTACTCCTTTCAGGGGGGGACAAGCTTTTCATGGGACTAATTGGAGTGTGCAAGCCATCACAGCTGAAGTGCTCCCGCAGGGCCTCTCTTTCTCTTTTTCTCTCTTCTTGCCTTCTCCCCTCCTCCAACACCCAGGCTTTTATTATCATTTGCCATATCGAGTAAACAACCTGTTAGTGTAAATTAGGGTCCCGTGAGTGATGAAGCGACAGATCCAACCCCTTCTGCCTCTGCTATCTCCTCTTTCCCTTGCCATCGCACTCTTTCCATCCCTTTAAGCTCTTTCCTCTTTTGTGCCCCCACCCTCTGTTCTGCCTTGTTTAGCACGCAGCCTTTTTAAAGACAGAGGTTGTGTGTGTGTTGTGTGTGTGTGTGTGTGTGTGTGTGTGTGTGTGTGTGTGTGTGTGTGTGTGTGTGTGTGTGTGTGTGTGTGTGTGTGTGTGTGTGTGGATGCAGGGGGTCTAAAGTGAAGATTGAAGTGGACAAAAAAACCCTGGCGCAACCTTGAGGTGGAAATTAATAATGATAAAAATAATTACTGCCCCACTCCCCATCACCCACGCCTCCTCGACCTAGTTTTCATAATGGAGAACGATAGCCCCCAGTCGCACACTGTGTGTGTGTTTAAATGTGTATTAGTATCTGTGTGTGTGTGTGTGTGTGTGTGTGTGTGTGTGTGTGTGTGTGTGTGTGTGTGTGTGTGTGTGTGTGTGTGTGTGTGTGTGTGTGTGTGTGTGTGTGTGTGTGTGTGTGTGTGTGTGTGAGAGTGTGCACATAGGGGAAGGGCCTGCAGAATGGCCATGGTGTAGTAGGGATGAATGTAGGACAGGACCTACATGAAGAAACACAGAGGCCATCAGGTACAGGGGAGTATGTTGCTGTTACAGGTAAAGCAGATGGCTCCATTGACACACACTGCTTTTCTCTCTTTTTGCTTCGAACACTTTCGCCAGTGTTCATTCTGTCTTGAGCGCTGGGATCTTGCTCAATGTTTCAAGGGTCCTCATTTTGGGCAAATGCACAAACACAAATTTGTGTGTGTGTGTGTGTGTGTTTGAACATGAGCATGTGTATTCAGCAGGGGTTGTGTGGAACAGACGGAAAACACTGTGCTGTGACCGATCTCTGCTAGCAGCTCCGGTCAGAGAAGGCAGCAGAAGGTCACACACAAAGACACATATGTGCGCGCGTGCGTGCGCGCACACACACACACACACACACACACACACACACACACACACACACACACACACACACACACACACACACACACACACACACACACACACACACACACACACACACTTTATAATGATGAACTATGACACAATTACTGTCTTTGGTGACCTACACGTAGATAGCCATTTCAGGGCGGTAGCATTAAGCTATTAGTAGTGTAGTCAAGCATTGCCAGACCTTCCTCCACAGCGCTGCGTAGGAGGGTCTGGCTAGTCCACACTAAATTCCGGGATGGAAGAAAAACGTGCTCTGGTTTACTGGCATTTCTTTAAAACCAATCACAATCGTTGGGTTGCGCTAAGCCCTGGACACAATGACGGTGCCTCTGCAAAATAGCCTCCGGAAAGAACTTGTTTTGGTGGAACGTGTACGTTTAAAAGTTGTTTTAGTTGTGCAACAGAAAACTCAGATTTGACAGATAGTCTAGCTAGCTGTCTGGATTTACCCTGCAGGGATCTGAGGAGCATTTAACCATAGTCCGACAGCACCTGAACAATCTGTCGTCGATATAGACTATTAGTGCAACTGTTGGTGTGTAGAAGTGAAATCTGTAAAACTGACATTAACAGACAGAGGCCATGTTCAAATGACAATATCCCTCGGTAGAAAAAAACTGGGCTACAAATGATTCTACTTTTATTGTATTATTATTCTGAATATGTGCTTGCACTTATCAATTGACCAGTGGAATCTGACCATGGACGGCACTGTGGAAAAAACTGAGCAATGATCATCTTTTTGCCAGACAAACGTTTTTTGCTCGAGGTCCATGCGTCTGCAAACCCTGTTGTGTCAATTTAGTGGTCTCAGTGAAATGAAGAGGCTTTGACACAGTGCTTTTGTCTAAATAAGTGGGGCTAATTAAAAATAATGAGCTGCATGGGTTGTCAGTGTATCAGCCAGGTAAACGTCTGTCCTGTAGAGATAGTGGCTACTTGTGTATCTGTTATTGTGTTGTCCATCCAGGATATAAACATGTTTTTAAATGAACTAAATGAAGAAGTTACACTTGATGAACTTTGTAGTTTACTTGTTTAAGTTGGTGTGTTAGAGGCTAACCAGTCCCTCCAGGATTTTGCGGCCTTTTTTTTGAGATTGTTGTGGCCCAAAATGCCTGATTTCGCGGGAGCTTTTGTAAGAAATTGCGATAAAAGTTGCGATGTCTTTTGTATGTTTGTTGCAATGAAGTTGCGGGAGACAGTGAAAGTTGCAAAAAAGTTGCGATTTTTTTTTTTTATAGTTCTTTAAGAATAAAAAGGGAACTTGTTTTGGGGAGAATAAAATTACTCTGGGCTGAGATTTCCTAGTAACCTTACCAAAAAGGCTCAGGATGCTGCAAATGTTGGTATAATATGAAAATGGATGGTGGATTTAAGACAAAAAAATAATAATTTATTGAATTAATCAAATTTGAACATATGTGTCAGTGGCTTGTTGATCTTTACATTGTCAGTTAATTTCCTATCCTGGCCTGAAACACACATTCATACCGTTTGATAAAGTACTTATTGGACTTTAACTTATTGCACTTACAATAACGACCTAAATTGAGCTGTCCTCAATTTAGGTCATCGTGTCGTTCCATCTCCGGTTTTTCCTGCATCCACTGTGTGTGTTTGTGTGTGTGTTTCTGTGTGTGTTTGTGTGCGTCGTGGGGGGAACGGAGCAGCAGCCCCGCCCCCTGCAGAGAGCCGACAAGATAAAAAAAAACAGCAGCAGCTTCAGCGACTTTACAGTGAAACATCTTTACAGCGTATATTGATGTTAAAATGTATACAGGTTGGCAGGACGGTCTGAAATGTTTTGCACAAAATTCACGGTGATTGGTTGAATTCGCGTTAATTGGCGCGATTGCGAACATCGCAAAATCCTGGAGGGACTGGTTAACATTATACTGGGCACACTAGACTCTTCAGTTGCCACCGTGACAGCCACCGAAGACCTTCCGCCCACCGCTCTGAGTAGCCTTCATAGTAGTGGAAGCTTTAAACAGGGTCTTTTCAGATTCCACGTTCCCAACCTCCTTGCAGGAAAAATCCCCCCAGGACGGGCCTCTCATTCTCAGGGCCTAACGCCAACAGAGCTGAACAGGGAGCTAATGCTGGACTGTTAGCTGTTATCAGTGGAGAACTGCTGACCTCAAGTCGGGATATTGTCAGATAACAGAAAGAACACTAACAAACCGACACACCGTCTATAGACTGTGGACTCTCTGGCAAATGCCACAGAGGATGTTAAAGACCTTAAAAGTAGCAACGGGCCAGTTCAGGGAGATTCGCCCTGAAAGGTTGAAAGCCCAAAACAGGGGGCATGACACCCAAAACAGTTGAACAATATTAAAACATTGTTCAACTGTTTTGGGTGTCATGCCTCTTTTATGCTGCATGAAGGGCAACCCTACAGCCCAGGATGTTTGAAGTTGCTATGGCAACAAGTGACAGCAGCTGCTAGCATAGTTTTTGCTCAACAGTCCGACCAATAATCACAAACTAATTCATCAATTACCATCAACAGGCATACCCTAGGACCTTAGCAAATGTTAGCAAACAATTTGTTATTTACAGATTAGAAAAATAAGAGCACAAATCCCCGAGGAACTACGTTAGCATAATGAATGGCGGTCGTTTCCGCTATAGCGCCGTCATTTATGGTAACGTTACTAATTTAACAAAGCACAATAGTAGATTAAACACAAAAGACAGACTAACTACACATATAAAGGTGCTTCGTTGGAGTTTTAACGTTTGAAAGCTGACTTGACTTGCAACTGCGGGTGAGGTGTCCTCTGGTAGGAATCCATAGGATGACAGGATAGCTAACTTGTGACACTACAGCGTGCACACAGGTATTGTAAGCGTGTTTGATGGATGCAAACGAAAGTGTGACCCATCTCATTAAAAAATATGCTCTAATGCTTTACTTGCGGTAAAACAAAGAAATCTTGATTAATTGTGGTTAGACAATTATGTAATAATTGTTACAGGCCTACCTCTTATTCGTATTGCAGAATCAGACGTTTTTTTTAGCTTCCTTCAAAATAGGTGCCTGTCGTGCCTAAATTATGTATATATTGTGTTTTATCAATTTGAGATGGATTGCTTTTGAATACCTGACATGGAAATGCATTAAAGACAGTTTTAGTGACTTCTTGCGATTGGATTTCACCTTTCTTCACCTTGGTTTTATCTGAGAATAGAAACAGCAATGCATTTGTGCTTGGCCATACAGCTAGCGGCTATTGTACTTCACTTTGGGCTTTGACTTCAAAACCCTACATATTGTGATTTTCAGAAAAGTGACATTATCTTGATCAGCATATTGTGTTGTGATGCCTTTTCTTAAAAATGTCTTGCTTTTAATGGACCCAAAATAAACTTCTTGTTCACTTGTTATTAAAAAAAGCATAAGTGAAAACTTGAAAGTTAGGAGGTATATCTTTTCAGTGGGGGCTCAAGGCTGTAACTACAGTTTGGCAACATTTACAGAGTAGAATGCTATCGAAGCTGCACATACTGTGAGGACTTAAGCTCTTTAGGATGTCTCACTGGTGAGTTAATGTAGTTGGATTAATTAAAAGTGCTTAATTAAGGCAGTGAGGAGCTGGAGGGTGGCTGTGGACTGGTTTGGAGGAACAACAGAGGACTGAGATAACCTCTGACCTCACTCTCAAGTCTCAGTCCACCTAGCTGACCTCGTAAAGCAACTGGGGAGGACGCAGAGTGTATCTGCAAAGTTACTGCCTTCAGTTGGACCATTGACTGTTTCTTTACTGTACTTTCGTTTCCACTGCTGTTTTCACGGTGCTATAGTGCACACCCTTGACATTGTCTTAAATTGGCATACTAAAACAAATATTACAACAACCTGGTCCTCGTCAAGCCACGGTCACGCTTTCCACATCACTTTATTTAGCCCTCTGATGTTGTGTTGTCCCACGGGCAACAGAAGCAGCAGGGCTCAGTATTACTGTGGACTCTATTGGAGGAAAATAATTTCTCTTCTGAGCAACTGTTTAAGTTTTTGGAAGATAGTTGTTGCTGTACGTAATGTCCATGAAAAATGCAGAAAACTCAAGAACTAAAACTCATACACATGATCTCATCAGGCAATATTGTAAGTGTACTCAGTGGAGACTGAATTGTGAAAGATTTGGGATTGGAGAGAGGTGGAATTGTGTTTTGTTTTAGGCCTGACAGAATAGCAAGTATTTAGTTCAAGTTTTCTTCAAAGTCAGGCTGTAAGTAACTGTATTTAAAGAATTTCAATCAGACTGGCCACCGTAATAAAAAGTCAGGCTGTGAAGCTCTTTAAAGCATAATATTTCCCTTTTTGTCCAGCCTTCTTGGGTGTCTGGACTGCTATGTGGATACACATGCTGACTCAAGCAGCTCTGGGTGCAGCAGCTGGCCTGGCAGGTGAATGACTTAACAAAAATATGAACCATTCTAAATAACAAAGCAGAGAGAAACAACAAGAAATAGGCAGAGATACAGTATGGTACACATGCATTTTGCTCCTGTGTGTATCTTCATGTTCATCCGTGAATGTGTGTGTGTGTGTGTGTGTGTGTGTGTGTGTGTGTGTGTGTGTGTGTGTGTGTGTGTGTGTGTGTGTGTGTGTGTGTGTGTGTGTGTGTGTGTGTGTGTGTGTGTGTGTTTCAGGGTTTAGACTGTGAAAGCATCTGGCCATGCCGTCCTGGCTGTGTGCTACTGCTGTGGGTCAGTCAGGCT
This sequence comes from Gymnocephalus cernua, assembly GCA_023631565.1. NCBI lineage: Eukaryota > Metazoa > Chordata > Actinopteri > Perciformes > Percidae > Gymnocephalus > Gymnocephalus cernua. The sequence goes on along the minus strand of CM042431.1, from coordinate 23,413,681 downwards.
GTTTGGACATGAAGTGGATGTGAGTGTGTGTGCAGCTTGCTGGCTTGCGAGTGTTTATGTCTGTAATAGGCACTTAACCACACAAACCCAGCAGGCAGCTAAAGAGAAGCCAGAGGAGACGGTCAATGGTGTTAACAGCAAGTTCTTTAAGTTCCTCTCTTTAAAGTGATAATTTATTTAATGTGGTTTCTCTGCAGAACCACATTATACAGCAGACCTTGTCTGCTGAGAGAATATTCGAGGGGGTGGGGGGCATAGTGTATCACTTACAGAACAAGAGATGGATGAGAGAGAGAGACATGGAGGGAGGGTGCATAGCTTAAAAGTGTGAGGATTGAGACTCCTGTTTGTATTTATGCTGGGATGAAAAAGGAGAGAGCGAGATGGGGGGGGGGGTGTACAGGGTGTTAGAGAAATACTTATCCATCATTTGGTGAGCTGGAGCAGAGGCTGGTGGGGGAGAAAAAGCAGCATTATGGCTGGTGTCTGCATCGTCGTAGTGGGTTAATCTAGAACAGAGAGGCAGCACACGCTGCTCTGACAGGGAGAAAAAAGTTGGAGAATCATGTGGAAAGGGAGATTCTGATGGAAAACCCATGAAAAAAGCAACAGTAGAAAAGAAGAAAAACAAATCTGAGTGCTGCTGAGGACGAGAGGAGAAACAGAGAGGTAAAGGGTTGGAAAAAGGGAGATCGAAAGAGGGGAGGGGGACTAAGTGGGAGAGCAGCAGTGAGACACATGGAAGAAGAGGGAGGTGAAGAGAGCGGAAGAGGGAGGGAGAAAGGAGGTGTGATAGTGGGTGGGAGAGGAGGAGACAATCTGGTGGACGGGCAAAAAGACAAAGGAAATAGAAAAGAGTGAAAGGGATAAGTCAGTGGGCTGGTTAGGGATGAAGAAACTAACACATGCATAGAGATAAGACAGCCAAGGTCTCAGAAGAGGGATAGAAGAGTGCAATGTGGAGTAACATAGTGGTTTAGGGAGAGGTAGGAGAGAAGGAGAGAAGAGAGGGTGGAGGAAGAGATTAAGGAAAAAGGCAGAGTGATAGACTGGCAGAGAAGAGGGAGGAGAGAAGAGCTGGATGAGAGAGAGGAGGGAGGCCGTCTCGTAGAGCGCATACAGCACGCGTGGAGCTGGTGTTAGAGCGAAAGAGAGACAGAGAGGGAGGGAGGGTGGGAGGAGAAAGGGAAACAGAGGGAGGGGGTGAGGTATTTAAACGTCAGAGCAGGACGGCACAGGCGAAGCTCTGAACTCCCCCTGAGTGAAGGTAGGACAGGGAGAGGAAGCAGAAGAACAGAGCTCTACAGTTTTCCTGACGGCCAAGCCCACACACTCACACACATAAATATTGCACATACAAACACACACATACGCACCAACTCTCACACACGCACTTTTGGACTTTCGACTCATTTGTGGACTCCAAAGGCTGTCCTCTGGAACTCTACCTGTGCCTTCCTCGCTCCCACTCATCACTCTCCTCAACTCTTCACCCACCGTCACTCCCTCAGTCCCTCGCTTGGTGAGGGCAGATGGCCATGGCGCGGGCCTCTCTCGGGGGTGCCTTAGGCTGTGCCCTGCTGGCCCTAGTCTTGGCGGGCAGCAGCATGGATTTCGGGGCGCCCCCTGCAAGCTTCTACCCTCGTTTTAACCCCTTCTTCTTCCTGTGCACCCACCACGGGGAGCTGGAGGGAACTGGGGTGGCAGAAGGTGGGGGAGAGGTGCTACTCACCCTCCAAATTACAGGCAACCCCATTGCCTACACCCCTGGACAGGAGTACCAAGGTGAGCACACCCCCTACGGTGTCCTCTTTTTCTTTTTGCTACATGTTGAGGGGAATGGAATCTATTGTTTAAGCAAATTGTTCATATCAGTGTTGAATCACATACAAAAACGAAATGTGTCGATTTGATCTGATTGCAAATTTCACTTTGTGAAAATACAATGCATTTGTATTATTTTAAAGTAGTTTACCTCTTGTGAAAAAAATTAATTTGTAATTGTAGATGTTTCCTTGATGCATACACCTTGCTGAAATGTGCTAAAATTGTTATTATGCATAAAATACATTTCACATTTAAAGATATAAAATCAACTTCATGATCACAGGTGTGTACAGTGAATACATTTTACTTGCAGGTGTTTTGCTTTGCATGGCTGCGGTGTGTGCATATGGGAGTGTGCAGTTTGTGTGGGGTGGCTGCTGTTGGAAACCAGCATTTATGTAACTAATAAGTAGTGATGCTGAGTGGGACTCCTGTTCAGTGCAGTAAGCAGCCTTGGTGTTTTACTGAGCTGATCCTGATCCTGATGCTCCATGTGTAGGTGGTGTCTCCACAGGACTAACAGCGAGATCCCTCCAACTGAATGAGAGAGAGTGAGTGCAAAAACTGCGAGTGCGAATGGACAAGCAGAGCACCATAGAAAGCTCTGGCTGATAGAAATAAAGACTTAGAAATCAGTAAACCATGCGTTGCTTGTAAGAGGAGACAGATTAATGTCCCCTTTCCCACACTGATGTGCTGGCACCTGGTGCTGGAAAAATGATCCCCTCTGACCTCCCAAACTGTTTCATCATTGCTCAGTCACTCACTCTCGCCACTCACTTAACACTGGGGACAGTGACCCACACAGGCCACCACAGACAGAGTAAGGTCACATTCCTATGCAGCTATCTTCTTCTCTAAGAGTTAAATATATACACATTTGACGCATATTACTGATTATATCTCACTTCCTAAATAGACACACATTGCGTAAACATTGCCCCTATGTTTTCCTAACCCTGTCTTTGTTGTATTTTACCTAATTTGATATGGCCAACAATGGATTAATTACAATGTACTTGTAAACCTCTTGATTTCAAAAAGGATATGTGCAGCAGAGTTTGTGTAATTGTATATAGAAAGAAAAGGATATGAGAAGGACAGGAAAACAGAGGAGGAAAGGAGAGGAGTCTGGAAGAAGCAGTATTATCCTCTGTCTGAAAACAACAGCCCGGATCAACCCTTCAGTCAAGCACCTTTTAACTGGGGCCGGGATTGTAGGGAGAGCGGGTGGGAAGAGATTTGAATAACTAGCTGGTGGATGGGAGGGATAGAGCGCACAGAGAGGTTTAAGTAATTAGCATTAGAAATGTGGTGGACTGGGAGGAGGGAGAGATTTAAATAGGGCCATGGCTGGGATTGGATGGAGTAGGGGGAGATTTAAATGACGACGAGAGGATTGAGCAGATAAGATACCAGCAGCGGGGCTTGCACGAAAGAATGACATGGTTCCAAGCTGCTCACTCATTTTCTCCGTCCCATGTTTTGGCACATGATGGCACCTCATTGTTAAATTTCTGGGGTCTTGATTGAGTTTGGGGATTGAAGGATAGCAAGTAAAATGTGGCTGACTGTGTGCTTAGTTGTGCAATCAGTAGTTTCTGTGTCTCATCCACCTTTCTCTCATCTTCTCAAACACTGATGGTTACATCAATCTTTACATGCTCTTACCACAGTCACTGCTAGGCTCATTGTGGCAGGAACTGGGTGTTCTGAGGGCTATATATACAGGTATGTATACAGGTGTTGGGTAGGGTGGAAATCTGCCTGCTCTGCTGAAAGCAGAATGAGAGAAAAAGATAGAAAAGGAAAAATAGTAAATCCCATCTTCTGGTGATGGGAAGGAAAGGGCAAGGGAAGTGCTCGTGCCATTTTTTGTCTTCTGCGAAAGAGCTTTTGTATTTTTGCATGCTTCTTTTATTTGGTTTGATCTCAATAGTTTTTTCTCATTGCTTGTTATGTGCTCTCTGGGCTTTAGTTTTGGATTACATTTGGTTTAATCGTCTAAAAGCAATGTGTGATCTAACCACTGAAAAGAGCTGCATGTGGAAATGGTGGGCGGAAAACATTAGAGATGCTGGCCGTGTGGTTGTTGAAGGGCTGTAGAAAAGAAAACTGAAGAAAGAGCGTGAAGGAAAAAGATTGTTAGTGTAGGACTGGAAAGTATGAAAAAAAAGAGACAGAAGGTGAGTGTCTCAAAGAACCACCTCAGTATTTAGTCCAGGCCAGAGGAAGATTCTGTGTGGCCGATTTGTTGTACAGTAATTGGGTTTCTGACCTGACCTCACTGCCTCTCGCTTCTCTGTTGCTTTTGAGTGATATGACCGTGTGTGGGCAACGTAATTTGTGAGTATGTGTGTGTGTGTTGTAGACGAGATTACTGGTCATAGTGGACAAAATGAAAACAGAAATACTGTAGAGACACTCTGAACTGCTGGGAAATGAAAATATGTGTATGCTTGAATTCAGACTCTAGGGTCAATCTTTGTACCAGATAAATGGAGACCAAATGTCACTCACACACACTCGCATACTGCCCACATACAGCCATATCTTTCAGAAGAGAGAGAGCAGCAAAAAGAAGTAAGGTCACACTGGGATTTAGGCCTGCCCTCTAAATAATCAAACAACCCTTTTGAACCACTTTTGCTACACAGGAAGTAGTTCTTTATTTCAGTAATGTCAAAGTATTTTTTTTTTAAACTGCTGTGGGAATGCAAGATGTTCTCCATACAGCAATCGCATCTTGATAGCAACATCACAACACAAAACCCAGAGCCCCATTTCTAAACACAGTAAATCAGAGAGAGCTGGTTTTCTTTCTTGTTGTTTTTTGCCTTCTCTTCTTTGGAAACATTACGCATTCAGTTTCACAGATTAACTACAGCGTTCAAGAAGGATGGTAAAACAGTAGTGAGAGAACAGGAAAAAGCTAAAATCCTCCAAACAGACTGTTTTGGTATCAGAAAACATGATCAGATGGGATATCATCAATCTACTGTGTTATGCAGTATGATTAAAAAAGCTCAATTGAAAAGATTGGTGAGGGAATGGAATGGTAATGTGGTGCCAAATGCAAGTAAGTAAAGAATAGCTGGAAAAATGGAGGTGCATGAGCAAAAATTGGGCCTGTGAGATTGAATGAGTTCCTTTGTGTTGAGGAATTTGTAAAAAAAAATTCTTTAGATTTCATCCTTCGTTGTTCGTTTGTAATGATGCATGTCCACTTGTGATTCAAATTGCAGTTGTGATTATCACACCAGTGGTTTCAAGCACACTGCGTTTTTGTTTGTATAGAACACAGTGCTATGTCTAGTGTCAGTCTGTCAATTTTATGTTTATGGTATTTGAAAAGCTTGAGTAAGTGCTTGTATTCACAGTATGCTATTTGCATATAGTGTAACGTTTTTGTGTGTGTGTGTCTATATGCAGGGTTGTTGTTGTAAAGCACTGAATGAGCCACTCACACAAGCCACTGCTGAGGCATGCAGGTTCAGGTAGGCAGTGTGGGTCTCCCTCTCACTATATTTATTGTTCCTACACACTATTGAAAGCCAAACAATATTCAATGGGCTTCAGTCAGTGTGTTTCTACCACACTGCCACAATAGAAAAACAGGAGGAGAAACAGTGGTGTGAGGGAAAGTGACAGAGGGTAAAACAAGAGAGCTGCTTAGAGAACTAGTTGACAGTACAGGCTGAAATGGCCATTGCTAATCTGTCAATGGTCTCTACAGCAGTCCGTGTTCCATGGACCTTTTCATGTGCAAATGATTGAAGAGGCCCGAGAAACAATCAACATTTCAAGGAGATTTGGACGTTGCCACTAAATGACATTCTTAATGGGAATTTAGAGATAAATTCATCCCCACAAAATGCCATCAGCTCTTCCCATGATAACCTATCAGATTAGACATTGGGAATTACTTCAGCAGCTCTCCTGCCAACCACCACAAACAACTCATTGTGCCTTGCAAACGGAAAGAGGCCATTATCTATCTGCAAAGTTGATTACTTGTCGTGGTTGTGGGAGTTTTTTCTGCGAGTGTGCAGTTGACCGATGTCTGTAGAACAACAAGTCAGTCATGGCGAAGTGAAGGTCACAGGCACAAGGCCCCAGAGAGGCTGTAGGAAAGCAGATATTATCTTACCATAGACCAAGTCATATCAGTAAAGGCCCAGCGAGACACCATGGAAACACAGGGCCCATCTTTAGGTAAGTCTTCTCAAACTCACAGTCTTTGTCTTTAGACTGAATGCCAAAATGGCATCAATCTGCTTTGATTTCAGTAGCCCATCGGATGTCATCATCACCTTCTGCAGCACTTAACCTCTGAGGACCCTTAAGGGTCTGCTTTCTGACCTCTGACCACTTATTGTCAGTGCTGCATTGCTTTGAGCTCTGTTCCTATGGAGTGATTAGATTTGGCTGGTGTTCCTACTTTTCCTGTCCACCAATCTAGTGCTCATTACGTCTCCATTTAGCTTAACTTTAACATTTCATATTTATCTATTTAAAAGACCAAGAAAACTATTTCACATACAATAAAGAAAAGTATTTTACGGTACAGCAGGCATTGGTCAGTGAACCATCAAAAGACTGGCCTAGTTTTCATGCAGACATCCGGTTTAGGGGAACAGGGACACTGATAAAGAAGGTAAGAGTGAGGAAAGAGTACAGAGTATAGGGGCTAAAAAAGCAAGAAAAAGCAACATGCAGATAGCACTAGCATTTTTTTTTATAACTTTCAAATAGTCCAAACCCGTGCATTCATTAGCTTCCCAGCTCTTCAGCCTCTCTGCCTCCTGCTGCTTTGTCTGAATAGGTCACTTCACTGAGTAGAGAGAAGTGTGTCAAGTGTATTACTGTTTGTATGGGCTTGCTGGGTGTGTTTGGGTGTTCTGTCTTTGTGGACATTGAATGATGAACCATTTAAAGAGCATTGTATTCACCGAGATATGCCAGTTTCTTTTATATGAAGGAGCAGATGGGCAAGAAATGAGAATGGATATTCATTGGGAATCTAGCCTTTGTCACACATGCACGCTTGGCCGTGCACACAGCACTCAGCTTGTAGTGGGTGATCCATCATGACATAGAGACGGGTCAGATGTTATGCTGGCTAAACACAAATGTCCTGATCAGCAGGCTATTGCAATTCTTTGTGTCAATGTTACAACAGGTTATAACATGATAACATGAACAGAAGGTTTCTATGTTCCTCCTGTCAGGTGCTAAATGGCTGTATCACAGGAACATGCTCTAGCTATTATTACATACTGTACTAATACTACAACAAACTTGCAGTGACATACACATATTTGATCTGTCTCTGCCTTTGTATTTTCTCATAAAGAAGCAGTGAGCTGCAGCAGCTCTGGAGAATTTGAAGCAGAGATAGTTGAGATGGCCCAGATGCCACCTATACGCTACATTTGTGGAAAATTGATTTACTGCACCAGAGCACGGAGAATCGCCTCAGATAACAGTGACATTGTTAGCTTTTGCCAGGCTGGTGCCAGAGTGATGCCAGCATGATGCCAGGTGTGGTAGAAAGAGCTAAAAATGAAGGCAGTGAGTGGATCCCTGCCAGGCAGAGGTGTGTGCCTGTGCCAGTCTTATCTGGGCAAGCGTCACAGAGCTCTTACGTTTTTTTATTTTCAATTTCCTCAGCGACGCATTTTCCAGCCAAAACATGAAAGCTTTTATCAAGCAAATGTGAGTTGTGTTTTCAGTAACTTTCATGAGTGGGCAGATGAGTGGGCATACACATTTTCAGTATGTTGGAGTGTGTGCTTACCTTTTGGGGATTTGCCTGATTTGGAGTGCCTTTCTGTTGATAATACAAACTGGGGTGTGCAGATGCTAGTCTCCTGCTGTCCTAGTATGTACTTGCTTGCTGTGTTTCCCTTGTTTCCCTTTCTGGTATCTGGAGATTTAAGAAGCACCAACAAAGATTCCACTGCTGGCACATAGACTGTAAAAATAATGGACAAAGCTTCTGGGTCTGACAAAGCCAATGAGGAAATGCCTTATAACTGCGTTCTATCTAATTTCCAGCAGTGGCCGACTCCATTGGTTGCAAAAAGAAGCCTGGGAAAATGACCCTACTTCTCACTTGATTTATTACCTTAATAAACATTTTCATAATGAGTTTATCATATGCTCAATCATTGCTTTCAAGTCTTCTTCCATACATCATGATATTCATTTTGTAAATGATGGTCCCATTTATTTCAAAATTGAGGATAAAGCAAGGGATCCTTTGGGGGGGCGTGGCTACACACCGACCTGTCAATCATTACAGAGGCTTAGCAATACGTATCCATGATACTGTGTACATTAAAATAGCTGTGAACTTGTTTTCGGGTGTTGTCCATGTCTTCGTGTTAAAACGTGACCCTCTCACTGAATGTTTTTCACGTCATCAAGTTAATTGGAACATTTGGTCGCCTAAAAATGTCTTGTTCAGTGTTACGCCAACCACGCTAGCTAGCCAACGCTAACGTTAGCTGGTAACTCAAAGGAAAGTTTGCTGAGTTTGTGTATTGCAGTACATGCAGATGAAAGGCGCCAGTACCCAGAGGTCCGTGTTTACCCGACGTTAAAGCTCTACTGGATGACTTGTTTCAGAAGGGTTGAAAATCTGCAACTTTCCCCTTTAGCATTTAGCTTAACACAGCACCATTGCAACCGTAAACAACACTAGCTTGGCCGCGTCACTCCCCCCAGCTCCACCCTCTCATCAAAAATCGTCACATCCAGTTGCAAAAAACCAAGATGGTATCGCCAAATTCGAGGCTTCAAAACGGCAGTCCACAAACCAATAGGTGACTTCATGGATGCTAGGTCCACTATTTTTACATTCTATGTCCTGGCACAATTTCAGCAACATGTAAACCACCCAAAATATTGTGACAGTATGAGTTTTCCACACCTGAAGCATAAAGCATTTGGTAGCATTCTTGTTGGTAACTTACTTACATTCCTGTTGTTGCTGAATATTAAGGTTGATGAGGAATTCTGTGTTTCAGTAATTTCTATAGTGAGAAACAGAACACCAGCTTACAGAGCCCACACGACGTACCCTGAGGCTGAGGATGAATCCCAACTGCACTGTTTTTACTGCCTAACTTTAAAGAAAACACAAGGGAAGCAACATTTTACAGTCTATTTAAATTATTTTATATTGGCACATTACAGTCTCCCCCCTTCCTTTGCCTCTTTGATGTTTACTTTCAACTTACAAACAGGTTGTAAACATAATTGCAAAGTTAATTTTCATCACAGAAAGCCCAAACACCAGGTCTACATATAATATTAAGGGCTCTGTGTGTCTATGCAAACTCATGCTAATGTCCTCATCCCAATCTACCTCATAACAATGGACCAGTGTTCATTCTCCTTAAGGAGTACCAAGTGGCTCTAAGCTGGATTTTGAAAAGTGATGGATCCTTTTTAAACCTTTCTTCCCTCCTCCCTATCCTTGGTACTGGACGTGTTGTTCTCATGGGGTGGTTTCCCAGCCGCTGTTGATTAGCGTGTCAGCTTTGCCGATGGCCTCTTCCTTTTAGAGAATGGAGCTCCTGTTGGAGGATTGTGAACCTCCTCCTCCTTCTTCTCCTCCTCTTGCTCTGGATCCTCCTCCTGGCGGCTTCATTGAGAGATCTGTAATCCCTGCTTGGGGGGCAGTGTGTCGTCTGTGCTGATAGCATTCAGAGGGCCTTGTAGCGCTCCAATGGACCCACTACAGAGGAGGCGGCATGGTGCAACTGGCTGGGTGCTGGGCACATGGCGCGTGGCACAGGCGGATTAGCCCCAGCTCTACCCCCCATTCAGCTCCAGCCTCCTTCAAACAGCCAGGCCCATTCTGCCCACAGAGACACGGCAGGCTGTCAGAGGCAGATTACACATCCGCGCACATGCACAAACTCACACATATTGCTGCCGAAAGTGACAGCATGGGTGAAGGGCTTAGTGTTTACAGGGCCCATGAAAATACTTCATTCCCCTAATGCTCTGTCGTGAAATCCCACATATCAAACCTCATACCCCCAGCCCCCACAGATCTACGTGTCATCAGTGAGCTCTGACTCAGGATTAGAACGTCCACAGAGTTTCTTCCAGTTGACCAAAATACAGATTAGTACATTTGTCTTGCTTTTGGATTTATCAGGAAGATTTCTGAATGTCAGCTTACCTTTGCCTTTCACATGTCGTCAATAAAAATAAAAAAAAGCCCTTTCCTACCAAGGACCCAGATGAGCAGCATGTCTTAGGGCCCATTCAGATGGAAAAAAGCAATCCTTGTCAGGGAGACTGTGTCCATCCAATGTAAAGGACAGTGTTCCTCTCTCTTTGGTGACTTATGTTCTCGGCTTCTTTCTTCTTAAAAAATGAACATGTAGCTGGGAACGCATCTGTCACCTGCCGCTAACTGCACACTTTCACAGGGACCAAGAATATAAAGTGAGACTAGCTCTTAATCCCACCTCAGCATTTACCTCAGCCCTCCCTGTCAGTCATGCCAGTAGCGATAGAACATTCTATTTCTTTTTTATTCCATCCGTTTTGATTTCTTAGTGAAATTGCTGGGGTAGTGTTTAAGATAAATCACATGTAAGGGAGAGCATATATCAGGGAAATACTGTACCTGTATACTCAAACTTTTGTTTAGATTAAGTAGGTATCAGGAGTAGCAAACAGTAATAAAGAAACCCTAAAGCTAAAAACCTCTAATAAGCTACTGGGACATTTGTGGCCAGTTGCAGTTGACTGTGTATTTGGGGCTGTTAATGAGGCCTGGCCAAGGTTTAAGCAAGAATGTCACAACGTCTTTGTCAGTGACTCAATACATTTGTTCATGTGTACATGACACTTTGTCTTGACAGCCTAGGATACAGAGTCATTGAGTGATCCTTGCTATCAAGTGAAGGCCGAGGTCTGAGGTGGAGGTTGAGGCAGAAAAAAAGGTGGGGATGAGAGAAGGGTGATGGAGGGAGCGTGACAGCGTTAATTACAGCAATGAGTGCATTCTTACCAAGCTGAGCTGGTGTGATTAAGACTGGATGTCAAGGGAAATGCTCTCCATTGATCCACTGCCAATAGAGACCATCTAGTCTTTCATTACTGCAACCAGCTTGTTAATTAGAAATCAATCTTTTCCCTCTGCTCTATAAAGCCCCCCCTCCACACCACTGTGTCACTCTCCTTCCACCCAAACATTCATACCCAAAAGCAATGGAGGGATATCAGACTTTGACTAATGTCAGTGCTTTTTCACTTAGTTGGCCATAATCTGTGGTTTCCACGCCAAGAAAGAGCAGGGAGCGGAGAGCAAAATAGTGAGGCACAATATCCTGCCTTCCTCTCCAGCTCCCAGGACGTCTTTCAGTTCTGTAAAGAATTTGCCAAACTCTAGGATTGCTTCAAGATTGGGGACTGAATTCAGATTTACTTGCTGAATAGAAGTTGTCATGTTGTCGTTCTAGTTCAAGTGTCAGCCCATGAAGATGGCTAAGAGGAGGGCAGGTGCACCTGGGGCCTGGAATAATCAAGGTTGAAAAAACAGGGATGGAAATTCAGCATAACAAAAAGCAGGACTGTATGAAAATAAGTAGCTCCAAGACATTGACATGTATTTACTTTGGTCTATTTGCTTTCTTGTATGTGAGGAGAGGTGTATGTTGTGTGTCACCAAAAACAGGCCATCTCAGTTAAAACAATAATGGACTAGATTATGTCTATATTTTGACTTCTGTACAGGTGGGCAGGCTTTCAAGCTGTTTTCTCATGTACTGTACACCTGTCAGCTCTGCAGTGGCTACACATTAATCTATGGTTTTGGCCACTTGATTCTTAGCATATAGTATATAAAATTGCATTAAATTGCAAATTAACATGAAACGGCTTGAATGTTGGATGGTTGTAATGGCATTCTTTTTCAGGAGAATGGTACGTTGTAGAAAAGACAAAATTGATAAGGAAGAACGCTTGATTGTGGTCTTGGTCTACACAGAAAGTGATTAAAGCCAGCCAAATTTTGTTGTGCTTTTGATTTGTAATGGACTTCATTAAATGATGAAAATTGAGATATTGGTTTCAGAAGTGATCAATAGGTCAAAGAGTGAAAAACAACCTAAAAAACCTAACCTAAAAAGTTCTGTCTTCCTTCCATGGATCTATCACATTGCTTCTTTTATTGATGTAATAGCATGCACACTGGATTATGACAGAGGTGATTTGGTGCTCACTCATATATTAAGATATTGGATTTGATGGCCTGTGGCGCAAATGTCTAAAATGGAGATTGCATGGAGAACTTTGATGCTTTAAATTCTTAGCACCTTGGCTATTGTGCTGCATACCTCCAGCTATTAGGTTAGTGCAGCTGACATTGGCCAATTAAGATTGTTTAATCAATTTGTTCTTCATTTTTATTATTGTTAAGAATAGGGATGTCCCGATCCTGACGCAAGTATTGGAACTAATCGGGGATCAGCATACACCCTGATTACCTTACTCCGATCATTTACATCAGCCTCTAGGGATCGCTGCCTTTGATCACACACGCCCTGTGCCACAGACACACTGCCAGACTGCCTGGATGCCGGCACTTTCAAACCAAGATGGCACGCAGCAATTCACCAGTGTCTGTCCAGAGAGTGTCTCGTGGGTGGGGGACAGACCAGCTGTGAAAAGGGGCTGAAGGTCACTTAGGCTAAGTAGCCTGGTGTCCCTGAGAGGGACATAGCTGCCACTGGGGGTTATATAGACTGTGGTTGACTGCTTGGCTCTCATTACCTCCTTCCTGTTTCCTATCAGGGCAGCTCCCGATGGAGCAGGTGAGATGGAAAGGGAGTTATGCAACAGTGTTGGTCCATGTCCAATGTCTGAATTTGTCTATGTGTACTTTCACAGCTGGCCTGCTGGTTGGCTCTGTGTGTGTGAGTGTGTGTTTCTATGCAAGTGCATGTGACGATGATGTGTCTCTTTAGACGTGGGGATGGAAGTGTTTAGTGTCATTGAGCTTGCCATAGATAAAAAAAAAAATACATATTCAATCTTATAGTGCGTGTTTGTGGCTGTGTATTGTGCGTCTCTGCCCTGTGTAAGCCATTGTGGTTTGGGTCTTACCCCAGTTTTTGAGGCTGACTGGGCTTTTAGTGTTTTCCTACATTCCTTTGATTTTGTCTCGGGAAGGCAAAGCTATACACAGTGACTTTCCTCTGTATGTAACCTGCGTTAGTTCAAATTAAAATTGTTTATGTTCTCATGTTAATCACCTTGGCTTTTAATTGTGCATTAGCATGTTCATATGCAATGTTTATATAGTCGTATGGCTCAGATAAGTAAAGGAAGGTGCTTTGCTTGTCAGGGCTGGATGGCTGAAGCCTTTTCTCTGTCTGCAGAACACATGGTGTTGATCATAAAGGACAGCTCACTCTCCAGTCCTGGCAGTCACCAAGCGACAGAGGGAAGGAATCATGGTGTTCCTGAACCTTATTACAATGTAACCCTTTACAGTAACCACCAATTATGCATTTGATGCTGAATGATATTCCCTTTATGTTGAATGTTTTGTACGTCTTATGCTTTATAAGATGTCTTTAATGAGTTTTTATGCAGGATTCTGTTGCTCTCTGCTTCAGGATCTTGGATCTTTTCTTATCCAGTTATCTTTTGGTCTTATATATACAGTACATTCTTACCCTTAAGATTTCATCCAGATTGATGAAGACAATGTCCATATGTAGCTTATCAAAACCCATTTCAGTCCTTCCAGAAAAACGCAGAGTTGTTTTGTGATTGTTGCAGGCAAAAATCCTTGATTATGCAGCGCGTTTTCTTAAAAAATGCGATGGGATATGCGGGATATTTATGCAATTTTATGAAATTGCGGGAACTTGCAAAAATTGCGGGAACTTGCAAAAATTGTGAGAACTTGCAAAAACTGCAGGAACTTGCAAAAACTGCAGTTTGATGAAAAAGAGAAAAAAAAATTGGTTCCCCCAACACCCTGTTCTCACTAGGCGTAATTCCATCACTTCATAAAGTCCCAATGGCAACAGGGGAAAATGGCTGCTCTTGTGTGAAGTAAATGCAACATTTTTCAACGTTCTGCTAAGATATATGTGACTTTTTTGCAACGAAAATGTGGGGATTATGAAATCATGCAAGCCCCGCATATTTTGCGCGGAAATCGGCAATTTAAGTGAAAGTGCGGCGTATTTGAAAAAAATGCGGCCCCCGCATAAATATGCAGACTTTGGCTGATTATGCATTGAATTATGCGATCACATGATCCCGTTTTTCTGGAGGGACTGCCATTTAGAGTCTCATAGCAGAGATCGGTACTTACATAGATGGGATCTGCATGCTGTATGAGGCCTCTGTACAATGAACCAATGAATAATGTTAAAAGCCAAGAGAGATGATTTGCTATCAGAGCCACTCACAGGTGAAGAGAATAGCCTTTGAGTTGTCACAACGTGATGTGCTTCTTCTGAACATGCAATGTTCAGTTAGAAACTATGAAGAACTGTTCTGTCATAGCTGATTTGGTCTTGTTGATTAGTGAAGTGGGGTTGTATCTTCCTTGTAATCAAATGTATATACATTTATAGTACATTGTGTGCATTGTAGATTACCTGCAGATTGTATGCATATGGTGCTACCCCAGAAATCATAACAAAAGGAAAGAAAAAGCATAAAAACTACTATACTCTGCAGTATGGATGTCACGAGAACGGTACTTTGCTACCAAGTCAGTACCAACATTCTTAAAATGTGACGGTACTTGTTCTTCTGCAGTAGCGTAGGTACCGTTGGTAACGAGGGTACCGAGGTTGCAATTCTCCCTGAACTGATGTGAGCAGCATATACGCATAAGTGTTTTACTCAGTCCACAAATGGTAAAGAAGAAGAAGAATGCCTACAATCACATTGGAAACAGAAGAGAGCTAATATGGAAATATTTCGCATTTGAGGCGGATGACAACAGACATATAATTGATGCTCTGAAGCCGGTTTGCAAACGATGCCATCGTTCATTTCACACAAAGTGAGGAAACACCTCGAATTTGGCAAAGGTGAGTGAGTTTCAAGTCAAATTATCATCATATACAAACTGTAAAACTTCTAATCCTTACCCTGAAACAGGCCCTATATGTTTGTTTGAGGCAGCTGGCATCGTTGCTGTGAAACCAACTAACATTATGCTCGATGTAATGTTTGCGATTGCCATTTATTTGTTAATGACGCTAACGCATTGTAATGTTATTAACTACCATGGGCTACCATGCATCGCCCTTCAGCCTGTGTCCTGTCCTGTCAGTAAAATATAGCCTAATGTCACTGGATTTAATAATTAATGAAATTCTAATGGTTTTATAAATCTTTTCGGCCTGCCACCATGTCAGTGAATTTAAACTGTTTGCATGTGTGCCTGTTTATGAGTGCACCTTAGCACCTATGGCCTCCACTGTTTTATTAGTCATTGTCAGACACTATGTTTGATAACTAAAATATATCTCCCTCCCACTCTCTTTTTTGACCAGTATCAGCCAGAGGAGGATGTCCACTAGGAGAGTACAGTGGTAAAAGTTGATCTTTTTTGTAATTGTTTGTGATTTTGTAATTGATTTGTTTTGTAATAGTTTCATTTGATTTATTATTTGAAGGCTACATGCCACTATTGTAGTGTTTTTATACTGTTAAACTGTTTAAATATTTATCATATATCTCTTTTGTAATAGCTTTTTTATTATGTGACGGTGACTGTTGCCACTATTGTTGTGTTTTTTTATGATGTTCAAATGTTTAAATAAAGGACTTAATGTTTAAATATTATTGTTATTTTTATTTATTTTTTTACAAAGCATGGTATCGACTTTGGTATCGAGTATCATGTACTTTTGGTGGTATCGGTACAGACTACTAGATTTTTGGTATTGTGACATCCCTACTCTGGAGAGAGGATTTATAAACTGAGGCTTCTTTTTGTGTAGAATAACTTAAACACCTATGCTTGCTCGTGTTCAAGCATGTGACTTACAGACTCACGTGAATGTAAACAAGCCCACACATACATTGCATGGTATGAGAGCACAATGAAGTGTGATTCTGAAGCAGATTTTGTGTGAGGAACAGGATGTTTGTGACAGAACTGCCTCTTCACTCATGTTTTCTCCACGGCTGTTGCAGGTGTGAAGCCAAGTTAGGCAGGCAGGAAGGCTTCAACTCCCCTACTTGGTTAACAGAGTAGAACCTCGACAGAGCAAATTGGACCAAGAACAAGAATAGGCTACACATAATAATCTCTGGCAGTGATCATGAAAGGATCTGTAAACTGGTCCCAAGAGATGAATTGCTTTCATGCAAAAAATGTTGGAGATGTTGCCGTTAAGCAGACCTGTAGAAGCTCAGTGGCTGATAGGTTGTCTGTGATCTAGTGTTTCACAGTAGCAGATGGCAGTGCCAGCAGGCCAGGATGGTGCCAGAAGGTTACGCAATGGAATGGTGCCTCTAAGACCTGACTGGAACACCACATGACATACTGTATATATGTGCAGAAACACACTTCCCACACAAACGTCTGAAACTGTAGAGAGACATTGATACTTACGAGATTCAGTTTGTCTGCATCTTCTTGAACTTGTGGTTAGTTTGAAGGACCGGTATTTAACTTCCTTATCAGAGGAATTAGCAGCATATCCTTCATGGTGTCATGCTCAGGTGACTGACAGTTTGAACCATTTCAGGAAGCTCAGAGTGAAGTGGCACCCCGACATTGGCATGGCCACGGAAACAGATGGAACTAAAGCTTCCCCATGGTCTGGCCTCCATTTCCTGGTCCTCTCTGGGGCACGTGTGTGTCTGCCAGTGGGATATGGGTCAGATGGTCGGCTATCTTTATCCAGATTGTTGCCAGGAAAACCTCCATTCATTTGGAAACAAAAAGGGCATCCTCCTGGTTCACTTGGGGAAAAAGTGGTTTCATTGATAATACAGTTACAGTATCTCTTTTGCAGTGTCTTATATTATATTCTGTCTGTGGTATAAGTATAATAAAATAAAATCTTGTCAGAACCTCCTTGTGGAGCCATGTCTTTCCAGTCTTTTCCAAATGTTTTTCCGTAACTTTTCCATAAGGTTATGAATGTGGGTGTGGTGACGACTGCTGAATGTATTTGTACACAAAGAGTAGAAAGGAGGTGTTCAGGCCATGTCAACCATTTGGTGGACTAGGCTGCAACGTAAATTAGGTCTTCTCTCAGAGCTCCCACACTTCCAGCTCCCGCCTTGTCCCTCGCTCTGCTGTTTTCTAAGAATGAGCTCATGCCACCAAGCGTTGCCATCCACAGTGCCGACCATGCTTAGCTGTACCTAAAGGAGACATTACCATTGCTGTTAGGATGCCACTGGGCCCTGTTTTCATGTCTTAAATATGATTGCTGACCCAACATACAGTCAGCAACACTTTAGGTAGTTCTTCACTGTTTAATAGACCTGCTTCTTGTTCGAGGAATCGGCCAAAACCATCTAGCAATCATGGCTACTCCCTCACTGCCTGTACAATAAATAAATATAGAAACAACTAGAAAATGCCTTCATTTCTAAAGGCAACAGGACACCTCTTTGGGACTAGTGTAAAACCGTAGTCTAGTATCTTATAAAATTTTAAACATCTATTCCCTGTCTTCCTCCAGTACCTTGTTTGTACCAGGATGAAGATGCTTTTACAGCATTCAGGATGCGGTGATGCACTCAGGTAATACCAGGAACTAATGCAATCCTGATGTTCTTGATTGCTAGGAGGTCAGAAGAACTTGGAACCCCTTGCTGAAATATTAATCACAAAAATTAAAACCAAGAGTTGACAAAAAGATAGCATGCTGTTCTGCACATGGATAAACCTTTTCCAATTATTTGTGATATTATTTTTGCTCAGTAGATTGTCCCAAAAGATTCATTTTCTGATTACTGAGAGACTTGTCAGCAAAGCATGTGTGTTGTGTTGCGTGGCGTGCCGGTTGCGTTGTGCCTTAACATTACTCGTGGTGGATCCAGAGAAGTGAAGAAAGCCCCAGGCCCATCAATAGTTGAGTAGGAGCACGGTTGTGTGTGTCTGTAATGAGGCATACCACACCGCATCATCAATATTACATGCCGGTTTAGGGCCAAGGGATGTGCTCTGTGGTGTGTTCAAGTATAAAGTATGAGCGTGTGCATGTGGGTGTGAGTGCTATGCATAAAGTGTAATGAGCGTTTTTTTGCAAGACCTAAGGTAAAACTTGCACCTACAGACTCAAGACTTGTCCAGGAGCATGTAGAGGTCCTGAGGTGGAGTTTAAGTGGGAGGGAGGGATCAAGAGCCTGTAGGTCAGGAGCCAAGGTGAACCTGCTCTGGCTCTATCATGTACAGCTGCAACCTCCACATGTTACTATGCCACCACCCAACCCATCTGCCAATACTAACCTGACAATCAAAGTTAACATACTATATTATATTTCCACAGAATGAAAGTATATGTGTGCATGTGTAATCATGATTGGTAAACCAGAGATTCTGCATCATATCTACAGTACCTCATTTCAGAGACACATACCGTTATTGTTATTAAAAGTCTCCTGTTATTTGAAATGGCCTGCAATGTAGTTTTATGTTTATCTAAAAATCTCTTTCCACCCCTAATGTTTTTTTCATAGAAAAGTTATTAGCCTATTTTAAGTCTTCCAATTTAGTCCAGATGTTTAGATGAACTGTGCTTGCCTAACACCTGATTTGTTTACACATAAACAAATCACACACGGTGTGCGTACACATATGCTTGCACACACAAAACCTTCTAATGTGTTGGATGAGAGTGTTGGTAATAAAGTTCACCCCCATTACCTTCTCTTCCCCCTCGGCCAAGTGAACAGTACTCAGAAATGAAGTATGGACAAGAATTTTAAAGGCTACCATCAAAGGTCGCCAGCCTCCTCCTTTAGATCTTTGTGTGTGTGTGTGTGTGTGTGTGTGTGTGTGTGTGTGTGTGTGTGTGTGTGTGTGAGAGAGTGAAATACCCCCACAGGTGATCTGATTGGCTCATCAGTCTGTTACATTCCACAGGCGAGGGAGAGAGGGGTGTTAGAATCCTGACTAAATAATTTAGATCTTTCATTTGTATTGATCAGGTAGCGCTGCTCTCTGTGGGCCACTCCACTACTACCTCTCACTCCATCCTTCTTCGCCCCTGTTGTTGTTTTTAGATAGTAACCTTGTGCCCCTAGCTTTGCTTCCCCTCCACTCTTTCTCTTCCCCCAGCCCCCCAACCTCCACATCAAACACAGTGCAGGCACACTGCTGCGAGGGAGCAGAAAATGCATGAGAAGGGAGTAGATGGGGGGGGAATGGAAGAGAGAGCATTTCTTCATGATTCCTGAAATGGGAGTGAGGATGAGGGAGAGAGGCTGGAAGAAAGGTGTAAGCGGTGGATGAAATCTTTTGTTTGTGTGTGTGTGTGTGTGTGTGTGTGTGTGTGTGTGTGTGTGTGTGTGTGTGTGTGTGTGTGTGTGTGTGTGTGTGTGTGTGTGTGTGTAACTTGGATGCAAATGTCTGTGGAGAGTAATGGAGTGTGTGTTACCTTGGTGAAGCAGGCCAATGGAACTGCAGAAATGAGCGTATTGTGTATATGGAGGCTGGTGAAGCCTTCTCCGACTTAGTGCATTAAGCCCAGTCCATTACTTAATTAAATACTGCATCATGCCATGGCCTTGGATCAATTCAACATCATGTTAACACTGATAACCTGTCTCACCACACTCTGGAATGGATTTGTTGAATAGGTAATGTATTCTGGGAATCAAAAATAGCATAAACGAGGAGCACATCTATGCTCAGCATGAACATGGTAATTGCTTGTATGAATGAGAAGGCCTTCCGCCTGCATTCTGTTGGGATTGCAGTGTAAAAGGTACACTGAGCAACATGGATTGAATATCATTATGTTTCTGTTGCCAAGCAAAATATCTGTCTTTCTCACCACATTACAGCTTCTTGTACACACTGTATGCTGATAGAATTTGGCAGTGCTCACAGCTGACAAGTAAAAGGAATACAGAGAAATGATTTGTTGCTTACAGTGTTATTAGAGCGTTATGTTTAATTTTATGTTTTGGAGGTTTGCATGTTTTTAGTAGAAGATTGAAATAAAAAACATAGACTACATGGTTTTATTAAAGCAAGTGTCAACTATATGCCTGGATCCTGTCGCTTAAGTGGGCTTTTTTTAAAAAAAAAGAAGCCATAACAAGTACATGATTTACTGCTGTATGCTGTAGTGGAGCAGAGAGCATGTTAAATACAGCATTAGTGCTATAGCTGGATTTCTGTGTAAAAACCACGACAGGAGAAGAGAGGAGGAAATGTCTGGATATCATAAGGAGAGTTGTGGGATGAATTATTGAGGCTTGAGACAGAAAGGGGGATGAGTTATACTGTGCTCTGAAAACAGCATGTAGCACATCCAATACTGTATACACAGACAGATGCAGAACACACATTCAGACACACACAAACGCTGGGAGCATTGTCTGAGCATGTGTAAATGGAGTCACCCAGACAGACAGGCAGAGAGACTGGGCCACACAGGAGTCTGCTATGCCCAGATTCCCACATTGAAAACCAAGCCCAGAAGAATGAACGCCCTGAGACCAAACCGACATGTTGCTATTCTTACGAAAAACACACCAAACGCCGCTGATGTCTCCTCCTTTTCCCATCCACTTTCCCCCCCAAAAGCAGGGGGATTCCAGGGTGAGGAAATAACAATGCCTTCATCTTTCCCCACTGTAAAGGATTGTTTTCCTCAAAGTGTAAAAGTGTATTTTTGTGGGATTGTGTTCTCCTTTGAGCCACAGACTGTTCCCCTGTGCTCTGATCTGTCTAGCTGGAAGCAGTCCAGTGGCTGAGCTCTTTTCCTCCAGTGATGTAGCTGGCTCTGTGGTCCCGTCACTCAGGGCCTTTGTTTACTGGGTAGATCAATAGTTAACTTGCTGCTGGATACACTAAGCTGTAGATCTGTAAAGCTGAATAATAGACCTCTGGCAGTTTTCTGCTCTGCTGCTGTTTGTGGTGACCTGTGATGAATAGAGGTTTAGCAAAGCTATCAGGGTTACAGCCAATTAGTTCATCGGTATCTTCTAATATGGTTGTCAGTAGGGACAGGCTTTGTTTAAAGCACTGTGATTTGTTCAGGATGAGTTAGATTACATTCTTGAGCCGTTGGCCGTGAGACAAACAGTGAGGGGATCATGTTGTTTTTTTGTTCAACTACTTTTAAAAGTGACTCAAACCTCCATTTATCAGCCTCCTCCTTTAGCTGTGTGTGTGTGTGTGTGTGTGTGTGTGTGTGTGTGTGTGTGTGTGTGTGTGTGTGTGTGCGTGCGTGCGTGCGTGCGTGCGTGCGTGCGTGCGTGCGTGCGTGCGTTTGGTCTCATTGACCTCCCTGTTATTGGTCACTTTACATTTCCATGTGTTAACACCTGAGCTCTGTGGTTATTACAAGCAGGATGTTAAGGAACTGTAGTATGTATACACTTCCAGACTTCCTTTCCACTCACATGTTCATCACACCAACTAATAATCTGTGTAGCTTGCAAACGAAGTGTGAACATAATATACTTGCAATCTCTGACACCTTATCAGCGGTAAATTACAGTTTATCTTCCAGTCCTCTTGTGAGTTATCGGTTAAGGGTCACTAAAATATGAGAGGTTAATGAATTCTATTTCACAGTTTACATTTGTGAAACAATTTCTGTTTTGCTTTGCTTCTTTATGACATAACCAACTTGATGTGGAATTGCAGTGACATTGCAGCTTTAGAGTAACACCAATGTTAAACATCTTCCTTTTTTCTGTCTCTTCAGTAACCATCTCCACTAGTGTATCCTTTGATGGTCTGCTGGTAACTGGCCTCTACACATCCACACCAGTCCAGTCGGCTCCCATCCCTGCTCCAGCCGCCTTTGGCTTTGGTAAGTCTTCATAAGATACCACTGTAGGCTGTTTAGAGTGGTTTCCTCACCCATGATCTCCGTGCCAATACAAAGCTCCTCATTAAATGAACAACTTAGATTTGCAATTAGCACAAACAAACTCTTAGATCTTCTAAATAATCATCTAAATAGTATCGTAGTGCTGGGACTATGGAGTATCACAGTGAGCACGACCCAGCTCAGTTATCCACATCCGTTTCCAGAATAAGCATGAGACCACTTCCCCTCTCCTGTTGTGACAGGCCGTGATGGATGAGGAGTGGGGATGATGTGACCATGGTTTTGGCCAGATGCGTTTTCATTGATGCTTGAGAGAAGAAAAACAGAAAACTGAATATGACATGAGGGAAGGACATTGGAGAACAAAGCAGGAAAAGTATACAAGGCCTCTGAGAGACAAAACCAGACTTCAAATAATAAAAAAGAGAATATTAATAATCACCAGGGCAGCTGGTCAGATGTTACAAAAAAGGTGCAGCGGTCCCGTTGCATTGGATTTGTTTTTATACTGTATGATTACAATAGTAAGACGTTATCCATGTATAATGGTTTTGGATAACAATTTAGTTTAATTTTATTGTTGGTTTGCTATAGAAACGGTTAACTCTTCATGATATATTTGTATTCTAGTTACAAATTACAGTTTTCATTTTTAACATTATTAGCATTTTTTCTTTGCATCGTCTGCATGTGCCGCTGTGTGTTAGAATTAAAGTTAAATGTAGTCCTAAAATTTTTTTGAAAAGTACAGTACAATGAGGATTTTTAAGACTCAGATGAAGTGTGTGCGGATGGAGCCCCTGTGTGCAGGGGTGGGGGCTCTCATTGGGGCATGGACCGGCCATAAAGAACTCCTCAGAGAACAGGGCTACTGGCCCAGAACTGCTGCCCAGCGTGCTCACTTATCCTGACTAACTCCACTGTTCTTCAGACGCTGACTTCTCCCAGGCCAGGGCAACTCTTCACTCTTGGCAGCCCTGCTTACTGGGGAGGCATCCAAGCAAGGATTGCGTCACCTTTGCTTCACTCTCATTAATTTGAAAAGTTTAAAGAGAAAGGCTACACAGACTGATAGGTAGCAGCTTGTGGAACTGTTAGTTTCTCCATGGTGTGTGTTTAAAGTCTGCAAAGCCTTCCGTTACAGTATGTGTAATCTGCTAAGCAGCGATGCCGTCCAGGTTTCACAGCATCAGTCAGTCAGTCTGTCCTCAGCTGAAGTGCTCTCACTGCACTGTGTCTCTCTGCTCTGATTCTCCTGCATCATCTCCCAGTGTGGGCTTCAGGACTCCACGGAGCTACATAGACTCAATGTTGTCATAAAGGCGAAACAGAGGGGTGATTCATTACTGCCACCTTAGTGCCCATTGTGGGACTGTGGGTTTTACTTTTTCTTTACTTTATTTGTCTGCACAATTATTAGGTGGATGGGATTTTCGCGAGACACCCTCCATACAGTACATACTAGGGGTGTGACGAGACTCTCAGTTCACGGGACGATACGCAACATTGGGTTCACGAGAACAAGACGAGATTTTAATACTATGGAAAAATAGTCTTATTCAATTGAAAGTCACAAAATTAAAAACTAGCACTGTGAAAGGTTTTGCCACAAACTCAAATGAGTGTAGGCTGAGGCTGAGTCCTTTGCAGCGGCGCAGGTTCGAATCCGATCTGCAGCCCTTTGCTGCGTGTCATCCCCGATCTCTCTCCCCCTTTCCTGTCTATCCACTGTCACTGTCTAATAAAGGGAAAAGCCCCAAAAAATAATCTTTCAAAAAAAAGCTGTGTGACCTTCTAACTGAACTACTTTAGTTTCCTTATATAAAAAGTAAAAGTTAAAAAAAATCTTATTTTTTAAAGTGCAAACCATAATCAAAGTAGTAGTAGTTAGATAGATAGATAGATAGATAGATAGATAGATAGATAGATAGATAGATAGATAGATAGATAGATAGATTGATAGATAGATAGACGTTATTAATCCCAAATTGGGAAATTACTGTTACAAGCAGCAAGTTACAAGGACAAACACACCTACTCACTCACACACATAAAGAAAAAACAAGAAATATACTAGAAATAATAAATAAGATTTAAAAAAAAAAAAGATTAAAAAGGATAACTAATGCCAGATAAAAAAATTGTCAAGAACTACTGAAAAAACAAAAAAATCCACACAGATTTTCCATTATATGGCCTTGAAGTTTGCATTACATTTCATCCTAGGTGGTATTCAAAAAGTCTCAAAAAGTCTTATATTTAAGAATCCTGGAGGTACCCTAGAGGGAGAGAGAGAGAGCGGCGGTACCCTCTAACGCAGTGGTTCCCAACCTTTTTTCCTTGGCGCCCCCCCCCCCCCCCCCCCCACACTTATGTCTAAGAAAAGCTGAAACCGAAGTTGAGGGAGCCTTACTTTCTTTTTTGATACAGAGGAGTTATCAGCACTTTTACGTTTCTCCAACATGTTCCATTCATAAAATAGTGACGCCGTGGCGGCAGGAAAAATGAGGAAGATAGCAGCTGACCTGATGACAGCAAGGGTCACAGCATAGAGAGGTCCCGGAGGTTTGGCCTTACTAAGTAGCCTGCCTACAATTTTAAGCGAGAACAAAAATATATAGTTTTTGTACAGACTTTTGTATACATTATATATTCTAGTGTATTATCATAATTTGTTTAACGTGCAAATATTATTTTTTTTACCTCAACCTCAAACCAGATAAAGACTTGCACACCCCCTGTGATCTTTGCCGCACATCTAGTACATACATACCCTACGCAGCCTGGCTGGTCTGCAGAGCATAGAGAGAAGGAGAGAAGGAGAGAAGGTTCTTCAGCCTTGGGAGGGCTGAAGATCATCATCAATGAGCTCATGGAAACCCAGTGGTATTGCTGTTCATAAGAGAGCCAGTGTTTAGGCAAAATGCTTTGACGATAATGGAGTGGAACAATTATGGAACGAAACACAGCTTTATGTCCATAGTTGTTGTGACAAATACGTAAGGATCTGTGAGGACAATGGTCACCAGGGAGTTTTATGAGCCCAGTGTTTAGTGTAGAGGATCCAAGATAGGGTGTGGCTCTAATTCCCTTCAATGGAGGCATGTAGGGGACACGGATACACATGGACAGCAACATGCATACACACACATCACATTCAATGAAGAAATACTCATCCACTCACACTCTAAAGCCCATACACACACTCCAGCTGTGTACAGCTGCTAGAGCGGCGGCTGGCTGGGGTAACATGTGGTTGACAGATGTATCGGTGCGGGAAACAACATGAACTCCAGCACTGCACGGCCACCGCAGGATCGCACACAGGGAGAAGAGATTTGAAATCATAAGATAATGATAAGCGAGCAGAGAAGGAACACTTTTAAGTTAGTAGATATTTAATTTCTGCTGGGTTGATGTCAGTGGAGAGAAAGAGGATATGTAAAACAAAGACAGACATACAGTATTGTGAGCATGAATGGTTTGAAACAGAGAAAAATGAAGATGGAATAAACAGATAAAGGCAGGAAGCTGTGGAGACAGAGAGGTCAGTATTTGTACACTGTGTGGGGATGTCTCGTGGTTGTTGTGGTCAGAGCTGTTGCAGCGAGCAGACAGGACGACTGCATGTCGGCCTCCAAAGAGAGAATTCCCCTCGGCCTTACGTGTCACCCTTGACTGCTTTTTACGGAAAACTCCAGTGCACGACCACACTGCATGCAAATATACATGCTCTTATCACTGGTCTTACTTTTTCTTTGTCTGTTGTGTTTTTCTGTTTTTGGTCTGTCACATGCACTAATGTAGAGACATTCACACGTACACACACACACGCAGACACCACAACATGGAGACAGAGAAGAGAGACTTTTATTGCCTTCCACTCCCTCTGCATAACAATGCACTTCACAATACATTAGTAATAAAAATTTGAAGCTTTAAGGGGCTGACTTTTTATTGCGTCGTCAGAACACCCACTCGTCAAATTAGCTGAAGTGTAATAAAGCCATTGGGGTGGCAATCAGGGTAATCTCAGGAATGCCATATTTTCGGCTTCTGGGCTGAGCTCCGGCTCCAGGTTGCCCAAGGCTCATTCTTTCACTGCCTAAAGGCATGGGATCCCTCTACTAGCCGCTGGGAGGCTAACCACAAACCTTTATGATGCTGTAATTGCTTTGCTATGGCTAGTGCATAATCAGACAAACTGAAGTTAAAAACAATGTTATGTTTGGAAGCCTGGCATGCTTGAGAGAGGGAGAACACAGGAGTGTAAATTGACTGTGGTTTTTATAAATGTGCCCATAAGGGGCCCGATAAACCAGTCTGGCTGAGGCACAGACGCAACAATTATCCTATTTCAAGATGCAATGGGCTGGAAGGAAAGACTCAACATGTCGTTGTGGGAGGGATTCATTCAGTCACAACATACAGTTAATGGACAAGGTAGAGCGTGTAAGGTGATTCATTTCATTATATCATGTAGTCTAGTGTGACAACCTAATTGCTCGGAGACCGTTGCAACATGTTTTACAGTGAACAGTGAAACTAGACTCCACGTGTGTGTGTGTGTGTGTGTGTGTGTGTGTGTGTGTGTGTGTGTGTGTGTGTGTGTGTGTGTGTGTGTGTGTGTGTGTGTGTGTGTGTGTGTGTGTGTGTGTGTGTGTGTGTGTGTGAGAGAAAATCAACATGAGTCTGATCTGACTCAGCTGCTGGAGAATTCCAACTTCTGCTTCATGTTTTTCCCTCCTTTGACTTTTATTCCATTAGGAGCACTTTCTTTCCATTCCAGCCTCTTGGCTTTCTGAAGGAAACTCACACAGCTTTCAACTTGGCGTTTTCAAAGATTTTATGATGAAAACAATGACTTTTGTACATTGTCATAATTTTAATTTATTTGGTTGGAGTTTAGATGAGAAGAGTTTGCTGTTGTAAGTCGCACAGCAATGATGAGGTTATGTATTGGACCCCACAGACCAGGGCCTGCATGGAAAGAAATGTCACATCTGGTCGGAGTTGTATTGCTCCCCGAATGGCAAAATGTTTTCCATCACATCATTATCCATTTAAACACAAGACAAAACAAGTATTCATTCTAAATGTCTCTAGATATTTCATAATTACGATGATGAAGAAAAGGCACTTGAAGGGAGGAGAGAGATTTGAAAATAGACAGAAGAGGGAAATGGATAGGTGAAAATGCCAACATGGGGCTGACAAAGTGTTTAAGATTAAGGGAATGAGTCTGAGTGGAGAGTGAAAGGAGAACATTGAAGAAAGTGTGCATGAAAAATGGCAAAGAGGGACCAATGAAAAGGAGACAGTATGTGAATGATATAAGGAGGGGGAGAAGATGAGATGATGGCGTTTCATCACTCCCTCTGACGGAGTGGCTGATTGGTGTTGCCGTGCCAATGCTGAGCTACTGAGAAACTGGTCATTGATGGATGGCTCGTTTGCAAGGGTGGTGTTTGCTTTGTCGTTAATTTGCATATTTGTATGTATTTGCGGGGTGGTTGGCTTCTGCTAGCGAGGATCTGTCCCCATCTCAATATGATGGATCTGGCGGTCTGACAAAATGGACAGCTTAGTGACAGGGACATCCAGCCGACACTGTCCCCATGACGGATGGGTTCATGCTATCACACAGCCCGATTAAAGATGAAATCCTGCTGCACCTTGACCTCTGGAGGCGGGGCCAGAGAGGGTGTGCAGCCAAAAGTGTAATCATACCATACACACATTTAACAGGTCCCGTGCGGAAATAGAAACATATGGAAATACACAATCATGAATCGTCTTTCCTTCTCATTATGCACAATTATGCATTCAAATCATGATATCCATAACACTCATCCATCTCAAGGCTGAAGGTTGGCTGCCTGTGCCCTCCTGCCACCAAGCCAGATTGAATGTCACTCAAAATGTCAAGACTATGAGAGATGGCAGCTCATCATGTCAGTATTTACAGAGACACACTCACAGGTGTGATTCCTCCTGAACAAAGCCTTGTTTTGGAAGCACTAACAGTCCCAGGAGTGCAGAAGTGTGCTTCTGCATACCCCTTCCATCAATGGGATGAGTAGAAAAACTGAGATGGAGTTACTGTGTAGGGAGAGATTGAGGATAAAGAGGAATGATATAGAGAAAGGGTGGTGCAGGGAGGAAAGAAGGGGCGAAGGAAGGGGTTCCCATGGGGAGAGCTGCTGTCAGTCCCTAGGAGACTTCAAACACACTGCAGCCCTGTGATCAACCTGCTCCCTGGCTCTCAGCTGACAGCTCCCTGACTGTGCCGCTTAGACTCCTTCATGCACGCACGCACGCACACACACACACACACACACACACACACACACACACACACACACACACACACACACACACATACACACACACACACACACACACACACACACACACACACACATTCACTCACATACTCACATATACACTTGCTTGCTACCATAAGAGCTCTCACACTCACTGATTTATCCACTCATACCACAACACATTCAAATTCCATTGACATACTCTCTCTTCTCACACTTAGGATGCTTGTCTGTGACACATTTGCTCTGACATCCAACCTTGTAATAACCTTGGACATTGCCAACGTTCCTTTGTTGCAACTCTGTCAAGGACATCGCACAAACTGTTGTCTCAAACTGTTGCTCCTGAACTGTGGGCTGAACAGAGGCAAGGTGGTGCTGGTGGTGTTGGTGATGATGTTGGTAATGATAACGATGACTTATATAAGTCATTACTCCTTCTCTGCTCAGGGCTAAGGCACCCAAAGGCAAGATCCCTCCTGATGATGAATTAATTAGTGCAGAAGATGAAATGAGTTGTCAGGGGCAGGGTTATGTATGGGAGGTGATTTGTGTTCTCTGCGGCACAGTGTTGAGATCGGCTTGCTGTAAATCTCCCTGCTTGGCTGGCACAGGACTTTCCCACCCCTCGCGCCCAGACTGAGCCTCTGTTCTGTCCCTCGCGTTGCCCGGCATGTCCTCCCCCACCAATCTCACAATGCTTAGAAGCTGCTAACAGGTGGCTAAACATTTGGGTGCTCTCACAGTCCAGAGTATTGCTT
The DNA here is from genome assembly GCA_023631565.1 of Gymnocephalus cernua. Classification (NCBI taxonomy): domain Eukaryota; kingdom Metazoa; phylum Chordata; class Actinopteri; order Perciformes; family Percidae; genus Gymnocephalus; species Gymnocephalus cernua. Next base: position 23,384,722 of record CM042431.1, on the reverse strand, counting down.
GGATGATTATGCATCACAAGTCATGTAGCTTCTTTCAATGTGCAAAGCCTCCTTAGAAGCGAAAACCAACACCACCTCCAATGGATTCAAACAGAATACAACATAATTCATTATTAATTTAAGGTAGACCCACAGCAGACTCTGAACATGAAGTGCATTTGTGTCTCAGGTGTGATGGTACAGTAGACCTGCTGGAGCAGTACTGCTGGGAATTTACTGGTTCACTCAGTGTACACTAGCTCTCTTGGAAAACACAGCCCCTTCTTTGAACTCCCACAGCTTCACTAGGTGTGCTTACATTTGTATGTTGTGTTCAGCATGTTTGTCTATGCTCGTGTGTGTGTGTGTGTGTGTGTGTGTGTGTGTGTGTGTGTGTGTGTGTTCATATTTTCTTTTTATAAGAGCACGCATACTTGTTTGCACATGCTGGGCATCTGAGTGCTTTTCCTTTCCTGCTGTACTTTCTGCATCCAAATGTATGGTAAAAAAAAAAAGGTCCAGGGTTGCCGAGAGAGCATAAAGAGGGGAAAGCAGGAGCTGCACTGACTGCAATGTAGATTTCAAAGTGGTGTGTGAGATGTTGGCCAGTTTTTTTCTGTTATTATTATTTTTTTGTTCTGCGGGAGAGAGCAGCAGGCGTAGGCTGTTTCTCCCATGTGTGGTCTCTCTTGAGCAGAGCAATGTTATTTTCTGCCATGCAGAGAGGTTGGTTACAAGCCAGAGAGAATGAGAGAGGAGAGAGAAATAAAGATAGAATAAAGACAGAGAGAGCTTTGACTCAAAGACTGCTCAGTTTGACACATTTCTGTGAACACCAGTGGGTTTGCATCATTTCAACAAAGAGTCAAGCTGACTTTGAAATGTATCTTTGTTGTGTTGTGATATAAAACTCCTTATACTCTATACCTCCACATGCACCTTGCAAGTGTGTGGGCATCTGTGGGTTTGGTGTGCAAACTGCGAGAAAGTGATTTTACAAAGCCTTCTCCACAAAGTGCATGCCATCCGGGCTGCACTCTGAGTTTTATTCATTTTTAAAGTTCCCTTGCAGTGAGTATTAGAAGGGGAAGTGCTCTCTGACTCTGTGAGACGAGCATCTTGGTGGTTCTACTGGTTACTCACTGTAGGGCCCTGCCTGGATCTGGCCCTACACCCTCTAAAAGCCTCAGAGACTAACAGGAATGCTCCACTGACTGGCCCATTTTTTTTATTACATTAGATACAAGTTATCTGTGAACACCTCACTCGGATCCAATCTGACCCATATTTTGGCAGTGAAAATAGTTGATGACCTTCTCTGTGTTTCGCCCTCCTTACGAGAGCCAGGCTGTTGCCGTGATTAGTTCACTGCCTCCCGGCACTCCTCCGTCAGTCCAGGCTCAGCTCCAGCCTCCTCCATCAACACATACTGTATATACATACACATGCAAATACAGCACAGGCACCGTGCCTTGCTTTCCCTAGGCTTTCTACTGGCTCCTCACCTGTCGCCCCAGGTCTCTATTTCTCATACTCAACATGTGTGTCAGGACAGAGCCTGCAACACCACGGCCTTGTTTATTTTCTGCATTGACGGGTGGGGAGCAGGGACGTGGTTGCAAGAAATTAGCACAAGTCATATCAGATTAATTAATCCCCAGCTCAAACTATTAGCCGAGGAGTCGTGTTGAATTAAAAATCAAATTAGCCCTGGCGCCTGTTGTTAAAGCTGTGGTGTGTGCCTGCCAAGCTACAATGACACACACCCACAGAAGCCTGCCGCTCATGGGCTTCACTGACGGATGAACGTATGGATGGATGGATGGATGGATGGATGGATGGATGGATGGATGGATGAATGGATGGATGGAGGGGTGGAGGGGTGGAAGAAGAAATTGGTGCTCAAGGACGATTGGTTGGGGGAAGGGGAGTTTGGTGACTTTGCCCCAGTGTGGTAAGCTTCTCCTGGGGCAGGGAACTGGCTGTCCTCCATTGGGTGCTGCTCCACAGGCCTCACACTAGCAATCAGGCTATGTCACCCCAGTTAGGCCTATCAGCAACATTTCACCCTGATGGTTTACATAACACACACACACACACACACACACACACACACACACACACACACACACACACACACACACACACACACACACACACACACACACACACACACACACACACACATCTTGAGCCTGGGACTTTACCCAGTTTTAATCAAGCCCCTGTTTCTCAACATGACTCTATCGAAAACATAAAAGTAAGCAAAAGGCAAATTCTGTTTTTATACAACTTGGGTCTCATTTTTGTAGTTCGGGCCATTGTTTATATCAGTAATAATAGCATTGTGTTCACCGAATTTATTGCTGGGTTCTGAGAATGTGAAAAGTAAAAAGTCCACCCCAGCAAGAAACTTCTGTCTGATGATCAAACAGGTTTTAAACAAACCCCCAAGGTTAGCCAAGCAATGCAATGTTGTGGTATTCTCACCAATTACTTAAGTGAGTAAAATGTTACCATTACTGGTAGAAATTTTGGCCAAAACTATGAAAATAAGACCCAATTTGTAACAAAATTGGAATTTTCATGGTACTGTCACAGGGTATTATTTGCATGCATCTGCGTGTATACATGCATTTGGGTGTGTGTTTGAGAGTATGTGAGTGTGCCTTTGAGATGGATTGCAGAGCTGTGCAGAGATGTAGAAGAATCATCTATTATACAGGGTGGGGCTCCAAAACACACAACACTTGTTTGATTCAGAACAACATTAATTTCAATTATGACACATTAGTTCAGGGGGGTATATTGTGCTCCAGTAGTGTTCCTGTATTCAATTTATCATTCACGCTTATATGGCTTGTAGCTCTTGATCAATGAAAGGAAGCAGTATGCAGCCTCTAGCAATGAACTAAATGTTTATTTTCTTCATACTTTTAGTTATTATTCAGTCATTGGTTTTGATATTTGTAAAGGGCACATTACACAAGAAGAAGCAATTATAAAATGTGTATGTTTTTATACTAAATAATCGTTCATGTATGACCATATGTTGTGTACAGTACTTTTTCTCGTTCAGCTGGTTAGAGCCATACTGGCAGCTCCTACAATAAGCCCTAGCTTTTATGTTTGTGTGTGTGTCCATGCCTTAGGAGTTTATGGATGATGGATGCTATGAGATACAATGGAAGCCTAAATGAAAGAGCAATTGTTCTGTGAATGTATGCATATGGGCAAAAAATGGTCTGGTGCTTAAGGCCAGGGCATGAATACGGACATTTTTATCTATACACAAACGGCTTCTTTCACAGAACATTCAGTTGAACGTGCTGTGCACACATGGAAAAATATAATAATGTAAACATATACATATGCACAGCAAGTCTCTCATGTACGCTCTCGCGCATGCTCACCTCAGCTCAGCAGACCTCCAGGTGTCATTTACTGCCAGTTAAACTGTCTTTCATTCATAAGGAAAACCTCTCCCCCTCACATTTTCCCACAGAGTCTCATACCCCATTTCCCCCTGGCCACTGGCATCTTTCACCACCCATATTAACACACAGCTTCCTCCTGGCAAAGCTGTGCCAGACCCCTGCCATCACCACAACGCTGCCAACCTGTCTCCATGGTAGTGATTGGCAGATGCTGAGATGGATGCTCGTTTCAGCCAATAGCAGATCCGAGTTAGGTTGTCATGTGCCGTGAGACCCTGCAGTGGCCCAACTGACCAGCTGAGGATGGTGTTGAGAAGCGTTGGTGAATGCAACACAACAGGCGCACACAAACGCACACACACATAGCATGGGATCATTCAGCAGCACAAAGCGTATGGGGTCCCTACTCAGGCTGTCAGTACTGTTGTGATGTATCATTTATGTTGCCATTGTGTGGCCTTCTCTTGAAACATGTTGACAGAGGCATTATTCTGGCTTTTGACAGATTCCCATACATTCACAGGCTTTTAATAACACATATTAATGCTCCAATAGGTTTATGACAGGTTTTAAGAATTACCACATGAAATATGAGCCTTTACTTGGCCTGCTCTCCAAATTATCTGGGGTGGTATACATTGAATTTCTAAGTCTGAGTCTAAGTGGGAAAATGATCACTGCTTATACCTCTCTGTCTGCACGTGCACATAGACACACACGCACACAACATGCCTGGAAGACAAAATATGTGCAGCGTAAACATTAATCTGTACTTTTTAAATGAGACCCATTTTTCTGTGTTTAATCAAAAGTATATAGTGAGTGGTAACAAATCTCAAGACAAAAATCAAATAACCTAATCTTCTTACAGCACATTACGCTACTTCATAGGAATTTATTTCATTTCATTAATGCTCCGAGCAAACTGCTATGCATACATGCATTTTAATATTCTGTTTGTGGTTGATTATGTATCTGTGTGTGCAGGCGTACAGGGTCATAAAAATGCATGTGTGCTTATGGTTGTGCAGTATGTGCTTTAGCATTGAACATTAATTAATTAAACATGAATTCATTAATAACAATTGCTCCAGTGAAGAGAAAGTTGCACCAGTTTATTATATAAACTGTTGGTAGAAAGGAACCAACAAACACCCAGATGTATTTCACCTTTAGGACTAAAGTGCATTTTCCCCACTGCCTTCATGTCAGTTGGAAAACTAGCAAGAAAAACATGTTTAAATGTTTTTTAGAAAACATTTATCAGGAATGGATAGAGTCAACACAGATAGATGAGTCAAACTAATAGTTTTGTGTTGCTCCCCAAGCCAGACATTGCTGAAGGACAATTGTGAAATGAGTGCAAAATCCAGTTGCTATGTACTGACCAGATGTCAAATGGTGTGTATAAACTCTGAGTGATTCTCGTAAATGTGCATATCAATTTGAATGTTCCCTCTCGAATCCTCGCAACTCTGCCACAAAACCTAACTATCAGTTGGTTCTAATGCCAGTTAGACCGGCTCCTGCTGGTCCTACAGTGTGAAGTCGCTGCCAGGCTGAGCCACCAATTGCCCATCTGCTCCATCAGAGAGAATTCTCACTCCATCTATTTGACTTGTTTTGAGCTTGGCTGTGGAAAAGCTCATTAGATTTGCAAAGTGAGATATAAAGACAGATAAAAAATGCTGGGTCCAAACATGAGATGTTAATAAGTACACAGACAGATGTGATTTGAAGTGTTTACATAATTTAAAGAAGTACATCTAGACAGGGGGGGAACATGTGGAGAACTATTTTTTTTACTGGAGACATGGGCAGGCTGAATATGAATACATAATTACCAGCACATATTGCTGTCGAGGTGACAGTCCTACAACCAACATATGACCCTTAAAATTCTGACACACCCATTTCCTGTGTGTTTTTGAATAGGTTTGTGTGTGGGCATGCCAAAGGCTGCCTATATAGGCATTTGTGTGTGTGTGTGTGTGTGTGTGTGTGTGTGTGTGTGTGTGTGTGTGTGTGTGTGTGTGTGTGTGTGTGTGTGTGTGTGTGTGTGTGTGTGTGTTTATATTTATGAAACATGCTCTGCCCAGTCACACCGTGGGAGTTAGCAGGTCATCTTCCCTTGACATTAATCACTGCCAACAGCTCATAAGGGCCCAATCTGCATGTGAAAGAACTGCATGTGTTGGCGTATAAGAGCGCGATCGTGCATGCACGTATTTGCATGTACGCATTTGACTGTGGATGTGTGGTTGCAACAGTCCTTCAAGATCCCCCTGTGGCTGCTTATTGAATTAGAAGTGGCCTCTGCTGATACTTATCTAACGTGCAGTATGAATGCATCACCCATGGCATTTGTGCTGCAGCTACAACTTCTGTCATCGTCAGCTCATTAGGTGTTCTGCATGCGGCTGATTGTTTGCTAACGAGTCCAAATGTGGAGAACAAACAGTCATAGTTTATGAAGCATAAACGGTGGCCCCTAAACGTTTTTAAATGTTTTTTTTTTGTTTTATTTTCATTTTGTGGAAAGAGGTTAAAAGCCAAAAAGTACCAAGTTGCTCCTTTCATTCACCCATTACTTTGGGTTTTGATAAATACAACTGCATCAAGTACTGTAATTACTGTAAAGTAAGAAAATTTGGGGGGAGCAAGAGTGAGAAAAGAGGAGATGAACAAAGCACAACATATTGACAGTAGAGAAAACAAGCACATGAAGCAAAGATAATATCAGTCACATACTGTATGTTACCAGAGATCAGGTACCAGAGATGCTGTAAAAAAAAAAAGAACTTAAATGATGAAGAATACATTATTAACAGTAATAAAATAACGTTTTTTAAAGTTGGTGTGACCCCGGTGTATAAGGACACAGGAAGGGCTTTTTTATATGTTTTCATTTCAGAATGACGAAAGAGCCTGTCTTTTTATTTCTCTGCTCATCTCCCTCGACAGAACCAGGAAAGTTAGAGTTTTATGTATTTTTCTGCCCTGGTCCACTACAGCTTGTTGCTTGTTGGAACATTTGGATCTCAGTGAATAATAGTGATTTTCTCTCTCTCTCTCTCTCTCTCTCTCTCTCGATCTCTCTCTCTCTCTCTCTCTCTCTCTCTCTCTCCACACCCGGACATGAAAGGGACTAGTTTCCTTATTTGCATTTTTACGCCTGAGTGTATTTTTCAAGTGGGAATAGAAATTCTGTGAGCAGTGTCGAGTCCCAGCGCTGCTATGTCCTGGAGTGCATCAGTCTGCCTTTTCATCTTCACCCTAGCCTAACTGCTCTCTGCTTCTCTTTAGCCATATCCTCAGTCCCTCCCTCTCTCTACCTCTCTCTGTCTGCTGCTATTTTCTTTGTTTTCTTAATTTTCTCACAATGATATGCTGTTTTTTTGTTTCAAACATTGGATTCTGTGTTTGTTTTTACTTCATCCAGTATTAGTTTGTTTTCCTATTCAAGTTACAGAAGCTTTTGGTAAATTAATTAGGGTTTTATTACAATCATTTGTCATCACTGTAAATGAAGAATGAATGTTTCTGTCCTTCTGTCCACACCGGCCACAGCCCGTTTACTGTCTCCTTCTGCTGCTTTCTCCCCTATTGCTGCTATCTCCCCTGCTGAGTCTGCTGCTCAACTCCATCACCACACTCTCTTTCTGTTTGTCTTTGCAGCTTTCCAGATAGTGTTTCCATTGCCATGAGAGCTAAGCTTGTATTATGCACATCTGCAGGGATTCTCAAATTGCACCATGGCAATGTGGTGAGAAGGATTCACAGCGCTTCTTCTTCTCTTATTCTGCCCCAAAATTGGACATTTAGTGCAGAAACTGTTGCCTTGACGGCCTTGGTTGCAGCAGTAAATGTATGGCACATAACAGCAAGGAAATTGTTCTGGAAATGTGTCTTTTGTGTCAGAACGGGGTTAAAAGGAGAGACAGGTGTATGGGTATGTGAATGCATGCTTGCCTGAGTGCTACATAAGAACTGAACAAAAGCAATTTCTGCTTTTCTGTATGTCGGCCGTAAAAATAGGGCGCTGGGAGATCTTGCCCAGGCAAATAACATTGCAATAACCCAAGACAGTTATGTGTGTTTATGTGTGTTTCCCTGTATGAGTGTGTATGTGTTTGCTTAAGAGTAAATCGTAGTCATTACACAGAGAGGTTGTAGCCGAGAGGTGATTGGAGAATAGCAGTACTATTAGTGGGTGATTACATCTCAGTCTGTTATTACACACCAGCAGCTCCTTAGCAATGTAAAAGGCTGCTTTGCTCGACGCCTCATAAATCTGACACACTAGGCCCACACGGTGCATGAACTCACACATAATGACACAATATGTTATTGTCACTTTCAAGTCATGTAGCTTTGATGATTATTCAGTTTGAACTCTAGTTAAAGAGTTTGATGTTTCTCTACATGAGAACTTTTGCAAGAAAATCTTTGCAGACCCCACAGGGTAAACAAAAATGCATGGTGCTCAATTTAAAAACAAGCTTGTTTTTCTTAGTTTTTCAACCGACAGCAATAATAACTAGGTTTGTTTGTACCGTGGCACACACACGCACACATACGCATCAACATTAATCTGAAGAAAAAAAAAACAATACAAACGAGCACACACAAAAATGCACAAACAGCTGGCTGGGTTAAACAGAAACATTTATGGTGCTGTCGACATTGTGTGTATTTATGGATGCAATCTGTGAGGTCACATTTATTACTGTCAGAAATGGGCGGAATTATGTCTTGTTAAATAATTAGTTTTAAACCACACACACACACACACAAACACATACAATCTTTGCATATTGATTTGCTCATTGATTCAGGGGATATTAAAGCTCCGATGTTATTAATCATCGCTGATTATGTTTTCAGTGAGCTGAGTTATGATTGAGGAAAGGAGAGGAGAGGATTGTGTTAGGCTAGCCGCCAGAGCACTGCAGCTCAGAGCACATCTTCATACACAGTAAGGCTGCACAATATGAGGAAAATATCTAATTGCGATTATTTTCACTTATATTGCAATTGCAATATGATTAATGATATTGTAGGAAATTATTATTTTTGTATCCTTATTCTCATTTTCATAAACAAAATTCTAATAAAAAAATTAAAAGGATTATAGTGTGATTTTTTTGCGAGGATCTGTACCAAACAAAGACTTTTTTTTTCAGTCTGTAGGATGCGATTTGTAGGTCGGGACGTCTCTGCAGCACCACAATACTTAATTCAGAATGGTTTGACACATATTTTGCCGTTAACAAATAGCAATAGCTAATGCGATTAATTGTGCAGCCCTAATACACAGATGGTACATCATATACATTTTTAAAACTGGCTGAATGTGTTTGCAACATGAGCATCGGACCACACTATGTTGACTTTGTTTGGTAAAATTATGACAAATGCCCAAATTATCTGTCTCCATACCCGAGTTGTGTTTGCATTCGTGATAGCTGCCGCACAGTTTGGACGCCTCTTCGCAGACACTACAAAGCCGTTTAGTATCAGTAAATTATTAAACTGTTCTGTATGTCTGCGTAGTGATTGATGAGTGCGGCAGCGTCCTGCCCTTGCCCTCTCTGATATGAAGGAAAGATTGTGTGACATGATGTCATTCCATCGATGCAATCATAGCCGGACACAGACCCTCATTAATAAAAGCAGTGCTATGTTAGTGTCAGCTCACAGGGAGGGAGAAAAGAAGGAGAGGGTTGAGAAAAAATAAATGATGAAAGAAGAGAAGTAGAAGGGGAAAAAGAGCAAAGAAGAGACGGTGGATTAGAAGTGAGTGTGAGGCAGGAAGCAATGAAGAAGAGAAAGAAAACTGTACTGTAGGATGCCAGTGGATGGAAAAATATCAGTAGAATGGCATGAGATCAAAATAGTCAGGGAAGAAATGAAAAGCAGACGGAAAGAAGGGAGAATGGGATAAGGTGGATATGTACAGTACAGTATGTGCAATACTTGAGACATTGGGTAGATATCTATACTCTTATATCACGCAGGTCCTTGTGGCTCTTTCTTAGTGTATCTGGTTAAATTCATTGGCCAGTCACCTTATGCATAAGTTTCAGACTTATGCTGATTTGTCTGTAAGAAGTGTTACTTTATAATGTATTGCCCATTTGTGCACTCTCTCTTACCAAATATTATTGCAGCATTTTAATTGCATACAAGCTGATAGGTTTGACTTTGCTGCAAATCATCTTGCACAAGATATCATTTTTTATTTTAATGTTACTTTCATTTTATTGCTGTATAAAACCAACCTGACACTTACTTGAGATACTGTTGGTAATCCGTGACAGTGAACATCAATATTCTTGTGTGTTTATTTTTGTGAAAGTTTGAGTGTACAGCAATGTTGTGGAGTGCGGATACATTTTTTAAAGTCTGCAGTTTGGAAACCGGTGAGAGGTGGAAAACCAAAAAGCAGTGTTTGTAATTCAAGAGACCATAAATTAAATATAATCATTTACACCACATATACGTTTTATCTGTTGTTTGTCTCTGTTTTGGGTGTGGTTTTCCAAAGGCAATGCTGCTAAGGAAGCCACATGAACGCACAATACTGTCAGACTATACAAGCCATACAGTTTCTTATGAATGGGCTTACCCCGCAATGATAATGTAACTTTTACAAAGATAAAAGCAGACATGACATATACTGTGATATATGACTCTAACCTATAACATACACAT